>CM069139.1:4334916-4964916 GCA_035221665.1 Okamejei kenojei
CTCACCACTCCACACCCCACCCTCACTCTCTCACTCTCTCCCCTCACTCTCTCACTCTCTCCATCCCTCCCTCCTCCTCCCCCAACCCCTCCCTCTCTCTCTCCCCTCCCTCCCCTTTTGTAAGTTTCTATAAGATCCTCCCCTCTCTCCCCCCTCTCCAACCCCCCCTTCTCCCCACCCCTTTCCCCTCCTCTCCGCACCCCTTCTCTCTCCACTATCTCTCCCTCCCCTCTTCCCCCCTCTCCCCCCCCCCCTTCCCCCCCCCCTCACCCCCCTCTCTCCCCCCCCCCCCCCCCTCTCTCCCCCCCCCCCTATGCCCCCTCCCCTCTCTCCCCCCCTCTCTCCCTCCCCTCTCTCCCCCTCTCTCTTCCCCCCTCTCTCTGGCCCCCTCTTCCCCCTCTCCCCCCCTTCTCTCCACCCCCTCTCTATTCCCCCCCCTCATAGAAACTTACAAAATTCTTAAGGGGTTGGACAGGCTAGATGCAGGAAGATTGTTCCCGATGTTGGGGAAGTCCAGGACAAGGGGTCACAGTTTAAGGATAAGGGGGAAGTCTTTTAGGACCGAGATGAGGAAAACATTTTTCACACAGAGAGTGGTGAATCTGTGGAATTCTCTGTCACAGAAAGTAATGGAGGCTAGTTCATTGGCTATATTTAAGAGGGAGTTAGATGTGGCCCTTGTGGCTGAAGGGATCAGGGGGTATGGAGAGAAGGCAGGTACAGGATACTGAGTTGGATGATCAGCCATGATCATATTGAATGGCGGTGCAGGCTGGAAGGGCTGAATGGCCTACTCCTGCACATGTTGTCTGTGTTTCTAACACTATACATGAGTATAATCAAAGAGTACACAAGTACAACAGGTAGTAAATAGTGTTTAAAAGCATCAAACGTACAATTGAAAGATTATGTTAAATCACATACACAAGAATACAGAATTAGAGAGCCAGAGATTCTAGATGAATGTTTGAATAAACATCCCAACACAGTCAAATTAATATCATATATTTACAATATTCTGTTAGATAGTGAGAATCCGTCGACGGAATCACATAGACAAACATGGGAAAATGAATTAGTTCAACCCATAACGAAAGATATTTGGGATGAAAGCCTACAACATATACATCAATGTTCGCTAAACGCCAGACATTCTTTAATACAATTTAAAATATTACACAGATTGTATTATTCTAAAACAAAATTAAACAGAATTTTTCCTAATATCTCTCCGATCTGCGATAAATGTCAATATTCTGAGGCTAATTTAACCCATACCTTTGTAAATTGCATACAAATTAAAACATTTTGGGTGGATATCTTTAAAATTATTTCTGTAGTGGTTAATAGTCAACTGGATCCCGATCCTAAATTAATAATATTGGGCATATCTGAACAATACCTAAAACTGACAATAAACCAAAGAAATTTCCTGGATTATAGTATAATAACTGGGAAAAAACTAATATTAAAATTTTGGAAAAACCCTGCATCCCCTACAATTAAAATGTGGATTATGGGGATCTCGGAGACCTTAAATCTGGAAAAAATTAGATTTGTCTTAATCGACAAACCTGAATTATTTATTAGAATATGGTCCCCGTTCATAGATTATTTGAAGGGGTAGAATGGGCCGGCGCTGAGGCTCGACGGAAGCTTGAACCCAGGACCAGACAAATAATTTTGTTTTCTGTACCTACGGACCTATCTCCTAAGTCGTATTATAAAATTTAAAAAATAAAAGTAAAAAATAAAAAATAAAAGCATCGAACAACAGTAATAGACGGTAGGTAGACAAAAATGCTGGAGAAACTCAGTGGGTGCGGCAACATCTATGGAGCGAAGGAGCGTCGCCTATTTCCTTCGCTCCATAGATGCTGCCTCACCCGCTGAGTTTCTCCAGCATTTCTGTCTACCTTTGATTTTCCAGCATCTGCAGTTCCTTCTTGAACAGTGATAGACAGTAGGTCTGTGACCAGCACAGGATTGGACCTCTTCCCCTCTCCTACCTGATGTTCTCTCTCTCACCTCCTTCCCAGAGGTGCTGCCACAAACCGCTCCCCTTCACTCCACCTCAGTCGCGTATTTTCTTTTCGTACTTCAGCAGTACTTTACTTCACACTGCAATCTTTGCACCAATCTGCTGGACAGGGCCTTGACTGGGCCTCAAGAGAGAGCTGAGAGAATGGAGCGGCTGGGCTTGTACACTCTGGAGTTTAGAAGGATGAGAGGGAATCTCATTGAAACATATAAGATTGTTAAGGGCTTGGACACGCTCGAGGCAGGAAACATGTTCCCGATGTTGGGGGAGTCCAGAACCAGGGGCCACACACAGTTTTAAGAATAAGGGGTAAGCCATTTAGAACGGAGACGAGGAAACACTTTTTCTCACAGAGAGTGGTGAGTCTGTGGAATTCTCTGCCTCAGAGGGCGGTGGAGGCCGGTTCTCTGGATGCTTTCAAGAGAGAGCTAGATAGGGCTCTTAAAAATAGTGGAGTCAGGGGATATGGGGAGAAGGCAGGAACGGGGTACTGATTGGGGATGATCAGCCATGATCACATTGAATGGCGGTGCTGGCTCGAAGGGCCAAATGGCCTACTCCTGCACCTATTGTCTATTGTTTATTGTCTTTGGCCCAACTTGCCCACACTGACCAACATGTCCCATCTACACAGGTCCCACCTGCCCATATCACTCTGAGCCTTTCCTATCCATGTACCTGTCCAAATGTTTAAATGTTGCTGTAGTCCCAGCCTCAACTAAGTCCTCTGGCAGCTCGTTGCAGAAGTGTAAAAAAAAATGCCCCACCAGGTTCCTATTAAATCTTTCCCATCTCACCTTACACCCATGTCCCCTGGTTCTTGATTTCCCTACTCTGGGTAAACGACTCTGCATCCATCCTATCTACTTCCTCATGATCTTATACACCTCTATAAGATCACCCCTCGTCCTCCTGCGCTCCAGCCTACACAACCTCTCCCTGTAGCTCAGGCCCTCGAGTGCTTGTAAATCTACTCTGCACCCTTTCCAGCTTGGCTCTTGCCGTTGTATTTATTGTTTTATCTTTCATTAGCGTGTGCTGGTCACTCACTGAGCTCAAGTGTGCAAGGAATTTCATGGCACTGGTGCCAATTAAATAAACTAATCTACTCCAAATTAGACAATAAACGAACCCGAATATGAACTGGATCTGAACATCTTCAGTCTGCCGAATTCTCACTGAGGAGTAACTCAGCGGGCCAGGCAGCATCTGTGGAGAACGTGGATAGGTGACGTTTCTGGTCGGGACCCTTCTTCAGACTGACCCGATCTTGTCCTTCCATAAGCCAGGGGACTGTCCGATTCACCTCTACCCCGTTGCGGACATTGGGCTTGGTCTGTGGAACTGATGCGCTACAATGCTGAGAACTATATTCTGCACTCTGTACCTTCCCCTTTGCTCTACCTGTTGTACTGGTTGTATTTATCTATTGTACGGATCTTGTTCGGAGAGCACCCAGAACAAAGCTGTTCGCTGAACCTCGGTACACGTGACAATAATAAACCTGGACCTAAACCCAAGCTGGGACAGAGTGCTGGAATAACTCAGCAGGTTCGGCAGCATCTCTGGAGAACATGTTCTGTTGTGCTGAAGCAAAGCAAGAATGTCATTGTCCTATCAGGGACTCCTGACAATAAACTCTCTTGAACGTGAGCATCTCTGGGGAACATGGGTTGGGATCCTGCTTTAATTTCAATCTTTTTATTTGAATTTCACAGCAATTTGCATACATACAATGATAACAGACAGTGATAGTCAGGAGATAATTGGGCAACAGTCTGTAAGCGACCCTCAAAGCCCTTACCCTTACCCCCCACCTCAATCAGGTCGCAACCAAACGGGGACACACAACACTCACATACGTACACATCCACACAAATACGATAAGATAAACGAAACAAAATGTACAAAAAAAAGCAAAACAAAAAGGTGTGGGGAGGGGGAGAGGTGGAGGGGAGAGCAGCTGCAATAAGACAGAGCAGTGATAGAAGGCACTCAGTCCTCTTCCGAGTCCGGAAACAAGTTGAGAGAGTTAACAAGTTCCAGGAAAGGGTTCCATGTATCTAGGAATGTCTTGGTAGAGCCTTTGAGAGAAAACCTAAGTTTTTCAAGCTTTAAATTGTAGAGCACCTCCTTGATCATGCGGGCGTGTGTCGGGGGACAGGTAAGCCTCCCGTTAAGCAGGATCCTGCTTTGAACCCAAAATGTTACCAATCCATGTTCCCCACAGATGCTGCCTGACCCGCTGAGTTACTCCAGCACTCTGTGAAACGTCACCTATCCATGTTCCCCACAGATGCTGCCTGACCCGTTGAGTTACTCCAGCACCCTGTGTCCGTTTGTGTAAACCAGTATTTGTGGTTCCTTGTTTCGACAGACACAAGTACAACGTATAGTCCAAAGAGAAAGCAGTGTAGAATAGCTCGCTACAGTGTTATAAAGAGAAAATGAAGACTTCTACCATCGATAGCCCAAAACAGGCCCTTTGGCCCGCAATGTCCATGCTGACCCTCCACACCTGTTGCATACATCTCAAACTTCCTGAGAGTCTCTGCCCCCTACCCACCGTGTGTATGCGTTCCAGATTCCAACCCTACCCACACGGGAGGAGGGGAGGGGGGGGGGGGGCACTCTTCCTCCGAACCGCTATCTCTTCACCTTAAGCCTCCGCTCTCTGGTTAGAGACACCTCTTCCATGGGGGGAAAGTTTCCAATTCCCGATCCTATGCACGCACAACGCTGCGATCCATAGCCTGCACTCCGTATCTCCCCCTATTCTCTGCCCATTGTGTCATTTTTTAGTTTAGAGATACAGCACGGAAACAGGCCCTTTGGCCCACCGAGTCCGCGCCTACCAGCGATCCCCGCGCACCACCGCTAGTCTAGGGACAATACGCCAAAGCCAAATTAACCTACAAACCTGCACGTCTTTGGAGTGTGGGTGGGAAACCGGAGCACCCGGACAAAACCCCCGCAGGTCACGTGGAGAACGTGCAAACGCTGTACAGGCAGCTCCCGTAGTCCGGATCGAACCCGGGTCTCTGGCGCTGCGAGGCGGCAACCCGACCGCTGCCCCTCCGTGCCCCTTGAGTTTGTCCTGATTATGTTTATAAAATATTATCCGACCTTGATAGGAGAGCATGCACAACAAAGCTTCCCCCTCTACCTCGGTACACGTGACAATGATGAACCGAGACCCAAACCCTTCATTTGTTTGTGTCTGATGGAACTGCAGATGCTGGATTACACTGGAGGGGCCACATGCTGGTGTAACTCAGCGGGACACCTGGCTCGAGGGGCCGAATGGCCTAGTCCTGCACCTATTGTCTATTGTCTGTTGTCAAGAGGGCCTGAAGCATCGGGCTGCCGTAGCAGCGACTGTGGAGGCCTCAGTGGGCTCGACTATGGGTGAACAGGGGCCGAGAACGGACTCTGCTGCCTTCCCCACAGTGGGAACCATTGTGGGGGGATGTGTTTATCTTTGTTGTTACATTCTTTAGTGTTGTGTCTTATCTTTATTCGTGTGCAAGTCAAATTTCACTACACCAATTGGTGTATGTGTTAATAAATGTCCCTTGTACCCCTTGTATCCTATTGGCAGGCAGCATCTGTGGAGAGAAGGAGTGGGTGAACATACTTTGTTCCCTATCATGATACGGTCCGCTTGTCCATGTCCCCCCTTCTTTCTTGTGGACCTTGGACGAGAGATTGGCTTTGGAAAGATAAGGATGTCCTCCCCTCCTAGCCTTGCCTTGGCTGAGTTAGCCAGATCTGTGGACGTTTGTCAGCCCCCTTGGTCCTGGATGGAAGAGATGCTTGGACGGGCCAAAGACAATACCGAGACCCTCTGGAGAAGAGTCGACGTCCTGATGAAGAAGACTTCCTTTCACTTTGCTTTCAACGAACACTGTGTTTTTTAAAAAAACATTTGAATAAGGCAAAACCAAAACAATGTATATCATCTGGATGTCCGCGCAATTTAATGACAGTCCGGGGTAGATAAGGCTGGTGGAAGAGCCAAATTCATCTTTATAATTAAAGGCAGATTAGCGTGTCTTTGAAGTAAACTTTAAGACTACAACCTAATTTGGGCATTGAGATTAAATCAGGGAAACCGGACCCATGTATTAATAGTTTGGACGAGGAATCGTAAGGTTGCCACAAATCAATTCTCGGGCTTTGGGCCCAGCGGTTGCTATCGCTGGTTGCCGTGGTGAGTTCCATCCTTGCGGAGGCCCCGCCATGGGCGCCAGCGATCAGTTCAGACACAGGGTGACGCGGGATAACGGGTTTACAGGGCGGCCCCTCCTCCCTCACAATACCAGAGGAATGGGGCGAGTAGTCCACGTGCGGAAGTCATTCAGTCCCACTGTGGGAGGGACAGCACAAACATGACAGCAAGTTAAACTAATCAGGCTTCCTCTCGCCCCCAACTTTCTTCCAGCTTTCTTCCCTTCCCCTTCCCTCCATTGATCAGCTGAGAAGGTTAGTGGCTGCAACCTTCCCTCCATTGACGAACTGTACACTGCAAGGGCCAGGAAGCGAGCGGGCAAGATCATCTCTGACCCCTCTCACCCTGGCCACAAACTCTTTGAATCACTTCCCTCTGGAAGGCGACTCCGGACTGTCAAAGCCGCCACAGCCAGACAGAAAAACAGCTTTTTCCTCATAAGTAGTAGCTCTACTCTACACCTGGAAACTAGGTACTCGGGTTTGAGTACGATTGGAGGGGACAGCCTAGCTGGGGGCAGCAACACCGGCCGGGTCTCCAGCACAGAGACCGGCCCTGATGCTCAGAAGGGTAGCAAAAAGAGGAGGGCAATTGTAATAGGGGACTCTATAGTTAGGGGGTCGGATGGGCGATTCTGTGGACGCAGTCGGGAGACCCGGATGGTAGTTTGCCTCCCTGGTGCCAGGGTCTCGCATGTGTCAGAACGTGTACAAAAGATTCTGAAAAGGGAGGGAGAGGAGCCTGATGTTGTGGTACACATAGGTACCAATGACATAGGCAGAAAAAGTGATGAGGTCCTGAAGGGAGAATTTAGGGAGTTGGGGGGAAAGTTAAGGAGAAGGACCAAAAGGGTAACGATTTCAGGATTACTGCCTGTGCCGCGTGACAGTGAGAGTAGGAATGAAATGAGGTGGAGGATAAATGCGTGGCTGAGGGACTGGTGCAGTGGGCAGGGATTCAAGTTTCTTGATCACTGGGACCTCTTTTGGGGAAGGCATGATCTGTACACAAAGGACGGGTTGCACTTGAACCCGAGGGGGACCAATATCCTGGCAGGGAGATTTGCAAAGGCTACTGGGGAGACTTTAAACTAGAAAGGCTGGGGGGAGGGACTCGGGTAGAGGGGGCTAGGGGACAGGGTGTGGGGCAAGAGGCAGAGAAGGGAAGCACTCGGACCCAAAATGTAGGCGAGAAAGATAATAGACAGAGAATAAGGGATGGTGGGTTTCTAAAATGTGTATATTTTAATGCTAGGAGCATTGTAAGAAAGGTGGATGAACTTAGAGCCTGGATTGACACCTGGAAATATGATGTTGTGGCAATCAGTGAAACATGGTTGCAGGAGGGCTGTGATTGGAAACTAAATATTCCAGGATTTCGTTGCTTCAGGTGTGATAGAATTGGAGGGACCAGAGGGGGAGGTGTTGCATTGCTTGTCAGAGAAGATATTACAGCAGTGCTTTGGCAGGATAGATTAGAGGGCTTGTCTAGGGAGGCTATTTGGGTGGAACTGATGTAGCAAGTGGGAACGGTGTAGCAACACCTTTAGGGGTGTATTATAGACCGCCAAATGGGGAGCGAGAATTGGAAGAGCAAATATGTAAGGAGATAGCAGATATTAGTAGTAAGCACAAGGTAGTGATTGTGGGAGATTTCAATTTTCCAAAAATAGACTGGGAAACACATTCTGTAAATGGGCTGGATGGTTTGGAGTTTGTAAAATGTGTGCAGGATAGTTTTTTGCAGCAGTACATAGAGGTATCGACCAGAGAAGGGGCAGTGCTGGACCTCCTGTTAGGAAATGAGGCAGGTCAGGTGACGGAGGTATGCGTTGGTGAGCACTTCGGGACCAGTGATCACAATACTATTAGTTTCAATATAATTATGGAGAGAGTCAGAACTGGACCTAGGGTGGGGATTTTTGATTGGAGAAAGGCTAACTTTGAGGGAATGCGTAAGGATTTAAAAGGAGTGAATTGGGACACTTTGTTTTATGGGAAGGATGTAGAAGAGAAATGGAGGACATTTAAAGGGGAAATTGTAAGAGTACAGAATCTTTATGTCCCTGTTAGGTTGAAAGGAAATAGTAGAAATTGGAAAGAGCCATGGTTTTCAAGGGAAATTGGCCACTTGTTTCGAAAAAAGAGAGATATCTACAATAATTATAGGAGGCATGGAGTAAATGAGGTGCTAGAGAAGTATAAAGAATGGAAAAAGAATCTTAAGAAAGAAATTAGGAAGGCTAAAAGAAGATATGAGGTTGCTTTGGCAAGAAAGGTGAAAGTAAATCCAAAGGGTTTCTACAGCTATATTAATAGCAAAAGGATAACGAGGGATAAAATTGGACCATTAGAGAGCCAGAATGGACAGCTATCTGCAGAGCCAAAAGAGATGGGGTAGAACAATTTATTTTCTTCGGTATTCACCAAGGAGAAGGATATTGAACTCGGTGAGTTAAGGGGAAAGAGTAGAGTAGCTATGGAAACTATGAGATTCAAAGAGGAGGAAGTACTGACACTTTTGAAAAATATAAAAGTGGATAAGTTTCCAGGTCCTGACAGGATATTCCCTAGGACATTGAGGGAAGTTAGTGTAGAAATAGCAGGAGCTATGACAGAAATATTTCAAATGTCATTAGAAACGGGAATAGTGCCGGAGGATTGGCGTACTGCGCATGTTGTTCCATTGTTTAAAAAGGGTTCAAAGAATAAACCTAGCAATTATAGACCTGTTAATTTGACGTCAGTGGTGGGCAAATTAATGGAAAGGATACTTAGAGATAATTATATATAAGCATCTGGATAAACAGGGTCTGATCAGGAACAGTCAACATGGATTTGTGCCTGGAAGGTCATGTTTGACAAACCTTCTTGAATTTTTTGAAGCGGTAACTAGGGAAATTGATGAGGGTAAAGCAGTGGATGTTGTCTATATGGATTTCAGTAAGGCCTTTGACAAGGTTCCCCATGGAAGGTTGGTTAAGAAGGTTCAATCTTTGGGTGTTAATGGCGGAGTAGCAAGATGGATTCAACAGTGGCTGAATGGGAGATGTCAGAGAGTAATGGTGGATGGCTGTTTGTCAGGTTGGAAGCCGGTGACCAGTGGGGTGCCTCAGGGATCTGTGTTGGGTCCACTGTTGTTTGTCATGTACATCAATGATCTGGATGATGGGGTGGAAAATTGGATAAGTAAGTATGCAGATGATACTAAGATAGGTGGTGTTGTGGATAATAAAGTAGATTTTCAAAGTCTACAGAGAGATTTGGGCCAGTTGGAAAAAGTGGGCTGAAAGATGGCAGATGGAGTTTAATGCTGATAAGTGTGAAGTGCTACATCTTGGCAGGACAAATCAAAATAGGACGTACATGGTAAATGGTAGGGAATTGAGGAATGCTGTGGAACAGAGGGATCTAGGAATAACTGTGCATAGTTCCCTGAAGGTGGAATCGCATGTAGATAGGGTGGTAAAGAAAGCCTTTGGTGTGCTGGCCTTTATAAATCAGAGCATTGAATATAGGAGTAGGGAAGTAATGTTAAAATTGTACAAGGCATTGGTAAGACCAATTCTGGAGTATGGTGTACAATTTTGGTCGCCTAGTTATAGGAAGGATGTCAACAAAATAGAGAGAGTACAGAGGAGATTTACTAGAATGTTGCCTGGGTTCCAGCAACTATGTTACAGAGAAAGGTTTGAACAAGTTAGGTCTTTATTCTTTGGAGCGCAGAAGGTTAAGGGGGGACTTGATTGAGGTCTTTAAAATGATGAAAGGGATAGACAGAGTTGACGTGGATAAGCTTTTCCCATTGAGGGTAGGGAAGATTCAAACAAGAGGGCATGACATGAGAATTAAGGGACAGAGGTTTAGGGGTAACATGAGGGGGAACTTCTTTACTCAGAGGGTGGTGGCTGTGTGGAATGAGCTTCCAGCAGAAGTGGTGGAGGCAGGATCGATTTTAACATTTAAAAGTAAAGTGGATAGGTATATGGACGTGAAGGGAATGGAGGGGTATGGTCTGAGTGCAGGTAGATGGGACTAGGGGAAAACAAATGGTCGGCACGGACTGGAAGGGCCGAGAGGGCCTGTTTCCGTGCTGTAATTGTTATATGGTTATATGATTATATGGTTACTCAATAACCAAAAATCCATAGCCTCCTTTTGCTCTGGTATTTAATTTAATTCACATGTGTAATCAATTATTTTTTATTATGAATGTTTAATGTTTTATGTGTCATTCCCAACTGTCACTTGCGGGCGGAGCACCACGGCAAATTCCTTGTATAGAATCATAGAATCATAGAAAATAGGTGCAGGAGTAGGCCATTCGGCCCTTCGAGCCTGCACCGCCATTCAATATGATCATGGCTGATCATCCAACTCAGTATCCTGTACCTGCCTTCTCTCCATACCCCCTGATCCCTTTAGCCACAAGGGCCACATCTAACTCCCTCTTAAATATAGCCAATGAACTGGCCTCAACTACCTTCCGTGGCAGAGAATTCCACAGACTCTCCACTCTCTGTGTGAAAAAAAGATCTTCTCATCTCGGTCCTAAAAGACTTCCCCCTTATCCTTAAACTGTGACCCCTTTTTCTGGAGTTCCCCAACATCGGGAACAATCTTCCTGCATCTAGCCTGTCCAACCCCTTAAGAATTTTGTAAGCCTCTGTAAGATCCCCCCTCAATCTCCCAAATTCCAGCGAGTACAAGCCGAGTCTATCCAGTCTTTCTTCATATGGAAAATTCATATTGTATGTGAATACTTGGCCAATAAACCTGTTCATGATCCATAGCCCTCCATTCGGTGTGTATCCACGCCTATCTAAAAGCCTCTTGAATGCGCCACAATGCTGATCATTAAATTCTGCACCAGCATAATAGAACAAACCTGCAAATTGAAGATGCAGCAGACCAGACTCCCCACCATCGACTCCATCTACACTTCACGCTGCCTCGGGAAAGTGGCCGACACAATCAAAGACCTGTCCCACCCCGGTCATTCCTCCTTCTCCCCGCTCCCGTCCGGCAGAAGGTACGGAAGCTTGAAAGCGCGCACCACCAGACTCAGGAACAGCTTCTTCCCCTCTGTTATCAGGCTTCTGAACGGTGTTGCCATAAGCCAGGGGACTGTCCGATTCACCTCTACCCCTTTGTGGACATTGGGCTTTGTCTGTGGAACTGATGCGCTACAATGCTGAGAACTATATTCTGCGCTCTGTATCTTCCCCTTTGCTTAGCAATGTTACAAAATTTTAAGATTTTAAAAATCAAGTCTGCAATTTAGCCCATCAGATAAAGCATAACAAGAAGTTTAATTTGACACCTAATTCACTTTCATATCTTCAGTATTAAAACAGTTATGGCCATTTTCATACTCGGAAATTAGCATCTTAGTTCCCCATTGCCTTTCCATTGACTTAACTCAAAAGCTGTGATCGAGGACAGTCAAAAGCCCAAAACTCTCTTAAACATTAAGAGAACTCAATTACATTTTCAGTTATTATAGATTGAAGCATTCTGAAACAAATATGAAACAATCTTACTTGTCATGACCTGTAATTAAAGCATACAATTAGTTAGTCTAATTGTAGCTAATTACAAAATTCAATTACTAGATCTAAATATCTATCCATTTCTTAAGAAATGATAAACATTTTTAAATTGTCTAAGTGTCCAAATAACATTCACACAATAATTCACAATATAACATGATTTTTAAATCTCATTTTCATGAATTTATAGGCCAAATGGAAGGAATGTAGTGTTTAATTCCTGTAAATTAATGGCCATTTAAATCAACTAGCGAGTGGGTTTTAGTGGAACGTGGTGGATTGGAGCGTTGCGGTTTGCGGTGAATTTAACCCCCAGTCAGCAGGAAAAACACTGCCGGTTCATACACTTTTTTTTGTCCCCATTTCGCAAAATGAAAATGTGATTAAAGGCTCCCTAAAAACCAAGTTTTCATGTAAAAATAAACTGTGCACTTTATTTTCTCCCCTACGTTAGGTCCGTTCTGCTGTCGGCGTTCACAGCTTTAGAAGATGATTTTTAAACTACTCTAGTTAATAAATGATCTAGCGTAGTTTAAAAATAGCTTCATGAATGAAATGTCGGAGCAATTTCGCTTTAGCGACGAAATCGCCCGACATGGATCGATTTGGACTGTCTGGGGAAAAACGGCATTTTAAACCCGCCCCCCCCCCCTCTGAAAAGTGCCAAAGTCCCGCACACGGGGAGCGGCAGAACTGCAGCGCTGCTCAAGGTAGGTATTGTAACACACCTACGTTTGCTCACGTTCCTCTCTATTGTTCTTGAGTTTGACTCAAAGCTTTTCAATGTAACTTGGTGCATATGTGACAATAATAAAGCTAAACCTGTACATGGAACACAGAGCACTACAGTACAGGAACAGGCCCTTCGGCCCACGATGTCCATGCTGGTCAGGATGGCAAGTAAGCTCTTCTGCTTGCACGTGATCCATATCCCTCCATTCCCTGCATATCCATAGAAACATAGAAAATAGGTGCAGGAGGAGGCCATTCAGCCCTTCGAGCCAGCACCGCCATTCATTGTGATCATGGCTGATCGTCCCCAATCAATAACCCGTGCCTGCCTTCTCCCCATATCCCTTGACTCCACCAGCCCCTAGAGCTCTACCTAACTATCTAAATCCATCCAGCTTGTCCAGGTTCTGGACTTGCCCAACATTGGGAACATTTTTCCTGCATCTATCATGTCCAGTCCTTTTATAATTTTATGTTTCTATAAGATCCCCCCTCATCCTTCTAAACTCCAGTGAATACAAGCCTAGTCTTTTCAATCTTTCCTCATATGACAGTCCCGCCATCCCAGGGATCAATCTCGTGAACCTACGCTGCACTGCCTCAATCACAAGGATGTCCTTCCTCAAATTAGGAGACCAAAACTGTACACAATATTCCAGATGTGGTCTCACCAGAGCCCTATACAACTGCAGAAGAACCTCTCTACTCCTATACTGAAATCCTCTTGTCATGAAGGCCAACATTCCATGAGCTTTCTTCACTGCCTGCTGTACCTGCACGCCAACTTTCAGTGACCGGTGTACAAGGACACCCAGGTCTCGCTGTACCTCCCCCTTACCTAACCTAACCCCATTGGGATAATAATCTGCCCCCTTGTTTTTGCCGCCAAAGTGGATAACCTCACATTTATCTATATTATACTGCATCTGCCACGCATCTGCCCACTCACTCAACCTGTCCAGGTCACCCTGCAACCTCCTAACATCCTCTTCACCGTTCACACTGCCCCCCAGCTTTGTGTCATCCGCAGACTTACTCTCATCCTACACAGTGGCCTCGAAAAAAAAAGCTTCTAGAAGCTTCTAGTGTCCAACCTGAGTGGAGGTGGCGTTTTTTTTTCCGAGGCTACAGTGTAGGATGAGATCAATGTTGCTCCTAATTCCCTCTTCCAGATCATTAATATATACGGTAAACAGTTGCGGCCCCAACACCGAGCCTTGCGGCACTCCACTCGCCACTGCCTGCCATTCTGAAAAGGACCCGTTCACTCCTACTCTTTGCTTCCTGTCTGCCAACCAATGTTCTATCCATGTCAACACCCTACCCCCAATACCATGTGCTCTAATTTTAGTCACCAGTCTCCATGTGCCTGTCGAAACGCAACTATCGTATCTGCCTCCACCACCACTACCGGCAGCGTATTCCATGCACCCACCACCCTCTCTTGTTTATATAAAAGCTGCCCCGCACATCTTTAAACTTTGCCCCTCTCACCTTAAAGCCGTGCCCTCTGGTCTTTGACACTGGCGACTGTCGGTGAAGCAGTGTTACAGGAGACTTGGTGGTAAAGAGGACATCTCAGTAGAATTGTGTAGGAAGGAACTGCAGGTGCCGGTTTACACCGAAGATAGACACAAAAAGCTGGAGTAACTCAGCGGGCCAGGCAGCGACTCTGAAGAAGGGTCTCGACCCAAGACAGTCTCCAGAAACGCTGCCTGATCTGCCGAGCTACAGCTTCTAGTGTCCAACCTGAGTGGAGGTGGCGTTTTTTTTTCGAGGCTACAGTGTAGGATGAGATCAATGTCATCAACAGGCTGTTTATCTTCACTTGTCAAAGAGGCAGGTGGTGTGAAGTCTCTTCAATCTAAAACTCCTCGAATCTCGCTCAGCAGCTCACACCCAACGCTGCCATTATAGAATAAACCTGCAAATTGAATTTATTTCTGGATGGTAAATGAGCTAAATAATAATGGCTCTCCTTAGACACATTGTCATCTGGCAATTGGAGACGTTATCAGTTCTTTTGAGCGTCCCAGCACCCAATTATGGAAATCTTCAGTGCAGTTTCTGCCGATAACACAGTCAGGAGAGAGCTCTACAACTCGGATACAGGCCTTTCAGCCCATCTTGTCCATGCCGACCTATGTGGCATTCTGGACTCATACCATCTGCCTGCATTTGGCCCATTGCCCAATAAACCCTTCCTATTCAGTCATACGGTATGGAAACAGGCCATTCTGCCCAACACACCCATGCTGACCAAGATGTCCCATCTGAGCTAGTCCCATGTGGCAATCTCGTCCATGCCAAGTGTTTGCCCATCAATTTGACTGCATGAGGATAATATCCTTCTACACCTCATCTAAGCACCCGCCTAATTGCCTCTCAGTGATTGCAGTGTAGTGTAGATGGAGAATTAGCATGTCTAATTAACTAAGGGATAGTTTTCTAAACCAACATGTAGAGGAACCAACGAGCGAGCAGGCTATTCTAGACTGGGTATTGAGTAATGAGGAAGGGTTAGTTAGCAGTCTTGTTGTACGTGCCCCCTTGGGCAAGAGTGACCATAATATGGTTGAGTTCTTCATTAGGATGGAGAGTGACATTGTTAATTCAGAAACAAGGGTTCTGAACTTAAAGAAAGGTAACTTTGAGGGTATGAGACATGAATTGGCCAAGATAGACTGGCAATTGATTCTTAAAGGGTTGACGGTGGATATGCAATGGAAGGCATTTAAAGACTGCATGGATGAACTACAACAATTGTTCATCCCAGTTTGGCAAAATAATAAATCAGGGAAGGTAGTGCATCCATGGATAACAAGGGAAATCAGGGATAGTATCAAAACAAAAGATGAAGCATACAAATTAGCCAGAAAAAGCAGCCTACCAGAGGACTGGGAGAAATTCAGAGTCCAACAGAGGAAGACAAAGGGCTTAATTAGGAAAGGGAACATTGATTATGAAGGAAAAATGGCAGGGAACATAAAAACTGACTGCAACATTTATATAGATATGTGAAGAGAAAAAGTTTAGTTAAAACAAATGTAGGTCCCTTGCAGTCAGAAACTGGTGAATTGATCATAGGGAACAAGGACATGGCAGACCAATTGAATAACTACTTTGGTTCTGTCTTCACTAAGGAAGACATAAATAATCTGCCGGAAATAGCAGGGGACCGGGGGTCAAATGAGATGGAGGAACTGAGTGAAATCCAGGTTAGCCGGGAAGTGGTGTTGGGTAAATTGAATGGATTAAAGGCCAATAAATCCCCAGGGCCAGATAGGCTGCATCCCAGTGTACTTAAGGAAGTAGCCCCAGAAATAGTGGATGCATTAGTGATAACTTTTCAAAACTCTTTAGATTCTGGAATAGTTCCTGAGGATTGGAGGGTAGCTAATGTAACCCCACTTTTTAAAAAGGGAGGGAGAGAGAAAACGGGGAATTACAGACCAGTTAGTCTAACATCGGTAGTGGGGAAACTGCTAGAGTCAGTTATTAAAGATGGGATAGCAGCACATTTGGAAAGTGGTGAAATCATTGGACAATGTCCGCATGGATTTATGAAATATAAATCATGTCTGACGAATCTTATAGAATTTTTCGAGGATGTAACTAGTAGAGTGGATAAGGGAGAACCAGTGGATGTGTTATATCTGGACTTTCAGAAGGCTTTCGACAAGGTCCCACATAAGAGATTAGTATGCAAACATAAAGCACACGGTATTGGGGGTTAGTATTGATGTGGATAGAGAACTGGCTGGCAGACAGGAAGCATAGAGTAGGAGTAAACGGGTCCTTTTCAGAATGGCAGGCTGTGACCGCAAGGCTCAGTGCTGGGACCCCAGCTATTTACAATATATATTAATGATCTGGATGAGGGAATTGAATGCAACATCTCCAAGTTTGCCGATGACACGAAGCTGGGGGGCAGTGTTAGCTGAGAGGAGGATGCAAGGAGGCTGCAAGGTGACTTGGTTAGGTTGGGGTCTTGGTGAGACTACACCTGGAGTATTGCGTACAGTTTTGGTCTCCTAATCTGAGGAAAGACATTCTTGCCATAGAGGGAGTACAGAGAAGGTTCACCAGACTGATTCCTGGGATGGCAGGACTTTCACATGAAGAAAGACTGGATAGACCCGGCTTGCACTCGCTAGAATTTAGAAGATTGAGGGGGGATCTTATAGAAACGTACAAAATTCTTAAGGGGTTGGACAGGCTGGATGCAGGAAGATTGTTCCCGATGTTGGGGAAGTCCACGACAAGGGGTCACAGTTTAAGGATAAGGGGGAAGTCTTTCAGGACCGAGATGAGAAAAACATTTTTCACACAGAGAGTGGTGAATCTGTGGAATTCTCTGCCACAGAAGGTAGTTGAGGCCAGTTCATTGGCTATATTTAAGAGGGAGTTAGATGTGGCCCTTGTGGCTAAAGGGATCAGGGGGTATGGAGAGAAGGCAGGTACAGGATACTGAGTTGGATGATCAGCCATGATCATATTGAATGGCGGTGCAGGCTCGAAGGGCCTGCACCTATTTTTCTATGTTTCTATAGGAGCAGATTTATGCCACTCGGCCCATCAAGTGACCCCTATCCCCCCATTCCCTGCATATCCATGCACCTATCCAAACGCAGGCTTCCACCACCACCCCTGGCAGCGTGTGCCAGGCATTCACCACACTCCGTTTAAAATAAACGGCATGATGTTTTGTGTTATGTTGGGCAGGTCTCTCACCAGCCTCGGCACCATGGAGGGGCAACGTTTTTACACAGTGTATCAGTTCTGGACGGGGTATATGGAACGAGCTGCCAGAGGAGGTGGCTGAAGCATGATACTATAACAAGATGTAAAAGATACCTGCGCAGGTACATGGATAGGAAAGGTTTCGAGAGACGTGGGATAAATGTGGGAAGGTGGATCTAGATATGATGGTGGCATTTAGATCATAAGGTCACAAGTAATAGGAGTATTAGGCCATTCGGCCCATCAGGTCTACTCCGCCATTCAATCATGGCTGATCTGCCTTTTCCCCATTATCCTTGCTAATCAAGAACCTATTAATCTCCGCTTTAAAAATACCCAATGACCTGGCTTCCACCGCTGTCTGTGGCAATGAATTCCACAGGTTCACCACCCACTGACTAAGGAAATTCCTCCTCATCTCTTTTCTAAAGGTGTCAGTGTCCTTTTATTGTGAGGCTGTGCGCTCCAGTCCAAGACTCTCCCACTAGTGGAAACAGCCCACCTTGGCCAACATGGGCAAGTTGGGACAAAGGGAGTTTCCATGCTGCATGGCCCTATCACCTCCTCTGGCAGCTGGTTCCAGATATCTTTTACACATTTCCAATTGTGTTTTGTACTGATGTCTTAGAACATAGGGACATTTCAGAGCAGGAACAGGCGTGGTGGGCCGAAGGGCCTGTCCTGTGCTGTACTGTTCTAAGTTCTAATGCAAGAGCTTGTATAAATACATCAAACAATGCCTCCCTGCGCACAGAAGATTCATTTGAGTGGAGGTGTATACACACACACACACACACTTACACAATCACTCACACACATAATCACTCACTCACACACACTATCACTCATACATTATTCATTATTTAATTAATATTTCATTATCATCATAATCCACATGGCACTTTCATAAGGATTATGAGTAGAATTAGGCCATTTGGCCCATCAAGTCTACTCCAACATCCAATCATGGGTGATGTCTTTGGGGTTAGGAGGAACCCCATTCTCCTGCCTTCTCCCCAAAACCCCTGGCAAATCAAGAATCTATCTATCCCTGCCTTAAATATATCCACTGACCTGGCCTCCACAGCCTTCTGTGGCAAAGAATTGCACAAATTCACCGCCCTCTGACTACAGAAATATCCCCTCTTCTCCTTCCTAAAAGAACGTCCTTTAATTCTGAGGCTGTGACCTCTAGTCCCAGGCTCTCCCACCAGTGGAAACATCCTCTCCACACCCACTCTATCCAGGCCTGTTCTGTACGTTTCAATGAGGTCCCCTCTCATTCTTCTAAACTCCAGCGAGTACAGGCCCAGTGCCGACAAACGCTCATCATTGGTTAACCCACTCATTCCTGGGATCATTCTTGTAAACCTCCTCTGGACCCTCTCCAGAGCCGGCACATCCTTCCTCAGATATGGTGCCCAAAACTGCTCACAATATTCCAGATGCGGCCTGACCAGCGCCTTATAGAGCCTCAGCATTACATCCCTGTTTTTGTATACAAGCCCTCGTGAAATAAATGCTGGCATTGAGTTTGCTTTCTTTACTACCGATTCTGGATTCTCTTTTTGGGAATCCTGCACCAGCACTCACTCCCAAGTCCCTTTACACCTCCAATTTCTGGATTCTCTCCCCATTTAGAAAACAGTCTGCGCCTTTATTCCTGCTACCAAAACGCATGAGTCCACACTTTGCTGCACTATATTCCATCTGCCACTTCTCTGCCCACTCTCCCAACCTGTCCAAGTCCTTCTGCAGAGTCCCTGCTTTCTCTACACTACTTGCCCCTCCACCGATTGCTTTATAATGGACTCTGAAATCTTACCAATGGTTTGTACCTTTTGTATCACTCACACCCACAATCACACTCATAATTGCACCTAAAAACACACCCACAAACACACACACACACACACACACACACACACACACACACATTCATGCATGCATGCACGCAGACATGCTGTACCCAGAAGCATGCAGCTGCACATGCACAGACAGACAGGCCAAGCACATCTGGGACATGTGCCCCAATGTTGGGCGAGTCCAGAACCAGGGGCCACAGTCTTAGAATAAAGGGGAGGTCATTTAAGACTGAGGTGAGAAAAGACTTTTTCACCCCAGAGAGTTGTGAATTTATGGAATTCCCTGCCACAGAGGGCAGTGGAGGCCAAGTCACTGGATGGATTTAAGAGAGAGTTAGATGGAGCTCAAGGGCTGGTGGAGTCAAGGGATATGGGGAGAAGGCAGGCACGGGTTATTGATTGGGGATGATCAGCCATGATCACATTGAATGGGGGTGCTGGCTCGAATGGCCGAATGGCCTCCTCCTGCACCTATTGTCTATGTCTATGTCTAAGTCTATGTGAAGGACATACATGTGCAGACACACTACATGCAGAGAGACATGTTCCGATGCAGACATGCTGGCCCTGGCTTGCTGCTGCCGGCTTTATAAACAGACTAAATACCATTAGTAATCAGACTCTCTGTAAAAGCCAGAGTGCTGGCACTTGCTGCATGTGTGGCTGTTTTATGCAAGATTACATGGAGCACAGACACTCCACGTTCAAGTTTGTTTTGGCACAGCACCGACTCAGGATTCTTCCCCAGTCGCCAAAATCTGTGCAGTGCGCTCTGCTGCAGCAGCCCAGACTACAGTGAGCCGGGCCAGGGGACAACACATGCACACACACACACACACGCGCGCACACACACACATGCACACACACATACATACATGCACACACACATACATACATGCACACACACATACATACATACACACACACAAACACGCGCGCATACACACGCACACACACACGCGTGCACACACACACACACGCGCGCACACACACATACATACATACACACACACACACACACACGCGCGCATACACACACACACACACACACGCGCGCACACACACACACATACATACATGCACACACACATACATACATGCACACACACACGCGCGCGCGCATACACACGCACACACGCACACACACATACACACACATACACACACGCGCACACACACATGCACACACATACATAAATGCACACACACATACATACATGCGCACACACATACATACATGCATACAGTCACATGCACATACATACATGCACACAAACACATGCACACATACACCCACGTGTGCACACACATACACATACACATACACATTCACACACACGCACACACATACACTGCCAAGGGGGGTGATGAAGGCAGATACTATAGTGGCGTGTAAGCGATGTTTGGACAGGCACATGGACATGCGCGGAATGGAGGGCTATGGGCCACGTGCAGGCAGAGGAGATTAGTCTAGCATCGTGTTCAACACAGACATTAGGGGCTGAAGGGCCTGTTCCTGCGCTGTTCTGTGTTCTATGTGTGTAGTTATCCACATGAAATACTTCTTTGAGTCGGGTTTATTGACAGATGCGTGAGCACGGCGAGTTAGAGGTGCAATACACACGCTGCTTGCAGCAACATCGCAGGCACATGGACAACACACGCAAACATGCGTCATGCATAAATTACAACTAGATTTTACAAGACAGTGAATAGAGAAAAGACTGCAAGAAACTAGACATGAGGGCAAACGCAATTAGAAAACAGGTCCATGGTAGCGTTCTGTTGCTGAGGTAGGGTGGGGCGGGTGGATTCAAGACCTGATGGTTGCAGAGAAGTATCTGTTCCTGAAGCTGGTGGTGTGGGACTTGTGGCTTCTGTACCTCCTGCCCGACGGTAGCAGTGGGAAGAGGGCACGGCCCTGATGTGGCAGCGCCTGGGGTCGATGCTTTCGATGGGGGGGGAGAGGGGGGGGGGGGGGGTGCTGTGCCCATGATGGACCGGGCTGAGTCCACCTCTCTCCTCAGCCTCCTGCGCTCCTGTGTGTTGGAGTTGCCGTACCAGGCCGTGATTCTTTTTGGATACAGTCAGGATACTTTCCACAGTCCACAAGAAACCTCGGCAGAGAGTTGTGGACGCAGCCCAGACCGTCACACAAACCAACCTCCCTTCCATTGACTCCATCCACACCTCACGCTGCCTCGGCAAAGCCAGCAGCATAGTCAAGGCCCAGTCACACCCCGGCCACTCCCTCCTCTCCCCTCTCCCATCGGGCAAGAGGTACAGAAGTGTGAAAACGCACACACACCTCCAGATTCAGGGACAGTTTCTTCCCAGCTGTCATCAGGCAACTGACCCATCCCACCACAGCCAGAGAGCGGCCCTGAACTACTATCTGCCACATTTGGTGATCCTCGGACTATCCTTGACCGGACTTTACTGGCTTCTAAACGTTATTCCCTTATCATGTATCTCTACACTGTGAATGGCTCGATTGTAATCGTGTATTGTCCTGCCGCTGACTGGTCAGCAGGTACACGTGACAATAAACTAAACTCATCCATCTGTGGAGGTTGGCTGGAGTATTCGGTGCCATTCAGTTTTGTTTAGTTTTAAAGATACAGTGTGGGAACAGGCCCTTTGGCCCACTGAGTCAACGTTGACCAATGATATGATCACTCGTGCACCAGTTGTATCCCACACACTAGGGACTATTTAAAGAGGCCAATTAATCTACAAACCTGCAGGTATTTGGTGGAGGGAGGAGCTGCAGATGCTGGTTTAAACCGAATACCGACACAAAAAGATGGAGTAACTCCATCTTGTACACTCTGGAGTTTAGAAGGATGAGAGGGAATCTCATTCAAACATGTAAGACTGTTAAGGGTTTGGACACGCTAGGGACAGGAAACATGTTCCCGATGTTGGGGGAGTCCAGAACCAGGGGCCACAGTTTAAGAATAAGGGGTAAGCCATTTAGAACGGAGATGAGGAAACACTTTTTCTCACAGAGAGTGGTGAGTCTGTGGAATTCTCTGCCTCAGAGGGCGGTGGAGGCCGGTTCTCTGGATGCTTTCAAGAGAGAGCTGGATAGGGCTCTTAAAGATAGCGGAGTCAGGGGATATGGGGAGAAGGCAGGAACGGGGTACTGATTGGGGATGATCAGCCATGATCAAAGTGAATGGCGGTGCTGGCTCGAAGGGCCGAATGGCCTACTCCTGCACCTATTGTCTGTTGTCTAATCATGTAGAGTGGTCTCGCTAAGACTGGACAGCACACACTGGTCGCAGAACCTCGATACATGTGGTAAACAAAACTTCTCTAAAGATGTTTCAGGAAAGCAGAGGTTTAGTCCAAATGCGCTAGCATAGGGTTTTATTGGAATAACAGCTTCAGGTTAAAAGGATCAGGTGAGGCAAGTGTGTTTAAACTGGGCAAGTGTAGAAGTAGCGGTGACCAGATAACAATGTTCAGAGTCACAGCAGACAGCGGACATCCAGACTGGTGCTCCACACCCAGCAACTCTCACTCCCCCCTCCTCCCCTCCACCCCTCTGTCTCCCCCCCCCCCCCCCCCCCCCCCCCATTCTTTGCCTCTCCGCATCTCCCCCTCTCTCTTCCAACTGTCTCTCCCCCTCCCTCACTGTTTCCCCACCTTTATTCCCTCTTCTCTCTCCCCCCCATCCCTCTCTCCATCTTTATCCCACTCTGCATTCCTCTCTTCTCCCTGTCTCTCCCCCCCTTTCCCGTCTCTCCCTGCTTTGTCTCTCCCCCCTTTCCCGTCTCTCCCTGCTTTGTCTCTCCCCCCTTTCCCGTCTCTCCCTGCTTTGTCTCTCCCACCTTCCCTCCCCTCCTCTGCATCTCTCCCCCCTCCCCCCCTCTGCACCTCCATCTTCTCTCTGTATCCCCCCTGTCACTACCTCTGCCTCCCCCCCTCCCATTCTCTCTCTTGTTTCCCCCATCTATCCCCCCACCTCTGTGCCTCTCCCTCCCCTACTATAACGTTAGTACCTCCACCAATGTAAAGCACTTTGGCCAACGAGAGTTGTTTTTTAAATGTGCTATAGAAATAAAAGTGACTAGACTTGACTTGACTCTTAGGTGCTGCCAGTGTGGAGTTTGCACGTACTCCCTGTCACCGGGTGCTCCGGTTTCCTCCCATATGCTAAAGGCGTGCTGGGTTTGTAGTTAATTGGCCCTCTGTAAATTGCCCCTAGTGTGTAGGGAGTGGATGAGAAAGTGGGATAGCAGAGAACCAGTGTGAAGGGCCTGCTTCTATGTGAACCAAGCAGACTCGGGAGTCCCCGCGATGAGGGGAGGCGGGACAGAGGCGCGGTAGAGAGATAAAAGGGGGAGAGCTCTGGTGCAAGGGGCGTAGGGGGACAGAGGGGGCAGGAGGGGTGATGGTATAGGAGGCAGGGGTGGGGAGTCACGCACAGAGGCAGGGGGCAAGGAGTGGGGGGGGGAAGGGTCAGGCCACACCGCGCCGGGGGACAGCATGTCCGTGGAGGGGTGAATGGCCTGCGAGTGTGTGGTGAGGTGTGCGCTAGGCACTGTGGCCCCCGGGGGCCGTGTCCCAGCTGGCAGGGTAGCTGTGGGGGGGCCCGGATCTGGAGGCGCGGTAGCCACCGGGCCGGCCCCGGGGCGGGGAGACGCTCGCCAGACGACGGTAGATCTCCTCGTCTGGGACCGCCATGGTGTTGGTGTCGAATCCCAGCTCTCTTGCCACAAACTCCCGGAAATCCACCAGCTGGGAAAACACAGCACACACTCACTTAGACCCAGCACAGAACGGTAAGCACCTGGACAGGCCCTTCAGCCCACACTCTCTGTCAGAGCAGACTGTGATTGGGAAATGTTTCTACACCCTGGAATGCACTGCATGGAGCAAGTAAACAGGCCCTTCAGCCCTGAATCCATGCTAGCCAATGTTACAAAGGTGCTGGAGTAACTCAGCGGGTCAGGCAGCATCTCTGGAGAAAAAGGGTGAATGACATTTCGGGTCAGGACCATCAATCTGAAACGTTGCAAATTCATGTAGGATAAAACTCTAGCGCTCTGAAGTTAATAAAGGATTTGGGGTCCAATACATCATGTGTCCACTCATGATAAGGCTCTAATATCCTGAGCTTTGGCACATTTTGGATTCTCCAACAACACTCTTGGATTCACAGAGACGTAAGAAAGTGCAGATGCTGGAATCTTGAGCCTAATCTACAGGCCCCCGAACAGTAGCCTGGACAGAGGGTGCAGTGAATCAGAAGCTCATGTAGCAAAGGCACTTGGGAGATTTTCAACATGCAGGTAGACTGGGAAAATCAGGTTGGTGCTGGATTTGTAGAGTGCCTTCGTGATGGATTCTTAGAGCAGTTGTATTGGAGCCTACCAGGGAGAAGGCAATTCTGGATTTAGTGTTATGTAATGAACCGGATTTGATAAAGGACCTCGAGGTTAATGAGCCATTAGGACCATAACATGGTCAGGTTTAATCTACAATTGGAGAGGAGAAGAGTAGATCGGAGGTGTCAGTGTTACAGTTGAATAAAGGGGACTATGGGCCATGAGGGAGGAGCTGGCCAAAGTTGACTGGAAAGAGACCCTAGCAGCGATGGCAGTGGAACAACAATGGCAGGTGTTTCTAGGAATAATACAGAAGGTGCAGGATCAGTTCATTCCTAGGAGGAAGAAAGATTCCAAGGGGAGTAAGGGATGACCATGGCTGACAAGGGACGTCAAGGGACAGTATAAAAATTAAAGCGAAGAAGTACAACGTAGCAAAGATGAGCGGGAAGCCAGAGGGATTGGGTAATGTTTAAAGAACAACAGAAGATAACCAAAAAGACAATACGGGGAGAAAAGATGAGGTACGAAGGTAAGCTAGCCAAGAATATAAAGCAGGATAGTAAAAAGCTTCTTTATGTATGTGAACAGGAAAAAAATTAGTTAAGACCAAAGTTGGACCCTTGAAGACCTGAAACAAGGTGAATTTATTCTGGGGAACAAGGAAATGGCAGATGAGTTGAACAGGTACTTTGGATCTGTCTTCACTAAGGAGGACACAAACAGCCTTCCTGATATAGTAGTGACCAGAGGATCTGGGGTGACAGAGGAACTGAAGGAAATCCACATTAGGTGGGAAATGGTGTTGGATAGACTGATGGGACTGAAGGCTGATAAATCCCCAGGGCCTGATGGTCTGCATCCCAGGGTACTTAAGGAAGTGGCTCTAGAAATTGTGGATGCATTGGTGATAATTTTCCAATGTTCTATAGACTCAGGATCAGTTCCTGTGGATTAGAGGGTAGCTAATGTTATCCCACTTTTTAAGAAAGGCGGGAGAGAGAAAACGGGGAATTATAGACCAGTTAGCCTGACATCGGTGATGGGGAAGATGCTGGAGTCAATTATAAAAGATGAAATAGCGGAACATTTGGATAGCAGTAACAGGATCGGTCCGAGTCAGCATGGATTTACGAAGGGGAAATCATGCTTGACTAATCTTCTGGAATTTTTTTGAGGATGTAACTAGGAAAATGGACAAGGGAGAGCCAGTGGATGTAGTGTACCTGGACTTTCAGAAAGCATTTGATAAGGTCCCACATAGGAGATTAGTGGGCAAAATTAGGGCACATGTTATTGGGGGTAGAGTGCTGACATGGATAGAGAAGTTGTTGGCAGACAGGAAACAAAGAGTAGGGATTAACGGGTCCCTTTCAGAATGGCAGGCAGTGACTAGTGGGGTACCGCAAGGCTCGGTGCTGGGACCGCAGCTATTTACAATATACATCAATGAAATTTGGATGAAGGGATTAAAAGTAAACATTAGCAAATTTGCAGATGACACAAAGCTGGGTGGCAGTGTGAACTGTGAGGAGGACGCTATGAGAATGCAGGGTGACTTGGACAGGTTGGGGGAGTGGGCAGATGCATGGCAGATGAAGTTTAATGCGGATAAATGTGAGGTTATCCACTTTGATAGCAAAAACAGGAAGGTAGATTACTATCTAAATGGAGTCAAGTTGGGAAAAGGGGAAGTACAACGGGATCTGGGGGTCCTTGTTCATCAGCCTATGAAAGCAAGCATGCAGGTACAGCAGGCAGTGAAGAAAACGAATGGCATGTTGGCCTTTATAACAAGAGGAATCGAATATAGGAGCAAAGAGGTCCTTCTGCAGTTGTACAGGGCCCTAGTGAGACCACACCTGGAGTATAGTGTGCAGTTTTGGTCCCCTAATTTGAGGAAGGAGTTTCTTGCTATTGAGGGAGTGCAGCGTAGGTTTACAAGGTTAATTCCCGGGATGGCGGGACTGTCATATGTTGAGAGAATGAAGCAGCTGGGCTTGTACACTCTGGAGTTTAGAAGGATGAGAGGGGATCTCATTGAAACATATAAGATTGTTAAGGGCTTGGACACACTAGAGGCAGGAAACATGTTCCCGATGTTGGGGGAGTCCAGAACCAGGGCCCACAGAGAATAAGGGGTAAGCCGTTTAGAACGGAGACAAGGAAACACATTTTCTCACAGAGAGTTGTGAGTCTGTGGAATTCTCTGCCTCAGAGGGCGGTGGAGGCCAGTTCTCTGGATACTTTCAAGAGAGAGCTCGATAGGGCTCTTAAAGATAGCGGAGTCAGGGATATGGGGAGAAGGCAGGAACGGGGTACTGATTGTGGATGATCAGCCATGATCACATTGAATGGCGGTGCTGGCTCGAAGGGCCGAATGGCCTCCTCCTGCACCTGATTGTCTGTTGTCTAAGGTTTATTGGCTTTGCTAAAAGTGTAAATTGTCCCTTGTGTTTGGAATAGTACTGGTGTGCGGGGATCGCTGGCAGGCCCGAGCCCAGGAGGCTGAAGGTCACGTTCATATGTTACAGGAGCAGAATTAGGCCGTTCGGCCCATCCAGTCCACTCCACTATTCAATCTTGGCCAATCTATTATTCCCTCTGAACCCCATTCTCCTACCCTCCCCTTAACTCCTGACACCCGTACTAATCAAGAATGTATCTGACTCTGCCTTAAAAATATCCATTGATGGCCTCCACAGCCTTCTGTGGCAATGAATTTGCTGTATCTCTCTAATCTATAATGTTTTATTATTAATGTTCAATGTTTTATATGTCATTCCCAACTGTCACTGTATGTCATTGTCACTTGCGGGCGGAGCACCAAGGCAAATTCCTTGCATGTGAATAGAAACATAGAAGCATAGAAAACAGGTGCAGGAGTAGGCCATTCGACCCTTCCAGCCTGCACCGCCATTCAATATGATCATGGCTGATCATCCAACTCAGTATCCTGTACCTGCCTTCTCTCCATACCCCCTGATCCCTTTAGCCACAAGGGCCACATCTAACTCCCTCTTAAATATAGCCAATGAACTGGCCTCAACTACAGAGAATTCTGAACTGGCAGAGAATTCCACAGACTCACCACTCTCTGTGTGAAAAATGTTTTCCTCATCTAAGTCCTAAAAGACTTCCCCCTTATCCTTAAACTGTGACCCCTTGTTCTGGACTTCCTCAACATCTTCCTGCATCTAGCCTGTCCAATCCCTGAAGAATTTTGTAAGTTTCTATAAGATCCCCCCTCAATCTTCTAAATTTTAGCGAGTACAAGCTAAGTCTATCCAGTCTTTCTTCATATGAAAGTCCTACCATCAAAGGAATCAGTCTGGTGAACCTTCTCTGTACTCCCTCTATGGCAAGAATGTCTTTCCTCAGATTAGGAGACCAAAACTGTACACAATACTCCAGGTGTGGTCTCACCAAGGCCCTGTATAACTGCAGTGGAACATCCCTGCTCTTGTACTCAAATCCTTTTGCTATGAATGCTAACATACCATTCGCTTTCTTCACTGCCTGCTGCACCTGCATGCCTACTTTCAATGACTGGTGTACCATGACACCCAGGTCTCGTTGCATCTCCCCTTTTCCTAAACGGCCGCCATTCAGATAATAGTCTGCTTTCCTGTTTTTGCCACCAAAGTGGATAACCTCACATTTATCCACATTATACTGCATCTGCCATGCATTTTCCCACTCACCCAGCCTATCCAAGTCACCTTGCAGCCTCCTAGCATCCTCCTCACAGCTAACACTGCCCCCCAGCTTAGTGTCATCCGCAAACTTGGAGATATTGCCTTCAATTCCCTCATCCAGATCATTAATGTATATTGTAAATAGCTGGGGTCCCAGCACTGAGCCTTGCGGTACCCCACTAGTCACTGCCTGCCATTCTGAAAATGACCC
The DNA here is from genome assembly GCA_035221665.1 of Okamejei kenojei. Lineage (NCBI taxonomy): Eukaryota > Metazoa > Chordata > Chondrichthyes > Rajiformes > Rajidae > Okamejei > Okamejei kenojei. Next base: position 4,363,328 of record CM069139.1, read on the forward strand.
GTTTACTCCTACCCTTTGCTTCCTGTCTGCCAGCCAGTTCTCTATCCACATCAATACTGAATCACCAATACCATGTGCTTTAAGTTTGTATACTAATCTCTTATGTGGGACCTTGTCGAAAGCCTTAGTCAAATACTTGGTCATATCACTAGCACCCACCTGCCTTTCTCTCTGGGCCATCTCCTTCAGGGCACCCTTGGTGGAGCGGAGCTCGTTGCTGAGGGCTTGGTGCAGATGCTGCGCCCTTGTGCTGCTCTCCCAGGCCCCCTCCTCCGCCCGGCCCAGCTCGGAGGCCAGCGTCACCACCTTGCGCGCCGCCTTCTCCTTGATGGCCTCGGCCTTCTCCAGCGACTCGCTCAGCCTCTCGATGGTCCCGGCCTGCTCCTGGCACTTTGCCTTGGGACAGATGCAGCATTGGAACATTGGGAGCCACACAGCACGGACACAGGCCCTTCCGCCCAGCTCGCCCACCCCGACCAACACGCCCCATCCACACTAGTCCCACCCCGACCAACATGCCCCATCTACACTAGTCCCACCCCGACCAACATGCCCCATCCACACTAGTCCCACCCCGACCAACATGCCCCATCTACACTAGTCCCACCCCGACCAACATGCCCCGTCTACACTAGTCCCACCCCGACCAACATGCCCCATCTACACGTCCCACCCCCGACCAGCATGCCCCATCTACACTAGTCCCACCCCGACCAACATGCCCCATCTACACGTCCCACCCCGACCAACATGCCCCATCTACACTAGTCCCACCCCGACCAACACGCCCCATCCACACTAGTCCCACCCCGACCAACACGCCCATCCACACTAGTCCCACCCCGACCAGCATGCCCCATCCACACTAGTCCCACCCCGACCAACATGCCCCATCTACACTAGTCCCACCCCGACCAACATGCCCCATCTACACTAGTCCCACCCCGACCAACATGCCCATCTACACGTCCCACCCCGACTAACATTCCCCATCTACACTAGTCCCACACCCCGACCAACACGCCCCATCCACACTAGTCCACCCCGACCAGCATGCCCCATCCACACTAGTCCCACCCCGACCAACATGCCCCGTCTACACTAGTCCCACCCCGACCAACATGCCCCGTCTACACTAGTCCCACCCAGACCAACATGCCCCGTCTACACTAGTCCCACCCCCACCAACACGCCCCATCTACACGTCCCACCCCGACCAACATGCCCCATCTACACTAGTCCCACCCCGACCAACATGCCCCGTCTACACTAGTCCCACCCCGACCAACATGCCCCATCTACACTAGTCCCACCCCGACCAACATGCCCCGTCTACACTAGTCCCACCCCGACCAACATGCCCCGTCTACGCTAGTCCCACCCCGACCAACATGCCCCGTCTACACAAGTCCCACCCCGACCAACATGCCCATCTACACTAGTCCCACCCCGACCAACATGCCCCATCTACACTAGTCCCACCCCCGACCAACATGCCCCGTCTACACTAGTCCCACCCCGACCAACATGCCCCGTCTACACTAGTCCCACCCCGACCAACATGCCCCGTCTACACTAGTCCCACCCGACCAACATGCCCCGTCTACACTAGTCCCACCCCGACCAACATGCCCCGTCTACACTAGTCCCACCCCGACCAACATGCCCCGTCTACACTAGTCCAACCTGCCCACGTTTGGCCAGTAGATTCTCTGCACCTGAACCTCCTACAATTGGCCCCTCTACTCCAAATCCCCCCAAACCATCTCTCACCAGATCCCTTCTACTGATCTCTCCGCAACAGATTCCCTATATATTAGATCCCCACACAAGATCTAAATTCACAGCACCCAGATCCCTCTGCATTAATCCCACATTGTAAATCTCAGCAGCATTCCTCCACACCAGATCACTCTGTGCCAGATCCCTACACTAGATCTCCTACATCAGATCACCTTGTCAGATCCCTACAACCATCTCTCACCAGATCCCTTCATAGGGTACTCCTCCCCACCAGATCCCCACATTAGATCCCTTACACAGGATCAGCACAAGATTCCAACACCAGATCCGCCAACCAGGTCCCTTCAACCAGACCCCCACACTAGATCCCTTCATGTCAAGCTCCATCACACTGGATCCAAATATACTAGTTCCCGTACACAGGATCAACACCACACCCCCTCAACCAGATCCACCTCCACCAGGTCCACCTCCACCAGATCCCCTCCACCAGATCCACCTCCACCAGATCCCCTCCACCGGATCCCCTCCACCAGATCCCCTCCACCAGATCCCCTCCACCAGATCCACCTCCACCAGATCCACCTCCACCAGATCCACTCCACCAGATCCACCTCCACCAGATCCCCTCCACCAGATCCCCTCCACCAGATCCCGTTGCCCCTTACCCGCAGAGCGTTGACCCCCTCTGCCTTCTCCCGCAGCCCGCGGTTGCTGCTCTTCACCAGGTCGAGCTCCCCCTGCAACTTGTCGGCCGTGCGCTGGAGCTGCGCCAGGGAGGCGTGCTGCTCCCCGCGGCCGCCACTCTCCAGCGCGCTCAGCTTGCCGCTCAGGAGCTGGATGTGCCGCTTGCTGCCGGCCAGCTTCTCCCTCTGAGACGTCAGCTGCCAATGAGAGGTGGGGGTGAGACAGAGAAACCAGGGCACCCAATGCATCGGGCGTCGATACAACGCAGAACCAGAGGGCTGCACTGAGGCGCAGGGGTGGCACAGCGCCGGGGCTGGGTTCGGCAACTTGAGCGCACAGGAGCGGAAAAGACTACAAAAAGTAGTAAACACTGCCCAGTCCATCATCGGCTCTGACCTCCCGCCCATCGAGGGGATCTATCGCAGTCGCTGCCTCAAAAAGGCTGGCAGCATCATCAGCCTCATCTCCCCACTACCTTCAGGTAGAAGGTACAGGAGCCTAAGACTGCAACGACCAGGTTCAGGAATAGCTACTTCCCCACAGCCATCAGGCTATTAAACCTGGCTCGGACAAAACTCTGTTATTTGTCCTTTATCAGTTTAATTATTCATGTGTGTATATGTTTATGCAATGGTATGTGGACACACTGATCTGTTCTGTATTCCTGCCTACTATGTTCTGTTGTGCTGAAGCAAAGCAAGGATTTCATTGTCCTATCAGGGACACACGACAATAAACTCTCTTGAATCTTGAGACCCGGGTTCCATCCTGCACGGGGGGAGTTTGTACGTTCCCCCCGTGACCTGCTTGGCTTTTCCCCAGCGCAACCAAGTTTCCTCCCCCACTCCAAAGACATAAATGTCTGTCGGGTAATTGGTTTGGTACAATAATAGAGTGTCCCCAGTGTCAGTGCGTGCGGGGATCGCTGGTTGACGAAGACTCGATGGGCCGAAGGACCGGTTTCCACGCTGTATCTGTAAACTAAACTGAACTATAGAGTGAGGCCACACGTAAACTGGAGCAGCAGCACCCCATGTTTCACTTGGGCAGCTCACAGCCCAGCGGTGTGAGCGTTGGTCACGCCAATATCAAACAACCCCTGCATTCCCCCTCCCCTCCCTTCCCTCCCCCACCCTCATCATCCTAGCAGTGCCACTGCTGCCATCCCTTCATTATCACCTCTTACCCAGCCGACCGTGGCCCATATGGGCTCCACCTTTCATGCTACAAAGAACAGGAGTAGAATGAGGTCATTTGTCCCATCAATTCTACTTCAGCCACACTCCCCTCTTCAGAGTCGGCCCAGTTCTGACTCCTCATGCTCCCCTGCAAGGAGGGTGACCCACTGTGTCCATACCCCTGCTGCAGCAGGTCACGTTGGAGCAACTGCTCCACCATCCGCTCCAAGCGGGACAGTCGACCGCCGTCGCTTCCCGCGGGCGGGGCGTCCTCCAGTCCGGACTCAGCCGAGTCAGCGGACCTGCCCGACCTCCGGGTGGATTTGCCGCCAGTCCGAGGAGCACCTGCGGGCTGAGGCGGCGTGAAGTCGGGGGCTGCGGTTTGAATCAGCAGCTCTGGAGAACTCGACCGCTGCTGGCGGCCTCCTTCGCGGTCCTCAGCAGCAATTATGGCAGCGGCTCGTTTGGACTTTGTCCTGGATTCCATGTTGGTGCGCTCTGTAAGACAAACCAGACAGAGCCGACAACGACCTCACGAATGGTAAGTACTTACCTGCGGCCCGTTTCTAAACTTACGCTGGAGGAGCGGCGCTCCTCCTGTCTGTCGCTTCACAATGCGTTCGACGATATGTCGCGCATGCGTGCTGGCGGGGTCTTCACGTAGTCACTCACGTGACTCCGAAGTAAAATTCCACAGATTCACCACCCTCTGACTAAAGACATTTCTCCTCATCTCCTTTCTAAAAGTACATCCTTTAATTCTGAGGCTGTGACCTCTGGTCCTGGACTCTCCCACTAGTGGAAACATCCTCTCCACATCCACTCTATCCAGGCCTTTCACTATTCTGTATGTTTCAATGAGGTCCCCCCTCAATCTTCTAAACTCCAGTGATCTATCTATCTCTGCTTAAAAAATACCCACTGACAGGCTCAATGCCAATAAACGCTCATCTTATGTTAACCCACTCATTCCTGGGATCATTCCTGTAAACCTCCTCTGGACCCTCTCCAGAGCCAGCACATCCTGACTCAGATATGGGGCCCAAAATGGCTCACAATATTCCAAATGTGCCCTGACCAGCGCCTTATAGGTCCCTTTGCACCTCTGATTTCTAGATTCTCACCCTATTTATGATGTATTATGACATATGATGAAAGAATGGGGCGACTGGGCTTGTATTCACTGCAATTTAGAAGGATGAGAGGGGACCTTAGAGAAACATATAAAATCCTTAAGGTTACTGGACAGGCTAGATGCGGGAAAAATGTTCTCGATGTTGGGGGAGTCCAGAACCAGGGGTCACAATTTAAGAAAAAGGGGTCGGCCATTTGGGACTGAGATGAGGAAAAACTTTGCACCCAGAGAGTTGTGAATCTGTGGAATTCTCTGCCGCAGAAGGCAGTGGAGGGACAATTCACTGATGTATTCAAGAGAGAGTTGGATTTAGCTGTTAGGGCTAACGGAATCAAGGGATATGGGGAAAAAGCAGGAACGGGATACTGATTGAGGATGATCAGCCATGATCATATTGAATGGTGGTGCTGGCTCAAAGGGCCGAATGGCCTACTCCTGTACCTATTGTTTATGTTTCTAGGTAGAAAGTAGTCTACGCCTGTATTCCTGCTACCAAACTGCATGACCCCACACTTTGCTGCACTATATTCCATCTGCCACTTCTCTGCCCACTCTCCCAACCTGTCCAAGTCCTTCTGCAGAGTCCCTGCTTTCTCTACACTACCTGCCTACCTGTATCATCCACAATCTTGGCCACAAAGCCTTCAATCGCCTCGTCCAAATCGTTAATATTCAACGTGAAGAGTAGCGGCCCCAGCACCGACACTCGTGGAACTCCAAGATAAGACATTTACATGACATTTGGATCGGCACATGGATATGCAGAGTACGGAGGGATATGGATTCTGTGCAGGCAGGGTTGGTCTTGGCATCATATTTGGCACAGACATCAAAGGGCCTGTTCACACGCTGGACTGGAGGTCAAGCAGCAACTCTGAAGAACATTTATACGCGATGTTTCGGGTCAGGACCCTTCTTCAATGTCTGAAACGTCGCCTATCCGTGTTCTCCAGAGATAATACCTGACCTGCTGAGTTTATGTTCATGAGTCATAGGAGAAGAAGTTGGCCATTCGGCCCATCAAGTCTCCTCTGGCATTCAATCACAGCTGATCTGCCTTTCCCACGCCCCCCCGTTCCCCTGCCTCCTCCCCATAACCCCTGACACTCATACTAATCAGGAATCTGTCTATCTCCGCCCTGAAAGTACCTAATGATATGATTTCCACGTGTGCAATGAATTCCACAGATTCACTACACTCTGGCTAAAGAAATTCCTTCTCATTTCCTTTCTAAAAGTACGTCCTTGTATTCTGAGGCTGTGGCCTCTGGTCCGAGACTCTCCCACTAGAGAAAGCAGCCTCTAGAGAATGGAGCGGCTAGGCTTGTACACTCTGGAGTTTAGAAGGATGAGGGGGATCTCATTGAAACATATAAGATTGTTAAGGGTTTGGACACGCTGGAGGCAGGAAACATGTTCCCGATGTTGGGGGAGTCCAGAACCAGGGGCCACAGTTTGAGAATAAGGGGTGAGGCATTTAGAACAGAGACGAGGAAACACTTTTTCTCACGGAGAGTTGTGAGTCTGTGGAATTCTCTGCCTCAGAGGGAGGTAGAGGCAGGTTCTCTTGATACTTTCATGAGAGATCTAGATAGGGCTCTTAAAGATAGCGGAGTCAGGGGATATGGGGAGAAGGCAGGAACGGGGTACTGATTGGGGATGATCAGCCGTGATCACATTAAATGGCAGTGCTGGCTCGAAGGGCCGAGTGGCCTCCTCCTGCACCTGTTGTCTATTGTCTATTGTCTAACCCACACTAGAGACAATTTCCGATTATACTGAGCCAATTAACCTAGAAGCCTGTACTTCTTTGGAATGCGGGAGGAAACAGGTGCGCTCAGAGAAAACCCCCGTAGGTCACGGGGAGAACGTGCAAACACCTTACACACAGCACCCGTAGTCAGGATGGAAGCCTGGTCTGGCGCTGTGGGGCAGCAACCCCACTGCTGAGCCACTATTCTGCCCAATGGAGCATGAAGCAGCTTCTGCAGATTGGACAGTTGGACAGCTACAGGGACCTGGACCAAATGCCTGCGAATGGGACAAGCCCCGGCGGGCAACTTGTTCTGCATGGGGGCGTTGGGCTGAAGTGTCGATTTCCGTGCTGTTTATCTCTATGATCCTGCATCATGGAAGCTGATCAACAGCAGCACTGTTGTATTGCTGTTGACCTGAATCTGACAGCATTAACCCAGTCCTATGTAAGGGTACACCTGACCAGAATATATACAGAAACCCAAGTCGGGAGACCTTTCACAGTAATCTGCCCATCAATTACTCAGATGCAGTGATATTTTGCCTCTAGAGTCAACAACGCATATTGAATGTCACGTCTCCAGATGTCACACCACGTGTAGCATTGGAGAGGAGATTAACTGAGCAATCCCATCCTCTATTCTGTGCTGTGGCTGAGAGAGGATGGGACCACACCACGAATAGTGAAAGGCCTGGATGGAGTGGATGTGGAGAAGACGCTTCCACCAGCACCACAAGCCACAGCCTCAGAATAAAAGGAGATACCTTTAGTAAGGAGATAGACAATAGACAAGAGACCATAGGTGCAGGAGGAGGCCATTCGGCCCTTCGAGCCAGCACCGCCATTCAATGTGATCATGGCTGACCATCCCCAATCAGTACCCCGTTCCTGCCTTCTCCCCATATCCCCTGACTCCGCTATCTTTAAGAGCCCAGTCTAGCTCTCTCTTGAAAGTATCCAGAGAACCGGCCTCCACCGCCCTCTGAGGCAGAGAATTCTGTGAATCGGTGGAATCCATTGCCAGAGAGGGCTGTGGAGGCCACCTCAATGGACATTTTTAAGGTGGAGGTTGATACATTCTTGATTACTATGGGTGCTGGGGGTTATGTGGACAAGGCAGGAGAATGGGGTTGAGAGGGGAAAGATAGATCAGCCACGATTGAATTGTAGAGTAGACTTGATGGGCCGAATGGCCTAATTCTGCTCCTACAACTGATGGACTTGTCAACATCAGAAGCACTTCTGTATGACCCACACAGACCAAAGCCGTAATGATTTGGACTGATATGAAGAAATGGAGATATTATTGTTAAAAGTACTCCATGTTCTTGTCTAACAAAATGCTTGTTAAGGGGGAAATTGAAGCTTATTAGGGATGGCAGCATATCTAAGTGAATGGATCAACTGCCCAGTGCCTACCAGCCGTACAAAGTGAGCTAATCTGCTGCAGTGCTTCAGCCTACGTACTCTGCAAGGGAACCTTACAGGTCTCTGGGCTGTTTGTCAAACACAGACCGATACAGGCCCTTGGGCCCATCATGTCCGTACCGGCCTTGCCTCCATCCAAGACCACAAGAAATTACAGAGAATTGTGGACGCAGCCCAGACCGTCACACAAACCAACCTCCCTTCCATCGACTCCCATCTACACCTCACGCTGCCTCGGCAAGGCCAGCAGCATCATCAAGGCCCAGTCACACCCCGGCCACTCCCTCCTCTCCCCTCTCCCATCAGGCAGAAGGTACAGAAGTGTGAAAACGCACACCTCCAGATTCAGGGGCAGTCTCGTCCCAGCTGTTATCAGGCAACTGAACCATCCTACCACAACCAGAGAGCAGCGCTGAACTACTATCTACCTCTTTGGTGACCCTCGGACTATCCTTGACCGGACTGTGCTGGCTTTACCTTGCGCTAAACGTTATTTCCTTATCATGTATCAAAACACAACAGACAATAGACAATAGGTGCAGGAGGAGGCCATTCGGCCCTTCGAGCCAGCAACGCCATTCAATGTGATCATGGCTGATCATCCCCAATCAGTACCCCGTTCCTGCCTTCTCCCCATATCCCCTGACTCCGCTATCTTTAAGAGCCCTGTCTAGCTCTCTCTTGAAAGCATCCAGAGAACACTGTAAATGGCTCGATTGTGATCGTGTATTGTCTTTCTGCTGACTGGAGAGCGCGCAACAAAAGCTTTTCGCTGTGCCTCGGTACACGTGACAATAAACTCAACTAACTAACACTTGGTTCACTGGATGCTCCACAACGGCCGGGGGCCCTGCAGCAGCCCAGGGCTCAACTGGATCGGACTCCGCTCCATCAGACGCAGAGCGCGGACTGGACCTTGATGACGTGCCAAAACCTGGTCTCAGCAGATTATTTCTGTACACTTTGCTAATCGGGGATTGTGCTTAAGTGTGGCAATACTTTACTGGACTGTTGGCTTCACTGTGTGTCACTGTGTTGTCCATTGACCATTGCCCATCTGTCTGGAGAGAAGGCAGCAGGACGGGGCTCGGAGAGAAAGATAGATCTGCCATGATTGAATGGTGGAGTAGGCTTGATGGGCCGAAAGGCCTAATTCTGCTCCTTTTAATTCAGTATAGTTTAGAGATACAGCACGGAAAACAGGCCCTACGGTCCACCAGGTCCGCGCCGACCAGCGACCCCCACACACTGACACTGCCATCATTGATGAACTTATCAACTGTGCCTACACCTGATTCATTAACTCAGCAGGTCAGGCAGCATCTCTGGAGAGCATGGATAGGTGACATTTTGGGTCGGGACCCATCTTCAGGCTGAATGTAGGGGTGGGGTGGGGGAAGCGGGAAGAGAGGAGGTGTGTCCCGTGGTCCTGTGACTAGTGGTGTGCCTTGGGGTTCGGTGCTGGGCCCGTTACTGTTTGTCATCTACATCAGTGATTTGGATGTTTGTGGTTTTGCAGATAGTGAAGATGGTTGTGAACGATTGCAGCAGGATCTGGATCGATTGGCCAGGTTGGCAGAGGAATGGTTGATGGAATTCACTGTGATCAGCCATGATCACATTGAATGGCAGCGCTGGCTCAAAGGGCCGAGTGGCCTTATCCTGCACCTATTGTCTATTGTCTATAATTTAATACAGAGAAGTGTGAGGTGTTGCATTTTGGGACGTCGAACAAGGGCAGGACCTACACAGTGAATGGTCGGCCTCTGGGGAGTGTCGTAGAGCAGAGGGATCTAAGAGTACAGGTCCACACTGTATCACCATGACTCCATGAGGGACAGCACGATGCCTGGCAGGTATGAGGTGAACACAGCTATCACCTACACAGACCAGGCACTCACCAATCTGTGTGTAAAACCTTGCCACACACATCTCCTTTAAACGTAAAGACATGCCATCTAGTCATAGAGCTATACAGCATGGAAACAGACTCTTTGGCCCAACCTGTCTATGCTGACCAAGATGCCTCATCTAAGCTAGTCACATTCGCCCACATTTGGCCCATATCCCTCTAAAACCTTTCCTATCCATGTACTTGCCCAAATGTCGCCTGTCATAGTTAGACACACAATGCTGGAGTAACTCAGCGGGACAGGCAGAATACCTGGAGATGAGGAATGGGTGACGTTTCGGGTCGAGACCCTTCTTCAGACTGATGTCATGGGAGTGGGCGGGACAGAGATAGAATGTAGTCGGAGGCAGTGAGACCGGTCGGAAAACTGGGAAGTGAGAGGGGATGGAGAGAGACGGAAAGCAAGGGCTACTTGAACTTAGAGAAGTCAATATTTCATACCTCTGGGGTGTAAGCTATCATCCTCCCAGCCTCAACTACCTCCTCTGGCAGCTCGTTCCATATACCCACCACCCTTTGTGTTTTCACTAAGTAAACAACCTCTCTCATTGTCCAAGGTTCCCAAACCTTCCTATCCATGTGTTTGCACAGAACATGGAACAGTACAGCACAGGAACAGGCCCTTTGGCCAGTAGTGTCTGTGCTGAACATAATGCCAAGACCAACTCTTATCTTCCTGCATGAGATCCACATCCCTGCATTCTCTGCATATCGATGAGCCCATTTAAAGGTATTTTTCCCTCAAAGGATCATATTGGTCCTAAATGACTCCAACATGTCCCGTTGCTTGAGATCATCCTTTGCTTTCATTGACAGAGACTTTCTTCACGATACCCTTGCTGCAAACTGACTCGTGCTGAGATCAAACGGAGATAGAGTCATAAGGTCAAAAGTGATAGGAGTAGAATTAGGCCATTCAGCCCATCAAGCCTTCTGCTCCATTCAATCATGACTGATCTATCTTTCCCCTCTCAACCCCATTCTCCTGCCTTCTCCCCATAATCCCCAGCACCCGTAATAATCTCGAATCCATCTATCTCCATTGACTTGGCCTCCACAGCCTTCTGTGGCAAAGAATCCCACAGATTCACCACCCGCTGACTAAATACATTTCTCCTCATCTCCTTCCTAAAAGAACGTTCTTTAATTTTGAGGCTATGACCTCTAATCCTAGACTCTCCCACTAGTGAAAACATTCTCTCCACATCCACTCTATCCAAGCCTTTCACTATTCTGTACGTTTCAATGAGGTCCCCCCTCATCATAACTCCAGCGAGTACAGGCCCAGTGCCCACAATCGCTCATCATATGTTAACCCACTCATTCATGGAAACATAGAAAATAGGTGCAGGAGTAGGCCATTCGGCCCTTCTAGCCTGCACAGTCATTCAATATGATCATGGCTGATCATCCAACTCAGTATCCCGTACCTGCCTTCTCTCCATACCCCCTGATCCCTTTAGCCACAAGGGCCACATCTAACTCCCTCTTAAATATAGCCAATGAACTGGCCTCAACTACCTTCTGTGGCAGAGAATTCCAGAGACTCACCACTCTCTGTGTGAAAAATGTTTTCCTCATCTCGGTCCCAAAGGAATTCTCCCTTATCCTTAAACTGTGACCCCTTGTTCTGGACCTCCCCAACATCGGGGACAATCTTCCTGCATCTAGCCCGTCCAACCCCTTAAGAATTTTCTATAAGATCCCCCCTCAGTCTTCTAAATTCTAGTGAGTACAAGCCAAGTCTATCCAGTCTTTCCTCATATGAAAGTCCTGACATCCCAGGAATCAGTCTGGTGAACCTTCTCTGTACCCCCTCTATGACAAGAATGTCTTTCCTCAGATTTGGAGACCAAAACTGTACGCAATACTCCAGGTTTTGGTCTCACCAAGACCCTGTACAACTGCAGTAGAACCTCCCTGCTCCTATACTCAAATCCTTTCGCTATGAATGCCAACATACCAATTGCTTTTTGCTTTCTTCACTGCAATCTTGGGATCATTCTTGTAAACCTCCTCTGGACCCTCTCCAGAGCCGGCACATCCTTCCTCAGATATGGGGCCCAAAACTGCTCACAATATTCCAGATACAGCCTGACCAGCGCCTTATAGAGCCTCAGCATTACATCCCTGTTTTTGTATACAAGCCCTCGTGAAATAAATGCCAGCATTGAGTTTGCTTTCTTTACTACCGATTCTGGATTCTCTTTTTGGGAATCCTGCACCAGCACTCACTCCCAAGTCCCTTTGCATCCTCCAATTTCTGGATTCTCTCCCCATTTAGAAAATAGTCTACGCCTGTATTCCTGCTACCAAAACGCACGAGTCCACACTTTGCTGCACTATATTCCATCTGCCACTTCTCTGCCCACTCTCCCAACCTGTCCAAGTCCCTCTGCAGAGTCCCTGCTTTCTCTACACTACCTGCCCCTCCACCGATTGTCGTATCATCCGCAAACTTGGCCACAAAGCCTTCAATCCCCTCGTCCAAATCATTAATATACAACGTGAAGAGTCGCGGCCCCAGCACCGACCCCTGCGGAACTCCGCTAGTCACCGGCAGCCAACCAGTAAAAGCCCCCTTTATTGCCACTCTTTGCCTTCTGCCATCCAGCCAACCTGCGATCCATGCTAGTATCTGCCCTTTGATACCGTGGGCTCTCATCTTCCTTAGCAGCCTCACGTGTGGCACCTTATCAAAGGCTTTCTGAAAATCTAAGTAGACAACATCTACTGACTCTCCTTTTTCTGTCCTGCTATTTACTTCTTCAAAGAATTCCAGCAGATTTGTCAAGCAAGACCTCCCCTTCACAAAGCCGTGCTGACTTCCGTCTATTTCATCGCGAACTTCCCAGTCCACTGGCTTCCCCACTAGTCCTTGCTACGTTTTACGCCTTCTCTTTTAGTTTTATACTATCCTTGACTTTTCTTGTCAGCCACGGTCACCCTTTCTCCCTTAGAATCTTTCTTCCTCTTTGAAATGAAAAGTCCTGGAGCCCTAGAGTCATACAGCATGGAAACAGGCCCTTTGGCCCAACTCCCTTACACCGGCCCACATGCCCAACTATACCAGTCCCACCTGCCTGTGTTTGAGCCATATCCCTCGAGTTTTTCGAGTATGTGTGTATGTATATATATATATTAATATGTGTGAGTATGTGTATATATACAAACTGAACTTTTTGTTCTTCTTTCTCGTTTATCATATTATTTACAGTGTTCTATGTTTACAGATTCAGTTGTGCTGCAGCAAGCAAGAATGTCATTCTTCCATCTGGGACACTTGACAATAAAACTCTCTTGACTCTTGACCTATCCAAGAGGTACCTGTTAAAATGTCTTTTAGATGTACAGGAGCAAAGAGGTTCTTCTGCAGTTGTATAGGGCTCTGGTGAGACCACATCCAGAGTATTGTGTACATAGAAACAGAGAAACATAGAAAATAGGTGCAGGAGTAGGCCATTTGGCCATTCGAGCCTGCACCGCCATTCAATATGATCATGGCTGATCATCCAACTCAGTATCCTGCACCTGCCTTCTCTCCATACCCTCTGATCCCTTCAGCCACAAGGGCCACATCCAACTCCCTCTTAAATATGGCCAACGAACTGGCCTCAACTACCTTCTGTGGCAGAGAATTCCACAGATTCACCACTCTCTGTGTGAAAAACGATTTTCTCATCTCGGTCCTAAAAGACTTCCCCCTTATCCTTAAACTGTGACCCGTTGTCCTGGACTTCCCCAACATTGGGAACAATCTTCCTGCATCTAGCCTGTCCAACCCCTTAAGAATTTTGTAAGTCTCTATGAGATCACCCCTCAATCTTCTAAATTCCAGCGAGTACAAGCCGAGTCTATCCAGTCTTTCTTCATATGGAAGTCGTGCCATCCCAGGAATCAGTCTGGTGAACCTTCTCTGTACTCCCTCTATGGCAAGAATGTCTTTCCTCAGATTAGGAGACCAAAACTGTACAGTTTTGGTCTCCTAATTTGAGGAAGGACATCCTTGTGAATGAGGCAGTGCAGCGTAGGTTCACGAGATTGATCCCTGGGATGGTGGGACTGTCATATGAGGAAAGATTGAAAAGACTCGGCTTATATTCACTGGAGTTTAGAAGGATGAGGGGGGATCTGATAGAAACATATCAAATTATAAAAGGACTGGACAAGCTAGATGCAGGAAAAATGTTCCCAATGTTGGGCGAGTCCAGAACCAGGGGCCACAGTCTTAGAATAAAGGGGAGGCCATTTAAGACTGAAGTGAGAAAAAACGTTTTTACCCAGAGAGTTGTGAATTTATGGAATTCCCTGCCACAGAGGGCAGTGGAGGCCAAATCACTGGATGGATTTAAGAGAGAGTTGGATAGAGTTCTAGGGGCTATTGGAGTCAAGGGATATGGGGAGAAGGCAGGCACGGGTTATTGATTGGGGACGATCAGCCATGATCACAATGAATGGCGGTGCTGGCGCGAAGGGCTGAATGGCCTCCTCCTGCACCTATTTTCTATGTTTCTATGTTGTGATAGTACGTGCCTCACCTACCTCCTCCGGCAGCTTGTTTCATGCACCCATCACAATGTGTGCCAAAAACAGTTGCCCCTCAGTTTTCTTATTAAATCCTTCCCCCCCTCACCTTAAACCCGTACCCTCTGGTGCTTGATTGCCCGACTCTGTTAAGGTGCGGGGATCCCTGGTCGGGGCAGACTCGGTGGGCCGAAGGGCCTGTTTCTGCGCTGTATCAAACTAAACTAGACTAAACTAAGCCGGGTGCCAAAAACTGAACACAATGTCACCTACAACTACATGAATGAGACCAAAACCAAAACGCAGGTGATTCATGCAGGCGGTGTGTGGCTGCTGTCGCAAGATCAGCATCTATAAACTGTCTCACACAAACACACTGCATAGTATCAATTAAGAGTAAATCACCATCCAGATTGCAACAGTTTACAGATACATGGTAAAGGGAATGGTATTCCATGCAAGATAAAGTCCAGTAAAGTCCCATTAAAGATTGTCCAAGGCTCTCCAGTGACGGTCGATGGGAGCTGTAGGAAGGAACTGCAGGCGCTGGTTTACATCGAAGATCGGCACAAAGTGCTGGAGTAACTCAGCGGGACAGGCAGCATCTCTGGAGAGGAGTGGAAGATGTTTGAGGCCTTAGACAAGCCAAGAGAGTTTATTGTCACGTGTCCCAGAGAGGACAATGACATTCCTGCTTGCTGTAGCGCGACAGAATATTGTAGGCATGAAGACCCTTCTCCAGAGAGAGTCAGGCGAGAGGGAGACATAGAGATATGGAAGGGTAAGGCGTGATCAAAGGGGGTCAGGGCGGCTCGGGAATTACAAGGTTAATTCCCGGGATGGCGGGACTGTCATATGCTGAGAGAATGGAGAAGCTGGGCTTGTACACTCTGGGGTTTAGAAGGATGAGAGGGAATCTTATTGAAACATACAGGATTGATAAGGGCTTGGACACGCTTATGTTCCCGATGTTGGGGGAGTCCAGAACCAGGGGCCACAGTTTAAGAATAAGGGGTAAGCCATTTAGAACGGAGACGAGGAAACACTTTTTCTCACAGAGAGTGGTGAGTCTGCGGAATTCTCTGCCTCAGAGGGCGGTGAAGGCCGGTTCTCTGGATACTTTCAAGAGAGAGCTAGATAGGGCTCTTAAAAATAGTGGAGTCAGGGGATATGGGGAGAAGGCAGAAACGGGGTACTGATTGGGGATGATCAGCCATGATCATATTGAATGGTAGTGTTGGCTCGAAGGGCCGAATGGCCTCCTCCTGCACCTATTGTCTATTGTCTCTCTAGTTAGTGAGAGGATGGACACCTCACCTTCTGTTGCAGCTTCTGCAGGGCCTCCTTGCTCTCAGTGGGCCTCTCCAGCTCGAGTTTGGCCAGGCTGCCAGCCCTGGAGATGAGCTGCTCGGCCTGAGTGTCAGGGTCATCTGTCCACAGGTCTCGCTCAACCCTCATCACCTCCGCCAGCCTGCCCAGGAACCTGGTGTGCTGCAGACACAAAGCAACTGTCTGACGTCTCTCAATGGCAACGGGGAAAGGGTGAGGCAGGCAGGGAGAGTTGGGGGGGAGAGGGGATGAGTGAGGGGTGGGGACGGGATTGGGGATGAGAGAGTTGGATGAGAGGAGTGGGGGGGTGAGAATGTGGGGGAGAGTGGCGAGGGTGAGAGTGAGGAGGTGTGGGGGTGAGTCGGGGAGAGAGTGGGGGGAGAGAGAGTGGGGGGAGAGTGGGGGGGGAGAGAGTGCGGAGATGAGTGGGGAGAGTGGGGTAGAGAGTGGGTGTTGAGGGAGAGAGTGGGGTGTGCGAGTGGAGTGGGAGAGAGAGTGGGGGGGGTGGAGGGAGGGGGAGAGTGGGGGAGAGAGAGTGGGGAGAGAGTGGGGGAGAGGTGGGGGAGAGAGAGTGAGAGTGAGTGAGAGAGAGAGTGGGGGGAGAGAGAGAGAGTGGGGGGGAGAGTGGGGGAGAGAGAGAGTGGGGGGAGAGAGTGGAGGAGAGTGTGGGGGGGGTGAGAGAGTGGGGGAGTGAGGGGATGGAGTGGGTGAGAGTGAGGGAGGTGAGGAGTGGTGGGGGAGAGAGAGTGGGGGAGTGAGAGAGAGTGGAGGGGGTTTGAGAGGGGGAGTGTGTGTGGGGGGAGAGGTGAGGGGAGAAGAGAGTGGAGGGAGAGAGTGAGGGAGAGAGTGGGGGAGAGGGAGGGGTGGGGAGTGGGGGGAGTGGGGGAGAGAGGGGGTGGGGGATGAGAGTGGGGGAGAGATGGGAGAGAGTGGGGGGAGGGAGAGAGAGAGTGAGGGAGAGAGGTGGGGGAGAGAGTGAGGGAGAGAGTGGGGCGTGGAGAGATGTGGGGGGAGTGAGTGGGGGAGAGAGTGGGGGAGAGAGTGGGGGAAGAGAGTGGGGGAGAGAGTGGGGGAGAGTGGGGGAGTGTGAGGGAGAGAGTGAGGGTGGAGAGAGTGAAGAGTGTGAGAGAGTGGGTGTGGAACGAGGAGTGGGGGAGAGAGTGGGGGAGAGAGTGAAGGAGAGGAGTGGAGGGGGGAGAGAGTGGGGATGAGAGTGAAGAGAGAAGAGGGGGAGAGAGTGGGGGAGAGAGTGGGGTGAGAGAGTGGGGGAGAGAGTGGGGGAGAGAGTGGGGGAGGGTGTGAGAGTGAAGGGAGAGTGGGGGAGAGAGTGGGGGAGAGAGTGGTGGGAGAGAGTGGGGGAGAGAGTGGGGAGAGAGTGGGGGAGAGAGGGGGGAGAGAGTGGGGGAGAGAGTGTGGGGAGAGAGTGAGTGGGGAGGAGTGGGGGAGAGGTGGGGGAGAGAGTGGGGGAGAGAGTGGGGGAGAGAGTGGGGGAGTGAGTGGGGGGGAAGAGAGTGGGGGAGAGAGTGGAGGAGAGAGTGGGGGAGAGTGAGGGTGAAGAGAGTGGGGGGGAGAGTGGGGGAGAGAGGAGTGGGGGAGAGAGAGTGGGGGATAGAGTGAGTGGGGAGAGAGTGGGGTGAGAGTGGGGAGAGTGGGGTGAGAGAGGTGAAAGGAGAGTGAAGAGAGAGTGGGGGAGGGGAGAGAGTGGGGGAGAGAGTGGAGGAGAGCGTGGGGGAGAGTGAGGAGGGGGAGAGTAGAGTTGGAGAGTGGGGGAGAGAGTGGGGGAGAGAGTGAAGACGAGGTGGGGGAGAGAGTGGGGGAGAGTGGAGGGAGAGAGTGGGGAACGGGAGAGAGTGGGGTAGAGAAGTTGGGGGAGTGTGGGGGAGTGAGGAGCTGGGGGAGAGAGTGGGGTTGAGAGTGGGGAGAGAGTGGGGGAGAGAGTGGGAGAGAGTGGTGTGTGAGGTGGGGGAGAGGAGAGTGGGGGAGAGTGTGAGTGAGGGGAGTGAGTGGGGAGAGAGGAGTGGGGAGAGTGGGGGGTGAGTGTGGGGGGGAGAGGAGAGAGTGGGGGAGGAGGACGTGAGGGGAGGAGTGAGGTGAAGAGATGGGGGGTGATGTGGAGAGAGTGAGAGGATGTGGGGGCGGGAGAGAGGGAGATATGTGGGGGAGAGAGAGTGAGGGAGTGAGTGGGGGTGTGAGTGGGGGGAGAGAGGAGAGTGAGGGAGAGAGTGGGGGATGAGAGTGGCGGAGGGGAGAGAGTGGGGAGGGTGAGGGAAGGAGAGCGGGAGTGGGGAGAGTGGGGGAGAGAGTGAGGGAGAGGTGAGGGAGAGAGTGAGGGAGAGAGTGGGGAGAGTGGGAGAGACGTGAGGGCTAGAGAGTGGGGTGAGTAGTGAGGTGAGGAAGGAGAGGCGGGAGAGGGAGTGGGGAGAGAGGAAGTGGGGGAGAGAGTGGGGAGGAGAGCGGGAAGAGGGAGGGGGAGAAGAGTGAGGGAGAGAGTGGGGGAGGTAGTATTGGGTAGTGAGGGAGAGAGGGGGTGAGAGTGGGGGAGTTGGGAGAGTTGGGGGAGTGGGGAGGGGGTAAATGTTAATATCTGTCCATCCAATGCCTTTTTAAACGCTGTTTAGTACCTGCCAGAATGATTTTCTCTGGCTGCTCGCTCCACAAACATATCACCCTCGGTGTGAAAATGTTGCCTCTCAGGATCCTGTTAAATCTTTAACCTCACACCTTAGACCTTTGACTCCTTCGCTCCCTAGATGCTGCTGCACCCGCTGAGTTTCTCCAGCCTTTTGTGTACCTTAGACCTGTGTCCTCTTGATTCACTTCCCCACGTAAAGGTCCCTGTGCATTCACATTATACCCCTCCCCCCCCAATATTCTATACACCTCTCTAAGATCAATTCTTGTATGCCCAACCTCTCACTACAGCTGGGGCCCTCGAATCCCGACAACAGCATCATAAAACCTCTGTGCACTGCTCAATAGACAACGACAATAGACAATAGGTGCAGGAGTAGGCCATTCGGCCCTTCGAGCCAGCACTGCCATTCAATGTGATCATGGCTGATCATCCAACTCAGTACCTGTACTGCCTTCTTCCACATATCCCCTGATCCCTTTTTTTAAGAGCAATATCTAGCTCTCTCTTGACAGCATCCAGAGAACTGCCTCCACCGCCCTCTATGAGGGCAGAGAATTCCACAGAGCTCACCACCATCTCTGTGTGAAAAAAAAGGATCTTCTCATCTCGGTCCTAAAAGACTTCCCCTTATTCTTTAAACTGTGGCCCTGGTTTCTGGACTCCCCAATCGGGAACATGTTTCCTGCCTCATCTGGTGTCCAAAGCCCTTAACAATCTTATATGTTTCAATGAGAATCCACTCATAACCTTCTAAACTCGTTTAATTGGCTCTTTTTTTCCCAAAGTAGACACAAAGTGCTGGAGCAGTTCAGGTGGGTTCAGGCAGCGCATTCCTTGAAGGACCTTGGAAAGGCGACGCTCTGTATGGGGACTCTTCTTAGACTGAAACATCACCGCTCTATATAAGCCAACGTTCCACCTTTCCCCCGTCCTCTCGAGGACGTCTGCAATGACTCGGCTGAGTTTACTCCAGCACTCTCTAACGTTTTACATGATTTTGTTTCTGCGTTCCTTGTGTGGCATCTTCTTGTCACAGGGCGACCAAAAACAGAATGCAGGTGCCGCCTCACCCAATATCGGCCTCACCTGTGCTGCTCCTGCTGCAATATTTTTTTCTTGGTCAAATGGGGCTGTTGGACCAATTTGATTGAATGGGGTCCGGTACTCAACTCAACGTAATAGTCCCAGTGCGCCTTACGACTGTAACATGGATGTGTAGATGTGGCCCGGTGTCACACAGAACCCACTCCCCACCATTGTAGATGTGGCCCCGTCTGGTCCAACACAGACCACTCCCCACCATTGTAGATGTTGGCCCTCCCACAAGACCAGACACACCACTCCCTCCCTCACACAGACCACACTCCCCATCATCGGTCTCCATCCACACTTCAGCTGCCTCGGGAAAGCGCGAGTCCGAGTCATCAAAGACTGTCCCACCCCGGTCATCCCCTCTTCCCCCCCCCCCCCCCCCCCCCCCCCACCCCCCCCACACCAGCTCCCATCGGGTAGAAAGAACTGTCCGATACACCTCTGCCCTTTGTGGACATTGGACTTTGCCTCTGGACTACAATGCTGAGAACTATATTCTGCACTCTGTATCTTCCCCTTTTGTTCTGAAAAAGACACAGAATGCTGGAGTAACTCAGCGGGACAGGCAGCGTGTCTGGAGAGAAGGGATGCGTGACATCGTTTCTGGTCATCTGACTTGATTACATTTGTTCAGTGAATCTGAACGGTTTGGATGCATGCTAAACTAAGTTTTTGTGTGTACCTTAGTACACACTGCATTAAGAAGCCTAACCCTAACGCCTAAACATTCTTTTGAGTTTGCACTTTGTGTCTTTTTTTGTGAACCAGCATCTGCAGTTCCTAGTGTCCACATGTCCAACATCTGTACTCAGACTGTAGTCTGAAGAAGGGTCCAGCCTGAAACCTCACCTGTCCATGTTCTCCACAGGGGACACGGAGCCTTTTGGAAAGTGGGGAGCGGGGGGGGGGGGGCTGAGCGATCACTGATCGCTGGCCTTGGGGGTACCTGGCGAGGGAGTGGAGCAACCAAGTGGAGGGAGGGTGTGGGAGGTGGGACCCCCCCCCCCCCCTCCCATGGATAGGGACTTTTTGATATATGATGTATTACAATCATGTTTTAGTACATTGTAGAAGTATTATTTCAATGTTTTTTTGTTTGAAGTATTTTTAAGATAATGTCGGGCCTACATGAGAGATAGGAGCAGGTGATTATTATTTTTGTTATTGCTTGACCTCCAAAAACGGGGGGATAATGATACAGGCCATCCCCCCCCCCCCCCCCCCCGGATCGATGCCAGTGCCATCCACGGTACAGAAAATTTGACAAAAAATCTTTAAAATGTGTTATTTTTTCAAGTGCTATTTTTATTTTTTTTTGTAGTTGGGAAAAGGGACAAGAAATAATCATAACATTTCCTGATCTTGCAAAGTCATACAAGTTATGTTTTGCTCAGGGACAAAATCCGAGTGTTTTGAAAGTATGCGTTCTCCTTTTGACATATATTTCATTTTGATTTGAATTTAGAATCATCAAACCATGACATTAATAGTGGGGGTATGTGTTTGTGGAAACGTTACTTTTTTTAAAGTAAGTCTTTCGAGAAATCTAAAATGCATTAGAAATATATATTTCAATGCAACTGAGTCTCTTGCCCAGAGTAGGTGAATCGAGGACCAGAGGACAGATTTAAGGTGAAGGTGAAAAGATTTTATTGGAATCCGAGGGGTAACTTTTTCCACACAAAGGGTGGTGGGTGCATGGAACAAGCTGCCAGAGGAGTTGAGGTAGGGACTATCCCAACATTTAAGAAACAGTTAGACTAATACATGGATAGGACAGGTTTGGAGGGATATGGACCAAAAGCAGGTAGTGTAGCTGGGAGGTGTGGACAGGTTTTCGCACTGTATCACTCTATGACCACATTATACCTCCACCATGCTTCCAAATCAAGTGGTCGAGGTTTATTGTCATATACTCAAGCATAGAAACATAGAAAGTAGGTGTAGGAATAGGCCATTCGGCCCTTCGAGCCAGCACTGCCATTCAATATGATCATGGCAGTTCATCTAAAATCAATACCCCTTTCCTGTTTTTTTCCCCATATCCCTTGATTTCGCTAGCCCTAAGAGCTAAATGTAAAGCCCCTGTCCCACTGTACGAGGTAATTCAAGAGTTCCCCCGAGTTTCCGCTGATTCGAACTCGGAGAATTACGGTAATGGCCGTTCGTGGGTACTCGGGGCTCTCGTGGTAAATTTTCACAAAATGTTGAAAAATCTCACGGGTTTACCGCGTTTCCCGGGTACGAGCCGCTAAGAGACGTCCCCGAGCTCCGACGTCCCCGGTAAGTACATTCTGCGTACTTACCACGAGTCCAATTTTTTTTTAAACTCGGGAGAACTCTTGAATTACCTCGCCCAGTGGGACGGGGGCTTGAATCTCTCTTGAAAACATCCAGTGAATTGGCCTGCACTGCCTTCTGTGGCAGAGAACTCCACAGATTCACAGCTCTCTGGGTGAAGAAAGTTTGTCCTCATCTCAGTCCTAAATGGCCGACCCCTTTTTCTTAAACTGTGACCCCTGGTTCTGGACTCCCCCAACATCGGGAACATTTTTCCTGCAGTTACAGTAAGTGAAAATCTATCGGACAAGCAGGATGCTTTCTCCAACCACCCCCATTTGAAGGCCACTGTCTTCCACCGCATCTACCCAGTGCCTGGTACATACTTCCAGCAGCCACTGGTTGTCCTCCAGGATGCACCGAGCCGCAGCCTGGTCCATGCCGGTCACCTGGGCGAATTCAGCACAGAGACTCTCACGGCAGCAGCGCAACGCTTCCGACGCCTCCGCCGGCCCGGGACCCTTGCACCGAGGCTGCAGCGAGTGGCAAACATTGGCCAGCCCCGGCTCCCCGTCCGCGCCTGCCCCCGCCGCTGCTTCTGCTTCCATCCCTCCCCCCGCCCCGGCTCTCCAACACCCACGACCAAGTTGCTCAGAGCCGGGGACATTGAACCATGTCTAGCCAAAAATGTGGGGGGCGGGGGGACTGCAGCCCCCCCCCCGGTTCCGTGGCCCATGCACCACGCATGCTGCCTGACCTGCTGCGTTAGTCCAGCGTTACTTTGTGTCTTCACCTGACTGACGAAGGCCGGGGTGTTGAACGCCTTGCTCACTCACCACCATGGCCACCTGTGAGTTCTGAGCATTGAGGGGAATTCAGGGACATGGGGCTCGAGTGGCTCTGAGGCAGAAGATTAGCCATGATCTCGATTGACCTCTGCAGTGAGTAGGTTCGGAAGGCTGGGTGACAACTCCGACTAATGTTTCTTATGCTTCTCTGTTCCATGACCTTTCATGAAGCAGCTAGTTATTTTGCAGCATCCTTTATAACTTGTTTAGACTGGAAAAGGCAAGGCTAAAGTGCGAGTAAGTGAACTAATTTAAAAAAAACAGGATTTCAATTTGATTTTCCGTGAATTCATCTCAGGGAAAGAAAAACAACAAGAAAAAAGGCAGAGGTGATGGGAGGCAATGCTGTTACCACAGTCAATAAGCAGAGCTCAGGTATTAAATGTACAGCCTGGCTGCACCAACAGAGCGATACACAACATGGCCATTCGGGCCATCATACTTGTGCTAGACCCTTGGCAGAAATCTATCTCCCGCAATCCTGGATTGTGTCATTGAATGTGGATTGAGTGGATATGGAGAGGATGTTTCCACGAGGGGAGGAGACTAGGATCAGAGGCCACAGAATAAAGGAACATTACTTTAGCAACGAGATGAGGAGGAATTTGTTTAGTCAGGGATTGATGAAACTGTGGAATTCATTCCCACAGAAGGCTGTGGAGGCCAAGTCAATGGATATTTTTAAGGCATAGATTCTTAATTAGGATGGGTGTCAGGGGTTATGAGGAGAAGACAGAAGACAGGAGACTAAAGAAGGTCCATCTGTCTCCTCAGATTCTGGTGAACGTCTACCGCTGCACCATCGAGAGCATCCTTACCAACTGTACCACAGTATGGTACGGCAACTGCTCTGTCTCCGACCGGAGAGCACTGCAGAGGGTGGTGAAAACCGCCCAACGCATCACCGGTTCCTCACTCCCCTCCATTGTGTCTGTCCATAGCAAGCGATGCCTGCGAATGGGGGCGCAGCATCGTCAAGGACGGGTCTCACCCCAGCCACAGACTGTTTACCCTCCGCCCATCCGGGAGGCGCTACAGGTTTGCCGGATAATAAGCAGGTTCAGGAACAGCTTTCTTTCCCTGCGGCTGTTACACTAGTTAACTGCCAGTCACCCCCCCCCCCCCCCCCCCTACTGGACACTCCTTCCCCCTGTGACTGATCCCCCCCCCCCGCCTGGACATTGCATTACTGCCACTGTATATACATTATATATTTTACATATATTTATATTTTACTGTATCAAAAATTGTTCATCCCAGTTTGGCAAAAGAATAAATCGGGGAAGGTAGTGCATCCGTGGATAACAAGGGAAATCAGGGATAGTATCAAAGCAAAGGATGATGCGTACAAAGTAGCCAGAAAAAGCAGCATACCAGAGGACTGGGAGAAATTCAGAGACCAGCAGAGGAGGACAAAGGACTTAATTAGGAAAGGAAAAATAGATTATGAAAGAAAACTGGCAGGGAACATAAAAACTGACTGCAAAAGTTTTTATAGATATGTGAAGAGAAAGAGATTAGTTAAAACAAATGTATGTCCCTTGCAGTCAGAAACAGGTGAGTTGATCATGGGGAACAAGGATATGGCGGACCAATTGAATAACTACTTTGGTTCCGTCTTCACTAAGGAAGACATAAATAATCTGCCTGAAATAGCAGGGGACTGTGGGTCAAAGGAGGAATTGAGTGAAATCCAGGTCAGTCGGGAAGTGGTGTTGGGTAAATTGAATAGATTAAAGGCCGATAAATCCCCAGGGTCCAGATAGGCTGCATCCCAGAGTACTTAAGGAAGTAGCTCAGGAAATAGTGGATGCATTAGTGATAATCTTTCAAAACTCTTTAGATTCTGGAGTAGTTCCTGAGGATTGGCGGGTAGCAAATGTAACCCCTCTTTTTAAGAAGGGAGGGAGAGAGAAAACGGGGAATTACAGACCAGTTAGTCTAACATCGGTAGTTGGGGAAAACTGCTAGAGTCAGTTATTAAAGATGGGATAGCAGCACATTTGGAAAGTAGGTGAAATCATTGGACAAAGTCAGCATGGATTTACAAAAGGTAAATCATGTCTGACGAATCTTGTGGAATTTTTTTTCGAGGATGTAACTAGTAGCGTGGATAAGGGAGAACCAGTGGATGTGGTATATCTGGACTTCAGAAGGCTTTCGACAAGGTCCCCCACATAAGAGATTAGTATACAAACTTAAAGCATACGGTATTAGGGGTTTCAGTATTGATGTGGATAGAGGAACTGGCTGGCAAAACAGGAAGCAAAAGAGTAGGAGTAAACGGGTCTTTTTCACAATGGCAGGCAGTAAACTAGTGGGGTACCGCAGGGCTCAGTGCTGGGACCCCAGCTATTTACAATATATATTAATGATCTGGATGAGGGAATTGAAGGCAATATCTCCAAGTTTGCGGATGACACTAAGCTGGGGGGCAGTGTTCGCTGTGAGGAGGATGCTAGGAGACAGCATGGGTTGACTTGGATAGGCTGGGTGAGTGGGCAAATGTTTGGCAGATGCAGTATAATGTGGATATATGTGAGGTTATCCACTTTGGTTGGCAAAAACAGGAAAGCGGACTATTATTTAAATGGTGGCCGATTGGGAAAAGGGGAGATGCAGCGGAGACCTGGGTGTCATGGTACACCAGTTCATTGAAAGTAGGCATGCAGGAGTGCAGCAGGCAGTGAAAAAAGCGAATGGTATGTTAGCTTTCATAGCAAAAGGATTTGAGTACAGGAGCAGGGAGGTTTCTACTTCAGTTGTACAGGGTCTTGGTGAGACCACACACCTGGAGTATTGCGTGCAGTTTTGGTCTCCAAATCTGAGGAAGGACATTATTGCCATAGAGGGGAGTGCAGAGAAGGTTCACCAGACTGATTCCTGGGATGTCAGACTGTCTTATGAAGAAAGACTGGATAGACTCGGTTTATACTCTCTGGAATTTAGGAGATTAAGAGGGGATCTTATAGAAACTTACAAAATTCTTAAGGGGTTGGACAGCTAGATGCAGGAAGATTGTTCCCGATGTTGGGGAAGTCCAGGACAAGGGGTCACAGCTTAAGGATAAGGGGGAAATCCTTTAAGACCGAGATGAGAAAGACTTTCTTCACACAGAGAGTGGTGAGTCTCTGGAAACTCTCTGCCACAGTGGGTAGTTGAGGCCAGTTCATTGGCTATATCTAAGAGTGAGTTGGATGTGGCCCTTGTGGCTAAGGGGATCAGAGGGTATGGAGAGAAGGCAGGTACGGGATACTGAGTTGGATGATCAGCCATGATCATATTGAATGGCGGTGCAGGCTCGAAGGGCTGAATGGCCTACTCCTGCACCTAATTTCTATGTTTCTCTGTTCCAATATTCTGTGTTCACGCTTCTGGGTGAGACGCTAACTGCAGTTCGTTGTCTCTGCACTTGTACACTGCACAATGGCAATAACGTTTTGAATCTTGAATCTTGAGAATGGGGTTGAGAGGGAAAGATAGATCAGCTGTGATTATGCGTGAGAAGGAGCTGCAGATGCTGGTTTAGACCGAAGAGAGACACAAAATGCTGGAGTAACTCAGCGGGACGGGCAGCATCTCTGGAGAGAAGGAATGGGTGACGTTTCGGGCCGAGACCCTTCTTCATACTGGATCGAGATAAGGGAAGATATCCTGGTCGGGTCGCTCCAGAGATGCTGCCCAACTCAGTCCATCAGCTTTTTGGTGTCCATCAGCCGTGATTATGGCGGAGTAAGACTCAATGGGCAGAGTGTTCTAACTCTGCTGCGATCACTTAAGAAATTAGTATGAATCATTAGTAATCCACACCAGTTCTATGTTATCCCACTCTCTCATCCACTCCCCACGCACTAGGGGCAATTTACAGAGGACAATTAACATACAAACATGCACGTCTTTGGGTTGTGGGAGGTGACCGGAGCACCTGGAGGAACCCACGTGGTCACAGGGAGAACGTGCAAACAATACTGTGGTAACACGCCCACCACCAAAATCACCAAATTATCTAAGCCACAACATTTTCAAATAACTACAATCCAATCCTTATTGAGGATACATTCCACCCCCACGCCCAACAGTCCCAGAAATGTAGTCCCTTCCCATTACATAGAAGCATAGACAATAGGTGCAGGAGGAGGCCATTCGGCCCTTTGAGCCAGCACCACCATTCAAAGTGATCAAGGCTGATCATCCCCAATCAGTACCCCGTTCCTGCCTTCTCCCCACACCCCTAGATTCCTTTAGCCCTAAGAGCTAAATCTAACCTCTCTGCCACAGAAAGTAGTTGAGGTCAGTTCATTGGCTAGATTTAAGATGGAGTTAGATGTGGCCCTTGTGGCTAAAGGGATCAGGGGGTATGGAGAGAAGGCAGGTACGGGATACTGAGTTGGATGATCAGCCATGATCATATTGAATGGCAGTGCAGGCTCGAAGGGCCGAATGGCCTACTCCTGCACCTATTTTCTATGTTTCTATGAAAACATCCAGTGACTTGGCCTCCACTGCCTTCTGTGGCAGAGAATTCCACAGATTCACAATTCTCTGGGTGAAAAAGTTTTTCCTCATCTCAGTCCTAAATGGCCGACCCCTTATTCTGAAACTGTGTGGACCCTGACCCTGGCTCTGTGCCCGCCTGGGCGCGGACGTAACCCCGGACGAGGGGCAGGCTGCCGGCTCGGGCAGAGCCCCTGGTGCCGAGACTCGCGGATGGCCAGCCTGGCCAGGCCCAGGGGCAACCCAACCAGGTCATCCTCCGCCCTGCCCTCTCCCCTACCTACACAGAGGGGTGTCCAAACGTGAGGATGGTGGGTGTGAAATGCAGCCGGAAGGCAAGGTGGGAGTGCCGCACTGTGGGGGGGGGGGGGGGGGCAGGGGTGAGGGGGCGTCGCATTGTGGGGGTGAGGGGGTGCCGCACTGTGGGGGGGGGGCTGGGGTGAGGGTGAGGGGGCATCGCATTGCGGGGGGGGGTGAGGGGGCATGGCACTGTGGGGGGGGGTGAGGGGACGTCGCATTGTGGGGGGGGGGTTGAGGGGGCATCGCATTGTGGGGGGGGGTGAGGGGGCATCGCATTGTGGGGGGGGTGAGGGGGCATCGCATTGTGGGGGGGGGTGAGGGGTAATCGCATTGTGGGGGGGGGGTGAGGGGGCGTCGCATTGTGGGGGGGGGAGTGAGGGGGCATGGCACTGTGGGGGGGGGTGGGGGGCATGAGGGGGCATGGCACTGTGGGCGGGGGGTACTCAGGGAGCGCCGCATTCACCCACTCACCCTCTGCCTTTCGAAGTGGCGGCCTCCTTTCAGCAGCCGCTCGGCGGCGAGTTGCCCCTCCAGGTGAGTGAGGGCTTCCTCGCGGTCGCTCAGCCTCTCCTCGGCCCGGTGAGCGCGCTCCAGCGACTCGCGCTGCAGCTTGCACTGACTCTCCAGCTGACCATTCAGCCCCGAGATCTCCTCCTCCATCCTGGCCACTCGCTGTCACACACAGGGCACAGGTACATGGTTACCGTGGGATGCAGCCCGTCCCAGACAACATAGAACATCACAGCACAGGAACAGGCCCTTCGGCCCACAATGTACGGAATACCATGTCAAGACTAAAGATAAACACAAAGTATTGGAGTAACTGGAGGAAACACTTTTCCACCCAGAGAGTGGTGAGTGTGGAATTCTCTGCCTCAGAGGGCGGTGGAGGCCGGTTCTCTGGATGCTTTCAAGAGAGAGCTAGATCGGGCTCTTAAAAATAGCGGAGCCAGGGGATATGGGGAGAAGGCAGGAACGGGGTACTGATTGTGGATGATCAGCCATGATCACAGTGAATGGCGGTGCTGGCATGAAGGGCCGAATGGCCTCCTCCTGCACCTGTTCTCTATAATCTGGGAGTTGAATCGGTAGTAAAGAAAGCAAACTCAATGCTGGCATTTATTTCACGAGGGCTTGTATACAAAAAACAGGGATGTAATGCTGAGGCTCTATAAGGCGCTGGTCAGGCCGCATCTGGAATATTGTGAGCAATTTTGGGCCCCATATCTGAGGAAGGATGTGCCGGCTCTGGAGAGGGTCCAGAGGAGGTTTACAGGGATGATCCCAGGAGTGAGTGGGTTAACCAATGATGAGCGTTTGTCGGCACTGGGCCTGTACTCGCTGGAGTTTAGAAGGATGAGGGGGAACCTCATTGAAACGTACAGAATAGTGAAAGGCCTGGATAGAGTGGATGTGGAGAGGACGTTTCCACTGGTGGGAGAGTCCAGGACTAGAGGTCACAGCCTCAGAATTAAAGGACGTTCCTTTAGGAAGGAGATGAGGAGCAATTTCTTTAGTCAGGGTGGTGAATCTGTGGAATTCTGTGCCACAGACGGCTGTGGAGGCCAAGTCAGTGGATATATTTAAAGCAGAGATAGATCGATTCTTGATTAGTGCGGGCATCAGAGGCTATGGGAAGATGGCATAAGGATGGGGTTAGAATGAGAGATGGATCAGCCATAATTGAATGGCAGACTACACTTGATGGGCAGAATGGCCTAATTCTACTCCCATCTCTTATGATCATGATATGCCAAGCTGCCCAAGCAAAATATCCTCACTTTGAGTGTTGGTGTTGGCACAAACTGGGAGTTCTAGACTGTCTGTGGTGAGATTAACTCAGCGGGTCAGGCAGCATCTCTGGAATTTAACACCTCACATTTATCCTTTCCATGCATCTGCCCACTCCCCCAACCTGTCCAAGTCACCCTGCATTCTCATAGCATCCTCCTCACAGTTCACACTGCCACCCAGCTTTGTGTCATCTGCAAATTTGCTAATGTTACTTTTAATCCCTTCATCTAAATCACTGATATATATTGTAAATAGCTGCGGTCCCAGCACCGAGCCTTGCGGTACCCCACTAGTCACTGCCTGCCATTCTGAAAGGGACCCGTTAATCCCTACTCTTTGTTTCCTGTCTGCCAACCACTTCTCTATCCATGTCAGCACTCTACCCCCAATACCATGTGCCCTAATTTTGCCACTAATCTCCTATGTGGGACCTTATCAAATGCTTTCTGAAAGTCCAGGTACACTACATCCACTGGCTCTCCCTTGTCCATTTTCCTAGTTACATCCTCAAAAAATTCCAGAAGATTAGTCAAGCATGATTTCCCCTGCGTAAATCCATGCTGACTCGGACCGATCCTGTTACTGCTATCCAAATGTGCCGCTATTTCATCTTTTATAATTGACTCCAGCATCTTCCCCACCACCGATGTCAGGCTAACTGGTCTATAATTCCCCCGTTTTTCTCTCTCCCCGCCTTTCTTAAAAAGTGGGATAACCATTAGCTACCCTCCAATCCACAGGAACTGATCCTGAATCTATAGAACATTGGAAAATTATCACCAATGTGTCCACGATTTCTAGAGCCACTTCCTTAAGTACCCTGGGATGCAGACCATCAGGCCCTGGGGATTTATCAGCCTTCAGTCCCATCAGTCTAACTAACACCATTTCCTGCCTAATGTGGATTTCCTTCAGTTCCTCCGTCACCCCAGATCCTCTGGTCACTACTATATCAGGAAGATTGTTTGTGTCCTCCTTAGTGAAGACAGATCCAAAGTACCTGTTCAACTCATCTGCCATTTCCTTGTTCCCCAGAATAAATTCACCTTTTTCAGTCTTCAAGGGTCCAACTTTGGTCTTAACTAATTTTTTCCTTTTCACATACCTAAAGAAGCTTTTACTATCCTGCTTTATATTCTTGGCTAGCTTACCTTCGTACCTCATCTTTTCTCCCCGTATTGCCTTTTTGGTTATCTTCTGTTGTTCTTTAAACATTACCCAATCCTCTGGCTTCCCGCTCATCTTTGCTACGTTGTACTTCTTCGCTTTAATTTTCATACTGTCCCTGACGTCCCTTGTCAGCCATGGTCGCCCCTTACTCCCCTTGGAATCTTTCTTCCTCCTAGGAATGAACTGATCCTGCACCTTCTGTATTATTCCTAGAAACACCTGCCATTGTTGTTCCACTGCCATCCCTGCTAGTGTATCTTTCCAGTCAACTTTGGCCAGCTCCTCCCTCATGGCCCCATAGTCCCCTTTATTCAACTGCAACACTGACACCTCCTCCCTCTCCAATTGTAGATTAAACCTGACCATGTGATGGTCACTAACTCCTAATGGCTCATTAACCTCGAGGTTCTTTATCAAATCCGGTTCATTACATAACACTAAATCCAGAATTGCCTTCTCCCTGGTAGGCTCCAATACAAGCTGCTCTAAGAATCCATCACAAAGGCACTCCACAACGTCCCTTTCTTGGGGTCCAGTACCAATCTGATTTTCCCAGTCTACCTGCATGTTGAAATCTCCCATAACAACCACAGCATTAATTTTACTACATGCCAATTTTAACTCCTAATTCAACTTGTGCCCTATGTCCAGGCTACTGTTTGGGGTCTGTAGATTAGTCCCCTTAGGGTCTTTTTACCCTTACAATTCCTTAGTTCTATCCATACTGACTCCACATCTCCTGTTTCAATGTCACCCCTTGCAAGGGACTGAATTTCATTCCTCACCAACAGAGCTACCCCACCCCCTCTGCCCACCTGCCTGTCTTTTCGATAGGAGGTATACCCTTGAATATTCAGTTCCCAGCCCTGGCCCTCTTGCAGCCATCTCTCTGCATTAACTTTTTGGGGATCCTGCACCAGCACTCACTCCCAAGTCCCTTGCACCTTCGATTTCTGGATTCTCTCCCCATTTAGAAAATAGTCTACTATAAAATAGTCTATTCCTGCTACCAAAATGCATGAGTCCACACTTTGCTGCACTATATTCCATCTGCCACTTCTCTGCCCACTCTCCCAACCTGTCCAAGTCCTTCTGCAGAGTCCCTGCTTTCTCAAAACTACCTGCCCCTCCACCTATTTTCGTATCATCTTGGCATACTGGTAATATCCGCATTTTGCACCTCATATTTCACTTGGGCAGCTTACAACCCAACTCTATCTGTCATTCTCGCATCCCAGTCATCCTGCTAGTTACATTGTTCCTATCCCTTCGTATCCTTCTAAACTCCAGTTTAGGGATGAGGGGGGATCTTATAGAAACATATAATAATAAAATTATAAAAGGACTGGACAAACTAGATGCAGGAAAAATGTTCCCAATGTGGGGCGAGTCCAGAACCAGGGGCCACAGTCTTAGAATAAAGGGGAGGTCATTTAAGACTGAGGTGAGAAAAAAGAGAGTTGTGAATTTATGGAATTCCCTGCCACAGAGGGCAGTGGAGGCCAAGTCACTGGATGGATTTAAGAGAGAGTTAGATAGAGCTCTAGGGGCTGGTGGAGTCAAGGGATATGGGGAGAAGGCAGGCACGGGTTATTGATTGGGGACGATCAGCCATGATCACAATGAATGGCGGTGCTGGCTCGAAGGGCCGAATGGCCTCCTCCTGCACCTATTGTCTATGTTGATGCCTATGTCTATGTTATCATCTCTCTCACAACCAACAATGGACCATTGTGAGCTCCACCTTTCCGTGCCTGCTTTGATTGTTCTGAACCTTTTCATACATCTAGGTTCCCTTTCCAAACATTTAAGAAATAGTTAGACAGGTGCATGGATAGGACAGTCTGAAGAACGGTCTCGACCCGAAACGTCACCTCTTCCTTATACCTGGAGTATTGTGGGCAGTTCTGGTCCCCTGCTATTGAGGGAGTGCAGCGTAGGTTTACAAGGTTAATTCCCGGGATGGCGGGACTGTCATATGCGGAAAGAATGGAGCGGCTGGGCTTGTACACTTGTTTAGAAGGATGAGAGGGCATCTCATTGAAACATATAAGATTATTAAGGGTGTGGATACATTAGAGGCAGGAAACATGTTCCCGATGTGGGGGGAGTGCAGAACCAGGGGGCCATAGTTTAAGAATAAGGAGTAAGCCATTTAGAACGGAGACGAGGAAACACTTTTTCTCACAGAGAGTGGTGAGTCTGTGGAATTCTCTGCCTCAGAGGGCGGTGGAGGCCGGTTCTCTGGATACTTTCAAGAGAGAGTTAGATAGGGCTCTTAAAGATAGCGGAGTCAGGGGATATGGGGAGAAGGCAGGAACGGGGTACTGATTGTGGATGATCAGCCATGATCACATTGAATGGCGGTGCTGGCTCGAAGGGCCGAATGGCCTACTCCTGCACCTATTGTCTATTGTCTATTGTCCTTCACCCCATAGATGCTGCCTCACCTGCTGAGTTTCTCCAGCATTTTTGTCTACCCTCATTAAGAGCATGAGTTTGATTTTTAATCCCATATGATTCTTTTATAAATGATTTATACTCTGGGGGAGGTTTTGAGAAACTCAATAATGCATTGGGTGAATTCGTAGAATTTTATTTTGCTGTTTTGACACTCTGCTGTTTCCTTGGTTACCAATCAAACTGCTTTTTGTCGACGTTTAGCACACAACACTTTGGCCAGTTTCCGGTCAACACCAGCGCCAATAACACTTACAGTGGCAAGGAGCTGAGTGGAGCGTCTCACACACACGCACACGCACACGCACACGCACACGCACACACACACACGCTCACACACGCACACACACACACACACACACGCACGCTCACACGCCACACGCACACGCACGCACACGCACACGCACACTTACACGCACACACACAAACGCTCACACACACGCACACGCACGCACACGCACATACGCACACGCACACACCCACACGTACAGTCATGCGCATGCGCACACGCACACGCACACGCACACACACACACACGCACACACACACACGCACACACACACACACACGCACACACACACACGCACACACACACACACACACGCACACACACACGCGCACACACACACGCACACACGCACACACACACACGCACAGTCTCGCGCACACACGCACACACACAAGCACACACGCACGAACACACACGCACACACGCACGAACACACACGAACACACACACACACGCACACACGCACACACACGCACGCACACACGCACATGCACGTGCACGCACACGAACACACGCACACACGCACACACACACGAACACACGCACACGCAGATGCACACGCACACACATGCACACGCACATGTACGCACACGCACACACGCACTCACGCACGCACGCACGCACGTGCACACACACACGCACACGCACATGTACGCACACGCACACACGCACTCACGCACGCACACACGCACACACACTCACACATACTCACACGCACGCACACACGCACACGCACGCACACACACACACACTCACACACACTCACACACACTTGCACGCACACACACACACGCACACACACACACACACATACACACACATACACACACATACACATACCACACACTGCTTTGCAGAGCATCAGAGAGCTTTGACGTTGACGTATGTGTCGGGTGTGTGTGTGGTGTGGTGTGTGTGACCACTGTGATGCGCGCGTGTGTGTGATGTAGTGATGCGCGCTGTGTGTGTGTGTGTGTGGATGCGCGTTGTGTGTGTGGTGTGTGTGTGTGTGTGTGTGATGCGCGTGTTGTGTGTGTGTGTGTGATGCGCGCGCGTGTGTGTGTGTGTGATGCGTGTGTGTGTGTGATGCGCGTGTGTGTGTGTGTGTGTGTGTGATGCGCGTGTGTGTGTGTGTGTGATGCGCGTGTGTGTGTGTGTGTGTGTGATGCGCGCGTGTGTGTGTGTGTGTGATGTGCGCGCGTGTGTGTGTGTGTGTGTGATGCGCGCGTGTGTGTGTGTGTGTGTGATGCGCGTGTGTGTGTGTGTGTGTGTGTGATGCGCGCGTGTGTGTGTGTGTGTGTGGTGTGTGATGCGCGCGCGTGTGTGTGTGTGTGAGATGCGCGCTTGTGTGTGTGTGTGTGTGTGTGTGATGCGCGCGCGTGTGTGTGTGTGTGATGCGCGTGTGTGTGTGTGTGTGTGGTATGCGCGTTAGTGTGGTGTGTGTGTGTGATGTGCGCGCGTGTGTGTGATGCGCGTGGTGTGTGTGTGTGTGTGTGTGTGTGTGTGTGTATGATGCGCGGGTGTGTGTGTGTGTGGTGTGTGTGTGATGCGCGTGTGTGTGTGTGTGTGTGATGCGTGTGTGTGTGGTGTGTGTTGTGATGCTCGCGTGTGTGTGTGTGTGTGATGTGTGTGTGATGCGCGTGTGTGTGTGTGGTGGTGAATGTGTGTGTGTGTGTGTGTGTGTGATGCATGCGCGCATGTGTGTGTGGTGTGTGTGTGTGTGTGTGTGTGTGTGTGTGTGTGTGTGTGTGTGTGTGTGATGCGCGTGTGTGTTTTGGTGTGTGTGTGTGTGTGTGGTGTGTAAGTGCACATGTGTGTGCCTGTATGCATGTTGGCATGTGTGTCAGAGTCATTGAGTGATAAAGTGTGGAAACAGACCCTTCGGCCCAACTTGCCCACACCAGCCAACATGTCCGATGTACACTAGTCCCACCTGCCTGTGTTTGGCCCGTATCCCTCTAAATCTGTCCTATCCATGTACTTGTCTAAATGTTTCTTAGACGTTGGGATAGTCCCAGCCTCAACTACCTCCTCTGGCAGCTCGTTCCATACACACGCCACCCTTTGTGTGAAAAGGTTACCCCTCAGGTCCTTATTAAATCTTTCCATCATCACGTTAAACCTATGGTTCTCGATTCCCTACTCTAGGCAAGAGACTCTGAGCGTCTACCCGACCTATTCCTCGTGTGTGTGTGTGTGTGGTGCGTGTATGTGTGTGTGTATGCATGTATGCAGCGTGTGTGTGTGTGTGTATGTGTGTATGTATGGGGTGTGTGGTATTTGTATATGCGTGTCATATGTATATGTGTGTGCGTGATGTGAATGTGTAGTACACATATGTATATGATGTGTGTGTCTTTGTGTGAGCGTGTGCGCAGAGCTAGTTGGGTTTCCAGGCATACAGCAAGGATGCCGACCAACATGCCCCATCTACACTAGTCCACCTGCCCACGTTTGGCCCACATCCCTCTAAACCTTTCCTATCCATGTACCTGTCAAAATGTTTTTTAAAATGTTGTGATAGTCCCAGCCTCAACTACCTCCTCCGGCAGCCCGTTCCATACACCCACCACCCTCACCTTTCCCCTCTCACCTTAAACCAACGTCCTCTGGTTCTTGATTCCCCATACTCTGGGTAAACGACTGTGCATTCACCTTATCTATTCCCCTCATTATTTTATCCACCTCTATAAGATCACCCCCTCAGCCTCGTGCACTCTAAGGAATAAAGTCGCAGCCTGACCAACCTCTCCCTAGAGCTCGAGTCCTGGCAACATATTCTGTGTTTCCATATTCTGTGGTGCTGCAGCAAGTATAAATGTAATTGTTCAACCTGGGACATAAGGCAATCAAACATTCTTGACCCTTGACTCTTAAATCTTCTCTCTGAGTCTGCACTCTTTCCATTTTAATGACATCTCTCCTACAGCAGGGTGACCAAACCGGAACACAATACTCCAAAAGCAGTCACACCAACGTCTCGCACAACTGTCCCGAC
The DNA here is from genome assembly GCA_035221665.1 of Okamejei kenojei. NCBI lineage: Eukaryota > Metazoa > Chordata > Chondrichthyes > Rajiformes > Rajidae > Okamejei > Okamejei kenojei. The sequence continues at coordinate 4,399,380 of CM069139.1, forward strand.
CCGAAACATCACCTATCCTTGCTCCCCGCAGATGTTCGACACAAAAAGCTGGACAGACTTCTCCAGAGATGTTGCCCGACTTGCTGAGTTGCTCCAGCGTTTTGTGTCTCTTTTTAACCAAAACCAAACCATCCCATGCATTTGTCTTTTAAATGCTGTTCTTGTACCTGGCTGAACTACTATCATTGTTCTGCTTTTGTTTTTTCCCCCTGAAAACATATTTCGAATTCCCCTTGGAAGGTTTCTACAGAAGCTGCCAGTTCAGGCATTGTTTTCCATATCAAAGCGATTCTCTGCGTTAAAAATGTTTCCCAAACTCCCTTCTGCTACTTGTATTGATCACCTGCTGTCCTGTCCTCTGGCTGACGCCTCCCACCGGGGCAATTTCTTTAGTATTTACTTCAACAGAAGCACTCACAGTTTGGAATAAATCCTGTCTGTTTACCCGCTTTCAGCAAACTCAGCCTCGCCTGTCCTCCCAACCGTGAAGTCTACATTTCTGGATTCCCAGGACTTCAATATCAGGAACCAAAGGCCAATATCAAGGACACTGCTAGTAGGCTTTATTCTTCCTGAGTAGGAAAGGTTGAGAGGGATGTGGGCCAAACGCAGACTGGTGGGACTAGTGTAGATGGTACATGCTGGATGGCATGGAAGAGTTGGGCCGAAGGGCCTGTTTTCTGTGTGATTCTGTCACTGCATAGATAGGAAAGGCAGAAATGATAGTGGTGGTTAAGAGGCTTTTAGATTGGTACTAGGCCCAAGTGGGACCCGTTGTGGAGGGGCGGGGGAGCGGCTCGTGACGTTACACACACACTAACCCCCCCCAACACACACACACTAACCCCCCCCCCCCCAACACACACCACACTAACCCCCCCCAACACACCACACCAACCACACACACACCCCCCCCTAACACCCCACACACAACCACTCCCCCACACACCCACACACACACACCCCGCCCTAACACAACCACACACACTAACCCCCTAACCCCCCACTACACACACACACACACACGACACACACACTAACCCCCCCCGCCACACACACACTAACCACCCCCCACCACACACACACACACACACACTAACCCCCCCCCACACACACACACACCCCAACACACACACACTAACCACCCCCCCCCCCCCAACACACAACTAACACTAACCACCCCCCCCACACACACACACACACACACTAACCCCCCCCAACACACACACACTAACCACCCCCCCACCACACACACACACACACTAACCCCCCCCCCCCTACCACACACACACACTAACCACCCCCCCCACACACACACAATCACCCCCCCACCACACACACACACACTAACCCCCCCCTAACACACACACACACACTAACCACCCCCCCCACACACTCACTAATCACCCCCCCCCCACACACACACACACACTAACCCCCCCCCCACACACACACACACTAACCAACCCCCCCCACACACACACTAACCACCCCCCCACACACACACACACACTAACCACCCCCCCACACACACACACTCCACACCAACCCCCCCACACACACAACACTACCCCCCCCCCACACACACACACTAACCACCCCCCCACACACACACTAACCACCCCCCCACACACACTAACACACACACAACACTAACCACCCCCCCACACAACACTAACCACCCCCCCACACACTCACTAACCACCCCCCCACACACACACACACACTAACCACCCCCCACACACTAACCCCACCCCACACACACACACACACACACACTAACCACCCCCCACACACACTAACCACCCCCCAATACACACACTAACCACCCCCACACATACACACACTACCCCCCCCACACCATAACCCCCCCACACACTAACCCCCCCACACACACACACTACCCCCCCCACACACACACACTAACCCCCCCTACACACACAACCCCCCCCCCACACAACACACCACACACTAACCCCCCCACACACACACTAACCACCCCCTTGATATTATATTAATATTATTCATTCGCTCCTTTTACCCCATTCCTCATCCTATCCACTCACACATAGCCCCCAACTCGCAGGCACGGATAGAGAAGGAGAGGGAGGGGGTGTAGAGAGAGAGGGCAGAGAGTGGGGGCAGAGACATAGAGAGAGGAGCAGAGAGAGAGAGGCAGAAAGAGAGAGAGAGGTAGAGAGAAAGAGGGGCAGAGAGAGAGAGGGGCAGAGAGAGAGAGGGGCAGAGATAGAGAGAGAGGCGGAGAGAGAGAGAGGCAGAGAGGGAGAGAGAGGCAGAGAGAGAGGGGCAGAGAGAGAGGGGCAGAGAGAGTGAGGGCAGAGAGAGTGAGGGGCAGAGAGAGAGGGGCAGAGAGAGAGAGGGGCAGATAGAGGCAGAGAGAGAGAGGGAGAGAGAGAGGGGGTGGCAGAGAGAGCAGAGAGAGAGAGAGAGGCAGAGAGAGAGGCAGAGAGAGAGAGGGAGAGGGCAGAGAGAGAGAGGGCAGAGAGAGAGAGGAGGCAGAGAGAGAGAGAGAGAGAGGCAGAGAGAGAGGGGCAGAGAAAGAGAGGGGCAGAGAGAGAGAGAGAGAGGAGGAGAGGGGCAGAGAAAGAGAGGGGCAGAGAGAGAGGGGCAGAGAAAGAGAGGGGCAGGAGAGAGAGAGAGGCGGCAGAGAGAGAGAGAGAGAGAGGGGCAGAGAGAGAGGGGCAGAGAGAGAGAGAGGCAGAGAGAGAGAGAGGAGAGAGAGAGAGAGAGGGCAGAGAGAGAAGAGGCAGAGAGAGCACAGGAGAGAGGGCAGAGAGAGAGAGAGGGCAGAGAGAGAGAGAGGCACAGAGAGAGAGGGGCAGAGAGAGAGGGGCAGAGATATGGAGGAATGATGTGATGTGCAGGCAGATGACATGAGTTTAGTTTGGCATCATGTTTGGCACGGACACTGGGGCTGAAGGGCCTGTTCCTGAGCTGTGTGACTCCACACTTCATGGAGAGGCGGCAGAGTCAGACTGCACGGAAACAGGCCCTTCAGCCCCTCTTGCCACTGCCGACCAAGATGCCCCATCTATACTAGTCCCACCTTCCCATATCCCTCCAAACCTTGAGGGGCAGAGAGAGTGAGGGGCAGAGAGAGTGAGGGCAGAGAGATGAGAGCAGATAGAGGGTGTCTAGAGAGAGGCGGAGCAGAGAGGAGAGAGGGGAGAGAGAGGCAGGAGAGAGAAGGGGCAGGAGAGAGGGGGGCAGAGAGAGAGAGGGGGCAGAGAGAGAGGGGCAGAGAGAGAGAGAGAGAGGAGAGAGAGGCAGAGAGCGAGAGGCAGAGACAGAGAGGGGCAGAGAGAGAGAGGCAGAGAGAGAGGGGGGCAGAGAGAGAGGCATGAGATAGAAAAGGGGCAGAGAGAGGCAGAGAGGGGCAGAAGGGAGAGAGAGGGCAGAGAGAGAGAGGGGCTGAGAAAGAGAAGCAGAGAGAGAGAGAGAGGCAGAGAGGGGGCAGAGGAGAGAGGGGCAGAGAGAGAGGGGAGAGAGGGTAGAGATAGAGCGGGGCAGAGAAAAAGAGAGGGCAAGAGAGAGAGAGGTAGAGAGAGAGGAGGGGTTAAGAAAGAGCGGGGCAGAGAAAGAGAGGGGCAGAAGGAGAGAGGCAGAGAGAGAGAGGGGCAGAAGAAGAAGAGAGGCAGAGAGAGAGAGGGGCAGAGAAGAAGAGGCAGAGAGAGAGAGAGGCAGAGAGAGAGAGAGAGAGAAGCCCCCAGAGAGAGAGAGAGGCAGAAGAAGAGAGAGGCAGAGAGAGAGAGGGGCAGAGAGAGAGGGGCAGAGAGAGAGAGAGGCACAGAGAGAGAGAGGCAGAGAGAGAGGGGGGCAGAGATATGGAGGGAATGGAAGAATTATGTGATGTGCAGGCAGATGACATGAGTTTAGTTTGGCATCATGTTTGGCACGGACACTGGGGCTGAAGGGCCTGTTCCTGAGCTGTGTGACTCCACACTTCATGGAGAGGCGGCAGAGTCAGACTGCACGGAAACAGGCCCTTCAGCCCCTCTTGCCACTGCCGACCAAGATGCCCCATCTATACTAGTCCCACCTGCCCATATCCCTCCAAACCTTTTCCTGTCTTTTAAATGTTGTTGGATTACCAATTTAAGCCATTGGACATCAGTCTTTTTCATCCTTCCAAGGCACCACCAGACTCAGGAACAGCTTCTTCCCCTCTGTTATCAGGCTTCTGAACGGCCCTCCCATAAGCCAGGGGACTGTCCGATTCACCTCTACCCCGTTGCGGACATTGGGCTTGGTCTGTGGAACTGGTGCGCGATAATGTTTGGATCGCAGGAGGATGAGGGTGATTTTATAGAGGTGTACAAAATCAGGAGAGGGATAGATCGGGTAGATGCAGAGGAAGGGAAACGAGCACCAGAAGCTACAGGTTTGAGGTGAGGGGGGAAAGATTTAATGGGAATCTGAGGGGACACCTTTTCACTCAGCGGGTGGGTGGGTCCATGAATGAGTGCCGCAGGAGGTAGTTGAAAAAGGGACTATCACAACGCTTAAGAAAGATTTAGACAGGTACATGGATAGGACAGGTTTAGAGGGATATGGACCAAGCATAAAAAGATAGAAAATAGGTGCAGGAGGAAGCCATTCGGCCCTTCGAGCCAGCACCGCCATTCAATGTGATCATGGCTGATCGTCCCCAATCAATAACCCGTGTCTGCCTTCTCTCTTGACTCCACCAGCCCCTAGAGCTCTATCTAACTCTCTCTTAAATCCATCCAGTGACTTGGCCTCCACTGCCCTCTGTGGCAGGGAATTCCACAAATTCACAACTCTCTGGGTGAAAAAGTTTTTTCTCACCTCAGTCTTAAATGACCTCCCCTTTATTCTAAGACTGCGGCCCCTGGTTCCGGACTCGCCCAACATTGGGAACATTTTTCCTGCATCTAGCTTGTCCAGTCCTTTTATAATTTCATATGTTTCTCGTACATTCATACACTCTCGTCGCTGTGGCCTCTGCAGTCCGTCTGTCTTTTTATTATTTTTTGTCTAGTTTGAGTGTAGTTAGTTAGTGTTTTTTTTAGCTGGATATGTGTGGGGGGGGGGGGGTGGGGAAACATTTAAAATCTTTTCCCCGTACGGAGGACCCGACCTTTCCCCTGTCGGGTCTCCGTTGTCGTTGGGGCCTAGCACCGTGAAGCGGCCTCCAACCGGACCTGGGCCTCCAGTCGCGGAGCCTGCGGACTACTCACCTTCGTGGAGCTGGCCGAGTTCGGATCGGGAGGAGCTGTGGTGGCGCGTGGCTGCTGCTGCCCTACCCCGGCCGGTGGAGGCCGGTGGACGGTAACACCGGGAGCTCGCGGGTCTCTGGTGGGAGACCGCCTTTCGGAGCTCCCGCGGCGGCAACTTCTCCCGCCCGAGGTGCGGGGTTGAAAACGGCCAGGAGCGGGGCCTTGCATCGCCCGGCACGGTTTTAATGGCCGCGGGCTTGCTAGCGCCTGCTGGGGGCTCCGACATCAAGACCCGGAGCGCGGCCTTGCATCGCTCGGCACGGCCTGAATGGCCGGGGGACTTATTTACCATCGCCCGCCGGGGGCTTTGACTCTGACATCGGGAGGAGAATGGGGAGTGCAGGGGAGAGATAAGACTTAGCCTTCCAGCACAGTGAGGAGGAGATTCACTGCGATGGATGTTTGTGTTGATTGTGTTGTATCTTGGTTCTTTTCCTGTTTGTATGACGGCAGAAACCAAATTTCGTTTGAACCTCAATGAGATTCAAATAACACCATATAAATGACAATAAACGGTAATGTATTGTATTTTATATGTTTCTATAAGATCCACCCTCATCCTTCTAAACTCTAGTGAATACAAGCCTAGTCTTTTCAATCTTTCCTCATATGACGGTCCCGCCATCCCAGGGATCAATCTGGTGACCCTACGCTGCACTGCCTCACTCACAAGGCAGGTGGGACTCATGTAGATGGGGCATGTAGGCTGGTGTGGGTAAGATGGGCTGCAAGGTTGTTTCTGTGCTGCATGACTAACTCACTCGGGCAGGCAGTCACTCCAGCACTTTTTGTGTAAACCAGCACCTGCAGTTGCTTTGTTTCTACTTGGCTCCACTGCCCCTCTCCCCCTTTACTGCCCTCCCACCTCGCCCCCACCCTCGCCCCCACTCCCCACCTCGCCCCCACTCCAACCGTCATACCCCCCCCACCCGCCCCCACCACCCCACCCTCCCCCACTCCCCACCGGTCGCCCCCACTCCCCACCTCGACAACCCCACCTTCGCCCCCACCCCCACCTCCACCACCCCAACCTGTGACCCCCCAACTCCCCACCATCGCCCCCACTCCCCACCTCGCCCCCACATCCCCACCCTCGCCCCCACCCCCACCCCACCGTCGCCCACCCACACCAACCGATCCCCACCTCGCCCCCACTTTGACCCCACCCATCGCCCCCACCTCCCCAACCCCACCTCGCCCCCACTCCCCAACCTCGCACCCCCACACTCCCCACAACTACCCCACCCTCGCCCCCACTCCCCACCTCGCCCCACTCCCAGCCCCCACTCCCCACCTCGCCCCACTTCCTCGCCCCCACTAACCCCCCCCCACTCCCCACCATCGCCCCCCAACCTCCCCACCTCGCCCCCACTCCCACCCCACCTCGCCCCACTCGCCCCCACCACACCTCCCCCCTCTCCCCACTCCCCACACCCACCCCCACTCACCTCTCGCCCCCACTCCCCCCCACTCCCCACACCACACCTCGCCCCCACATCCCCACCTCGCCCCCACCCCCACACCTCGCCCCCTCTCCCCACCTCGCCCCCAACCCCCACTCCCACCTACGCCCCTCACGGCCCACTACCCCACCCTCGCCCCCACTCCCCACCGTCGCCCCCACTCCCCACCCCCCCACCTCGCCCCCACTCCCCACCACTCCCCACTCCCCACCTACCCCACCCCCCACCCCACCACCCCCACCTCGCCCCCACTCACACTCCCCCCAACCTCGCCCCCACTCTCCACTCCCCCACCCCCACCTCGCCCCCACCCACCCCACCACGCCCCCACCCCCCACCCCACCACGCCCCACCTCGCCCCGCATGGTCACTCACGGCGGTGTGGGCGCGGAGGCTGCCGCTGAGCTCCCTCACTCTGTTGCGGACGGCCTCCTGGCTGGGCGGCAGGGTGTTGGTGCCGTCACAGAGCAGGGCGGCCAGCTGCTGCAGGAAGGCGTGGTGCAGGGCCTCGGCCGCCCGCGCCTGGCTGGCGCTGTTGCGGAGCCCCGCGTCCAGCTGGCTGGCGTGCTGCCTCTGCCAATCCTGGGCCTGGCAGGCGGTGCCCAGTGCCCGCTGGCTGTCTGCAAAACGCTCCCGCAGCAACCGCATCTCCTCTTCCACCGCCGCCTTCAGCAGCAACGCCTCCTCCCTCTCCTGGCGCGGGGTAAACAATTCAGTTCAGTTTAGCTTATGGTCACGTGTACCGAGCTACAGTGAAAAGATTCTGTTGCGTGCTATCCAGTCAGCGGAAAGACTGTACATGCTTGCGATCGAGCCGCCCGCAGTGTAAGGGAACAACGTTTACTGCAAGGCAAAGCCAGCAAAAAGCAATCAAGGATAGTCCGAGGGTTACCAACGAGGTAGATAGTAGCCACAGTCTTACAATAAAGGGGAGGCCATTTAAGACTGAGGTGAGAAAAAACCTTTTCACCCAGAGAGTTGTGAATTTGTGGAATTCCCTGCCACAGAGGGCAGTGGAGGCCAAGTCACTGGATGGATTTAAGAGAGAGTTAGATAGAGCTCTAGGGGCTAGTGGAGTCAAGGGATATGGGGAGAAGGCAGGCACGGGTTGTTGATTGGGGACAATCAGCCGTGATCACAATGAATGGTGGTGCTGGCTCGAAGGGCCGAATGGCCTCCTCCTCCCTGCACCTATTTTCTATGTTTTCTATGTTTCACAGGACTGCTCTCTAGTTGGTGATAAGAAAACATAGAAACTGAAAGTACAGGTGCAGGAAGTAGGCCATTCAGCCCATCGAGCCTGCACCGCCATGTCAACAGCTGATCATCCAACTCAGTACTCCCCGAACCTGCCTTCCTCACCAACCCTTTATCCCTTAGCCCCAAGGGCCACATCCAACACCCTCTTAAATATAGCCAATGAACTGGCCTCAACTACCCTCTGTGGCAGAGAGTTCCAGAGACACACCACTCTCTGTCGTGAAAAAAGTCTTTCTCACTCGTTATTTCCCCCCATATCCTTAAGCTTGACCCTTTCCTGGATGATTCAGTTTGCCTAATAAACAGCTGGGAATAAATTGCCCCTTGAATCTGGAGGTGTGTGTGCGTTTTCACACTTCTGTACCCCTTCCTTGCCTGATGGGAGAGGGGAGAAGAGGGAGTGACCGGGGTGTTACTGGTTTTTGCTGATTATGCTGCTGGCCTTCAAGATTCAAATCAAAAGATTTTTATTGTCGTGTGTCCCAGATAGGACAATGAAATTCTTGCTTGCTACAGCACAACAGAATATTATAGGCATGAATACAGAACAGATCAGTGTGTCCATATATCATGGAATATATATATACACACAAATAAACAGATAAAGTGCAATGGGCTGTTATAGTTCAGAGTTTGTTTGAAGTTGTATTTAATAGTCTGATGGCTGTGGGGAAGAAGCTGTTCCTGAACCTGGATGTTGCAGATTTCAGGCTCCTGAATTTTCTCAATTCTGTTAGCCCCTGCTGTCTCCTCCCCCTCCCACCTCTCCCTCAGCCCTCGGGCCCTGGCATTCCCTCTATCTCTATCTCCCTCCCCCACCCTAGTCGCACTAGCTTCTCATTTTCACACCACAAACAGCTTACAATGGCTTGTTCCCTTTATCATCGATACTTTTTTGCATATCTTTCATTCATTGTTCTTTATCTCTCCACATCACCGTCTATATCTCTCGTTTCCCTGATCCCTGACCAGTCTGAAGAAGGGTCTCGACCCGAAACGTCGCCTATCTCCTTCGCTCCTTAGATGCTGCTGCACCCGCTGAGTTTCTCCAGCTTTTTGTGTAACCCTCGATTCTCCAGCATCTGCAGTTTCTTCGTTAACACTCAGGCTCCTGTACCTTCTGCCTGATGGCAGCGGAGAGATGAGTGCGTGGCCAGGATGGTGTGGGTCCTTGATGATGTTGGCTGCCTGTTTGAGGCAGCGACTGCGATAGATCCCCTCGATGGTGGGAAGGTCAGAGCCGATGATGGACTGGGCAGTGTTTACTACTTTTTGCAGTCTTTCCCGCTCCTGGGCACACAAGTTGCCGAACCAAGCCACGATGCAACCGGTCAGCAAGCTCTCTACTGTGCACCTGTAGAAGTTCGAGAGAGGGCACACAAAATAGAGGTCCCAGCATCTATGACAACGTTTCCGTCCGACACGAAAACCCTCATCATTCTAAGAAGATAGCCTCCATGACAAACCGACTCCTCTCCGTAATCTTCTCAGAAGTAGAGGCGCTGATGTGCTTTCTTTATAATTGCATCTGTTTCTCGGACCAGAAAGATCTTGAAAATATGCACACCCAGAACCCAGTTTCTTGACCCTTTCAACCATCGACCCGTAGATATAAACGGGACTGTGGGGTCCCCAACCTACTCCTACCAAATCCACAATCAGTTCCTTGGTTTTGCTGGTGCTTGAGGCCAGGTTATTGTGCTGGCACCATATGGACAGTCGCTCTCGATCTCACTTTATCTGTACTCCGACTCATCCCCATCAGTGATATGTCCCACAACAGTGGTGTCGTCAGTGAACTTGATGATGGAGTTCGCACTGTGACCGGCTACGCAGTCATGAGTATAGAGTGAGTACAGCAGGGGGGCTGAGCACGCAGCCTATTGAGGTGTCCCGGTGCTGATTGTTATCGCAGTCTGACACATTTTCCACCAATACGAACAGACCAGTGGTCTGTGAATGAGGAAGTCGAGGATCCAATTAGCAGAGGGATGCGCACTCTGAGACCCAGTTCTGCGAGTTTGGTAACCAGCTTGGAGGGGATGATTGTGTTAAATCCGAGCTGTAATTGATGAATAACAGCCTGACATATAGTTTTTGTTGTCCAAGTGGTCCAGAGCGGAGTGGAGGGCCAGCGAGATCGCATCCACCGTTGATCTGTTGTGGCGGTAAGCGAACTGCAGTGGGTCCATAGGTTTTTGTCGAGTAGGAGTTGAATTTGCGCCATGATCAAACCTCTCGAAGCACTTCATCACCACACATGCGATAGTGCCACAGGTCGATAGTCATTGAGGCACGTCACCTTGGCTCAACTCTGGGGCACCGGTAGTTATATTGATGCCCTTTTGAGGTCCATAAAAACTCCAGCCAATTGGTCCACACAGGTTTTTAGAACACGGCCGGGTATACCATCAGGTCCAGGCGCTTTTCGAGGGTTCACCCTCCTGAAGGATCTTCTGACGTCGGCCTCTGTGACTGAGACTGAAATACCCTCACGGTAATTCAAGGCAGCCGAGGCAGCTTGAGGTATAAAAGGAGTTAATAGACAGGAGGTTGGTCTGTGTGATGGTCTGAGCTGCATCCACAATTCGTTGCAATTTCTGGCGGACTTGCATGGAGCTGTTCGCCAACCAAGCTGTGATGCATCCCGATAAAATGCTTTCTTTGGCACATCTGTAGAAGTTGGTGAGAGTTGTTGGGGACATGACGAACTTCCTAAACCTTCCAGAGAAGTAAAGGCGTTGGTGTGCTCTCTTGGTCGGACAAATGGGTTACGTTTATTATTGTCATGTGTCGCGAAGTACAGTGAGAAGCTTTTGTTACGTGCTAACCAGTCAGCGGAAGGATTGTACACGATTCATATATTTGCACGCTACTCAATCAGATCAGAAAATACTACACGTAAATTCTGTCAAGCCCAACTCCAGTACAACAGGTAGGGCAAAGGGGAAGATACAGAGTGCAGAATATAGTTCTCAGCATTGTAGCGCATCAGTTCCACAGGCTAAGTCCAATGTCCGCAATGGGGTAGAGGTGAATCGGACAGTCCCCTAAACAACCCTTCGGTAATTTTCCTTGCCCTCCATTTCAGAAGAATAGTGTTTTCAGCCAACAACTCGACACTAGCACTGGCAATAAATAAATAAATAGCAAGGGTACACAAAAAGCTGGAGAAACTCAGCGGGTGCAGCAGCATCTAAGGAGCAAAGGAGATAGGCGACGTTTCGGGTCGAGACCCTTCATAAATAGCAAGCGCAGCTTTCCAGCCCCTTATCTCATTGGCCACGCTCGGCTGCAAATCGGTGTCAATCTGGTGGCCTCTTCCATCTTCCTCTCGCCGTGGGGGTGGGGCATTGGGAGGGGCCTCACAAGTAGAACAGCTTAGGGCCTCTCTTCATCGAAATCCAGCCCTGCGATTCAGTGGGCTGTTTCTATATTGTTTACTTAATCTGAAATTGTATTTATGCATGGCAATAATCTTGTGGAAAAAGAGGATGTGACTGTACGTTGGAGCACGTGGTAACAATGGAACCATTGACCTGACTGGGAAGGTTGAAGCTGCATCGTTTGCTGTGCGATGCCCTCCACGTTACACACTGCGCTGGGGTGTTTGGGTCCACTGTTTTCACTGCCGCCAGTGCTGCCTCAGCACATGGATATGCAATGGTTTAAGGGCCTGTCCCACTTGGGCGACATTTTCGGCGACAGCCTGAAAAGAGGTTGTGGCGGCGTGACGCGGGGCGTGACGCGGGGCGTGGTTCATGTAGTGACGTGGGGCGTGACGCGGGGCGTGACGCGGGGCGTGGTTCATCTAGTGACGCGGGGCGTGGGCGCGGGGCTGACGCGGGGCGTGGTTCATCTAGTGACGCGGGGTGACGCGGGCGTGACGCGGTGGCGTGACGCGGGGCGTGACGCAGGGCGTGGACTCGGGCGTGTTCATCTAGTGACGCGGGGCGTGACGAAGGGGCGGTGGGGGTGGTACCGCGGGGCGTGGTTTCATCCCCCCTAGGGGACGGGGGCGGGTCCAGCTAGTGACGCGGGGCGTGACGCGGGGCGTGACGCGGGGGCGTGGCGTGTTCATCTAGTGACGCGGGGCCGTGACGCGGGCGTGGTTCATCTGTGACCGCCGGGGCCTGAGGTTCATCTAGGGGCGTTACGCGGGGCGTGGTTCATCTAGTGACTTGCGGGGTGGCGTGACAAGCGGGGCGTTGACGCGGGCGTTGTTCACCTGTACGGGGCGTGACAAGGGCGGACGGCGGGGCGTGGTTTCATCTAGTGACGCGGGCGTGACGAGGGCCGTGGTTCACTAGTGACGGGGGCGTGAGTTTTAATCTAGGGCGTGACACGCGGGGCGTGGTTCACTAGTGACAGGGGCTGTGACGCGGGGCGTGGTGTCATCTAGTGACGCGGGGCGTGACAAGCGGGCGGTGACGCGGCGAGGTTCATCTAGTGACGCGGGGCGTGACCGGGGCGTGGTTCATCTAGTGACGCGGGCTTGAACGCGGGGCGTGGTTTCATCTATTGACGCGAAGGGCGTGTTTCATCTAGTGACCGGGGCGTGTTTCATCTAGTGACGCGGGGCGTGACGACGTGGTTCATCTAGCGTGACTGTGTGTGGTTCATCTAGTGACGCGGTGCTGACGCGGGTGGGCGTGACTTCAATGTATACGTGATCACGGGGTCAATGTGACGCGGGGTGACGCAGGGGCGTTGTTCATCTTGACGCGGGGCGTGAACGCGGGCGTGACGCGCGGGGCGTGACGCGGGGTGCGTGACCGGGGGTGATCTAGTGACGCGGTGTGACACGGGGCGTGACATGACTAGGGCGTGAACGCGGGGCGTGGTTCATCTAGTGACGCGTGGGCGAGGCGTGACGCGGCGTGTTCGATCTAGTGGACGCGGCGAGACGCGGGGCGTGACGCGGGGCGTGACGCGGGGGGCGAGCGCGGGGCGTGACTGCGGGGCAATCTAGTGACGCGGGGCGAGACGCGGGCGTGACGACGCGGGGTGGTGGACGCGGGCGTGAACGCTGGGCGTGTATTTCATCGTGACGCGTGGCGTGACGCGTGGGCGTGGTTCACTAGTGACGCGTCGTGACAAGGGCGTGCGCGGGGCGTGGTTCCATCTAGTTGACGGGCGTGAACGGGCGTGACAAGCTGGCGTGAACGCTGGGCGTGGTTTCATCTAGTGACGAGCGGGGCGTGTACGCGGGGCGTGGTTCATCTAGTTGACGCGGGGCGTGGGACGCTGGGGCGTGACGCGGGGCGTGGCGGGGCGGATCATCTGACGCGGGGCTGTGACAAGGGGCGTGACGCGGGGCGTGGTTCTTCTAGTGACGGCGGGGCGTGACGGGGGCGTCATCTAGTGACGCGGGGACGTGACGCGGGGGGGCGTGTTCACCTAGTGACGTCGGGGCGTGACTCTGGGCGGGGCCGTGGTTCTATCTAGGTGACGGGGGCGTGACGCAAGGCGTTGGTTCATCCTATGGACGCGGGCGTGACGCGGGGCGTGGCCTTCATCATCTAGTACGCGGGGTCGTGAAGGGCGTGTTTCATCAAGACGCGGGCGTGGTTCAACGAGAGACGTCGTGGCGATGACGGGGTGGTTCATCTAGGACGCGGGCGTGACGCAAGGCGGCGGTTTCCTCTAGTTACGCGGGGCTTGGCCGAGACGCGGAGGCGTGGTTCATCTAGTGACGCGGGGGCGTAGGGGCAGACGCGGGGCGTGGTTTTTCATCTAGTGACGCGGGGCGTGACGCGGGCGTGGTTTCATCTAGTGACGCGGGGCGTGAGAACTCTCGGGGCGTGTTCTAGTGAACGCGGGGCGGGTTCATCTCGTGACTGACGCGTGACGCGGGCGTGTTCATCTAGTGACTCGAACGCGCGGCGTGGTTCATCCTAGTGACGCGGGGCGTGACGCGGGGCAGGTTAAGCTAGTGACGCGGGGCGTGACCGGGTGTGACGCGGGGTGTTCAACTATGACGCGTGGAGTGACGCGGTGTGACGCGGGGCTTGACGCGCCCCCGGGGGGGTGTGGTTCATCTATTGTGACGCGGGGTTGTGACGCGGGGTGGACCGGGTGGTGTGACGCGGGGTGTGGTTCATCTAGTGACGGGGTGTGACGCGGTGGTGTGACTCGCGGGGTGTTGACGCGGGTGTGGTTCATTTAGTGACGCGGGGAGTGGTTTCATCTAGTGACGCGGGGTGTGACGCGGGTGGACGCGGGGTGACGCGGGGCGTTCATTTAGTGACAGCGGGGTTGGTTCATCTAGACGCGGGTGTGACGCGGGGTGTGACGCGGGGTGTGGTTTCATCTTGTGACTCGGGGTGTGACGCGGGGGACTGTGACGACGCGGGGTGTGGTTCATCTAGTGACGACGGGGCCGTTCATCTAGTGACGCGGGTGTGACGGGGGTGTGACGCGGAGGCGTGTCATCAAGTGACGCGGTGGCGTGACGCGGGGTGTGAACGCGGGGTGTGGGTATCATCTAGTGACTCGGGGTGTAGACGCGGTTGACGCGGGGTGTTGACGCAGGGCGTGGTTCCATCTAGTGACGCGGGGTGTGATGACGCGGGGTGTGACGCGGGGGCGCGTGTTCAAACTAGTGTGACGCGGGGTGTGGACGCGGGGTTGGTTCATCTAGTGACGCGGGGTGTGACGCAGGCGTGGTTCATCTAGTGACGCGGGGTGTGACGCGGGGTGACGCGGGGATGTGGTTCATCTAGTGACGCGGGGTGGAGTGACGCGGTGTGACGACGCAGTTCATCAGTGACGCGGGGTGTGACTGCGGGTGGTGACGACCGGGCGTGGTGGTCATCTAGTGACCGCGCGGGTGTGAACAGCGGGGTGTGGTTCATTTGTGACGCGGGCATCAGTGACGAACGCGGGGTGGACGCGGGGTGGTGGGTCATCTAGTCTATTTGACGGCGGGGTGTGTGTGACGCGGGGCGTGATCTAGTGACTCGGGTGACGTGTGGTATGGTCGTTGACGCGGGTGTGACGCATGAACTAAAAGAATCGCTGGTTGGCGGGGCGTGACATTCGGGGGTTTGACGCGGGGGGCGTGTGACGCGACGCGGGGTGTGGTTCACTAGTGACGGGTGTGGAATAGTGACGCGGGGTGTGTGTGACGCGGGGTGTGGACCCGCGGGGTGTGGTTTCATCTAGTGACGCATGGTGACCGGGCGTTCATCTAGTGACGGCGGGGTGTGGTTCATCTAGTGACGCGGGGGTGACGCGGGTGTGTTCATCTAGTGACCGGGTGTGACGCCTGGGTGTGGTTCATCTACGCGGGGTGTGGTACATCTAGTGACGCGGGTGTGGTTCATCTAGTGACGTGGGGTGTGACGGCGTTGTTGTGGTTCAATCAGTGACGCGGGTGTTTTCATCTAGTGGAACGCGGGGTGTGTTCATTCTAGTGACGCGCGGGTGTGACTCGGGGGTGTGGTTCATCAAGTTGGTTCAACTAGTGACGCGGGGTGTTTCATCTAGTGCGCGGGGCGTGGTTCATCTAGTGACGCGGTGTGGTTCATCTAGATGACGGCGGGGTGTGGTTCATCTAGTGACGCGGGGTGTGACGCGGGAGTGTGGTTTCATCTAGTGACTTGACGCGGGCCCCCGGTGTTAGGGTACATCTAGTTGACGGGTGTTTGACGCGGGGTGTGACGCAGGGTGGTGACGCAAGGGTGTGGTTTTCATCTAGTGGTTGCGGGGGTGTGGTTCATCTAGTGACGCGGGGTTGTAGACGCAGGGCGTGTTTCATCTAGTGACAACGTGGTTCAACTAACCGGGGTGTGACGCTGGGTGTGACGCGGGGTGTGAACACAGGGCGTGGTTCATCTAGTGACGCGGGTGTGACGCGGGGTGCGTGGTTCATCTAGTGACGCGGGGATGTGACGCGGGCGTGTGACCGGGTCGGGTTCCAACTAGTGACGCGGGGTGTGACGTTCATCTAGTGACGTAACAGGGCGTGGTTCATCTAGTGACCGGGGTGTGACGCGGGGTGTGACGCGGGGTGGCTGACCGGTGGTGGACCATGGCGGACGCGGGGTGTGAACAAGGGTGCGTGGGGTGTGACGCGGGGTGTGACAAGGGCGAAAACGCGGGGTGTGACGCGGGTGGCGTGGTCTCTTGTGACAGCGGGGGTGGTGTGACAAGCGGGGCGTGGGCGAGACGCGGGTGACAAGGGCGTGACACGGGGTGTGACGCGGGGCGTGGGTCATCCTAGTGACGCGGGGCGTTGTTCATCTAGTGACTGCGTGGGCCGTGGTTCATCAAGGACGCGGGGGTGTGACGCGGGGTTTGACGCGGGGCGGTGACACGGGGCGTGACGCGGTGTGACAACAAAGGGGGGCGTGACACGTGACAAGGGGCGTGACCGCGGGGCGTGGTCATCTAGTGACGCGGGGCCGTGTGACGCGGGGCGTGACGCGGGGTGACCGGGGCGTTGATCATCAGTGAGACGCGGGGTGGTGACGCGACGCGGGCGTGTTCGCTGGCGTGGTGACGCAGGGCCGTGATTCATCTAGTGACACGGGGTGGTGAGAACGTGGTTTATCTAGTGACACGGGGGTGGGCGTGGTTCATCTAGTGGACGCGGGCTGACGCGGGTTGTGTGACACGGGCGTGACGCGGGCGAGTTCATCTAGTGACGCGGGCGTGACGCGGGGCATGGTTCAGTGGACACGGGGCGTGACGCGGGGTGGTTCCATCTAGTGAACGGGGCTGATGTGACACGGGGCGGGACGCGGGGACGTGGTTTTCACAACGGGCGTGACACGGGGGCGTGGTTCCTCTAGTGAACACGGGGCATGGTCACAGTGACACGGGCGCGGATCCCGCGGGGCGTGGTTCTCTAGTGACATCGGGGCGTTGGTTAATCTAGTGACGCGGTCGTGACGCGGGCGTGGTTCATCTATTGACACGGGGCGTGGTTTCATCTATTGACGGCGGGGCGTGACGCTGGGCCGTGTTCCATCTAGACTAGTGACTACGGGGCGTGGTTTATCTAGTCTGACACGGGGCGCTGGGGCGTGGTTCAACAAGTGACGCGGAGGCGTGACGCGGGGCTGGTTCATTCTAGTGACAACACTGGCGGGCGTAACCGGGCGTGGTTCAATCTAGTACGCGGGGCCGTGACACGGGTCGTGGTTTCATCTATAGACACGGGGCGTGAACGCGGGGTCGAGTGGTTCATCCTAGTGACCAGCGGGGCTGGTTCATCAAGTGCGTGGATCATCCTATTGACGCGGGGGGGGCGTGACGCGGGGCGTGGGTTCATCTATGACACGGGGCGTGACGCGGGCGTGGATTCATCTATGACACGGGGCGTGGGTTCATCCTAGTGACGCTGGGTCTTGACGTGGTTCCATCTAGTGACACTGGTCGTGACTCGGGGCCTGGTTCATCTATGACACGGGGCGTGACGCGGGCGTGGTTCATCTAGTGACGCGGGGCGTGGTTCATCTAGTGACGCGGGGCGTGGTTCATCTAGTGACGCGGGGCGTGACGCGGGGCGTGGTTCATCTAGTGACGCGGGGCGTGGTTCATCTAGTGACGCGGGGCGTGGTTCATCTAGTGACGCGGGCGTGACGCGGGGCCGGGTTCATCTAGTGACTTTCGGAGGCGTGACCGGGCGTGTTCATTCTAGTGACAACTGGGCGTGACGCGGGGCGTGGTTCAATCTAGTGACGCGGGGCGCGGGGCGTGTTCATCTAGTGACGCGGGCGTGACGCGGTTGTTCATCTAGTGACGGCGGGCATCTAGTGACGCGGGGCGTGGTTCATCTAGTGACGCGGGGCGTGGTTCATCTAGTGACACGGGGCGTGACGCGGGGCGTGGTTCATCTAGTGACACGGGGCGTGACGCGGGGCGTGGTTCATCTAGTGACGCGGGGCGTGACGCGGGGCGTGGTTCATCTAGTGACGCGCGCTGTCTCCCTGCCGCCCCTGGATTTTGGAATGTTCAAAATCTTCAGGCGACATCTGGGTGTCTCATCATGTCGTGCGCCCTGTCACACGCTGACGTGCGCTGTCCTGCGGGTGGCGGCCGGTGACGCGGGTACATAAAGCGCCGACTTATCCATTAAAAAGTTATTGGTCCTTAGATTTATGGTAAATAAGTTCATTTCCAATGTGATTGTTACACTTTGGTGTCACCTTGTTGTGTTGTGAAGGCGGGCGGCGCGGGGTGTCGCAGCTTGATGTGTCCGTGACGCGGAGTGTCGTACAACCTGGCGGTTTTTGAGGGCGTCAGTCACTGACGTTTGCAGTCGACGACAAAAGTCGCAAAGGGGGACAGGGCCTAAAAGGAAGCAACTGGCCACCACCAAAGCAGTTAGCAGCGAGGCGATACATACACGCCTCGCACACAAACCCACTTCCCAGCAGTAATCAACCCCAGATGATGAGGTGGACAATGTGGCAAACTGAATCCCGTGAGGTCTGTCACACAGCAGTGGGATGGCGGTAATTACACTGAAGGGCCTGTCCCACTGTCCCAGGTCATTCAGGAGTTCTCCCGAGTTCTCCCGAGTTCTCCCCTGATTCGAGCTCGTGTAGCGGGTATGTAGGGGCTCGTGCGAGTAAAAAGTAACCGTTTTTTTCATCACGAGTATTTTTTTACTCGTGGACATTTTTCACAGTGTTGAAAAAACGTCACGAGTTTACCGGGTTTCCCGAGTAACTACCGTTACTCGTACGAGCCGCTACTTGACATCCACGAGCCCCTACGTACCCGCTACGTACATTACACGAGCTCGAATCAGGGGGAGAACTCGGGAGAACTCGTGAATTACCTCCTACAGTGGGACCGGCCCTTGAGATTCCTGTGCTCGGACTAAATCACCCAAGGATCCAGAGTTCAAATCCCACCATTTAAGCTTCTAAATGTCTTTTAAGGAAAGATTGAACACCAAAAACCAGGTTCTTCCCACGCAAAGATTTGTTGAGATCTGAAGCTCACTGCTACAGGTGGAGGTTGTGGAATTATCGGGTTTAAGAGGCATTTAGACGGACACAAACAGACGAGACTTAGAACAATATGGCTCTAGTAGGCATTCAGATGATTTTTATGGAGGAAATGTAAATGACTAGAGGGCACAGCTTTAAGGTGAGAGGAGCAATGTTTAAAGGAGATGTGCGGGGCATGTTTTTTGCACAGAGGGTGGTTGGTGCATGGAACACGCTGCCAGGGACAATGGCGGAGGCAGATAGGATATTGGCGTTTGGATAGACAAATGAATATGCTGGGAATGGAGGGGTATGGATCACGTGCAGGCAGATCAGATCTGGTCTTGGCATCATGTTCTGCACAGATATTATGGGCTGAAGGGCCGGTTTCTGTGCTGTGCTGTTCCTCAATGATTATCGCTGCATAGACTTGTGCCTATCCAAAAGCCTCTTCACCGCCACTATCATAAGAATCTGCTCCAAACTTGGCTCAGCCGCCAAGCACGACACCCGGAGGCTGCAGCGAAACGTCCGATCAGCAGAGAAGGTTGTTGGCTGCAACCTTCCCTCCATTGACGAACTGTACACTGCAAGGGCCAGGAAGCGAGTGGGCAAGATCATCTCTGACCCCTCTCACCCTGGCCACAAACTCTTTGAATCACTTCCCTCTGGAAGGCGACTCCGGACTGTCAAAGCTGCCACAGCCGGACATAAAAACAGCTTCTGTCCACGAGTAGTAGCTCTACTCAATAACCAAAAATCTGTAGCCTCCTTTTGCTCTGGTATTTTATTTAATTCACATGTTTAATCAAAAATGTTTTATTATTAATGTTTAATGGTTTTTGTGTAATTCCCAACTGTCACCGTATGTCATGTTGTCACTTGCGGGCGGAGCACCAAGGCAAATTCCTTGTATGTGAATACTTGGCCAATAAACTTATTAATTCATTCACACATCTCCTTTAAACATTGCCCTGTATGATCTAATGAGGGTAAACGGGATTAGTGGAGTTAGCATGTGTTCTCCCAGTTGACTGGGGAGAGTATTGCTTTCATCCCTGCAGGGATGTCACAGTGAGTCTCCGGTGATAACTCCCCTCCAGCTTTGACCTGCCTCAGGAGCACAAACCTTGCAGATTCCTGTCACCCTGTCTAGTATTGTCACACAGCACAGACTCGGGCAGCTCAGCCCACCACAGCCATGCTGATTCCCAGAGGAGGTTGTAGGTGGGAGGAGGAGATTCATGGGGAGATCAACCAGCATAAATCTGTGTGGGTTTTCCCCTAAGGCCTTGACCATTTACCTTTCTGATGGTCTTCATGTCCTCGCTGCAGGTCGCCGCCACCTTCTGGGCTTTCCCCGTCTCCGACGCCAGCTTCATCAACGTCTGCCGGCTGGCCTTCAACTCCAGCTCCTCACTGGCCAACGCCTCCTCCAGTGACGCTACCTTGCTTTGCCATAGGAGGCGCTCCTGGCACATCTCGCACACCTGGGTCCAAAGGACATTCCCACAATTATAGACATAAACTCACAGAGCCATAGTCATAGACATGGTCATAGACAATCGAGACATAGACAATAGCTGCAGGAGGAGGCCATTCGGCCCTTCCAGCCAGCACCACCATTCAACTAAGCTAGTCCAACCTGCCCGCATTTGGACCATACCCCACTGCGAATCTGTCCAAATGTAGTTTAAATGTTGTTACAGTCCCTGCCTCAACTACCTCCTCTGGCAGCTGGTTCCATGCACCCACCACCATCTCTGTGAAAATGTTTCCATTCAGGTTCCTATTAACTCCTTCCCCTCTCACCTTAAACCTCTGCCCTCTGATTCTCGATTCCCCTACTCTGGGGAAAAAAGACTTTGTGTATTCATTGTCAACTTGTGTTTTATTTTGTTACACAGAGAACGTGGTCCCTTCCGTCTCTGACGCTTCCACCCCCGGAAAAATGCTCTGACCATCCATTCCACTCAGGTTGCAACCCGCGCCACCCCCTCCCCCTCCCCCTCCCCCTCCCCCTCCCCCTCCCCCTCCCCCTCCCCCTCCCCCTCCCCCTCCCCCTCCCCCCAACAACTCCGGCAAACCAATCCAAGCTGGTCCGACCACTCCTCACAGCTAATACCATCTAAAAACAGATGATCTGCACACATGCATCAAACAGGCGCAGCTGGTAGTGCTGCTGTCTCACTGCACCAGAGACCTGGATTCGATCCTGACCTCGGATGCTGAGTGTGTGGAGTTTGCACGTTCTCCAAGGGAGGAGGACTGGCTGAACCTTGTTGCCTTCCACCACAGTGAAGAATGCTGTGGTGGATGTTTGTGTTAAATCCTATTGTGTATCGTGTGTTCTTTTTAAGTGTATCGCTGCTGGCAGATTCATTTCACTGCACCTTTGTGTGACGTCATGTGACGGATAAAATCGCCTTTTTCTTTGGACTTTCTTTTGAGAAAGTGGGATGAGAGAACTAGTGTGAATGGGGGATGGATGGTGAGCATGCACTCAGTGGGCCGAACGCCTGTTTCCATGCTCTATCTCGAAAGTAAACTATCTGTGGGATCTTCCTCTGCACACGTGGGGAGCATATTTATAAAAGTGTCAGTGCCCCATTAGCCGTGAACTGTCTTAGTTTAGTTGCATTTATTATTGCCACGCGTACCGAGGTACAGTGCCAAGCTTTTGTTGCGGGCAATCAAGTGTACAGATATAGGATAAAGATAATAAAGTTTAGGGCAAGATAAAGTCCAAAAGATTAAAGACAGTTCAAAGGTCTCTAATGTGGTAGATGGGAGGTCAGGACCGCTCTCTAGTTGGTGATGGGACGGTTCAGTTGCCTGATAACAGCTGGGAAGAAACTGTCCCTGAATCTGGAGGTGTGTGTGCGTTTGTTTTCACACTTCTGTCCCTCTTGCCTGATGGGAGAGGGGAGAAGAGGGAGTGACCGGGGGTGAGACTGGTCTCTGATGATGCTGCTGGCCTTGCCGAGGCAGCGTGGGGTGTAGATGGAGTCAGTGGAAGCGAGGTTGGTTTATGCCTTGCGATAGAAGTACAGCACCGGAACAGGCCATTCGGCCCACAATGTCCGTGCCAAACATAATGCCAAGTTAAACTAATCTCCCCTGCCGGTACACGGTCTATATCCCTCCATTCCCTTCATATCCATGTGCCTATCAACGTCTCTTAAATACCACTATCTTATCTGCCTCCACCATGGGCTGTAGCCCATGCAGCACGTCCCCCCTCTCCACGTCGCTCATCGATCCAAAGGAACAGCAGGGCCGTTACAGTTTGGCACCAGCGCCGTCGCAGGAGCTGCCAGAGCGAGGTGGTAGACAACGACTAACTGCCTTAGGGGCTCCGACTCCGGATTTTCTTGAGGTTTACTCCGGGAGACTTTTCCATGGCTGGATTTGGCCACAAGGCAGCGGAGGTTTTAAATCAGAGTTTTCCCTCTCCTAGATGGACTGCCTTTCCCAGGCTGAAGAGCCCCACCTGCCCGAGACTGGTGGGGGCGGGAGTGTCTACCTTCCCGTGCAGGTCTACAGCACCTGCCCACTGCCCGTTCCCGTAGCCTCAGAATAAAAGGACGTTCCTTTATGAAAAAGATGAGGAGCAATTTCTCTCGTCAGAGGGTGGTGAATCTGTTGAATTCTTTGCCACAGAGAGCTGTGGAGGTCGTCAATCGATATTTTTAAGGCAGAGATTGATAGATTCTTGATTAGTTCGGGTGTCAGAGGATATGGGGAGAAGACAGGAGAATGAATGGGATTGAGAGGGAGAGACAGATCAGCCATGAGTGAAGGGTGGAGTAGACTTGATGGGCCAAATGGCCTAATTCTGCTCCTATCACTTGTGAATTTAGTCAGCTTAACTGTACCCTGGCTTATTACAACCTAAAGCGGCCAACACATGAACAGCTTGAACCATGCCAATTCACAAGCTGTTTAACAGTAAATTAAAAACATAACCATGAGAACCTGGGGAGACATAGATCTCCGAAACATCTACTTCATCCGCTGTTCCCGCTGTGGCTTCCTGTACATCAGCGAGACCAAGCGTAGACTCGACCGCCGTTTTGCCCGGTACTTGCACTCTGTCCTGCTGGATCCCCTGATTAGTAACCATTTTAACTCCCCTTCCCATTCCCACACTGACCTTTCTGCCCGGGGCCTCCCCCATTGCCAGAGTGAGGCCACGCGCAAACTGGAGAAACAGCGCCACATATTCCGCTTGGGTCGCCCACAGCCCAGCGGTATGAATATCCGTTCTCACTAGTTCCATATTATCCCACTTCCTCATCCACACCCGACACGCAAGGAGCAATTTACAGAGGGCCATTTAACCTACAAACCCACACCTCTTTGGGATGTGGGAGTAATCCAGAGCACCCGGAGGAAACCCACGTGGTATACAGAGAGAGCGTGCAAACTCCACATAGACAGTAGGCGAGGTCAGGATTGAACCCGGTCTCTGGTGCTGTGATCTAGCGGCTCTACCCGCTACACCACTGTTCATAAATTGATAGGAGCAGAATTAGGCCATTCGGCCCCTCGAGTCTACTCGGCCATTTTAATTAATAGACAATAGACAATAGGTGCAGGAGTAGGCCATTTTGCCCTTTGAGCCAGCACCGCCATTCAGTGTGATCATGGCTGATCATCCACAATCAGTACCCCATTCCTGCCTTCTCCCCATATCCCCTGATTCCACTATTTTTAAGAGCCCTATCTAGCTCTCTCTTGAAAGCATCCAGAGAACCTGCCTCCATCGCCCTCTGAGGCAGAGAATTCCACAGACTCACCACTCTCGGTGAGAAAAAGTGTTTCCTCGACTCCGTTCTAAATGGCTCACCCCTTATTCTTAAGCTGTGGCCCTGGTTCTGGACTCCCCCAACATCGGGAACATGTTTCCTGCCTCTAGTGTGTCCAAGCCCTTAACAATCTTATATGTTTCAATGAGATACCCTCTCATCCTTCTAAACTCCAGAGTGTACAAGCCCAGCCGCTCCATTCTCTCAGCATATGACAGTCCCACCATCCCGGGAATTAACCTTGTAAACCTACGCTACACTCCCTCAATAAAAAAATGTCCTTCCTCAAATTAGGGGACCAAAACTGCACACAATACTCCAGGTGTGGTCTCACTAGAGCTCTGTACAACTGCAGAAGGACCCCTTTGCCCCTATACTCAACTCCTCTTGTTATAAAGGCCAACATGCCATTTGCTTTCTTCACTGCCTGCTGTACCTGCATGCTTACTTTCATAGGGTCTCGCCCCGAAACGTCGCCTATCTCCTTCGCTCCTTAGATGCTGCTGCACCCGCTGAGTTTCTCCAGCCTTTTGTGTACCCTGCTTACTTTCATAGACTGATTAAGGCTGATCTATCTCTCCCTCTCAACACCATTCTCCCCCCTTCTCCCCGTAACCCCCGACACCTACACTAATCAAGAAAAGAAGGCCGAGAATTGGAACTGGGACGAGATTCCGATCTCTTTTGACCGGGTTGCTGAGAGATAGATGTATATAAAAACAACTTAAAGCAGATTATCACTTAGAGCACTTTTAAAAATTAGCACTCGCTGTTATTACATTTCAGTGAAGCCAGACCACGGAGTATCAAGTAACACGCACATTGCTCACAGCCTCTCCACATACTCCATGCTCACTGAAATCATTAGTTAAACGTTTAATTTTATGACTAACAGCCCAGCTGGATGCTGGCGCGCTGGGCATCTCAAAGGCAACAGCTGTCTACTCTGATCCTTCTCCAACCATTCAGTCCTCTCCGCCAGAAACCACTTTCTGGTTGGGGATTGCGATTGGCTTTTGTTATGAAAAGTGAAACCCTCTGTTTGTGGTTGAGTGGGTTGGCAGTTTGCTCACGACACCTCTACTCTCGGAAATTATGGTCAGGAAGCTGGGATCCAAGGCAAGCCAAGGGATTAGTGGTCATCCATAATTGGCCTTGAGAAGATGGTAGTGCTGTCAACTTCTTCTGATCAAGGTCCTCCCACACTACTGTTAGAGGACTAGGACCCAGAGAGGGGATGATCAACTGGTGATCCACAACCAACACTGATCATCAGGAATAGGGTAGACAGAAATGCTGGAGAAACTCAGCGGGTGAGGCAGCATCTACAGAGCAAAGGAAATAGGCCGAGACCCTTCTTCAGAGTGATGTGGGGGTGGGGGGGGGGCGGGAAGAAGAAAGGAAGAGGCGGAGACAGTGGGCTGAGGGAGAGCTGGGAAGGGGAGGGGAAAGAGGGAGAAAGCAGGGACTACCTGAAATTGAAGAAGTCAATGTTCATACCGCCGGGGTGTAAACTACCCAAGAGAAATGTAAGGTGCTGCTCCTCCAATTTACGGTGGGACTCACTCTGGCCGTGGAGGAGGCCCAGGACGGAAAGGTTGGATTCGGAATGGGAGGGGGAGTTGAGGTGCTGAGCCACCGGGAGATCAGGTTGGTATAGATAGGGTAGATTCTCAGAACGTCCGATATCTCTAAAACTAAAACTTTTTGCAACGTTGTTGGCCCCTGAAATGTGGCGACTCTTTGTGCACGGCCTAGGTGAGGTCTGCTTCATGATCTTACTGGGTTGGTTGCAAAACAAAGCATCTCACTGTAGTTAGGTACATGTGACAATAGCGTATCATTGAATCATTGACCTGCATGCAGCATGCAACGCCAGTTCAGTGCTCACCTTACCAACTCACACTGTCACCACACGTGCAGCAACCCATGCATTCAATTAAAAAGATAGACACACAGAGTGCCGGAGTAACTCAGCGGGTCAGGCAGCATCTGTGGAGAACATGGATAGGTGACGTTTCACAGAGTGCTGGAGTAACTCAGCGGGTCAGGCAGCATCTGTGGAGAACATGGATAGGTGACGTTTCACAGAGTGCTGGAGTAACTCAGCGGGTCAGGCAGCATCTGTGGAGAACATGGATAGGCAAGGTTTTCAGGTCGGGACCGAGTCTGAATGAGCTATACCCTGGGCATGGCTTTAATGTGAGTGGGGTAGAGTTTAAAGGAGATGTCACAGAGCATGGAAAGAGGTCCTTCAGCCCAACTTGCCCATGCTGACCAAGGTGCCCCATCTATGCTCGTCCCACTTTGCCCACGTTTGGCCCATATCCTTCTGAACTTTCCCGTCCATGTACCTGAGGCCATGTCTTTTAAATGTTGTTGTGGTATTTTTAAGGAGATGCATGGAGCAAGATGCATGGTGGAATGCACAGCTGGAGGTGGTGATGGAAGCAGATATGATGGTGGTGTTTAACAAGCTTTTGGATGGGCACATGGATATGCTGGGAATAGAGGGGTATGGGCCACGTGCAGGCCGATAAGAGTTGGTCTTGCAAACGTGTTTGGCAGACTGTGGGCTGAAGAGCTGTTCCTGTGCTGGATTGTTCTGTGGTCTATGTCCTTACGTGTTTTTAGCTCAGTTTAGTATAAGAGATCGAGCATGAAAACAGGCCCTTCAGCACCAAGTCCATGCCAGCCAACAATCACCAGCACACTGTGTGGAGGAAGGAACTGCAGATGCTAGTTTACACCAAAGATAAATACAAAATGCTGGAGTAATTCAACGGAACAGGCAGCATCTCTGGAGAGAAGGAATAGGAGATGTTTCAGGTCGAGACCCTTCTTCAGAACCATCTTCAGTCTGACGAAAGGTCTCGACCCGAAACATCACCCATTCCTTCTCTCCAGAGATGCTGCCTGTTCTACTGATTTACTCCAGCATTGTGAGTCTATCACCAGTCCACTAGTTCTATCCTAAATACTAGGAACAATTCCTCTGAAGGCAATTAACCTACAAACCCGCATGTCTGGGATGTGGGAGGAAACCGGAGCGCCTGGAGGAAACCCACGCGGTCACCGAGAGGACATTCAAACTCCAAACAGACAGCACCCATACTCAGAATTAAACCCGGGTCTCTGGCGCTGTGATGCGGCAGCTCCACTCTCGCATGCATATGCAAGGAATGGAGGGGTATGCATTATGTGTATACGGATAAGTGACGAAAGAGGTCCTGACCTCCCGTCTACCTCATTGGAGACCCTTGAACTATCTATGATAGTCCATCCTCGAAGGGCCGAATGGCTTACTCCTGCACCTATTACTGGACTTCATCTTGCAGTAAACATTATTCACGTTATTCCATAGGGACACGCTAGAGATGTTCCCGATATTGGGGGAGTCCAGAACCAGGGGCCGCAGTTTAAGAATAAGGGGTAAGCTATTTAGAACGGAGATGAGGAAACACTTTTTCTCACAGAGAGTGGTGAGTCTGTGGAATTCTCTGCCTCAGAGGGCGGTGGAGGCGGGTTCCCTGGATGCTTTCAACGGAGAGATAGATAGGGCTCTTAAAAACAGCGGAGTCAGGGGATATGGGGAGAAGGCAGGAACGGGGTACTGATTGGGGATGATCAGCCATGATCACATTGAATGGCGGTGCTGGCTCGAAGGGCCAAATGGCCTACTCCTGCACCTATTGTCTATTGTCTATTGTCCATTCATCATGTATCGGTACACTGTAGACTGACTGGTTAGCACGCCATAGAAACCTTTCACTGTACCTCGGCACACGTGAATGAATGAATGAGTACGTTTATTGGCCAAGTATTCACATACAAGGAGTTTGCCTTGGTGCTCCGCCTGCAAGCATCATGCCAATAAACTAAGCTGAGTGTTGTGGGCCGAAGGTGCTGCTGCTGTGCTGTACTGTTGCAATTTCTTACGGGAAGTTGGGGCTGCACCCGTGCAGGCAAGCGGAGAGCATTCCATCACACCCTGACTTGGCAACGCTGTTGTTCCAGGATTGCCGCAGACACTGAGTCCACTTAGCACTGAAACAACAAGTGCCAACAGCTCAGGAACGGAAACTGACACTTCTCAACTGCCAAGATGGAAATGATGCTCCTCACGATCCCTGGCCTCGATGCTGGGCGTCCTCAATGCAACCAGACCTTGTGAAACCCGATGCCTCACAAGTCGACTGGTACCATTCCCACCACAACCAATGTAAACAATCCGAGCGCAACACGGATCAGCTTCAGGTGGATGTTAAGAGGGAAATGTGCAATCTAATTTAGGACAGCACTTCAACTCCCCCTCCCATTCCGAATCTGACCTTTCTGTCCTGGGCCTCCTGCATGGCCACCCGCAAATTGGAGGAGCAGCACCTCATATTTCGCTTGGGTAGTTTTCACCCCAGCGGTATCAACATTGACTTTTCCAATTTCAGGTAGTCCTTGCTTTCTCCCTCCTTTCCCCTCCCCTTCCCAGCTCTCCCACAGTCTACTGTCTCCGCCTCTTCCTTTCTTATTCCCGCACCCTCCCCCCCATATCAGTCTGAAGTAGGGTCTCGACCCGAAACGTCGCCTATTCCTTCGCTCCATAGATGCTGCCTCCCCCGCTGAGATTCTCCAGCATTTTTGTCAACCTTCGATTTTTCCAGCATCTGCAGTTCCTTCTTTAACATCTCCATGAGATATTACCTTTGGCTCACATTGCTCCTACGATGCATCAGCCCCTTTACCGGAACCTCTGCCCCAAGTTCCATATCATTGCTCTTGTCTTCTTGCCATCTCCCACACCCCTGGGTGCGTACAGGGGTACAGCAGCGTACCGGACTAGCAGCTGGTATGGCGTTGTGGACCACTGAACCAGAGACAAATTCAAATCCCATCACAGCAGCTGGGGAACTTAGATCCCGGTAATTAAATCAATCTGGAATTAAAAACTAGTCCCAATAACCATGAAACTATGCACCGTCATAAAAACACATCTGTTTCACTGATGTCTATCAGGATGGCAAGTCTGTTGTTGTCACCCGATATGACCTATCTGCGACTAAGTATTAAGATGCAGCGAGGAAACAGGCCCTTCGGCCCACCGAGCTCACACTGACCTCCGATTACACTGACGTTTCCAACCCATAACGTCACAGTGAATCCCCAACACCTCCTCACTGTGATGGAAGGCAAAAGTCTTATCTCTTCCCTTTGTTCTTCTCCCGCGGTCCAGCAGTCCAACTGCAGCGTCGAGCTGACTGTTAAAGCCCCCGGCGGGCGATGGTAAGTCCCCGCGATTCCCGGCGGGAGAAGTTTGCCGTTACAGGAGCTCCGAAAAGCGGTCTCCCACCAGGGACCCGTGAGCTCCCGATGTTCCCGTCCACCGGGCCTGCGGCCGGAGCCTGCAGAGTCGGGTCGCAGCCGCGCGCCACCTCAGCTCTCCCTGCTCCCCTCGACTGGAGCCCTCAGGTTGGCCCCGCCGGATCCACGATGTCAGGCCCAAGGACACCGGAGACCCAACAGGGAAAAAGTCGGGTCCCCGTACAGGGAACAGATTAAATGGTTTCCCCCACCCCGCCCACCCCCCCCCCCCCCCCCACCCCGCATCACCCCCCACATATACACAGCTAAAAAATAATTAAAACCACAACCATACATCTAACGGGACACAAATGAACAAAAAGACAGGCGGACTGCAGTGGGGCCGCTGCCGTTAGGTGCCGCCACACTCCAGACATTGTCTCACTTTGTATAAGCTCGTATCTGCAGCTCCGTTCACACTAGTTCTGTGTTATCCCATTTTCTCATCCAGTCCTCACACATTCGGTGTAATTTGCAGAGAGCCAACTAACCTACAAGCCCGCACATCTTGGGGATGAGGGAGATAACCAGAGCGAGGTGGGGGAAAGCCACGCGGTCACGGAGAACGTGCAAACGTCCGACGCACCAGTGCGGGGGAACGTGCTGCACCACCACGCTTCAAGGGCATTGATGAAGGGACAGAAGATGCCGGCATTGCCAGCATTGTGCACACCCTGCGGATGAGAAGCTGAGGAGCTGCCTGCTGCTGCAAGCACCGACACTTCCAACAGCTCCGCTCAACTTCATTACAAACATTTGATTTGCGATGATTTGGACAACCCTCCTGAGTTTCACCACTCCCCCTTTCCGTGCTCTACCTCCGCCTTTCATCACCTGTACCTGTCCTTACTTTGTCCACACAAGGAACTGCAGATGCCAGTTAAAAAAAAAAAAACTAGCATCTAGAAAAAAAAAGACGCAAAGTGCTGGAACAACACAGCGGGCCAGGCAGCATTTCCGGAGAACATGGATCGATAATGTGAAAAATGGTCTCGACCTGAAACGTCACCTATCCATGTTCTCCACAGATGCTGCCTGACCCGCTGTTATCCAGCGCTGTGTATTTTTTTGTGTAAACCAGCATCTGTGATTCCTTGTTTCAGCATTAAAGGTGAGAGTTATACAGCTTGGGGACCAACCTTTTGACCCAATTCGTCCAAACCAACCAAGAGCGATCTCAGCTGGACCCAATATCCCTGTGTTTGGGACAATATCCCTCTCAACCTCACCTGTCTATGAAACGAGTAAGGCTGATGGGCCTGTTTCCATACAGTATGACTCTGTGAACCTCAGGTTTTCATTAAATGTTTCCGTTTCATCCTCTTGTTTTAGACTCTCCTACCTGAGGGAAAGGTCTGTGACTATCCACCATATCTTTACCCCTCATGATTTTATAAAGCTCTGTAAAATCAGCCCCTCAGCCTCCTTCCTTCCCAAGGAAAATAGACCCAGTTTATCCAGCCTCATAGTCTTACAGCGTGTAAGCGGCCCTTCAGCCCAACTGGTCCATGCTGCCCAAGATGCCCAATCTTCAAAAGTTCCATTTGCCCACGTGGGTGGTGACTGCCTGGAATGAGCTGCCAAGGGTGGTGGTAGAGGCAGATACAATAGACAATAGACAATAGATGCAGGAGTAGGCCATTCGGCCCTTCGAGCCAGCACCGCCATTCAATGTGATCATGGCTGATCATCCCCAATCAGAACCCCGTTCCTGCCTTCTCCCCATATTCCCTGACTCTGCTATTTTTAAGAACCCTATCTAGCTCCCTCTTGAAAGTCTCCAGAGAACCGGCCTCCTCCACCCTCTGAGGCAGAGAATTCCACAGACTCACCACTCTCTGTGAGAAAAAGTGTTTCCTCGTCTCCACAGATGCTGGTTTACACAAAAGGAACGTCTCCGTTCTAAATGGCTTACCCCTTATTCTTAAACTGTGGCCCCTGGTTCTAGCCTCCCCCAACATCGGGAACATGTTTCCTGCCTTTGGGTTAGCGTATCCAAACCCTTAACAATCTTATATGTTTCAATGAGATCCCCTCTCATCCTTCATACAGTGGTGAGGTTTACGCTTTTAGACAGGCGCATGGATATGCGGGGAATATAGATCACGTGCAGGCAGAGGAGACCAGTTCAATTAGGCATATCATGCTAGGCACAGACGTCGTGGGCCGAAGGGCCTGTTGCTATGCTATTCTATGCTCTAAGGCCCTTGTTTGATCCCGGCAGCCTATACTTCACGTCTACTTCTTTTCCCTGACCTGAGCCTCAATATCTCTCGTCGACCAAAGATTTCTTAATCCTGCCAGCCTTGCCTTGCACTGTAACGGGAACATGCTGGCCCTGAACTCTTCCTATCTCACTGCAACAAGCCTCTCACTGGCGAGATATCCCCTTACTTTGCTAGCAACCTCTCCATGCGCAAGTCAACCGGGTTATTTTTAGACCGGCGGACTGTCACAAATGGGTTGTCACAGAGAACGCTGCCGGTTCCCACTAAATTGATCATTCACGTTAACGATTCTAGACTTTAGACATCAGAGGTACACGGCGGAACCAGACATAGTCCGCGCCAACCGGCGATCACCCCGTACACCAGCACAATTCTACACACAATGGAACAACCTGAGCATTGAGGATAGAAGATGGGATGTAATGTTACAATTGTACAAGGCACTGGCGAGGCCAATTCTGGAGTACGGGGTACAGTTTTGGTCGCCACATTATAGGAAAGATGTCAACAAAATAGAGAGGGTACAGAGGAGATTTACTGGAATGTTGTCAGCTTTCAGCACCTGAGTTACAGAGAAAGGTTGAACAAGTTAGGTCTTTATTCTTTGCAGCGCAGAAGGTTAAGGGGGGACTTGATAGAGGTCTTTAAAATGATGAGAGGGATAGACAGAGTTGACGTGGATACGTTTTTCCCATTGAGGGTAGGGAAGATTCAAACAAGAGGGCATGACATGAGAATGAAGGGACAGAATTTAAGGGGTAACATGAGGGGGAACTTCTTTGCTCAGAGAGTGGTGACTGTGTGGAATGAGCTTCCAGTGGAAGTGGTGGAACCAGGTTCGATTTTATCATCTAAAAATAAATTGGATAGGTATATGGACGGGAAAGGAATGGAGGGTTATGGTCTGAGTGCAGGTAGATGGGACTAGGTGAGAGTAAGCGTTCGGCACGGGCTAGAAGGGCTGAGATGGCCAGTATCCGTGCTGTAATTGTTATATGGTTATATAACCTACAGTTTTTTGTAGCTGGAGCCAATTAACCAAATACCATCTATGATCTTTGGTACAAACTGCGTACGGATAATACCCGTAGTCAGGATCAAACCCGGGTCTCTGGCGCTGTGAGGCAGCAGCTCAACCGATGTGCTACTGTGCCATCCCCTTTCTATTAATCGATTTTCTCAATTAAAGTTTCCCGTTACTGTATCCAGTTTTGTATCCACACCTGGAGTATTGTGTGCAGTTTTGGTCCCCTAATTTGAGGAAGGACATTCTTGCTATTGAGGGAGTGCAGCGTAGATTCACCAGGTTAATTCCCAGGATGGCGGGACTGTCATATGCTGAGAGAATGGAGCGGCTGGGCTTGTACACTCTGGAGTTTAGAAGGATGAGAGGGGATCTTATTGAAACTTATAAGATTATTATGGGTTTAGACACGCTCGTGGCAGGAAACATGTTCCCGATGTTGGGGGAGTCCAGAACCAGGGGCCACAGTTTCAGAATAAGGGGCAAGCCATTTAGAACAGAGAGGAGGAAACACTTTTTCACACAGAGAGTTGTGAGTGTGGAATTCTCTGCCTCAGAGGGCGGTGGAGGCCGGTTCTCTGGATACTTTCAAAAGAGAGCTAGATAGGGCTCTTAAGGAAAGCGGAATCAGGGGATATGGGGAGAAGGCAGGAACGGGGTACTGATTGTGGATGATCAGCCATGATCTCATTGAATGGCGGTGCTGGCTCAAAGGGCCGAATGGCCTACTCCTGCAGCTATTGTCTATGTCTGTTGCTGGGGTGCTGAAAGCGAGTGAAGAGTGACCTTATGTAGAGGCAGCAGTGTCTGTAGCAGCAGATGCGTGGGTTAACAAGTGACAAAGACCTTGCTAGATGCACTGTGAGGAAGGATTCGAAGCAAGCCATGATTATGCGGGGTTGGTGCATGTTGACATAAGGAACTGCAGTTGCTGGCCTCTTGAGCAAAACATAACATGCTGGAGTAACTCAGCAGGGCAGGTAGCGTCTGGGCAGGCGACATTTTGGGTCGGGCCTCCTCTTCTGATATGAAGCGGGGCCTACCCATTTCCCTCCGCAGACGCAGCCTGACCCGTTGAGTTATATTGTATTTTGATAAAAGTTGCTGCTCAGAGGAATACTGGGACTGTTGTTTCACAAGATACGGAAAGAAAACGACTGGGAGGGTATATTTAATAGGTCTTTATTGCTAGGATTTGTGTACAGGGTAACTGAACCTTGCCAGTGTGCATTGAGATGCAAGCTGGGGTAATGAGGGGAGTTTAGTTGGGTCTAACCTAGGGCTGAGACAGCTGCCGTTCATGCTGTTACAGTCAGTATCGACCCTGCTACATCATACCATCGCTTACAATAATAATCAGATTAAAAAAAGGACACTTGACTTGCGGCTACTTGAATATTGGGTGATCTTTTTTCATAAAGCCAATAGTTGCACCTACCCAGCTAGTGCAGCGATGAAAAAGTCAGCCTCATGAAAGCAGCGCCAAAAACTTCCGACTCTGATAACTGCCTCCTTGTACTACTGCTGTCCACTTGTACCTGAGGTGCTCATCCAACATGTATGCATAAGTGCTTATGTATGGTGGAGGAAGGATCTGCAGATGCTGGTTTACACTGAAGATAGACACAAAATGTTGGAGTAACTCAGGGAGTAAGGCAGCATCTCTGGAGAGGAATGGGTGACGTTTCAGGTCATCCCCCGAAAGGTCACCCCCATTCCTTCTCTCCAGAGATGCTGCCTGTCCTGCTGAATTACTCCAGCATTTTATATGTTTAAGAAGGAACTGCAGATGCTGGAAAAATCGAAGGCAGATGAAAAATGCTGGAGAAACTCAGCGGGTGAGGCAGCATCTATGGAGCGAAGGAATAGGTGGCGTTTTGGATCGAGACCCGAAAGAGACCCGCTGAGTTTCTCCAGCATTTCTGTCTACCTTCCAGCATTTTATATAGTATTCCCTCTTATGAATAGTGATGTTTGTACTGAACTATATACTAAATATACTAAACTATATACTAAAATAAATTTCACTCTACTTCAGTACAGGTGACAAGTACCATTGAACCATTCAAACATTGGAAGGATATTCAGTCTAGTAGGGCAGCTCTGTGGCACAACGGTAGAGTTGCTACCTTACAGCTCTAACAGCGCCAGAGACCCGGGTCCCATCCCGACTACGGGTGCTGTCAGTACGGAGTTTGTACATTTTCCCTGTGACATTTCCTTGGTTTTCCCCAAGGTTTTTCGTTTGCTCCCACACTCAAAAGACGTACAGGTTTGTAGGTTAATTGGTTTTGTATAAATGTAAATTGTCCCTGGTCTGTGTGGGATAGTGTTAAGGGCCTGTCCCACTGTACGCGGTAATTCAAGAGTTCTCCCGAGTTCTCCCCTGATTCGAGCTGGTGTAATGTACGTAGCGGCTCGTGCGAGTTAAAAGTAACCATTCTTTTCATCACGAGTATTTTTTTACTCAGTGAAAAAACGTCACGGGTTTCCCGAGTACCCACCGTTACTCGTACGAGCCGCTATGTGACATCCACGAGCTCCTACGTTCCTGCTACGTACATCGAATCAGGGGAGAACTTGGGAGAACTCGTGAATTACCTCGCACAGTGGGACCGGCCCTTTAGTGTGCGGGAGATCGCGGTTGGCGCGGATTCGGTGCCGGTTTCTCCCGTGTATCTCTAAACTAAACTAGAGGGGGAACCCTCTCTCTCTCTCTCTCTCTCTCTCTCTCTTTCTCTCTCTCTCTTTCTCTTTCTCTCGCTCTCTCTAAAACAACTTGCTGAACACAACTGGTTTAAGAAGGATCTGCAGATGCTGGAAAATAGAAGGTGGGCAAAAATGCTGGAGAGACTCAGCCGG
Source organism: Okamejei kenojei (assembly GCA_035221665.1). NCBI lineage: Eukaryota > Metazoa > Chordata > Chondrichthyes > Rajiformes > Rajidae > Okamejei > Okamejei kenojei. Next base: position 4,434,593 of record CM069139.1, read on the forward strand.
TGAGGCATCATCTATGGAGCGACGGAAACATTGTCCTTCGCTCCGTAGATGCTGCCGCACCCGCTGAGTTTCCCCAGCACCTTACATTTTATACAAGGTCCTAATGTTCGGTGCTGAGGTGGGGTTGTGGTTGGGGCTGGGCAGGGTGGTACCAGAGAGATGTTGAGGGGAAGAGTCAGCCATTTGGGAGGTGCGGAGATATTTAGACTTTCGACTGCAGACATACATAGATAAAACAGGCCCTTCGGCCCACTGAGACCGCGCCGACCAGCGGTCATCCCATACACCAGCACTAGAACAAGGGGTCACAGTTTAAGGATAAGGGGGAAGTCTTTTAGGACCGAGATGAGAAGAAAAAAAAATTCACACAGAGAGTGGTGAATCTGTGGAATTCTCTGCCACAGAAGGTAGTTGAGGCCAGTTCATCGGCTACATTTAAGAGGGAGTTAGATGTGGCCCTTGTGGCTAAAGGGATCAGGGGGTATGGAGAGAAGGCAGGTACAGGATACTGAGTTGGATGATCAGCCATGATCATATTGAATGGCGGTGCAGGCTCGAAGGGCCGAATGGCCGACTCCTGCACCTATTGTCTATGTTTCTATGTTTCTATGTTTCTATGTGTAGATTGGTTACGTCCCTGCATGCGCCAGTTGCGTTTCGGGTACTGTATTATTCAGCCATCACATAGCAGAGTGTTTATTCTTATAGCTCACCTAGATTTAGATGTCCTTCACTTTTATCTCTACAAGGAAAGATATAGCTCGGTTACTTCACTTACTGACCAATGTCACGTTTTATTATTAGGAGGTCTGCCAACGACACAGTTGATATTATCGTAACCCAACTCGCTGCTCCTCAGCTGAAGCTCCGTGCTGTAGTGTGTTACAAGTGCCTTTCAAAAATACAGCTGTACCATGTTCGTGAGCATGACTGGGTCATTCAACACCTCCCTGCACACTAGGGACAATTTTCACAATTTCACAGAAGCCAATTAACCTACAAACCCGCACGTCTTTGGAGTGTGGGAGGAAACCGGAGCACCCGGAGAAAGCCCACGCAGGTCACGGGGAGACCGTAATACTCTGTACAGGCAGGATTGAAGCCGGGTCTGAGGCAGCAACCCGGTCGGCCGTTTTCATGCTGCATCACAAAACTGTTGACGTTTACTTGGGTGTGTTGAGTGATGGGCTGGAGGAGAAAACGGGTTGTTGAGGGGGGGTCCCGTCTGTGCGTCCAGGGGCTCACCTGGTCGGTCAGGTAGTCGAGAGGGTCAGGTTGCCCATCAGGGTCCAGTCCGAGCCCACGTGCAAGCTTCTCCACGCCGCTGGCTAGTCTCCTCTCCGCACTGACTGCTCTCTGCTCACTCCGCTCCCTCTCCCGAAGGTGTAGCCTGCAACAGGGAGACAGGGGAGTCACGCGGACCGGACCCCAGACCCACACATCGCCTCCCCACCCACCTCTCCCCAATTCAGCCCCTTGTTCCCCCTGTTCCCCGAGTGAGCCAGAGAGACCCATTCCCCAGTGAGCCTGCACCCTAGGGTGCAGAGGGACCCATCCCCCAGTGAGCCTGCACCCGAGGGTGCAGAGGGACCCATTCCTCAGTGAGCCAGCACCCTAGGGTGCAGAGATACCCATCCCCCAGTGAGCCTGCACCCTAGGGTGCAGAGGGACCCATCCCCCAGTGAGCCTGCACCCTAGGGTGCAGAGGGACTCATCGCCCAGTGAGCCAGCACCCTAGGGTGCAGAGGGACCCATCCCCCAGTGAGCCTGCACCCTAGGGTGCAGAGGGACCCATCCCCCAGTGAGCCTGCACCCTAGGGTGCAGAGGGACACATCGCCCAGTGAGCCAGCACCCTAGGGTGCAGAGGGACCCATCCCCAGTGAGCCTGAACCCTAGGGTGCAGAGGGACCCATCCCCCAGTGAGCCAGCACCCGAGGGTGCAGAGGGACCCATTCCCCCAGTGAGCCAGCACCCTAGGGTGCAGAGGGACTCATCGCCCAGTGAGCCAGCACCCTAGGGTGCAGAGAGCCATCCCCCAGTGAGCCTGCACCCTAGGGTGCAGAGGGACCCATTCCCCAGTGAGCCTGCATCCTAGGGTGCAGAGGGACCCATCCCCCAGTGAGCCAGCACCCTAGGGTGCAGAGGGACCCATCCCCCAGTGAGCCTGCACCCTAGGGTGCAGAGAGACCCATCCCCCAGTGAGCCTGCACCCTAGGGTGCAGAGGGACTCATCGCCCAGTGAGCCAGCACCCTAGGGTGCAGATTGACCCATCCCCCAGTGAGCCTGCACCCTAGGGTGCAGAGGGACCCATTCCCAGTGAGCCTGCATCCTAGGGTGCAGAGGGACCCATCCCCCAGTGAGCCAGCACCCTTGGGTGCAGAGGGACCCATCCCCCAGTGAGCCTGCACTCTAGGGTGCAGAGAGACCCATTCCCCAGTGAGCCAGCACCCTAGGGTGCAGAGGGACTCATCGCCCAGTGAGCCAGCACCCTAGGTGCAGAGAGACCCATCCCCCAGTGAGCCAGCACCCTAGGGTGCAGAGGGACCCATCCCCCAGTGAGGGTGGCCTACCTGAGTCGCTCCTCCAGTTGGGAGACCCGGTTCCTCAGCTGCTGGTTATCTGCCTGCAGGGAGCGGATGCTGCCGTTGGTCTGGCTCTCCCCGGCCTGGCCCTCCCGCGCTGGGCTCCCGCGGACCCTGAGGGACTGCAGCAGTGCAGCCTGCCTTGCGTCGTTGTCCTTGTACCTCTGCAGCTCCGCACTGAGGCGCAGCAGCTCACCCTCGTTGGTCTCCAGCCGGCCCCGGAGATCTCTGACCTGCACCAACACCCAACCATGGTCGAGTTTAGAGACACAGCATGGAGACAAGCCCTTTCCCACTGAGTCTGCAAAAGCGAATGGCATGTTGGCCTTTATAACAAGAGGAATCGAATATAGGAGCAAAGAGGTTCTTCTGCAGTTGTACAGGGCCCTAGTGAGACCACACCTGGAGTATTGTGTGCAGTCTTGGTCCTCTAATTTGAGGAAGGACATTCTTGCTATTGAGGGAGTGCAGCGTAGGTTTACAAGGTTAATTCCCGGGATGGCGGGACTGTCATATGCTGAGGGGATGGAGCAGCTGGGCTTGTACACTGGAGTTTAGAAGGATGAGAGGGAATCTCATTGAAACATATAAGATTGTTAAGGGCTTGGACACGCTAGAGGCAGAAAACATGTTCCCGATGTTGGGGAAGTCCAGAACCAGGGGCCACAGTTTGAGAATAAGGAGTAGGCCATTTAGAGTGGAGACAAGGAAACACTTTTTCTCACAGAGAGTGGCGAGTCTGTGGAATTCTCTGCCTCAGAGGGTGGTGGAGGCAGGTTCTCTGGATGCTTTCAAGAGAGAGCTAGATAGGGCTCTTAAAGATAGCGGAGTCAGGGGATATGGGGAGAAGGCAGGAACGGGGTACTGATTGTGGATGATCAGCCATGATCACATTGAATGGCTGTGCTGGCTCGAAGGGCCAAATGGCCTACTCCTGCACCTATTGTCTATTGTCTATTGACCAGCGATTACCCAGTACACTACCATCACACAAACCCACCTCCCTTCAATTGTCTCAATAAGTTATAAATATCCATAAAATATCATTCATTCGTTCATTCAGAAGTTCTAGGAGCAGAATTCAGCTCATTAAATCTACTCAGTCATTCAATCGTGGCTGATCTATATTTTTCTCTCCACACCATTCTCCTGCCTTCACCCCATAACCCAACTCCCGTACTAATCAAGAATCTGTCTATCTCTGCCTTAAAAATACCCACTGACTTGGCCTCCACAGCTGTCTGTGGCAAAGAATTCCACAGATTCACCACCCTCTATTTATTTGCCATTTATCAATTTATTCATTCAGGTGTGTATTTACGTATATAATGGTATATGGACGCACTGATCTGTTCTGTAGTCAATGCCTACTATGTTGTGTTGTGCTGAAGCAAAGCCAGAATGTCATTGCCTTGTCAGGGACACACGACAATAAACTCTCTTGACTTTGACTTTGACCTGACTAAAGAAATTCCTCCTCATCTCCTTTCTAAAGGTACGTCCTTTAATTCTGAGGCTGTCCCCTCTAGTCCTAGACTCTCCCACTAGTAGAAACATCCTCTCCACATCCACTCCATCCAGGCCTTTTCACTATTGGGTACGTTTCCATCTGCACCAAGCTGCCTAGGCAAGACTACCAACATAATCAAGGACCAGTCTCACCCCAGACACCCCAGATTTAAACTTTGCCCCTCTTCTCTGAAAGCTATTCCCTCTCGTCTTTGACTTTTCCATCCGCGGAAAAAGGTTCTGAATGTCTACCCTCCTCCTGCACCTATTGTCAATGTTTCTATGTTTCTATGTTCAAAATAGAGAGCGGTCTTGACCTCCCATCCACCTCATTGGAGAGCCTTGGACTTTCCCTTGCACTAAGCTTTATTCCCTTTATCATGTCTCTGTACACTGTAGGCAGCTCAATTGTATTCATTCGCAGTCTTTCCGCTGACTGGACAGGACACAACGACAAAAGGGCTTTCAATGTACCTCGGTAGACGTGACAAAGATAAACTAAACTCAACTGATGCAGAGGTTACAACTTATTCTGAACTAAAGACGTTTCCATCTGGATGGTGTGGGTATCAGTGAGGGTGTGAGCATTTGGTACCTCGGTGTCTGAGCCGTCGTACTTCACCAGTTGCCCAGCGGACGCTGTCCGCGATGAGTCCTCCAGTGCCGTGTAACGAGGCAGGGCATCCCTCCGCCCCTGAAGCAGATGGAGCTGTGGTCAGTAGTAGGCCAAGCAACAATGGCCTCCTGCGACAGCGATGCAGCGGGTAGAACCGCTGCCTCACCGCGCCAGAGACCCGGGGGCGATCCTGACCTCGGGTGCTGTCTGTGTGGAGTTTGCACATTTAGTTTTAGTTTAGAGTTTACAGATATAGCAGGGAAACAGGCCCCTTGGCTCACCATGTCCACTCCAACCATCGATCACCCGTGCTGTGTTAAACCACTTTCTCACCCATTCATAACGCTATAGTCAGAGGGATAGAGAGTGGTCCTGCCTCACATCCACATCATGACACCCTTTACCAATCCGTTAGTCTGCATTAAAAATACCCATTGACTTGGCCTCCACGGGCACAGGGCAACAGGGGGGGGTGCATCGGTAGAGTTGCTGCCTCACAGCACCAGAGACCTGGGTTTGATGCTGACTACAGCTGCCGTATGTTTACCACAGTTTGTCTGTTCTCCCTGTGACCCTGTGACCACTCTGTGGTGGGTTTTCTTGCGTGTTTCCGGCTTCCTCCCACGTTGCAAAGACGCACAGGTCTGTAGGCAATTGGCTTTGGTAAAATTGTAAATTATCCCTCGTGTATGGGATGGAATTAGTGTATAGGTGATTGCTGGCTGGCACAGGCTCAGCGGGTAGAAGGGCCTCTTTGCACGCTGAATCTCTAAAGTCTAAACTAAAGCCATCTGTGGCAATGAACTCCACAGATTCGCCACCTGACTAAAGAAATTCCTCCTCATCCCATTTCTAAAGGTACGTCTTCATATTCTGAGGCTGTGCCCACTGGTCCCAGACTCTCCCACCAGTGGAAATATTATGGTCTGGTTACCTAATATCGCTGATCATTCCCTGTATTATTGATTATTGCATATTTATTTGTTCCGTTATTATGATAATGGTGCCTGTTAAGCTGCAGCAAGTAAGAATGTCATTGTTCCATTGCCAGTGAGAAGGGCACTCAACACTGTCTTGTGCTGAATTTCCAAGTTAGCTGACGACACATAACGAGCCAGGAGTGTGAGTGGTGAGGAAACATAGAAACATAGAAAGTAGGTGCAGGAGGAGGCCATTCGGCCCTACGAGCCAGCACCGCCATTCATAGAAACATAGAAACATAGCAAATAGAGGCAGGAGGAGGCCATTCGGCCCTTCGAGTCAGCACCGCCATTCATTGTGATCATGGGTGATCGTCCCCAATCAATAACCTGTGCCTACCTTCTCCCCATTTCCCTTGATTCCACCAGCCCCGAGAGCTCTATCTAACTCTCTCTTAAATCCATCCAGTGATTTGGCCTCCACTGCCCTCTGTGGCAGGGAATTCCACAAATTCACAACTTTCTGGGTGAAAAAGTATTTTCTCACCTCAGTCCTATATGGCCTCCCCTTTATACTAAGACTGTGGCCCCTGGTTCTGGACTCGCCCAACATTGGGAACATTTTTCCTGCATCTAGCCTGTCCAGTCCTTTTGATCCAGAATTAGTATCCCATCCCTGCTTTCTCCCCATATCTCTTCATTCAGTTAGCCCTAAGAGCTATATCTACTGTAACTTTCTCGAATACATCCAGCGAATTGGCCTGCACTGCATTCTGTGGCAGAGAGTTCCACAGATTCACAACTCTCTGGCTGAAAAAGATTCTCCTCATCTCAGTCCTAAATAGCCTAGTCACGAGAAAATAGTGTTACAGTTACAGTTGTAACATTGTCATTACAATCTCTACATAGAAACATAGAAAATAGGTGCAGGATAAGGCCATTCGGCCCTTCGAGCCTGCACCGCCATTCAATATGATCGTGGCTGATCATCCAACTCAGTATCCTGTACCTGCCTTCTCTCCATACCCCCTGATCCCTTTAGCCACAAGGGCCACATCTAACTCCCTCTTAAATATAGCCAATGAACTGGCCTCAACTACCTTCTGTGGCAGAGAATCCCACAGATTCACCACTCTCTGTGTGAAATAAAATGTTCTCATCTCGGTCCTAAAAGACGTCCCCCTTATTCTTAAACTGTGACCCCTGGTTCTGGATTCCCCTAACATCGGGAAAATGTTTCCTGCATCTAGCCTGTCCAATCCCTTAAGAATTGTATATGTTTCTATAACATCCCCTCTCATCCTTCTAAAATTGAAAGTGCAAAGAGGCTACAAGGGGAGATGGACAAACTCAGTGGGGGAGGAACAATGTTTTAGGTGGAGCTGAGTGCGGAAAGCAAGGAACTGATGCTTGGCTGCTGGTGCAGGAGATTATAGCAGAGTAATTATCGAGACCTGCCCATACAGATCCATTTACTGTGAAACACTGACTTCTGGTGGTGAAAAGGTAAAATGCGAAGCTTTTATTTCAAAAAAGACACAGAGCGCTGGAGTAGGGTGAGGCAGTATCTCTGGAGAACACGGATAGGTGACGTTTCCGGTCGGGACCCTTCTTCAGACTGACTAGATCTGGTGACAGAGAGTGTCACTGAGACTGCAGATGCTGGAATCTTAACTAAAACACAAAGCGCTGGAGGAACTCAGCAGGACAGGCAAGATGCCCCATCTAAGCTAGCCCTATTTTCGCACATTTGGCCCATATCCCTCAAAAGCTTTCCTGTCCAAGTGTATTTTAAGTGTTGTTAGAGTACCTGTCTGAACTACCTTCTCTGGCAGCTCGTTCCACACACCCACCACTTTCAGAGTGAAAAAGTTCCCCTCAGGTTCTTATTAAATCCTTAATAAGATTTAACTTAAACCTATGTCCTCTAGTTATTGAGTCGCTTACCCTGGGCATCTTATTCTCATGAAGGTATACATCTCTGTAAGATCACCCCTCAGTGTCCTGTGCTCCTGGCCTGCGCAACTTCTCCCTACAGCTCGGGCCCTCAAGTCCTGGCAACATCCTCGTGCCTGCAGTTCTAGGAACCTCATTACAGGAAGGATGTGGAGGCTTTGGAAAGCGTGCATAGAAGGTTTACCAGAATGTTGCCTGGATTATGGGGTATTAGCTGCAAGGAGAGGTTTGACAAACTTGGAATTGCTGGAGAAACTCAGCGGGTGAGGCAGCATCTATGGAGCGAAGGAAATTTCCTTCGCTCCACAGATGCTGCCTCACCCACTGAGTTTCTCCAGCAGTTTTGTCTACCTTCGATTTTCTAGCATCTGCAGTTCCTTCTTTTTATTTATTTATTTTTAAAATATTTTTATTAGAAGCAATGTACATACATAATGATCATGGTATATAACATAATACATTGCATGTACAACTTTTTTTGTTTTTAATTTTTGGATAGAAAAGAAAGAAAGAGAAAAGAAAAGCTTGTGGATCGTAGCGATGTGTAGGGCGCAATAATTAACGGTTCATGATTGATAATCGGATAAATAGACTGCGTCCTTAGAAGTGTTAACAAAAAGGGTGGGGGAAAGGCCCCGAAAATAAAAGGGCCTTAAGAAAAGAAAGGAAATCAGAAGAAAATGCAAAAAAAGATAGAACTACACAGAAAAGAAAGGGAATGTGCCTAATTTGTTCCTTCTTGAACATTTTATCTACTCCACTTTGACAAACTTGGTTTGTTTTCTCTAGAACACTGGAGGTTGGCAGGAGGCGAGATATGAAAGAGGCCTAGATGGGGTACAAGCCTTTTCTCGAAGACAGGCCCTCATAGCTTTGAGGTGAGAGGGGCAAAGTTTACAGGCGATGTCCGGGAGGATGTTTTTTTTATGCAAAGAGTTGTGGCTGCCTGGAATGTGCTGCCAAGGGTGGTGGTAGATGTAGAAATGATAGTGACATTAAAGCATTAAAGAGACTTTTAGACGGGCACATGGATACGCAGGGAATGGAGGGATATGGATCACATGCAGAGAAGGAACATGGAACATAGAACTAGAACAGTACAGCACAGGAACTAGGAATAGACAATAGACAATAGGTGCAGGAGTAGGCCCTACGACCCTTCGAGCCAGCACCGCCATTCAATGTGATCAGGGCTGATCATCCCCAACCAGTACCCCGTTCCTGCCTTCTCCACATATCCCCTGACTCTGCTATTTTTAAGAGCCCTATCTTAGTTTAAGCTGGCATCGTATTCGGCGCGGACAATGAGGCTGAAGGGCTTGTAGTCACACAGCGTGGAAACAGGCCTTTAGGCCCAACTTGCCCACACCGAAAAACATACCCCATCCACATTAGCCCACGACCCTCTAAACCTAACCTACCCATGTATCTGAATGTTTTTTAAACATTTCTATGTTCTACTTTCGAATAACATAATGTGCCAACTTCTATACTCCATTCCCAGTTTGTGACGGACATTCAATGCCGGCTCTGCCATAGCCAGAAGAGGGTCTAACACGGCACGGTGTAACACCGCATGGACATGGAGGTAATACGTACCTCAGACAGGCGTGGGTCACTCACAATACCAGCTGTTGAGTCAGCAGTTCCTCTGTGGGAGGAAGGACACAGGCCGTTAGTATTAAACCCTGGGAATACAGAGCGACAGACTGAATCCCCAGGATTGAATGAATGAATTAATAAGTTTATTGGCCAAGTATTCATATACAAGGAATTTGCCTCGGTGCTCCGCCCGCAAGTGACAACATGCCATACAGTGACAGTTAGGAATGACACCTAAAACATTAATCATTAATAATAAAACATTATTGATTAAACATGTGAATTAAATTAAATAGCAGAGCAAGAGGATTAGCGGCCTGCTTTGTTTAGTTTCATTTAGAGATACAGCCCGGAGACAGGCCCTTTGGCCCACCGAATCCGTGCCAACCAGCGACCATCCTGTACACTAGCACTATCCTACACACCAGAGGCAATCTACAATTTTTATTTTAACCAAAGCCAATTAACCAACAAACCTGTACGTCCTTGGAGTGTGGGAGGAAGCCGGAGCACCCGGAGAAAACCCACGCGGTCACGAGGAGAACGTGCAAACTCCACACAGACAGCACCTGCCGTCAGGAAGGAACCCGGGTCTCTGGCGCTGTGAGGCAGCAACTCTATCACTGGGTTACATGCCCGTTGGTGCAGCGGTAGAGTTGCTGCCTTCTGCCCCTGTCCCACTTAGGAAGCCAGAACGGAAACCTCCGGAGACTTTGTGCCCCACCCAAGGTTTCCGTGCGGTTCCCAGAGGTTTTGGTCAGTTTCGACCATTAAGGAGACTGACAAAAACCTCCGGGAACCTCCAGGAACCACAGGGAAACCTTGGGTGGGGCGCAAAGTCTCCAGAGGTTTCCGTTCAGGTTTCCTAAGTGGGACAGGGGCATTACTGCACCAAAGACCCGGGTTTGATCCTGACTATGGGTGCTATCTGTACGGAGTTTGTGCGACCTTCCTGTGACCATGCGGGCTTTGACCTGTGACCACGCGGGCTCTGGTTTCCTCCCACCCTCCAAAGATGTACAAGTCTGTAGGTTAATTGGCTTCAGTAAAATTGTAAATTATCCCCAGTGCGTGTAGGGTAGTGCTGGTCGGCATGGACTCAGTGGGTCAAAGGGCCCGTTTCCACACTCTATTTCTAAATTTAAAAAAACTAAAGGACATCGCTCACCTGAGAAGGGTCAGGGTTCTGATGAGCTCGTCCTTCTTCTCCAGCTCCCTGCGATGGACCTTTAGCTGCTCCTCCAGCTGCCGGGCGAGAAAGATCAATGCAGTCAGCAGCAAATCCCTGCATCTCAGCGGGAATGGCCCTTACTGGTGCATCTTATTGTGCATTACGCTGCATGGCATGGACGTCTGTGTTATTCCATTCACTACACCGCTTTCTGGAGCCCATGCGCCACACCATGCACTACTCAGCTTGCTGGAGGTCCCATGCATCACACTGCTTGCTGGAGATCCCATGCAATACACTGTTTGCTGCAGACCATGGATTTTACTGCTTGCTGCAGACACCATGCATCACACCACGCATTAGAATGCTTGTTGGAGAATCCATGCATTACACTGCTCGCTGGAGACACCATGCATTACGCTGCTTCCTGGAGTATCGTTCAGTTTAGTTAATTGTCACGTGTAACGAGGTGCAGTGAACAGCTTTTGTTGCGTGCTAACCATTCAGCGGAAAGACAATACATTACAATCGAGCCGTTCACAGTGCACAGATACATGATAAGCAAATTACTTTTAGCACAAGATAAGGCAGTAAAGTCCCATCAAAGATAGTCCAAGGGTAACCAAAGAGGTAGATAGCTCAGGACTGCTCTCTTGTTGTTGTGGTAGGATGGTTCAGTTGCCTGATAGCAGCTGGGAAGAAAGTGTCCCAGTTCCAATTCATCACGTGCAGGCAGAGGAGACAGGTTTATCTTGGCATCATGTTCGCCACAGACTTTACGGCCTGTCCCGGTACTGGTGTCCGATGTCCAATTGCTCTAAGTTACGTAATGCTGCATATTGGAGCTCTGCCCACCAGTTGCCTGACTCGCTCACTTCACCCCCAGTTCCTCCTCACAAGATCTCGGCACCAATATGTGAGTGGAGGGTAGTCATGTTCATGTCATAGGAGCGGAATCAGGCCATTCGGCCCATCATGTCATGGCTGATCTATCTTTCCCCCTCAACCCCATTCCCCTGCCTTCTCCCCATAACCTTTGACATCCTTACTAATTAAGAATCTGTCAATCTCCGCCTTAAAAATACCCATTGACGGTCTCCACAGCCGTCTGTGAAAATGAATTCCAGATTCACCACCCTCTGACTGGAGAAATTCCTCCTCTATCCTTCCTAAAGGTACGTCCTTTTATTCTGAGGCTGTGACTTCTGGACCTAGACTCTCCCACGAGTGGAAACATCCTCTCCGTATTCACTCTATCCAGGCCTTTCACTGTTTGGTAAATTTCAATGAGGTCCCCCCGTTATCCTTCTTAAACTCCAGCGAGTACAGGCCCAATGCTGTCGTGCGCTTGGGGTAGATGGAGAACGGCACCGTGGAAGAGACAACACCTTGTTGTGACTCGTTACCAACCTGTTGCCGCAGGACTCGAGGGCCTGAGCTACAGGACAATAGACACTAGACAATAGGTGCAGGAATGGGTCATTTGGCCCTTCGAGCCATTCAAAGTAATCATGGCTGATCATCCCCAATCAGTACCCAGTTCCTGCCTTCTCCCCATATCCCCTGACTCCGCTATTTTTAATAGCCCTATCCAGCTCTCTCTTGAAAGCATCCAGAGAACCGGCCTCCACCGCCCTCTGAGGCAGAGAATTCCACAGACTCACAACTCTCTGTGTGAAAAAGTGTTTCCTCATCTCCATTCTAAATGGCTTACCCCTTATACTTAAACTGGGGCCCCTGGTTCTGGACTCCCCCAACATCGGGAACATGTTTCCTGCCTCTAGCGTGTCCAAACCCTTAACAATCTTATATGTTTCAATGAGATCCCCTCTCATCCTTCTAAACTCCAGAGTGTACAAGCCCAGCTACTCCATTCTCTCAGCATATGACAGTCCCGCCATCCCGGGAATTAACCTTGTAAACCTACGCTGCTCTCCCTCAATAACAAGAATGTCCTTCCTCAAATTAGGGGACCAAAACTGCTCACAATTCTCCAGGTGTGGTCTCACTAGGGCCCTGTACAACTGCGTTGTACAGGAGAGGTTGGGCGGGCTGGGACTCTATTCTGAGGAGGGGGAAAGATTTAATAGGCAAGCGAGGGGCACCTTTTTCCACGGTGAATGGTGGGTATATGGAACGAGCTCCCAGAGAAGGTAGTTGAGGCAGGGACTAACATATAAAATATATTTGGAAAGGTACAAGGATAGCAAAGGCTTAGAGGGGTGTAATAGGAATGAACTGCAGATGCTGCTTTATACCAAAGGTAGACACAAAGTGTTAGAGTAACTAAAAGGGTCAGGCAGCATCTCTGGAGAAAAGGGATAGGTGACGTTACGGGTTGGAACCCTTCTCCAGACGACTTGTTTCTGGGAGGAGGTAGAAGTGGGCCGTGTGGGGCTGGGGAATGATGAGGTTGGAGGCTGTGGAAGGCAGATTGCCAGAGGTGATGAAATCAGAGATAGTCTGGGAGATAACGGCGTGGTGCTCATCTGTGGGGTCATGGCCAAGGGAAGAAGGGTCTCAATCTGAAATGTCACCCATCCTTTTTCTCCAGAGATACTGCCTATCAATAGACAATAGACAATAAGTGCAAGGAGGAGGCCATTCGGCCCTTCAAGCCAGCACCGCCATTCAATGTGATCATGGCTGATCATCCACAATCAGTACCCCATTCCTGCCTTCTCCCCATAATCCCTTGACTCCACTATCTTTAAGAGCCCGATCTAGCTCTCTCTTGAAAGCATCCGGAGAACCGGACTCCACCGCCCTCTGAGGCAGAGAATTCCACAGACTCACAACTCTCTGTGAGAAAAAGTGTTTCTTCGTCTCCGATCAAAATGGCTTACCCCATATTCTTAAACTGTGGCCCCTGGCTCTGGACATTGACGAGGTGGGCCGAATGGCCTGATGCCCTGCTGTATGACTCGAAACTTACTTCCATTTGCTTTACCCCAGCCAGAGGATCCAGCTGAGCCTTGTAGGAGCGAAACATGCTGCGATTTCACCGACAGAAGTTGGAGCTCTGACTTGAAGAGTTGTCCTTGCCCATCCGATGCCGCACACCTCCCTGGTAACTGGGCTCCAATGTTATGAGGCAACATCCCACCTTGCTCAGCCCATCCCACTGCCCAGCTCACCCATTGGTGCTGCCTGCACTGGGCCCGAGAGAGATGCACTGGCCACTGGCTGCCCGAGGTGCCAGTCCGCAGTTAGCTGGAGGTGGTGTGGCAAGTGTTTCTGTGTTGTCGCCATCTCTACAGAAACCGTACACAGCACCTGTTACCGGAGAGCCGGGGCAATTACCAAGACAATGGCTGGTTCCTCCTGCGCACTGAAACCCCAGCAGTTAATTACCCCTCATCAGTGTGTAAATACCAACAGCTAACACAGCGCTGGGAGACTCTCAAACACTGACACTCAGACAATCGCATCCTGTTCGGAAATGTGACTCTACTTTCAATCATGCATTCATCCCACTAATTTAAATTGGAGATGACGGCCCTTTATCTGCCTCTGCTACCTTCTGCGTTTCCTTTCCAAAGAACACAGAGCAGTGCAGCAGAGGAACAGTGTCCATGCTGAACATGATGCCACGTTAAATCAAAGTCCGCCACCAGAACGGGATCTTAGCCCTAATAATCATAATAATATCTTTTGTTGTCAGTGCACAGAGGTACAACCAGATTTGGTATGCAGCTTCCATCCGATGTCATAACTTAACGAGCTAAAAATGTAGACACCCAAAGAAACAAGATTGAAAAAAAACCCAGTTAAAACAGTATATAATGCAAATAGGTCTGTTCCGGGTCGATGTGCAAGGTGACCATCTGAGGGAGACAGTTCATGGGGGTGGGGGGCACTCAGCAGGGCCGGTTCAGAGCAGCTATAGCTCTGGGGATGAAGCTGTTCCTGAGTCTGGAGGTGCGGGCGTAGAAGGCCTTGTAACGTCTGCCGGATGGTAGAAGTTCGAACGGACTATTGCAAGGGTGTGAGGAGTCTCTGTGAATGCTGATGGACCTTCCTAAGGCACCGTGTATTGTAGATGCCCTCCAGGGCTGGCAGCTGTGTCCCCATTCCTTGCATAGAGAGCCGGGGTGGGAGATTGCAACCTTCACGTGGTCCGCCCTGTTTCAACAAATGCAATCAGCCCGGCGTGCAGAATCAAATAAGATCAAATAGAACAAGTTGTCCGGCAACTTTAGGCTGTGCACGCCATACGCAGGAAGAAGAAGAAGCGTAGAGAACCTGGAACGGAGAACATATAACAACGCATCACAGGAACAAACCCTTCAGCCTACGATGCCCGTGCTGAACATGATGCCAAGTTAAACTAATCTCCTCTTGCCTGCACGTGATCCATATCCCTCTATTCCCTGCAGCTCTCCTTTATACTTTGCCCCATTCACTTTAATGCTGTGCCTGCTAGACTTTTTATAAATCTTTTTTTCCCCCATTTCATGAAGGAGTTGAGGTTACCTATTGAAATAATTGCATCAAATCAAGTGGAGATCAGATAGGATGAATGCACAGTCTTTTACCCAGGGTAGCGGATCCAAGAACCAGAGGAGGGTACACAAAAAGCTGGAGAAACTCAGCGGGTGCAGCAGCATCTAAGGAGCGAAGGAGATAGGCGACGTTTCGGGTCGAGACCCTTCTTCAGACTGGTCCAAGAACCAGAGGACATTGGTTTAAGGATAGAGGGTAACAGAGGAACTTAAGGAAACATTTTTTCACTCGGAGGGTGTATGGAACGAGCTCCCAGAGGAGGTAGCTGAGGCAAGTACTATAACAATATTTAAAAGACACGTGGACAGGTACATGTATAGGAAACGTTTAGAGAAATATGGGCCAAACACTAGCGAGGTTAGATGGAGCATCCTGGTCATTCCCTCCTCGCTTTACTCTTGCCGGAAGGAGGTACAGAAGCTTGAAAGCGCGCACCACCAGACTCAAGAACAGCTTCTTCCCATCTTTTATCAGGCTTCTGAACGATCCTTCCATAAGTTTAGTTTAGTTTAGAGATACAGCGTGGAAGCAGGCCTTTCGGCCCATCCACTCTGTGCCGACCAGCGATCCCCGCACACTTACGCCATCCTACGCAATAGGACAATTTACAATGATATCAAGCCAATTAACCCTCAAACCTTCACGTCTTTAGAGCGCAGGAGGAAACCGGAGCACCCGAGCAAATCTCACTGGGTCACGGGGAGAACGTACGAACTCCGTACAGATAAGTCAAGATCGAACCCAGATCCCTGGTGCTGAGAACTATATTCTGCGCTCTGTATCTTCCCCTTTGCTCTACCAGTTGTACTGGAGTCTGACTGCATTTAGGTATGGTATATCTAATCTGTTTGGAATGCATGCAAAACAAAGCTTTACTCTGTACCTCAGTACGCATGGCAATAATACATCTAGACTTAGTTGAGGAAGGTACAGTAATGACATTTAGTGACATTTGGACACGTACATGGATAGAACAGGTTTCGAGTGGTTTGGGCCAAACGCGAGTCAATGGGACTAGCTTAGATGGAATACCTTGGGCTCTATGTGTGATTTGGGCCGAAGGGCTTGTTTCCCTGCTGTATGAGTCTCTATCAAACAAATATTTGGATGATGCATCAAATATATTTCCCAGGCTATAAAACACATCAGGCCTTTCCAGCATTGTAATAGACACTGGCAGAAATGCCAGCCTTGTATAAAAGTATTGAATGGTATAGCACTGTTGGAGTCCATTCAGCCCATCATTCCCATTGTCACCCTTCAACAATGCTCTCCAGTCAATAGACAATAGATAATAGGCGCAGGAGTAGGCCATTCAGCCCTTCGAGCCAGCACCACCAATCAATGTGATCATGTCTGATCGTCCCCAATCAGTACCCCGTTCCTGCCTTCTCACCATATACCCTGACTCCGCTATCTTTAAGAGCCCTATCTCGCTCTCTCTTGAAAGTATCCAGAGAACTGGCCTCCACCACCCTCTGAGGCAGAGAATTCCACAGACTCACAATTCTCTGTGAGAAAAAGCGTTTCCTCATCTCTGTTCTCACTGGCTTACCCCTTATTCGTAAACTGTGGCCCCTGGTTCTGGACTCCCCCAACATCGGGAACATGTTTCCTGCCTCGAGCGTGTCCAAACCCTTAACAATCTTAAATGTTTCAATAAGATCCCCTCTCATCCTTCTAAACTCCAGAGTGTACAAGCTCAGCTGCTCCATTCTCTCAGCGTATGACAGTCCCGCCATCCCGGGAATTAACCTTGTAAACCTATGCTGCACTCCCTCAATAGCAAGAATGTCCTTCCTCAAATTAGGGGACCAAAACTGCTCACAATACTCCAGGTGTGGTCTCACTAGGGCCCACTAGGTTCGGCGGGCTGGGACTATTCCATGGAGTACAGACATCTGAGGGGTGATCTTATAGAAGTGTTTAAAATCTTGAGGGGAATAGACCTGGTGACCCTACGCTGCACTCCCTCCCCTGCTCTCCACACAAAGCCTGGCAAGTATTGATTGTCTGACAGCTTCAGTTGAAGCTGCTCCCACCTTCCCCTCAGGCAGCACGTTCTAGACCATTTAAAAAAATACTGTGTGATCCAATTAATTTTCAACTCTTGGCAAGAATAAAAAATGAAAAATGCTGGAAAGGCCCAGCAGATTATCCAGTTTCTTTCCAGATGAACTTCAAACTGTTCCCTCTAGTTACAAGGGTGAACATAAAATGGGCTGCATTATCAGTATCGAGTTGCCGCCTCACAGTGAGAGACCTGTGCTCGATCCTGACCTCGAGTGCTCATTGTGCGGGGTTTGCACGCTCTCCCTGTGACCATATGGATTTCCTCCATGTGCTCCGGTTTCCCCCCACATCCTAAAGACGTGCAGATTTGTAGGTTAGTTGAGGATAGAATAGTGTAACAGCGCGGACGGTGAGCCGAAGGGCCTGTTCCACACCGTATCTCTAAACTAAACTTGTGGGTGAGAGGTAGAATCTGGTGGGTGTGGTGGAATTGAATGGGATCGACAAGATAAAAGGGTGGTTATTATCAGCATGGAGTCCGTGGGCCGTTTCAGCATTGTATCACCCTATGAACACAGGGACTCTTCATACAGACATGGAGAATAATCAATGAACAATTCCCTGGAAAGCTGGAGGTTGCCGGGAGTCCTGATACAAGTACAATATATTGAATTACGAGGCACAGATAAACAGTCAGAACCTTTACCCCCATGGTTGAAATGTCAAAGACTTGAGCATAGCTTCATGGTGAGATGAGCAAAGTTCAAAGGCGAGGGGTGGGATGAGGGGTAATTTTCTGTTTTACACAGAGGGTGGTGAGTGTGGAACGTGCTGCCAGGGGTGGTGGTTTAGGCATTTAACAGACCTTTGGATGTGCAGGGAATGGAGGGATATGGACCGCGTGCAGGCAGATTAGAGCTGGTCTTAGCATCTTGTTTGGCACTGATATTGTGGGTCGAAGGGCCTGTTCTTCTGCTGTACTGTTCTATGCTCTATACAACACTCTAGATAACAGACAGTAGGTGCATTCGGCCCTTCGAACCAGCACCGCCATTCACTGTGATCATGGCTGATCATCCACAATCAGTACCCCGTTCCTGCCTTCTCCCCATGCCCCCTGACTCTGCTATCTTTAAGAGCCATATCTAGCTCTCTCTTGAAAGTATCCAGAGAACCTGCCTCCACCGCCCTCTGAGGCAGAGAATTCCACAGACTCACAGCTCTCTGTGTGAAAAGTGTTTCCTCATCTCCATTCTAAATAGCTTACCCCTTATTCTTAAACAGTGGCCCCTAGTTCTGGACTCCCCCAACATCGGGAACATGTTTACTAGCATGTCCAAACCCTTAATAATCTTATATGTTTCAATAAGATCCCCTCTCATCCGTCTAAAATTCCAGAGTATACAAGCCCTGGCGCTCTATTCTCTCAGCATATGACAGTCCCACCCTTCCAGGAATTAACCTGGTGAACCTATGCGGCACTCCCTCAATAACAAGAATGTCCTTCCTCAAATTTGGAGACCAAAACTGCCCACACAATACTCCAGGTGTGGTCTCACTAGGGCCCTATACAACTGCAGAAGGACCTCTCTTGTTATGATGTTCAACATGCCATTCGCTTTCTTCACTGTCTGCTGTACCTGCATGCTTACTTTCATTGACTGATGAACAAGGACCCCCAGACCCCATTGTACTTCCCCTTTTCCCAACTTGACACCATTTAGATAGTAATCTGCCTTCCTGCTTTTGCCACCAAAGTGGATAACCTCACATTGTGACCCACTGCCACAAGACTGTCGGGGTCCTTGGATGTAGTCGAGGGGGGAGGTAAAGGGACAGGTGTTGCATCTCCTGCGGTTGCAGTGGAAAGTACCTGGGGAGGGGGTGGTTTGGGTGGGAAGGGATGAGTTGACCAGGGAGTTGCCGAGGGAACTGTCTCGGCGGAACGCAAAAAGGGGTGGAGATGGGAAGATGTGGACAGTAGTGGGATCCCGTTGGAGGTGGGGAAAGTGTAGGAGGATCATACGCTGTATGGGGGGAGGGAGGGCAAGAGTGGAGCTGCGGGCTATCGAGGTGACCCTAGTGAGATGACTATATCCATGTGCCTATTCGAAAGCTTCTCAAATGCCACTGTAGTATCTGCCACCACCACCACCCCTTTAATTTCTGGTAAGCCTGGTCTTGGTCCAAAGGGATATGCGGTTTCTTAATTTCTCACTTAAGGCCCGATATCCTGACGACAATGGATCGAAGAAGTGTCCAAGCCCAAACCCGAGAATATCCATGTTCTCCACAGATGCTGCCTGACCCGCTGAGTTACTCCAGCACTCTGGGTCTTTCTTCATTAACCACCACCTGCAGCTCCTAGTGTTTTTTTTTAAGTAGATATTTCACTAGTTCTACTCTTCACCGCCACCTCCACCTGGACCATGGCTGTCGCGTGAACTTGAATCCTCCCCTTCTTAGTTCTGAATGAACATCATACTTTATTGTATGATGAAGAGCAGACAGTTTTTCTCTCTCCACATATGCTGCCTCACCTGCTGAACATCTGTAACTTTTTGGGTGTAGACATAAGAAGCAGGAGTTTGAAGCATTGTGTGGACACAAAATGCTGGGGATCAGTCTGAAGAAGGGTCTCGACCCGAAACGTTGCCCATTCCTTCTCTCCAGAGATGCTGCCTGGCCCGCTGAGTTACTCCAGCTTCCTTCTGCAGTTCTTTCCTACACATCTGCAATTTTCTTTCCCCCGTCTCATCAAAATTTCGGCCTCGGTGGGATCGTATCTGATTTTCATGAGGTAAAATATCTGTCCATTTGTCCTGTGGGTGAAGTCCATGCCACGGAGAGCTTGTTGGATGGATGGTGGATTCACCAGATCGAGGAGATCCAATGGACCAGTGGCCCCTCCCACAGGGGCGGGGTTTAGAGGTGATGGACATGTCCCCAGGTGATGGGCGGGGTTTAGTGATGGACAGTTCTCTGGGGGGGCGGGGCTTACAGAAGCACTGCTATTGGTCGAACATGCGCGGCTTGACCAATAGGACGGAGCCTTACTTCAGGCTGGGTGCTGATTGGCCCAGCTGAGGAAAGGCCGGCAGCTGATTGGTGGAACGAGAGGGCAGGCGTTAGCTGCGCTTGACTGTGATTGGAGCAGAGGTGGGGGGGCGGGGCTCGTATGTACATAGGGCATCGTGTTCGAATGCTGATTGGCCAATCATAACCCTGCCCAAAACAGGGCGCAGGACCTTAACAAACGTGGGCGCTGATTGGCCTGGCTCCCAGAAGGCGATTCTCCACCAAGTGCTTGGTTGCTGTGAGCAAAGATACCAACGATCCTATAGCGGAGCAAGATAGATCACGCGACGAAAAACACGTGGTACGGTCATGGGCAGAATCATGGGTCATGTTCAGACACATTTCCGCACCGAAGATCCCGTAGCGGAGCAAAGATACTAGTGCGGAGACAGAGCCGGTTACGGAAACATCCTCGTAAAAATAAAATTTCTTTGGTGAAAAGCTTCTCCTCATTATCAGAATTATAGTTTATGAACACAAACTGTTCCCCCGCAACGTTGATTACACTGCGAGTCGGGTCGGGTCGGGTTACTGAAATGGATGAACAAAAGGCCACGTTCCGCTCCGTTGCGTACTACACGACAGCCCGTTGCATTTAGAAGGAGTGGACTATCTTGCTCCGCTTTAGGATCTTTGAAAGATACTAGAGGAGCTCCACTAGTATTTCTGGCTGTGAGGAGGGGCGGGCATCAACATTCTGTTCGTTCATTACCTGCTGACAGGCAGGGCAGGGCAGGGCACATCACGACTGGGCACGACCACGTCTGGAATTTAGAAGGATCATGGTTTCAAGGTCAGTTTATTGTCAGGTATCCACTTTGGTGACAAGAACAGGAAGGCAGATTAAGAATCCTTTTTTGTGTAAGTCCACCCTCCGCCTCCTCCAGTTTAAATTCCATTTGGAATATTTTGGAGGACCAAGAACCAAGAAGAAGAAAGAAAGAACTGCAGATGCTGGTACAAGTCGAAGGTAGACACAAAATGCTGGAGTAACTCAGCAGGTGAGGCAAAATCTCTGGAGAGAAGGAATGAGTTCAGAATGGGTCTCGACCCAAAACGTCACCCATTCCTTCTCTCCAGAGATGCTGCCTCACCCGCTGAATTATCTGAATGGTGTCAAGTTAGGAAAAGGGAAGGTGCAATGAGACCTGGGTGTCCTTGTACATAATCATAATCATATTTTATGTGTTTTGCACCATACAAAGAATTTCTTTTGCCATACAGTGACGTCAATAAAAAGCAACAGAACACACAAAATGCATTTTAACATAAACATAGTCGGCACGGACTGGAAGGGCCGAGAGGGCCTGTTTCCGTGCTGTAATTGTTATATGGTTATATGGTTATCCACCACAGTGACTCCTCCACATTCCTCACTGTGATGGAAAGCGAAAAAAAGTTAAACCTCTCCCTTCTTTGTCCACCAGCTGTCGGGGGCCTCTATCCTTCCGTTGACAGGACATCTTACTCCCATAGCCGGCTGCGGGCCTTCCTCGTCCGGGAGATCAAGCTCCTGCATTGGGGGGGAATCTCAGCTCCCCCGCACCGAGCAATCTACCCCGGGTCGGGGCTAGTTGAATGCTGTGCGGCTTTTGGAGCTACCGACTTCGGTCTCAACCCTAGACTGCGAGCTCCTGATGGTGAAATCCGCAGGCCGCATATATCCCAGGCAAGGAATCGGCTCTGATGGTAAGGCCACGCTCCGCAGTGGGGCTCAAAGTCAGTCCTGAGCAAGCGGAGATACGATCCGGAAAACAATCGCATTCCCGGCAAGGTAAGAGATTGAGAAAAAGTTTCTCCCGCCTACCCCACACATAAAACAAACCAGAGAATATTAATATACACATTTTTAAACACACTAAAAATAACAAAAAAAGACAAAAAGGACAGACAGACTGTAGGCGAGGCTGCCATCAGACAGCCACCCGGTTGAATCAGTCACTGAAAGTAACATGCAGGTACAGCAGGCAGTGAAGAAAGCTAATGGCTTGTTACCCTTCATAATGAGCGATGTTGAGTATAGTAGCAAAGAGGTCCTTCTGCAGTTGTACAGGGCCCTAGTGAGACCACACCTGGAGTATTGTGTGCAGTTTTGGTCTCCAAATTTGAGGAAGAACATTCTTCCTATTGAGGGAGTGCAACGTAGGTTCACGAGGTTAATTCCTGGACTGGCTAGACTGACATTGGATGAAAGAATGGAGCCACTGGGCTTGTATTCACTGGAATTTAGAAGGATGAGAGGAGATAGACAGTAGACAAAAGGCGTAGGAGTAGGCCATTTGGCCCTTTGAGCCAGCACCGCCATTCAATGTGATCATGGCTGATCATCCACAATCAGTACCCCATTCCTGCATTCTCCCCCTATCCCTTGACTCCGCTATCTTTAAGAGCTCTATCTAACTCTCTCTTGAACCGGCCTCCACCGTCTTCTGAGGCCGAGAATTCTACAGACTCACAACTCCGTGAGAAAAAAATTTTCCTCATCTCCGTTCTAAATGGCATACATAGAAACATAGAAACATAGAAAATAGGTGCAGGAGTAGGCCATTCGGCCCTTCGAGCCTGCACCGCCATTCAATATGATCATGGCTGATCATCCAACTCAGTAACCTGTACCTGCCTTATCTCCGTACCCCCTGATCCCTTTAGCCACAAGGGCCACATCAACCCACAAAGGCGACCCCTTATTCTTAAACTGGCGCATGGTTCTGGACACCCACAACATCGGGAACATGTTTCCTGCCTCCAGCCTGTCCAAACCCTTAACAATCTTATATGTTTCAAAAAGATCCCCTCTCATACTAATGAAACATAAGATTATTAAGGGATTGGACACGCTAGATGTAGGAAACATGTTCCCTATGTTGGGGGAGTCCAGAACCAGGGTCCACAGTTTACGAATAAGGGGTAGGCCATTTAAAACTGAGACGAGGATAAACGTTTTCACCCAGAGAGTTGTGAATCTGTGGAATTCTCTGCCTCAGAAGGCAGTGGAGGTCAACAGGGAGGTTGCACATCAGTTGAGGTCACGACCCGTGACCCATACTTTTGCCTTGCAACGCCTTGTGGAGTGCAAGCGGTGAATGTCACGTAAGCACTTACAATGGCTGCCAGTGCAGCGGGCCCGTCTTCTGTCCAAGCATCCGGACTCCACGATGACTGGCTCCACATTCGCGGGTCGGGAGGGTGAATTACCCCGGTGTGGGTGTCGGGGTCTGGTGCCGGTGCAGTGCGGTCAATGACTCTTGGTGGGTGGTGGGACCAGACTGTCCCCAACTCTGCTGCAGTTGACGGGGACGCTGTCGGGTTAATGACCCCGTGTGTCCGCTGCCCGGAGCTGCGGCCCCGCTCCACCCGGCCCCGTGTGTGTGGGCGCTGCCGACCAGACTGCCATGACCGGACAGCACTGTCCCTGGGGGGAGAGTGGGGGCTGTCCCGTGCGATCCGCTCCTTCGGCCGCTTCCACCTTGGTGCTTGGGTTCAGAGCATGCAGTCACCCTCCAGCCCCGGATGGTCGTTGCCCTCAATCTGCCGGCACGCTGCTCTTTCACAAGTCAGTGGGCGGTAGTGATTTTGGCGGGTATCTCTCACGGTTACCCCGAATTCCACAATTTTTTACAGCGCAAAAATTGACCATTTTGGTGATTTTTACCAGGTAAAAAAGTACGTGTTTCGTCTGTTACTAATGTATGCCGGATACTGCCTTGTACTCCAGAAGGTTTGAGCTACTCCATGCGTCACGCCCTTTAACCTTACGACCTTACGTGCAACCACCCTATTCACTGGATATTTTCAACAAAGAGTTAAATTGAGCTCAGGGCTAACAGAGACAAGGGATATGGGGAGAAGGCAGGAACGGGGTACTGATTGGGGATGGTCGCCATGATCACATTAAATGGCGGTGCTGGCCTCCTCCTGCCTAATGTTTCTAAGTATGGAGATAGTCAACCATCTTTGTAGTCAACTGTTGCTTGACGTTCATTGGCAGGTCTCGCGATGGGCGGAGCCATGCCATTTTCTGGGCGTCATTGGTCTAGTCAGAAGAATCATGTTGGGGAAGTCCAGGACAAGGGGTCAGAAGGATAAGGGTCCTTTAAGACCGAGATGAGAAAGACTGATGGTGAGTGGAACTCTCTGAGAGGGTAGTTGAGGCGTTCATTGGCTATATTTAAGAGTGAGTTGGATGTGGCCCTAGCTACTGAAGGTGGCGGTGCAGGCTCAAAGGGCCTGAATGGCCGGTGATTGGGCGTGGTCAGCTGGTGATCGCTGATTGGTGGAGTGGGCGATGGGGAGCGGGAGCTGGGCGGTGATTGGTGGAGCGGGAGCTGGGCGGTGATTGGTGGAGCGGGAACTGTGCGGTGATTGGTGAAGCGGGGGCTGGGCGGTGATTGGTGCAGTGGCTGGGCGGTGATTGGTGGAGCGGGGGCTGGGCGGTGATTGGTGGAGCCCAGGAGGCGGGAGCGCCGCGTGCACGGGTTGTCTGTTACTGGCGGCGGGAGCGATGGAGGCCGCGGCGCTGAGCGGCAAGACGTTGTCGGCGTAAGTCAGCGGGGCGCCGGCTGCCCCCTTCCCTCTCACCCCCTCTCACCCCCTCTCTCCCCTCCCTCCCTCCCCCTCTCCCTCCCCCCTCCTCCTCCCCCTCCCCCCTCCTCTCTCTCACACCCACCCCCCTCCCCACCCTGTCCCTCTCCCCCCCCCCTCTCTACCCCCTCCCCTCCTTCCCTCTCCACCCTCCCCCCCCCCCCCTCTCCCTCCGCCCTCTCCCTCCCCCCCTCCCCCCCCCCCCCCCCCTCCTCTCCCCTCTCTCCCCTCCCCCCCCTCCCCCTCCCCCTCCCCCCCCTCCCACCCCCCCCCCCCCCCTCTCCCCCTCTCCCCCCCCTCTCCCGCTCCTCCCCTCTCCCCCTCCCCTCCCCTCCTCCCCTCTCCCCACATTCTGGGGTGTGGGGGGGTTGTATTGAGTTGTGGGCCAGCTGATGAGTGAGTGGAGCTTTCCGAAGTGAGGCATCAGTGGCAAGGAGCAGGCAATGGCAGTAGGAAGGGCATAAGGGCATCAAAGAGAAGCAAGTGACAGTGGCAGAGCCACTAGGGGCATGGATAGTGGGTACACAAAAAGCTGGAGCACTCTGTCTAAGATAGGCGAGGTTTAATTGAGAGATATGTTATGGAAATAGGCCCTTTGGCCTACTGAGTCTGCAGCAATCAGAATCGGAATCGTTTATTGTAATTTGAACATAAGTTCAAACAAAATTACGTTTCTGCAGTCATAACCATATAAACCATATAAACCATATAACAATTACAGCACGGAGACAGGCCCTCTCGGCCCTTCCAGTCCGTGCCGACCATTTGTTTTCCCCTAGTCCCATCTACCTGCACTCAGACCATACCCCTCCATTCCCTCCACGTCCATATACCTATCCACTTTACTTTTAAATGTTAAAATCGATCCTGCCTCCACCACCTCTGCTGGAAGCTCATTCCACACAGCCACCACCCTCTGAGTAAAGAAGTTCCCCCTCACGTTACCCCTAAACCTCTGTCCTTTAATTCTCATGTCATGCCCTCTTGTTTGAATCTTCCCTACCCTCAATGGGAAAAGCTTATCCACGTCAACTCTGTCTATCCCTTTCATCATTTTAAAGACCTCAATCAAGTCCCCCTTAACCTTCTGCGCTCCAAAGAATAAAGACCTTAACCTTGTTCAACCTTTCTCTGTAACATAGTTGCTGGAACCCTGGCAACATTCTAGTAAATCTCCTCTGTACTCTCTCTATTTTGTTGACATCCTTCTATATAAACTAGGCGACCAAAATTGTACACCATACTCCAAAATTGGTCTTACCAATGCCTTGTACAATTTTTAACATTACTTCCCTACTCCTATATTCAATGCTCTGATTTATAAAGGCCAGCACACCAAAGGCTTTCTTTACCACCCTATCTACATGCGATTCCACCTTCAGGAACTATGCACAGTTATTCCTAGATCCCTCTGTTTCCACAGCATTCCTCAATTCCCTACCATTTACCATGTACGTCCTATTTTGATTTGTCCCTGCCAAGATGTAGCACTTCACACTTATCAGCATTAAACTTCATCTGCCATCTTTCAGCCCACTTTTCCAAATGGCCCAAATCTCTCTCTAGACTTTGAGAATCTACTTCATTATCCCAATACCACCTATCTTAGTATCATCTGCATACTTACTTATCCAATTTTCCACCCATCATCCAGTCATTGATGTACATGACAAACAACAGTGGACCCAACACAGATCCCTGAGGCTTCCCACTGGTCACCGGCTTCCAACCTGACAAACAAGCCATCCACCATTACTCTCTGACATCTCCCATTCAGCCACTGTTGAATCCATCTTGCTACTCCGCCATTAACACCCAAAGATTGAACCTTCTTAACCAACCTTCCATGGGGAACCTTGTCAAAGGCCTTACTGAAATCCATATAGACAACATCCACTGATTTACCCTCATCAATTTCCCTAGTTACCGCTTCAAAAAATTCAAGAAGGTTTGTCAAACATGACCTTCCAGGCACAAATCCATGTTGACTGTTCCTGATCAGACCCTGTTTATCCAGATGCTTATATATATTATCTCTAAGTATCCTTTCCATTAATTTTGCCCACCACTGACGTCAAACTAATAGGTTCTATAATTGCTAGGTTTATTCTTTGAACCCTTTTTAAACAATGGAACAACATGTGCAGTACGCCAATCCTCCGGCACTATTCCCGTTTCTAATGACATTTGAAATATTTCTGTCATAGCTCCTGCTATTTCTACACTAACTTCCCTCAATGTCCTAGGGAATATCCTGTCAGGACCTGGAGACTTATCCACTTTTATATTTTTCAAAAGTGTCAGTACTTCCTCCTCTTTTGAATCTCATAGTTTCCATAGCTACTCTACTTTTTCCCCTTAACTCACCGAGTTCAATATCCTTCTCCTTGGTGAATACCGAAGAAAAGAAATTGTTCAATATCTCCCCCATCTCTTTTGGCTCTGCAGATAGCTGTCCATTCTGGTTCTCTAATGGTCCAATTTTATCCCTCGTTATCCTTTTGCTATTAATATAGCTGTAGAAACCCTTTGGGTTTACTTTCACCTTTCTTGCCAAAGCAACCTCATATCTTCTTTTAGCCTTCCTAATTTCTTTCTTAAGATTCTTTTTACATTCTTTATACTCTAGCACCTCATTTACTCCATGCCTCCTATAAATATTGTAGATATCTCTCTTTTTGCGAAACAAGTGTCCAATTTCCCTTGAAAACCATGGCTCTTTCCAATTTTACTATTTCCTTTCAACCTAACAGGGACATAAAGATTCTGTACTCTTACAATTTCCCCTTTAAATGTCCTCCATTTCTCTTCTACATCCTTCCCATGAAACAAAGTGTCCCAATTCACTCCTTTAAAATCCTTACGCATTCCCTCAAAGTTAGCCTTTCTCCAATCAAAAATCTCCACCCTAGGTCCAGTTCTGACTCTCTCCATAATTATATTGAAACTAATGGTATTGTGATCACTGGTCCTGAAGTGCTCACCAACGCATACCTCCATCACCTGACCTGCCTCATTTCCTAACTGGAGGTCCAGCACTGCCCCTTCACTGGTCGATACCTCTATGTACTGCTGCAAAAAACTATCCTGCACACATTTTACAAACTCCAAACCATCCAGCCCATTTACAGAATGTGTTTCCCAGTCTATTTTTGGAAAATTGAAATCTCCCACAATCACTACCTTGTGCTTACTACTAATATCCAGAGATGCCAAGTGTCCCGGATTCGCCGTATTTTGTCCCGGCGAAATAACCTTTTTACGGTGTTCCGGCAGCCAAACATGCTGTTACGGAACACCGCCGCGCCGGTGTTCCTCCCGTGGTGAACGCCGGCGCCATGTGCCCCCGGTTTGCCAGCCCGGCAGCTCGCAGCCACGCCCGGCCCAGAGCCCGGGCGGCGCCGGCCCGCGCGATCAGCGGCACTTTCTTGCCGCCAGCCGGCCGCTCGCGGCAGCCCCATCACCGGGCCTCCCCCCCACCCTCACCCCCACCCAGTGCGCAGGCGCAGACCCGCCGGCAACCTTGCCAAGTGCGCATGTGCCGCACCCGCCCGCCGGCAGCCCGCTGATCTGCACCAGTGCGCAGGCGCATAGCCGCCGGCAACAACCCCAAGTGAGTATGTTACGGAGAGAAATGCATTTAACCCCATTTGTTACGGACAAATGGGTTGAATGTTACTGTGAACTAAATTTAGGGTTGGCATCTCTGAATATCTGCTATCTCCTTACGTATTTGCTCTTCCAATTCACGCTCCCCGTTTGGTGGTCTATAATACACCCCTAAAAGTGTTGCTACACCGTTCCCACTTCTCAGTTCCACCCAAATAGCCTCCCTAGACGAGCCCTCTAATCTATCCTGCCAAAGCGCTGCTGTAATATCTTCTCTGACAAGCAATGCAACACCTCCCCCTCTGGTCCCTCCAATTCTATCACACCTGAAGCAACGAAATCCTGGAATATTTAGTTTCCAATCACAGCCCTCTTATTGAAACATATAGGATTATTTAGGGTTTGGACACACTAGAGGCAGGAAACATGTTCCCAATGTTGGGGGAGTCCAGAACCAGGGGCCACAGTTAAAGAATAAGGAGTAAGCCATTTAGAACGGAGACAAGGAAACTTTTCTCTCAAAGAGTGGTGAGTCTGGAATTCTCTGCCTCAGAGGGTGGTGGAGGCCGGTTTCTCTGGATACTTTCAAGAGAGGGCTAGATAGGGCTCTTGAAGATAGCGGAGTCAGGAGATATGGAGAGAAGGCAGGAACGCGGTACTGAGTGTGGATGATCAGCCATGATCACATTGAAATGCGGTGCTGGCTCGAAGGGACAAATGGCCTACTTCTGCAACTATTGTCTAATGGCAGGATTACAGGGTATGCTAAAGGGAGGGTTATTAGTGGGTGCATATATGGGGTAGGTATTGGGGGGGGGGGTGCTCTAGAATAGCTTTCTCTAGCTTTTATGTTTAGTTTAGACATACCCCTTCAGCCCACCGGGTCCACAACGACCATAGATTACCCATTCTCCCTAGTATCTGTGTATCCCACTTTCTCATCCACTCCCTGCACACTAGGGGCAATTTACAGAGGATGATTAACCTACAAACCTGCACATCTTTGGGATGTGGGAGGAAACTGGAGCAGCCGCAGGAAACCCACGCTGTCACAGGGAGCTCATGCAAACTCCACACAGACAGAGTCTGAGGTCAGGATTGACCACAAAAATATTATACAGGAAAGGTTTGAGGCAGGGAGATCGAAGGATGCAGAATGTCTATTTAAGTGATTAATCTGCACAATTGTGGAATTCCCTGCCACAGAAGGCAGTGGAGGCCAATTCACTGGATGTTTTCAAGAGAGAGTTAGATTTCGCTCTTGGGGCTAATGGAATCAATGGATATGGGGAGAAAGCAGGAACGGGGTACAGATTTTAGATGATCAGCCATGATCATATTGAATGGCGGTGCTGGCTCAAAGGGCTGAATGGCCTTCTCATGCACCAATTTTTCTATGTTTCTACAAGGCTGAAGGCATATGATACTTTAACATTTTTTGGGGGGGGGGGGTTTGTTGTATCTCTGTAATCTTTATCTTTACGATGTTCATTTCATTGTTATTTTGTTATGCAGCTTACTTTTGAAGACTATACTATTTATTTTTACTAGTGGTCCTGTAGATCAGGTTTGATTTGGGCAGTTATCTGTTTGTGTTTTGAGAGAAGGTACAGCTGTACCAGAAAAGGATTAGGAGAGTCTTGGCCTTTCTGAAAACATTCTGCACAGAAGTAAGAGCAATTGTTGCTCAATTCAATTATTAATTTTAATTCTGAGATTTAACTAAAGCTGTTAAGGCAGGTAAATGGAGTTACATTAAAATAAAGCAAGGCCCTGTGTCTGTGAATGGCACCAAGGGATTGATTGGTTGTCCAGTTTATTTGCTATGTTCGAGAGAGGGTAGTACCTTTGTTATTTTAAAAGTACTCTGCCCTGACCAGTTATGTCCTGCGGATCAGGCAGCTGTATTTTTCAGTTCTTGCGTTAACTTAACATCTCAACTCTTGACCCTCTGTTTGGGTTGTTTAATGTTCATCGAATGCAATGCTAACAAACTATTATGATACAGAGAGGGGCCATCAAAGATATTGAAGAACATTTAGATCAAAATAGGGCAGAGCCATGAATGTCTGCATTGATCCTATGTCATAAGATCATAAGAGATGGGAGCAGAATTAGGCCATTCGCCCCATTGTCTACTCCGCTATTCAATCACGGCTGATCTATCTCTCCTTCCTAACCCCATTCTCCTGCCTTCTCTTAACCTCTGACACCCATAGTAATCAAGAATCTATCTATCTCTGCCTTAAATATATCCATTGACTTTGCCTCCACAGCCTTCTGTGGCAAAGAATTCCACAGATTCACCACCCTCTGACTAAAGAATTTCCTCTTCATCTACTTCCTAAAAGAATGTCCTTTAATTCTGAGGCTATGACCTCTAGTCCTAGACTCTCTCACTTGTGGAAACATCCTCTCTATCCACTCTATCCAAGCCTTTCACGATTCAGTATGTTTCAATTAGCCCCCCCCCCCCCCCCCCCAATTCTTCTAAACTCCCAACGAGTATAGGCCCAGTGCTGTCAAACGCTCATCATATGTTAACCTACTCATTCCAGGGATTATTCTTGTAAACCTCCTCTGGACCCTCTCAAGAGTCAGCACATCCTACCTCAGATATGGGGTCCAAAATTGCTCGCAATATTCCAAAGGCGGCCTGACCAGCACTTTATAGAGCCACAGCATTACATCCCTGTTTTTGTGTACAAGCCCTTTTGAAATAAATGCTAGCATTGAGTTTGCTTTCTTTACTACTGGTTCGACATGCAGAATAACCTTTTGGAAATCTTGTACCTGCACTCCCAAGACCCTTTGCACCTGCAATTTCTTCGAAGTCATGGTCCTACAGCAAGGTAAAAGGCTCTTCAGCGCAACTTATCTGTGCTGACCAAGATGCCCCCATCTAAACTCTTCCCACCTGCCTGCTTGGCTCGTATCCTTACCTATCCTTGTACCTGCCCAAGTGTCTTTTAATTGTTATCGAACCTGCCTCAACTACCATCTCTGGCAGCTCATTCCTTCAATCCATCACCCTTTGAGTGAAAATGTGGCCTCCGTTTCCTATTAAATCTTTCCCCACACCTTAAATCTTTGTCCTGCTGTAAATTTTGATGATCATCTTCACTATCTACAAGACCACCAACTTCAGTGTCATCTGCAAACTTGCCTTACTAAAGTCCATATAGACAACATCCATTGCCCTCCTTTCGATCTCCTTTGTTAAAGAAGGAACTGCAGATGCTGGAAAATCGAAGGTAGACAAAAGTGCTGGAGAAACTCAGCTGGTGCGGCAGCATCTATGGAGCGAAGGAAATAGGCAACGTTTCGGGTTGAAACGTTGAAGAAGGGTTTCGTCCAAAAACGTTGCCTATTTCCTTCGCTCCATAGATGCTGCCGCACCTGCTGAGTTTCTCGATCTCCTTTGTTATCTGTTCAATGCAGCAATGTAGTGAGCCAGGACTTCCTGTCATAACGCTTTGCTGAATATCCCTCACCAGCCCTTGCCTTCCCTGACAGGGTCTTTGATCTGAAACGTTAACTCTGTTTCTCTTCCATCGGATGCAACTTCACCTGCTGAGGATCTCCAGCATTTTCTGTTTTATTTCACATGGCTGCTAATATGTGCATTTAGCACACCATGGTTTACATTCAACCCCTTGGGTCCGTTCCAGTGAGGGAGGTACAGATGTAAATGCCAGGACTAATACACAGCCAGTTTATACTCCCTAGGTTTCCACCCTGCAAGAGAAGAACCTGACAATAGTGAACTTATTAAGCTCAAGGGTTCAATAGTGGTTTATGTTTTAGATCAGCTGACTTTAATCAGTATGACTTTAATCTGGCTCAAAAGGCAGGAGTCATTTCAACATTGCTCTGCTATGGCTGTGCGTTTTCAGATTGTTGGGGGTGGGAACGTCTGCAGTGCACATTTTTTAAGGCTTTAAAAAAAATGCTGTATTGTATTGACTATGCTCCTAATGTCATTGCAACTTCGATCAAAATTAAAGTGTGGAATGTGAGGGAAGACTTGATCGAAGTACTGGTATATAAAATTATGAGAGGCATAGATAGGGTAACAGCCAGACATTTGTCCTGCCTTGAAATTTACAAGGGCAGATGGTATTAGCTTTAAGGTGAGAGGGGCAAAGCTTCAAAGTAGGTGTCTGGGCAAGTTTATTTACACGGTAGGTGGTAGGTGTTTAGAATGTGCTGCCAGGAACGGTGGTGGAGGTAAATACGTTAGTGATGTTTGAGGCTTTTAGACAGACAGGCAGATAGCTAGGAAAGGAATGGAGGGATATGAATCACAAGCGCTCTCATTGCTCACAGTTGGACCACTTTTCCGATTGGGTTTTTGTGCCTTGAAGGGACCTGCATTTATTGCAAACTGTACAGTAATTCTTCAAATGTCAGCCTTTGATTTTCTCTTGTCTTGTATTTCTTGGATTTGCTTGGTGTGTTGCTCAAAGTTCCAGCCAAGTTTTTCTTTGCTTGGATTGAACAAAAAATGTGTAATCTTGTTTGTTCTTCCCCAAAGTCCCCTTTAACTGCAAGATTGTTAATCAATTCTAATTGTTTATAGTGCACTGCAGCCATCAGCTGTGGGTTTGCGAGTAACAATCTTATCTGAATTGGAGGCTGTGGTGGATTTAGTTTAGAGATATAGCCTGAAAACAGGCACTATGGCCCATCAGGTCCGGGCCGACCAGCGATCACCTTTATATTGGTTCCATCCTGCTCACTAGGGACAATTTACAGATGCCACTTAACCTACAAACCCGCACGACTTTGGAGTGTGGGAAGAAACCGGATTACCCAGAGAAAGCCCACGCGGTCACAGGGAGAACATGTAAACTGTGTATAGACAGCACTCATGGTCAGCATTGAACCCGGGTCTCTGGTGCTGTAAGGCAGCAACTCTACTGCTGCACCACCCTAGTTCAAGACATGACCATTAATCCAGATGGAATGCTGAGTGATGCTTCCTAAATGAGGCGTTAAACCAGCCCCTGCATGGAGATTCCTTAACGCAATCTGCAACTTCAGTACAACAATGTGCCTTTTCTGTGTGAGTTCACTCCCAGATAACCAGCTGCTTGCAAAAAAACGGATATGCTAGGTCACATGATCCTTCAAAGGTTTATCAACAAATGTAATTATACAGTTACATTTATTTTCAGGTCACGAGCACATTTGGGTTCCGTTAATTTTTCATTTTATTACAGAGCCTGTAGTCAGGATCAAACCCAGGTCTCTGACACTGTAAAGTAGCAACTATACTGCTGTGCCACCGTTCTATCCCTCTAGTTGCATATTTCCATAGCCTTCTATACTGTGATGGTCAGAGGTTATGTGTAAGGAAGCAGACAGATATGTAGAATATCATATTAACATCATGACTGGGGAACATAGCTTTGTGTCCTTTGTCTCGGAGGAAGAGGGAGTTCAGCGTGAAATACATAATCGACCTGTTTTTTTAAGCAACAACTGAATTCTGATCAGGACTATTCACAGAATGTCCAGAGCAATATGTAGAATCTTCCTCCCTGCTCCCCTCATGAGGGGAATGGGAATGGTTAGGTGAAGCATCATTGTACTACACTACAACCATTTCCCCACCATCCCCCACTGTTTCTCCAATCAATGTAGTATGTTCATTGCCATTCTGTTAAAGTTCAACCATAATAGGAACAGTAGTAGAGGAATTTGGACCCAATCATGATCGGTTGGCCTTGACTATATAAAAACTGCATTAAAAG
Source organism: Okamejei kenojei (assembly GCA_035221665.1). Taxonomy (NCBI): domain Eukaryota; kingdom Metazoa; phylum Chordata; class Chondrichthyes; order Rajiformes; family Rajidae; genus Okamejei; species Okamejei kenojei. The sequence goes on from CM069139.1 coordinate 4,468,497, forward strand.
ACAAAGTTATTCTCAAAAGCACAGGCTACTTAAATATTCCTTATGTCCTAAGCAGAGGTGTTGATTGTAGTCTGAAGGATTTCTGTGAGAGGCGTTGAGGTGGGGGAGCAAAGAATGGAGGGAACACATCTGAAAATTGTAACTGAATTCCCAGGCAGCGGCCATGCAAACAAGTAACACTATCACTGTTCCAACAAGCATCACAGGCCAGTACACTCCAGTGTTCGGGCAAAATCCTGGCACTTTTAGCTGTTTCACTGCCAGTGTCAGTCTCTGCTGTTCCCTTCAGTAATGCACGCGGTAACCCACTCTGTCTTCTTCCTTGGCCCCATCCCACCCCTGGGCAGGGGCTCCAGGCTGGCCGCAATGCTCTTAAACGCACGAAGCTTGAGGGTAGTGAGGACAATGGCGAGTGTGGTGTCTGGAGTGAAAACCTCCACGTGAGAATTTATAGAGTTTTTGAAGCTTTCTGTTTTGGTTTGAATCCTGCTCGGCATGATAAATGACTCTGTGGTCTCCTCTTCCTCCTCCACAGACAAGTCAGAGAACGATTGAAGAATGAAGTAAACCAGTTGAAGGAACAAGCCCCAGGGTTTCGGCCCGGACTGGCTATTCTACAGGTGAGCGCTTGACGGCACTGGGCCTTAATTCGCAGGAGTTTTCTAGGAGGGATCTAATTGAAACCCACTGAAAAGTGAAAGGCCTGGAGAGAGTGGATGTGGAGAGGATGTTTCCACTAGTGGGAGAGTCTAGGGCCATAGCCCACACCCTCAGAATAAAAGGATGTTCCTTTTGAAAGGAGATGAGGAGGAATTTGTAGATTTCTTGCCACAGCCGGTTGTGGAGGCCAAGTCATTGGGTATTTTTAAAGCGGAGATTGACAGATTATTGATTAACATGGGTATCAAAGGTTACAGGGAGAAGAAAGGAGAATTGGGTTGAGAGGGAAAGATAAATCAGCCATGACTGAATGACGGGGAAAACTTGATGGGCCAAATGGCCTAATTCTACTCCCATGACGAATGGGTATCCCTGCTTCACTGGGACTTGCTGGCTGGCTCAAACATTCTAGATGTGACAAATGTCTGCTCCAATATTCTTGACAAAGTGGTTTCATATACAAGGAAGAGTACAGTAAGTGAGGGCTCGAACTTAACAGTTGCCCAGGTGCCAATGGCGACCTAATGTTCCAACAGGCAACCTAAAAGCTGTGCCATTTTGTTCGGCTTGGCAAGCACCCGGGACGCCTATCTTTCAACTCTGAGCGGGGCCCTCCTCTCTCTTTCTGTCACTCTCTGTCTCCGCCCACTATCCGTGTCCGGGCCGCCGGTTCTCCGCTCTCCGTCTGCTCCTCATTAGCCGACCGCCTTGCACATGCGCACTGCCACGGCCTGCACATCCTCCCCCTGCACACGCGCACAACCATGGCCAGCAAATCATCGGCCGTGGTTGTGCGCACTGCCTCGGCAACTGATCGGCGCCGGGCACTTTCTCCCTCCCTCTGCATTGTGGGCGATCTGGCCGCCATTGCTGTTCAGTCGCCGCGACCGCTGAAAACCAACGCAGAATCACTCCCTGGAGCTGGAGTAACTCTTGCTTCTTGGTTTCCTGGTCCTCCAAAAATATTCCAAATGGGCTGGTGGGCCCTCCACCACCAATCTTCAAACTCTGAAAAATAACAGCCTATTACACTTTATCTGTATTTTTTATTGTGTATATATATGTTCTATGGTATATAGACACACTGAACTTTTATCTCCTGTTCTGTATTATGTTTATATATTCTGTTGTGCTGCAGCAAGCAAGAATTCCATTGTCCTATCTGGAACACATGATAATAAAACTCTCTTGACTTTGACTGAAAAAAGGGTTCTTGGGGAAAAAAGAGCTATCTTAAATTTAGTTGCGTCTGGTTGGGTAACTATGGTAGGGTGAGAACTATTCCATGCTTTAATTGTGCGGGGGAACTGCATAGAGCAGCCAGCATCTCTGGATAGAAGAAATTGTTTCGGTTACAGACTCTTTCTTTAGATTAATCTGGTTTTAGTGTTTTTAGTTTAATTTAAAGATGCAGCGTGGAAACAGGCCCTTCGGCCCACCGAGTCCACGCCGACCACCCATCACCTGTGCACTAGTTCTATCCCACACATTAACGACGTGTCAAGAGTGTTTTATTCCCAATTTGAACAATGAAATCCTTACTTGCTGCAGCGTAACAGAATACGTAAACATAGTACTCTGTAAACAATATTATAAACGAGAAAACAGTATATATTTATATATCAATATATAACTGTATAAATATATATATCTGTGTGTGTGTATAATATATATAAATTGTATAATATACAATTTCCTTCCTGGGATTAATAAAGTTCTCTCGTGTGTGTAGGAAGGAACTGCAGATACTGGTTTAAACTGAAGATAGACACAAAAAGCTGGAGTAACTCAACAGGTCATACGGTATCTCTAAAAGGAAAATATTGCGTTTTGGGTTCGGTCTGAAAAAGGTTCCTGCACACCTTTGGAATGTGGAAGGAAACAAGAGCACTCGGAGAAAACCCATGCGATCAAAGGGAAAAGGAGCAAACTCCATACAGACAGCACCCATATTGAATGGGTAGACTAAAATGGTGGAGAAGCTCAGCGGGTGAGGCAGCATCTATGGAGCGAAGGAAATAGGCAACGTTTCAGGTTGAGACCCTTCTTCAGACTGATGTCGGGGGGGGGGGGGGCAGGAAAAAGAAACGGAGGGGCGGAGACAGTGGGTTGAGGGAGAGTTGGGAAGGGGAGGGGAGGGGAAGGAGGGAGAAAGCAAGGACTACCTGAAATTGGAGAAGTCAATGTTCATGCCACTGGGGTGTAAACTGTCCAAGCGAAATATAAGGTGCTGCTCCTCCAATTTACAGTGGGACTCACTCTGGCCCAGGACAGAGAGGTTGGATTCGGAATGGGAGGGGAACTTAAGGTGCTGAGTCACCGGGAGATCAGGTTGGTTATTGTGAACTGAGTGGATGTGTTGTGCGAAGCGATCGCCAAGCCTGCACTTGGTCTCACCGAGGTTGATCATACGCTGAATAATCCAACCACATTTTTGTTTGGAAGTGGAAAGAAATAATAGAAATTGCATTCATTGCAATGTGTAGAAAGTGTTGAGATACTGTAGTGTAATTTGCTGCATGTCATTGTGGTATATATCATGTCTTAATTGGTGAATATGTTTAGTTTGTGACTTTATTTGAAGCAGAAATAAATTGAATGCTTCATTGAGCATAATTTCGACTGGTAACTATCCACTTCGCCCGAGCACGTTATCGCATGTGTCATGCAAGCCGTCTTAAATGACCACCTAAACTGTCATTTAGCAACCTAAAAAGCTGCCTAGGTAGCCCGGCTGGCAACAGGGGAAAAAAGTTAAGTGGGAGCCCTGTAACACAGCTCTGGGATGTTCTGAAATTCAAGACAGCAACTACATCCGTTGTGAGTAAAACTAATTACATTTTCATCCAATAATTCGTTGACAGAAGTCAAAGTAGGTTAGTGCTTATGAGACAAGAGTAGTATTGTATATATAGGGTATGCAAGCAAAGAATTTTGCTGTGCCTAGTCACATGTGACAATACAGTATTCCTATTCCTATCTGTATTTTTAGTTTAGTTTATTATTGTCATGTGTACAGAGGCACAGTGAAAAGCTTTGTCTGTGTACTATCCAGTCTAGAAGACTACATGAATACAACCAAGCTGTGCACAGTACAAAGATAAAGGATAAAAAGTACAACATTCGATGCAAGATATAACATTGCAGTCCATTTCAAGAAAGTTCAAAGGCCTTCAAAAGGTGGATGGCAGGACAGGACTGCACTGTAGCTGATGAGGGGTGTCTGATAACAGTTGGGAAGAACAGGTAAAACGAGATGTTGAGATGGGATGGTGCAGGGAATGGGTGTTAGCTGACCTCTCAGATCATGTGGTGGTGGACAAAAGTGCTGGAGAAATTCAGTGGGTGAGGCAGCATCTATGGAGCAAAGGAAACGGGCGATGTTTCAGGTCAAGACCGTTCTTCAGACTGATGTGGGGGTGGGGCGGGAAGAAAAGGAAGAAGCGGAGACAGTAGGATGTTGGAGAGCTGGGAAGGGAAGGGGAGGGTAAAGAGGGAGAAACCAGCCCCTACCTGAAATTGGAGAAGTCAATGTTCATACCGCTGGGGTGTAAACTACCGAAGCGAAATATGAGATGCTGCTCCTCAAATTTACGGTGGGCCTCACTCTGGCCATGGAGGAGGCCCAGGACAGAAAGGTCAGATTCGGAATGGGAGGGGAAGTTCTAGCCACCGGGAGATCAGGTTGGTTATTACGAACCGAGCGGAGGTGTTGGGCAAAGCGATCGCCAAGCCTATGCTTGGTCTCACCTATGTAGAGCAACTGACACCTACAGCAGCGGATGCAATAGATGAGGTTGGAGGAGGTGCAGGTGAACCTCTGCCACACCTGGAAAGGCTGCTTGGGACCTTGGGTGGAGTTAAGTGGGGAGGTAAAGCTACAAGTGTACCATTTCCTGTGGTTGCAAGGGAAAGTGCCAGGAGAGGGGGTGGTTTGGGTGGGAAGGGACGAATTGACCGGTGAGTTATGGAGGGAGCGGTCGCTACGGAAAGCCGAAAGGGGAGGAGATGGGAAGATGTGGCCAGTGGTGGGATCCCGTTGGAGGTGGCAAAAATGTCAGAGGATTATCTGTTTTATGTGACGGCTGGTAGGGTGGAAGGTGAGGACAAGGGGGACTCTGCCCTTGTTACGAGTGGGGAGATGGGGAGTGAGAGCAGAGTTACGGGGTATAGAAGAGACCCTGGAGAGAGCCTCGTCTATAGTAGAAGAGGGGAACCCCCTTTGCCTAAAGAATGAGGACATCTCCGATGCCCTGGTGTGGAACACCTCATCCTGGGTGCAGATGTGGCGTAGACGGAGGAATTGGGAATAGGGGATGGAGTCCTTACAGGAAGCAGGGTAGGAAGAAGTGTAGTCCAGATAGCCATGGAGTCAGTGGGTTTATAGTGGATGTCTGTTACCTGCGATGGAGATAGTGAGGTCTAGAAACAGTAGGGAGATGTCGGAAATGGTCCAGGTGTATTTGAGTGCTGGAATGGAAGTTAATGGTGAAATGGATGAAGTCAGTGAGTTGTGGAGGGATCTTACAGAAACATATAAAATTCTTAAGGGATTGGACAGGCTAGATGCAGGTAAAATGTTTCCTATGTTGGGAGAGTCCAGAACCAGGGGTCACAATTTAAGAATGAGGGGTACGCCATTTAGGACTGAGATGAAGAAAAACTTTTTCACCCAGAGTTGTGAATCCGTGGAATTCTCTGCCACAGAAGGCAGTGGAGGCCAATTCACTGTATGTTTTCAAGAGAGCGTTAGATATAGCTGTTAAGGCTAACGGAATCAAGGGATATGGGGGAAGAGCAGGAACACTGTATTGATTTTGGATAATCAGCCACTGCTGGCCGAACGGCCTATTCCTGCGCCTAGTTTCCATGTTTCTATTAACTGTATACTTTACATTTGTATGAGGGTGAAACTGCCTCAACAACCACTTCTACTGGTGCATCATAGTTCTGTTCCTCTGTTCTATCATCGATGCGCTCTTGTGCTCATTCTTCTCCTCTCACTCCCCCTCTTTAATTCTTGCTCTAGGTTGGAGACAGGGATGATTCTAACCTGTACATCAGCATGAAACTGAAGGCAGCTGCTGAGGTAGGAAACATTTAAAATGTTTTCACTGATACACAAACCCAGTTAATTATAAATACAGTCAACAAGTCTGTCTGGTGTTTCTCCCCCCCTCCCCCTGTTAGGAACCTCCTGCATGTCAAAGTGTGTTTTACTGTGGTCAGTATTCAGCCATGGGAAAGATAGGACTGTTGAATGAGTGCAGAAAATATTGACGAGGATTGCCAGGACTTCAGGGTCTGAGCTAAAGAGAGGGGTTGGGTGGGCTAGGAGTTTATTCCTTGGAGAGCAAGTACATGTAGAGTGATCTTATAGAGGTGTATAACATCGCGAGGAGAATAGATAGGATGAATGCACAGGAAGTGTCTTTTATCCAGGGTAGAGGAATCAAACGGGTTTAAGGGGAAAGATTTAATGGGAACCTGAGGGGCAACTTTTTTACACAGAGGGTGGTGGGTGTATGAAACAAGCTGCCAGAGGAGGTAGTTGAGGCAAGCACTATAACAACATTTAAAATACATTCGGACAGGTACATGGATAGGAAAGATTCAGAGGGATATTGGCCAAAGATGAGAAATTGGGACTAGCTTGGATGGGCATCTTGGCCAAGGGCCTATTTTCATGCTGGGTGGATGCTGGTTATCTGAGAGCTTGAGTTCAAATCTGGACTCTGAGCCTGCATGGCGCAGTGTGCCAGGATGATAAGGACACTGCTCAAGTTGCCTTGCAGTGAATCACGGGTACGTAAAATGTTATTGTTGTTTGTTGCTGATGTGTATCTCTCCCTGCAGATTGGAATGAATGCCAACCACATGAAGCTGCCAAAAACCATCACTGAAGATGAGGCAAGTATAATTCCTGCTTTTTCCACTCCCCCCCCATCCAATCATTTGTACAGTGAAATCTTTCTCCCCTCCCGCAAGGAAGCTGTCGGCGTTTCCACAAACAAGGTTCACTGCCCTCTCTCCACAGTACAATTAACCAAATATATCTTTTGATTTTGGGTCCCAGAGGGGTTTAGTCTGGGAATCCCCATGCTGTCCCCCTCTCGGTATCAACTAGGCAGCCCTAGCCCCTGGCACCCCTTCCTAATTGTGAATACATGACACTCCACTGCACCTTAGTGGTGTACGGTAATGTTGTACAAATTGAGTCTCCTGTTTTGTGTCCTTGTGCCAAGCTGCAAGGTTATTCAGTACAAACGCAACCACAAGATCATATGAATATTCACTTTATTTCTTCCTTGGCTCAGAGGGTAATCTGATAAGTGTTCTACTCTGCCATTTGGCAGCTATGTCCGTTTCCGCCCTGTGTTTTAGTTCGGCTCTGAATATTTGCATCTCTCCTGTCCAATCACCAGAACTGAATTCCCTAACCCTTGCTTATCTTTAACAAAAAAATGTGCTTGTCATATTTATTCAGCATGGAAACTGATTATTATCTCAATGGGGTTAGGTTAGGGGGAGGTGCAGCGAGACCTGGGTGTCCTTGTACTGAAGGTTGGCGTGCAGGTACAGCGGGCAGTGAAGAAAGCTAATGGAATGTTGGCCTTCATAACAAGAGAATTTCAGTACAGTAAAGAGGTTCTTCTGCAGTTGTATAGGGCTCTAGGTGAGACCACATCTGGAGTATTGTGTACAGTTTTGGTCTCCCAATTTGAGGAAGGACATCCTTGTGATTGAGGCAGTGTAGCATAGATTCACAAGATTGATCCCTGGGATGGCGGGACTGTCATATGAGGAAAGATTGAAAAGACTAGGCTTGTTTTCACTGGAGTTTAGAAGGATGAGAGGGGATCTTATAGAAACATATAAAATTATAAAAGAACTGGACAAGCTAGATGCAGGAAAAATATTCCCAATGTTAGGCGAGTCCAGAAACAGGGGCCACAGTCTATATAGGGGATGTCATTTATCAGCCATGATCACAATGAATGGCGGTGCTGGCTCGAAGGGCCGAATGGCCTCCTCCTGCACCTGTTTTCTATGTTTCTATGAAACAGGCCCATTTGCCTGCGTATGGCCTATATCCCTCTAAACCTTTTCTATCTATGTACCTGTCCGAGTGTTTTGTTGCTACAGAACCTATCTCAACTATCTCCTCTGGCAGCTCGTTCCATATACTCACCACCCCCTGTGTGGAAAAAGTTGCCCCTCAAATCTGTATTAAATCTTTCCCCACTCATCTTAAATTATGACTTCTAGTTTCTGATTTCCAGCATCTGCAGTTTAATTGATTTCCACAGCAAAATGGCCTGGCCCAGCAGGTCAACATCATCGGGCATGGAAACAGGCCCTTCAGCCCAACTGTTCCATGCCTACCCAGATGCCCCATCTGAGCTAGTCCCACTTGCCTGTGTTTGCCCATATCCCTTTACACCTTTCCTTTCCACGGACCCAAGTTCATAACGTCTGGGAGCTGAATTAGACCATACGGCCCATCGAGCCTACTACGCCATTCAATCGTGGCTGATCTATCTTTCCACCTCAACACCATTCTCCTGCCTTCTCCCCACAACCCCTGGCAACCTTACTAACCTGTCCCAGTGTATTTTAAATGCTGTTATAGTACCAAACGATCTATTTACTAAATTTGATCATCTTGCTGTTCCTGGTGTATTTTGCAGGTGCTGAGTAACATCACACGCATTAACGAGGACCCTAGTGTACATGGGCTCATTGTGCAGCTCCCCCTGGACTCCATCAACCCAATCGATGTTGAGAAAGTAACAAACGCAGTTTCCCCTGAGAAGGATGTTGACGGGTAGGAATCGGGTGCTCCTGCTTTTGCTGTAGAGTCATAGTGTCACACAGCATGGAAACAGGCCCTTCGACCCAACTTGTCCATGCCAAGCACCATGTCCCAATTTACACAACTCTGCCTGCGTTTGGCCCATATCCCTCCAAACCTGTCCAGTCCATGTACTGTCTAACGGTTTCTAAAACGTTGGGATAGTCCCTGCCTCAAGTACCTTCTCTGGCAGCTCGTTCCATACACCAACCAACCTTTGTGTGAAAAAGTTGCCCCTCAGATTTCTTTTAAATCTTCCCCTTCACCTTAAACCTATGTCCTCAGGACCTCGATTCCAAATGATGTAAGATGAACTTCAGTCCATGTGCTTCCTAGTGGAGGCCAAGGAGCAGTGTTATTGAGTCATGCAACACAGAAAAAGGCCATTTGGCCCATATCCCTGTAAACCTTTCCTGTCCATGTACTTGTGCAGATGTCTCATGGATGAGCATACCCCTTCCGAATTACCACCAGGGACATTGTAGAGACCAATTGTTGCACCATCAGTGATCAGTCCTTTGAATGTTAACAGGCAATAAAGCCAAGATATTCCTTAGGGTTTAGGTTTAATGTGTGTAACAAAGTGCAGTGAAAAGCTTTGTTTTGCAATCTATCTAAATAGATCAGACAATGCTATATATATAAATGCAATCAAGAACACAGAACAAAATTCTATGGAACTAGAGCTAAAAGCAGAACAGAGAATAGCAGAGAGTGCAGAATATAGTTCTCAGTATGTTTAGGTTTATTATTGTCACATGTACTTTTGGAAGGATATGTTTCAAGCGGCTTTTCAATTTTTTTGAAATGTACCTTTTGACAATCTCCCAGATTAACTAGCATCAACGCAGGGAAACTGGCTCGAGGAGATGTGAATGACTGCTTCATCCCGTGTACTCCCAAAGGCTGCATGGAGCTGATCAAACAGACTGGTAGGAACAGATTCTGCTATAAGAACTTGGGAAATGGAAGCAGAATTAAGCCATTTAGCAACTCCGCCATCTAGTCAGATCATCAATGAAGCCTGTCGTTGAGTTTATTTTAGGTCAGATAGATGAATTTTTAAACATTAAAGTACTTAGAATCACAACAGAACATGATGCCAGGTCCATCCCTATAGAACTCTTTGAATCACTTCCCTCTGGAAGGCGACTCCGGACTGTCAAAGCTGCCACAGTCAGACATAAAAACAGTTTTTATCCACGAGTAGTTGCTCTACTCAACAGCCAAAAATCTGTAGCCTCCCTTTGATCTGGTATTTTGTTGGTTCACATGCTTAATCAATGGTGTTTTATCATTAATGTTTTATTATAATTAATGTTTAGTGTTTTCTGAGTCATTCGTAACTGTCACTGTATGTCATGTTGTTACTTGTGGGCGGAGCACCAAGGCAAATTCCTTGTATAGAAACATAGAAACATAGAAATTAGGTGCAGGAGTAGGCCATTCAGCCCTTCAAGCCTGCACCGCCATTCAATATGATCATGGCTGATCATCCAACTCAGTATCCCGTACCTGCCTTCTCTCCATACCCTCTGATCCCCTTAGCCACAAGGGCCACATCCAACTCACTCTTAAATATAGCCAATGAACTGGCCTCAACTACCCTCTGTGGCAGAGAGTTCCAGAGACTCACCACTATGTGAAGTATGTGAATACTTGGCCAATAAACTTACTCATACAGTACAGCACAGGAAGAGGAAGGTATATGATCAGCAGATAGGCGGAGCTGTTCCACAAGATCAGTTGGCAATGTTACTAGAGGAGAAAACTGCAATTAAAAATGCTGGAAACTCTCACCAGCATGGGAAACCTGTGGGAAGAAGCAGAGTTAACTATTTTGGTCGGTAGAATGGCGCAGCTGGTAGAGTTGCTGCCTCTGATTTCCTTCCATGTCCCAGAGAGGTTTGAAGGTTTGTAGATTAGTTGGTCTCTGCAAATTACCCTCTAATGTGTAGGGAGTGGATGAGAAAGTGGCATAGCATAGAACTAGTGAATGAGTGGGGACTCGGTGGGCCGAAGGGCCTGTTTCTGTGCTGTATCTCTAAATTAAACAGGTCAATAACCTTACATCAGAAATAGAAAAGGAGAAAGCAAGTTAGTTTTAAATTGCAGAGAGAAAGAGATAGATGGATAGAACAAAGGAAATATATTGAATGTGAGGCCAAGGTTTTCCAGGTGACCCCAATATTTATGAAGGTTTTGATGAATAGATTAACTGGGGGGAGAGGGGGACCTCTTGTGCTTTGACTCTGAAAAGCAGAGGCAATTTAACACTGCTGTCGTTGCTTTGTCACTGAATGCTCTCGGCTGTAATGGGTTGTTACAGGTGTGAAGGTGGCTGGCTCCAAGGCAGTTGTTATAGGAAGGAGCAAGATCGTTGGTGCCCCCATGCGTGACCTGCTAGTGTGCAACAACGCCACGGTGACTACCTGTCACTCCAAGACAGCCGACCTGCAGGGCGAGGTAAGGTTGTACCAGAACCATTTAAATAGTATTAAATAATAGTCTGTTTGAACCTCTACCTTCCGGCAGACGTTACAAGGCCTTCTACGCCCGCACCTCCAGACTCAGGAACGGCTTCATCCCCAGAGCTATAGCTGCTCTGAACCGGCCCTGCTGAGTGCCCCCCACCCCCATGAACTGTCTCCCTTGAATGGTCACGCCTCACATCGACCCGGCACAGACATATTTGCACTATATACTGTTTTACTGTTCTTTTTTATAAATCATGTTTCTCTGGGTATCTAAATTTTAGTTGTTTAAGTTATGACCAGATGGAAGCTGCAAACCAAATCTCATTGCACCTAAGTGCAATGACAATAAAAGATATTATTATGAAAACATAGTCTTTGGCTGAATAGGAGAGCGTGGTTGTGCAAAGTGCCAGTGGAAACAAGCGGAGGTGTGCTGGGGACGAGCACAAGAATAACTGGGTTGTTCTAATGACGGGTCCTGACCTGAAATGTCACTTATCCACGTCCTCCAGAGATGTTTCCTCACCCTTACACCATCTCTTGGGAAGTGATTTGTGTTGCCTATCTCCGAAAGTCAAGAGAAGTTCAGCTGGTATAGCAGCTACCTCACAGCGCCTGAGACCCGGGTTGGATCCTGACCTCAGGTGATGTCTTTGTGGAGTTTGCATATTCTCCCCGTGAATGTGTGAGATTCCTCCCGGTGCTCCAGTTTCCTCCCACATCCCAAAGACGTGCGGGTTTATAGGTTAATTGCCCCTCTGTAAGTTGCCCCTAGTGTATAGGTCGTGTGAACGGGTGATCAATGGTCTACATGGACTAGGTCGGCCGGAGGGTTTGTCCCCATGTTATATCCCTAAACTAATCTCAAGAAGGGTCCGCTAAGTCCCGAAAAGTCATCTCTCCTTTTCCTCCAGAGATGCTGCCTGCCCGGCCTGCTGAGTTACTCCAGCACTTTGTGTCTATTTTTAATACCTGCACCAAGTGGCGGCAGTGAGCCAGTTTCTGTCAATCTCCAAGTGGGACACAAAGTGGTGGGGAACTCAGCGGGTTAATTCTGATCTCAGGGTTTCTGGCCCGGTGGGCTGAAGGGCCTGTTTCCATGCTGTGTCATTGTAGTGCATCAGTTCCAGTCAAAGTCTTCAATTTTCCTGCATTTCTGCAGGAAATGAAGAAAGATGAAGGCCTGGAATACAAGATGGTACCTGGCCGTCAGGAGGAGCCTGGCCTCTGTGTGTTATCTTGTGCGGGTGTAACCCCTGCTGCGGTTGATTTTTAGGTTGGCCGAGCGGACATCCTGGTGGTGGGAGCTGGCAGAGCAGAAATGGTGAAAGGCGATTGGATCAAACCTGGAGCGGTGGTCATTGACTGTGGAATAAACCATGTTCCCGGTGAGCAAAACCCACAAGTGAACGATCAACACCAAAGATGCGAACAAGCACCTGACGGCTCAACTGTACACCATCCTCATAGAGAGTCAAAGTGTGGAAACGGCCCAACTTGCCCACATCGACCAACATGCCCCATCTGCACTAATCTCACTTGCCTGTGTTTGCCCCATATTCCCCTAAATCTGTCTTATCCATGTACCGGTCCAAATGTTTTCTAAAAGTTGTGATAGTACCTGCCTCAACTACCTCCTCTGGCAGCTGGTTCCATACCTACCACCCTTTGCGTAAAAAAGGAAGTTGCCCCTTAAATATTTTTAAATCTTTCTCCCCGCACCTTAAACCTATCTCCTGTGGTTCTTGATTTCCCCATTCTGCGTAAAAGAATCTGTGCATCCACTTGATCTCATGGTCTTATACACCTCTATAAGATCACCCTCATCTTTGCGCTTCAAGGAATAAGGTTGTGGCCTGCTCAACCTCTCCCTGTAGCTCAGGCCCCCCGAGTCCTGGCAATATTCTCATAAATCTTCTCTGCACCCTTTCCAGCTTAACATATTTCCTATTAAGTGGTGACCACAACTGATTCTCTACCACTAATGCAGTTGGAGAGTCTTCTCAAAATCCAAAAGGTCACATAGAAACATAGAAATTAGGTGCAGGAGTAGGCCATTCGGCCCTTCGAGCCTGCACCGTCATTCAATATGATCATGGCTGATCATTCAACTCATTATCCCGTACCTGCCTTCTCTCCATACCTCCTGATCCCCCTAGCCACAAGGGCCACATCTAGCTCCCTCTTAAATATAGCCAATGAACTGGCCTCAACTACCCTCTGTGGCAGAGAGTTCCAGAGACTCACCACACTCTGTGTGAAAAAAATATTTCTCATCTCGGTCATAAAGGATTCCCCCCTTATCCTTAAGCTGTGACCCCTTGTCCTGGATTTTCCCAACATCGGGAACAATCTTCCTGCATCTAGCCTGTCCAACCCCTTAAGAATTTTGTAAGTTTCTATAAGATCCCCTCTCAATCTCCTATATTCTAGAGAGTATAAACCGAGTCTATCCAGTCTTTCTACATAAGACAGTCCTGACATCCCATGAATCAGTCTGGTGAACCTTCTCTGCACTCCCTCTATGGCAATAATGTCTTTCCTCAGATTTGGAGACCAGAACTGTACGCAATACTCCAGGTGTGGTCTCACCAAGACCCTGTACAACCGAAGTAGAACCTCTCTGCTCCTATACTCAAATCCTTTTGCTGCCCTGTCCTGTTTTCTCGTAGAAACAAGGAGCTGCAGATGCTGGTTTACACAAAGTGCTGAAGTAATTCAGCAGGTCAGGCAATATCTCACGTCCTGACCCGCCGAGTTGTTCCAGCACTTAGTGCCCTGTCCTGTTGTTCCTTGGGTGATTCAGGTTCAAATTTTAGTCCTGGGGAGATGCAGCATGAAAATAAGCCATTTGGCCCACTGTATCGGTGCCGATCCACAACCACTACACTGATCACATTTTTTTATTGTTTCCACATTGTTATCATGTCCTCTTGGATTCTACCATTCGCCTCCATAAAAAAGGATAATTTACAGCAGTCATGTAACTGCATGACTTGGGGATGTGCGAGGAAAAATCGGAGCACACAGGCGGTCAAGGAGAGCGTGCAGACTCTATACTGACTGCACCTGAGATCATAATTAAACCCGAGCCTCTGGCGCTGTGAGTCAGCAGCTCTACTTCATTGCTCGGTGCATTGAATACAAGAGTCACAAAGCCAAAGGTCTGTCACTCGGCTGCATCTTTGGTTGCTTTGGTTGCCCCATTGTACGGCAATAAATCATCAGCTGCCACATTTAACTGTCCAACCATCTGATGATTCCATCCTATATCTCATTCAGAGTACTGAATAATTTAATGCCTCGATAGTGTGCATGTGGAAAGAATGATTCCACTAGTGGGAGAGTCTAGGACTAGAGAGCACAGCCTACATTTAGAATGGAGATTAGGAGGCAGTGAAGGCCAAGTCATTGGGTATTTTTAAATGGGAGATTGATAGATTCTTAATTAGTAAGAGCGTCAAATGTTAAGGGTAGAAGGCAGGAAAATGGGATTGGAAGGGAAAGGCAGTTCAGCCGTGATCGAATGGCGGAGCAGACTCAATGGGCTGAATGGCCTAAATTGTGCTCCTAGACCTTTATGAATGAATGCCTTGATTACTAATATCCATCACTCTACATGCTGTTGTGTTTCAGACAGCACGAGGCCAAGTGGAAAGCGAGTGGTTGGGGATGTGGCTTACAATGAGGCCAAGATGGTGGCTTCCTTCATTACCCCTGTGCCTGGCGGTGTGGGGCCCATGACCGTCTGCATGCTCATGGAGGTGAGTTCTTGCTCTGCTGTCACTCTGCGGGTTCACTCCTGGTCTCTGGAGACTGAATATGTCCCAGCTTGGGTTTAGGTTTATTATTGTCACCTGTACCGAGGTTCAGTGAAAAGCTTTGTTCTGCATGCTATCCAATCAGATCAGATAATACCATACTCAAATACAATTGAGCCAAACTCAAGTACAATAGGTAGAGCAAAGGGGAAGTCACAGAGTGCAGAATATACTTCTCAGCATTTGTCACAGCAGTCCTAATTTTTCCTGCATTTCGGCAGGAACAGAAGAAAGATGAAGGCCTGGTATACAAGACGGTGCCCAGGTCAGGCAACTCTTTGCATGCTGGTTCCAGAATCTGAATATGCTATCATCCATTACAATCACCCCACGCTTTTAAATCTTTATCTCAACAGCAGCATTTCTTATGCTAACTATGCTCTTCTTAATCTATATCCTTTATCCAGTATCTGCACACTGTGGCTCTTTGATTGTAATCATGTGTAGTTAAGAATAAGGGGTAGGCCATTTAGAACGGAGATGAGGAAACACTTTTTCTCACAGATAGTGGTGAGTCTGTGGAATTCTCTGCCTCAGAGGGCGGTGGAGGCAGGTTCTCTGGATGCTTTCAAGAGAGAGCTAGATAGGGCTCTTAAAAAATAGCGGAGTCAGGGGAGAATGCAGGAACGGGGTACTGATTGGGGATGATCAGCCATGATCACATTGAATGGCGGTGCTGGCACGAAGGGCCAAATGGTCTCCTCCTGCACCTATTGTCTATTATCTTTCCGCCGATTGGATAGCACACAGCAAAAGCTTTTCACTCGCTACACGTGGCAATAATAACCAAACTAACGGCTTCATCGGATGGAAACGTCACTCTCGGTCTTTCATTCCCTCTGGCAGAACACGGTGGAGAGTGCCAAGCGTCACTTGGAGAAATGCAAGCCTGGCAAGTGGGCCATTCAGTACACGAAGCTTCAACGTGTGGAGCCCGTGCCCAGGTATACCAGCGAGCCCTCCACAGCCTGCCAGACAGTAACGTCAGAGATAATAGTGTTGATTGATTCAATGAAAGATATAGTGTGGACCCTATAGCCCACCGAGTCCACGCCAACCGTCCATCGCTAGTTCTATGTTATCCCTCTTTCTCATCCGCTCCCTACGCACTCGGGGCAATTTACGGAGGTCAATTAGCCTACAAACCCACACGTGGGACGAAACCGGAGCACCCGGAGGAAACCCACGTGGTCTCGGAGAATGTGCAAACTCCACGCAGATAGCACCCGAGGTCAGGATCGAACCCGGGTCTCAGGGCTGTGAGGCAGCAACTCTGACAGCAATGCCACTGTGCTGCCAGTTAAAAGTGCAAGCAGTGAATTACATTCATTAGAGCATTCAGTCCGAGTCATTAGTCTCATCTGCTCTCCTGCGCTACGGACAGCATCAAAGTAGATTTCCTCTTCCCACTAGTTAATAAGTTGTGCTGATGTCTCCCGAAGGAACTGAGAATAGTACAGCTCCGGAAAAGGCCCTTCAGCCCACAATGCCTATGCCGTAGAAACAAAGAACAGCAGATGCTGGATTAACTCAAGCGGGTCAGGCAGCTACTCTGGAGAACATGGATAGGTGACATTTTGGGTCGGGACCCTTCTTTAGAAGACATTTAGGGTCAGATGATGACCTAAAATGTCATCTACCCATATCCTCCAGAGATGCTGCCTGACACGCAGAGTTCCTCTAATACTTTGTGTTTTAGTATTCATTTGAACTTATTACCTCAGTTCTGTTTGAACTTCATCCCGTTTTCAAAAAATAATGTTTTCATCCCGCCAGTGACATTACCATTTCACGATCTTGTCCAGCAAAGCACATCAGCCGCATGGCTAACGAAGTGGGCTTGTTGTCTGATGAGGTGGAGCTCTATGGAAAGTCAAAGGCAAAGGTGCTCCTGACCACACTCAATCGCCTCAAGGAGCAGCCGGATGGGAAATATGTCGTTGTCACAGGGTAAGGGTAATCTTCCTTGGAATCTTCCAACTTAGTCCTTTATTGGAGGGATGTTGGGTGGATACACAGTTGAAGGATATAAAATCATGAGGGGAATAGATAGGGTGAATGCACAGAGTCAGAGAAGAATCAGAGGGCATAGATAGGTTTCAGGTGAGAGGGACAAGATTTAATAGGAACCTGAGGATCAACTTTTTCACACAGAGTAGTGGGTGTATGGAACGAGCTGCAAAGGAAGTATTTGAGGCAGGTACTACATCAGCTTTTATAAGGCATTTGGACAGGTACAAGGGTAGGAAAGATTTGGGGGGGATATGGGCGAAACATGGGCAGGTGGGACTAGTGTAGATTGGGCATATTGGTCAGTATAGAGGCTACTATTTGGAAAGAGGATCTTTGTCCCAATTTGCCAATACTGACCAAGATGCTCCATTTATATTAGTCCCACCTGCTTGCATTTGACCAATATCCCTCTAAACCTATCCAAATGCCTTTTAAGTCTTGTTATTGTACCTGCCTCAACCACTTTCTCTGGTGGCTGGTTCATACACCAACCACCCTCTGCGTGGAAATGTTGGGCCAATGGCCTTATTTTCTTGCTGTATGAATCTGTTAACGGCCCTGGTTTCTCCTGCAGCATTACCCCGACTCCCCTGGGCGAAGGCAAAAGCACAACGACCATCGGCCTGGCTCAGGCCATCGGTGCCCACCTGGACATCAACGTGTTTGCCTGCGTCCGGCAGCCTTCCCAGGGCCCCACCTTTGGGATCAAAGGTAATCATCTCACCTCCAGCCTCGTTACGACGTGCTTTTATACCTAGAACAGTACAGCACGGGAACTGGCCCTTCAGCCCACAACATCCGTGAGAAATGTGCTGCCAAAATCAACTATCCCCTTCTATCTGCATGTGCTCCATATCTCTCCATTCCCAGCATATCTATGTGCCTATCCAAAATAATCTTAAACACCACTATCATATCTGCCTCCACCCTTGGCTTCAACTGGCATCCATCACCCCCCGTGTAAAAACAAAACTAAAACTTGCTCGTCACATAGATCACCTTTAAATATTTCTCCTCTCATTTTGAAGCTATGTACTCTAGTCTTTGGCTTTTCAACATGGGCAAGTTGGGCCGAACGGCCTATTTCCAAGCAGTTGACTCTGTACTGACCAAGATGCCCAACCTACGCTAGACTTTCAAACTGTCCATCCTGTCTATGCCTCTCATAATTTTATATATTTCTATCAGTTCTCCTCTCAACCTCGGATGCTCCAGAAATAAAAATGTCCCTGTAAATAATGCCCTCTAATCCAGGCAGCATTTTGGTAAACCTCTTTTGCACTTTCTCCAAAGCCTCCACATCCTTCCTATTTAAGGCAAGTGAGTTGATCAGCTAAGTGGTTCCTATTTTGAGCTCAATTGATTACATCCATGTTGTGTAACTACTTTAGACTTTAGAGATACAGCGTGGGAACAGGATGGATGGGTGACGTTTCGGGTCGGGACCCTTCGCCATACTCTAACGAAGAGTCCTGACCAGACATGCCAGCTGTCCGTGTTCTGCAGAGATCTGCAGAGGTCTCAGTTGTCGTTGGGGCCTAGTACCGTGGAGCGGCCTCCGACCGGAACGACCTGGGGCTGCAGTCACGGAGCCTGCGGAGCTGCGGACTTACCATCGTGGGGCTGGCCGGCCTCGGAGTGTGGGGAGCGGTGGTGGATCGCCGCTGCGGCCCGACTCCGGGGCTCCAGCTCCAGCTGCGGCCCGACTCCGGGGCTCCAGCTGCGGCCCGACTCCGGGGCTCCAGCTCCAGCTCCATCTGCGGCCCGACTCCGGGGCTCCATCTGCAGCCCGACTCCGGAGCTCCAGCTCCAGCTCCATCTGCGGCCCGACTCCGGAGCTGCAGCTGCAGATTACTACCGGTGGACTTTCGGGATATCGGGAGCTCGCGGCTCTGGGTGAGAGACCGCTTTCCGGTGCTCCCGCCACGCGGCTTCTCCTGCCCGTGTCGTGGGGTTGGAACGACCTGGAGCGGGGTCGTACATCGCCCGGCGCGGCTTTAATGGCCGCGGGACATTCTAGCGCCCGCCGGGGGCTCCAACGTTGTGACTTTTGGGCCTAGAGCGGGGCCGTACATCGCCCGGCGCGGCCTCAGTGGTCGTGAGACTTAACACCGCCCTCCTGGGGCTTCGACATCGGGAGAGAAATGGTGCGGGGGAGAGAGAAGAACTTTGCCTTCCATCACAGTGAGGGGGAAGACTCACTGTGATGGATGTTTGTGTGAATTGAATTGTTTGTGTGTGTTTTTTTATGAATTGCTCTGTATGGTTTGTAGAAACAGAAATTTCGTTCGAGCCTCTCTGAGGTGCGAATGACAAGTAATATAATCTAATCTAAATCTAGATGCCACCTGATCTGCTGAGATGCCCTGCAGAGATACTCCCATACTTTTGTCTTTTTTTCCCTGATCATGAGGTTTCACACGTGTTGGCCCAAATTGAGCCGAAGAGCCTGTTTCCACGTTGTATAGCTCTGAGTCTACAACTTACCCAAAGGGGATTCTGCGCAGAATGGCTCCCAACAAACCACAACTCTTTGTCAATCTCTTTTAAAAGACTCCCACTTGTCAGTTTTTTGTTTTTCCTGCAAGCATCTGCATCAAAGGGAGGGGTAATGATGCAGCGGTAGAGTTGCTGCCTCACAGAGCCAGAGAACCGGGTTTGATCCTGACCACGGGTGCTGTCTGTACGGAGTTTGTACGTTCTCCCTTTTTCTGCATGGGTTTTCTTAAATTTTCCCCCCACATTCCAAAGACGTGTATGTTTGCAGGTTAATTAACTTCTGTAAATTGTCCCTAATGTGTAGGATAGAACTAGTGTACGAGGTGATCGCTGGTCAGCGTGGACTCAATGGGCCGAAGGGTCTGTTTCCACACTGTATCTCTAAACTAAACTAACAATGTACTTCACCAGGTCTTCTCTTGTCCCATTGAAATCAGCTTTCCCCAGTTTAGGATATTAACTTGATCCATGCTGCCTCTACACGATTGGCCGATCTCTGACTTGTGTTACAGGTGGTGCCGCGGGTGGAGGATATTCCCAAGTTATCCCAATGGAAGAGGTAACGTGTCATGGCGACTGGCGCTGTTTCAGATATTTTGTTCATTTATCTTTGATAAAATGTAGGTTTATTATTGTCACGTGTACCAACGAACAGTGAAAAGCTTTGTTTTGCATGGCATTTAGTCGTCAGGTAATATTACATAAATACAATCAAGCCAAACTCCAGTACAACAGGTAGGGCAAAGGGGAAGATACAGAGTGCAGAATATAGTTCTCAGCATTGTAGCGCATCAGTTCCACAGACCAAGTCCAATGTCCGCAATGGGGTAGAGGTGAATCTGGCTGGAAGAAACGTCGCAACTGAGACATCACTTACCCACGTTCTCCAGGAATGCTGCCTGACATGCTGAGTTACTCCAGCAATTTGTCCTTTTTTGTAAACCAGCATTTGCAGTCCCTTGTTTCTACATTGGGGTGGCACAGTGGCTCAGCGGTAGGGTTGATGCATTACAGCGCTAGAGACACGGGTTTGAACCTCACTATGAGTGCTTTCTGTATGGAGTTTGTACGTTCTCTCTAATGACCGTGTGGTTTTTCTCTGGGTGCTCCGGTTTCCTCCCACACTCCAAAGATGTGCAGGTTTGTAGGTTAACTGTCTTCTGTAAATTGTCCCTCATGTGTACGATAGAATTAGCGTACAGGTGATCGATGGTCGGCACAGACTAGGTGGGCTGAAGCGCCTACTTACACACTGTATCTCTAAAACTAAAATGTGCAGTTCCTTATTTCTACATCTGGAGTAGCACAGTGGGTTGAGGGGATGGGTCGGGGACAGACTGAGTGATGTTTTGTGGTGAAACATTCTCCCGTTGCTTCTGTCCTGCAGTTCAACCTTCACCTGACCGGAGACATCCATGCCATCACTGCCTCCAATAACCTGGTTGCTGCTGCCATCGACGCCCGCATGTTCCACGAGGCGACACAGTCTGACAAGGTATGGTCACCCTTTCAATCTGTCCTCCAGCTCCCTGTTTGAAATGAAGAGTTTGGCAATCAATCTCTCCCCTCTCTCCCCCTCTTTCATTACAGGCTCTGTATAGTCGGTTGGTTCCTTCCAATAAAGGAGCCAAAGCTTTCAGCAACATACAACTGAAGAGATTACAGGTACGAATCTTTACATAGAAACAGGCAAAGCCCATTTTAACAATTGGGGCCGTACATTTACGCAGCTGGAAGAGGTGCTGTCTCAGCACCAGAGACCCCTGTTTGGTCCTGACCTCAAGTGTTGTCGCTAAGGAGCTTTTGCTTTCTTCCTGTGATCGCATGGGTTTTCTCCGGGTGCTCCCGTTTCCTCCCACGTCCCAAAGCCGTGTGGGTTTGTAGGTTAATTCGCTTCTGTAAATTGCCCCTTGTTCATAAGTTCTAAGAGTAGAATTGGCCCATCAAGTCCACTCTGCCATTCAACCATGGCTGATCTATCTTTCCCTCTCAAACATACTCTCCTGCTTGCCCATAAACCCTGTGTAGGAGGTGGATGCGAAAGTGGGATAACAGAACTAGTGTGAAAGGGTGAATCGATGATCTGTTTTTGGTGGGTTGAAGGGCCTGTTTCCAAGCTGTATCTTGCAGTCGATTCAGTTAAGGGTCCTGACCGATGCAGCCTGACCTGCTGAGTTCCTCCAGCACTGTGTTTTGTTCAGGAGATGCTCGATTTTGAGGCAACATTGAGGGTGATTGTTCCAGCATTGTCTCGAGGAGATGGACAGGGCGTTTCCTCGGCTGTGCGCTTGTCATCTCTGTCATCTCCAACTCTGCTGGAATCTGGTGAATTCTTAATCTGCAATCGTTCTTTTTCCTAGAAACTTGGAATTAACAAAACCGATCCCAGCGCTCTGACGGATGAAGAGATGAGCCGCTTTGTGAGGCTGGACATTGAACCGGGCACCATCACCTGGCAGAGAGGTAATAAAGCCTTCAGTTTTACTGTGCTCTCTGGGATATGGCTCATGGTGCGGGGAATGTGATGGTTTACACAGCTGGCTGTGAACATAGAGCAGAAGAGACCAGAAACCTGCCATGTCCATGCCGAACATGACGCTAAGCTAAACGCCAAAGGGCGGCACAGTGGTAGAGTTGCTCCAACATTCACCAGGTTCGATCCTGACAGCAACAAAAGCTTTTCACTGTACCTTGGTACACGTGACAGTAAACTGAACTTAAGCAGCTTGTACATTCTCCCTTTGACCCTGTGGGTTTTCTCTTTGCGCTCCTCACACATTACAGATGTTACACATTACAGTGCAGATTTGTAGGTTAATTGACTTGGGTAAATTGTCCCCCGTGTGTAGGATAGAACCAGGGTGCAATTGATCGCTGGTTGAGGAGAAATTGGTGAGCTGAAGGGCCTGTGTCCATGCTGTATCTCTAAACCAAACCAATCTCTTCCGCCTGTGTGATGTGATCCATATTCCTCCATTCCCTGCATAGCCATGTTCCTGACTAAAAGCCTCATAAACGCCACTATTGTTTCTGCTTCTGGCACCACCCCTGCTGGCTCGTTCTACGCACGCGCCATTCTTTAAAAAACAACCTTGCCCTGCATATCTCTTTTAAACTTTCACCCTCTGACATTAAATCTATGACATTTCCCCCTGAAGCAAAAGGTGGTTCTGACTGTCAACCCTTATCGATGCCTCTCAAACTCTGTTCCAGACATGTAGTGGTGTGTTGAATATAATGTTATAGCTTTACGGTGAAAATAATGTTACTGTTTTCTCATAAACAGTCACGAGAAAATAGTGTTACAGTTACAGTTGTAACATTGTCATTACAATCTCTACATAGAAACATAGAAAATAGGTGCAGAGTAAGGCCATTCGGCCCTTCGAGCCTGCACCGCTATTCAATATGATCATGGCTGATCATCCAACTCAGTATCCTGTACTTGCCTTCTCTCCGTACGTCCTGATCCCTTTAGCCACAAGGGCCACATCTAACTCCCTCTTAAATATGGCCAATGAACTGGCCTCAACTACCTTCTGTGGCAGAGAATTCCACAGATTCACCACTCTCTGTTTGAAAAAAAATGTTCTCATCTCGGTCCTAAAAGACTTCCCCCTTATTCTTAAACTGTGACCCCTTGTTCTGGACTTCCCCAACATCGGGAACAATCTTCCTGCATCTAGCCTGTCCAACCCCTTAAGAATTTTGTAAGTTTCTGTAATATCTCCCCTCAATCTTCTAAATTCTAGCGTGTACAAGCCGAGTCTATCCAGTCTTTCTTCATATGAAATTCTAATTGTCAGGCCAAGTGTGTCTGCTCTGCATGCTTTCCAGTGTGGCCTGAACTCTGAGCTCAGCCAAGCTTCTGCTATTTTTTTCCCCCTCTGGCCATCAGCTGATGGTTCATTCACAAATTGAAACAAGCTGTTGAAATTCTTAGTAGGCCAGGCAGCGTATGTGGAGAATGACACATCTGTGGTGCTGGTTCAGACAAAGGCTCGTGTCTCATGCCATGCATGTTTTCTGTCTTAAAGTAATAGATACCAATGACAGATTTCTCAGGAAGATAACGATTGGCCAGTCCAGCACTGAGAAAGGATTCACCAGAACGGTAAGGCTTTTATTTCCCCGCTCGTCCCTCCCATTCAAATGACGGACTGAAGTAAGATTGGTCTTGGTTCAAAGATTATTTTATCATCACATACCTAGGTGCAGTGACGTTCCTTGTTTGCATGCAGTTCAGGTAAAAAAAATGCCACACATCAGCACCATTGTACTTGAGTGCATGAGTGTACGAATAATAAATGACACTGAGATCACAAGAGTTGCCACTTTTTTATAATTAAAATACAAAGATGTTAAAAATATAATCTTAACTTGACAAGAACCAGACCCACCCCCGGTCACTCCCTCTTCTCCCCTTTCCCATCGGGCAAGAGGTATAGAATTTAAAAAACTCATACCTGCAGATTCAAGAACATTTCGTCCCAGCTGTTATCAGGCAACTGAACCGTCTTATCAACAACTAGAGAGTGGGCTTGACCCCTATCCCATTGGAGACCCTCAGACTATCTTTAATCGGACTTTACTGGATGTTATCTTCCACTAAACGTTATCACTTTTATTCTGTCTATCTCTGACATGGACATGATTGACGGGGTGCAGCGTAGGTTCACGAGGTTAATTACCGGGATGGTGGAACTGTCATGTTGAAGGAATAGAGCGGCTGGGCTTGTATACACTGGAATTTAAGGATGAGAGGGGGTCTTATTGAAACAGAAAAGATTATTAAGGGATTGGACATGCTGGAGGCTGGAAACATGTTCCTGATGTTGGGGAAATCCAGAACCAGGGGCCACAGTTTAAGAATAAGGGGTCGGCCAAGGAAAATCTTTTTCACCCAGAGAGTTGTGAATCTGTGGAATTCTCTGCCTCAGAAGGCAGTGGAGGCCAATTCTTTGGGTGCTTTCAAGAGAGAGTTAGATAGGCCTCTTAAAGATAGAGGAGTCAAGGGATATGGGGAGAAGGCAGGAACGGGGTACTGATTGTGGATGATCAGCCGTGATCACAGTGAATGACGGTGCTGGCTCGAAGGGCCGAATGGCCTACTCCGGCACCTATTGTCTATTGTAATCATGGGTAGGTATTCTTTTCGCTGACTAGATAACACGCTACAAAAAAGCTTTTCACTGTACCTCAATACATGTGAAATTAATAAACTAAACTGGCCTTAAAAACCAGTTGTCCTGTCGAAGGCACTAGGTCGGAGTTGCAGGGATCGGCCGGGCCACGTGATGTTGTCGATATCCTCCACTGCCACTGCGAGCGTGCCTGGTCTGCGCGATCGGCTCCATCTAACGAGCCCCAGGCTGTTACAGGGCCTCCAGCGGCCCACTCCACAGACAGCTCGATCGTTGTGTTAACGACCTGATAGTCTGGTACTCCAGTTCCACCTTGTACTCCAGCTCACCAGCTCCTTGTACTCCAGCTCACCAGCTCCTTGTACTCCAGTTCCACCTTCCCAGCTCTCCCACATAGCCTACTCTCCCCGCCTCTTCTTTCTCCCCACCCCCCCCCCCCCCCCGACATCAGTCTGCAGAAGGGTCTCGACCTGAACCGTCGCCTACTCCTTTTCACCATAGATGCTGCCTCACCCGCTGAGTTTCTCCAGCATTTGTTGTCTAATTTTGATTTTTCCAACATCTGCAGTTCCTTCTTAAACTGATAGTCTGGATAAATAGCTGCGTATCTGAGTCTGGCTGTGTCGCAGAGGGGTTGAGAGCAGTGCAGATGTGGTAAAGCAGTGGTTGATGTGAATGGCAAAACTGGCAAATTATGACAATATGGATAAGGTGCAGGTAAACACACAAAGCTAGAGTAACAGCAGGACAGGCAGCATCTATGGAGAGTAGGAATGGGTGGGTGATGCTTCAGGTCGAGACGCATCTTCAGACTCTACCCGAAACGTCACCCAATCCTTCTCTCCAAAGATGCTGCCTGTCCCGCTGAGTTACTCCAGCATTTTGTGTCTACCTTCGATTTAAACCAGCATCTACAGTTCTTTCCTACACATAATAAAGTGCAGAATTGATTTACCAAATCAGCAATAATATTCACAACAGCCCAGTGGATCTTCGAATATAAAAGGGATTAATATGGGATTGGTGAAAGAATATGGCGCTGAAATCGTAGATCAGCCATATGTCAAGTCCGAAGGACAGTGCAGACTGAAGGGGCCGAGTGTCTCTCTCACCCCCTCCCTTCAATGGAAAAGCACCTTGTAATATGCTTGGGAGATTTACCCAAGCAACTCATCCCCTCGCCCCTCTGCTGTACCCAATCTGGACTCTTATCTACTTATCTCCTTCCCCTCCTGTACATTCCTCCCTCTGGCTTCACAATTTGCAGCTCCTTGTCCTGCTAACTCACACCGTTTTAATCTCTGCCCTTTGCCCAACCATCTGCTTATCCCCTCCTCTTCCCTCCCCCCCCCCCCCCCCCCCCCCCCCCCCCCCGCCCCACCAATACCTGGCATGCTTTGTCCAGGTGCTGCTCCCTCATACCTTTCTTTCTCTCTCCTCCACCCACCAGTTTGAAGAAGGGTCTCGCCCCAAAATGTCACCCATCCTCCAGAGATGCTGCCTGACCCACTGATTTACTCCAGCATTTTGTGACCTGTTGTGTAATCCAGCATCTGTAGCTCCTTATTTCCACCGTCCATTTGTTCCTATGTGGGAAGATGACACCTTCTCTGACCTGTGCTGCTGCCTCTGCCCTGGGTTGGTTTGATGGGAAGGTGTTGAGGGGGCTTTTCATGTGATTGAGGAACCAGTGGTGGTTTGAATTCGGTGGCCTGTGGCACGCTAGGAGGATGTGGGAACGAGAACTTGGAACATGTTTGACACATGCCTTCACTTCTCAGACGCAGTTCGACATCACAGTGGCCAGCGAGATCATGGCGGTGCTAGCACTGACTGATGGGCTGAAGGACATGAGGGACCGGCTGGGCAAAATGGTGGTGGCTTCCAGTAAACAGGGAACACCGATCACCACAGATGATTTGGTAAGGCTGGAACTCAATCAAACTACTGAAAGGTTTGGGTGCACAATGAAATGCTTCGAAAAAATAGCGTTAAAGTTAAATAAAGTTAAAGAAAACTTTTAAAACCCACTACAAGGATTGGGTGAGGCAACCAAGGCGATACTGTATTGCTCAGCATCAAGTACAACGGCCGTTGAGAACAGTCAAACCAGATTGTTCCCTGAACAAACATTCATATGGTCTTTTATACAGTTTCTTCACTTTAAAAAAAAAATCATTGTCACTGCTCTTTTATATCACAGTAACTAGTATCCTTGAAGAGACATTGATCCAATGTTAGAGTTGCATCTCACAGAACACTTATCTTAACTCCACTCTGAGTTAAATACTTGGTTGCATTTACATTTTCAGTAAATCTGATGTTATTAGTTGCTCACTGCTCCCTCTGAAACTTAATTCTGGTTCACTACTGATTTCCTCACTATCCCCAGCGGTACCCTAGGTTCCAGAGCATTTCTGCTTTCTGGATTATCCGTTTTGCCGAACCAACATCCGAGAGGAGTCCAATGGCACCAGAACGTTCCGCAAAGTTGGCCTTGGAAGAAATCTATGGGAATGGAACTGCCAGGGCTCTGGCAGGGCTGGAGTTCCAGAGCCCCAGCCGCAGGGGGCAAATTCGACCTGCCGATCGTTGCGGAAGTCCTGATGAGGTGGAGATCGGCCGCCTCACCTGGCCCAGGCTCCACATTCGGGGGGGGGGGTGGGGGGGGGGGGGGAGATTTCAAGTGAACTCATGTAATTTTGTCTGGATTGAAGGTGGTGCCGGACCACTAGTTGCTGGAAAATCGATGATGGAGCTATATGTAAATGTGACGGAAAGTTAACCTGCGTTTGCTCCATGCTAACGACAAGCTAAAGGTGGTGATGTACTGTTTCCCTGCAGGGCATCAGTGGAGCGCTGGCTGTGCTGATGAAGGATGCCATTAAACCCAACCTCATGCAGACTATGGAGGTTTGTCATACTTCCCTCACAACCATTAACATGTTTCATCTTCACAGCCCAAGGAGGACAAATTGTTTCTTACAATTCTTGGAATACTGTGATTTCCTGCGCTTTGAGGCCTGCTCTTAGTAGATGGAAACTTTGGAAAGGATGGAGGGAGAAAAGCAAATGTTGCCTTTGATCAACATGGACTAATCATTGAGAGTCGCTGGGGCAGCTGATGCTAGTTTACAAAAAACACAGTGCTGGAGTCAGACAGCATCCCCGGAGATCAGAGTGTTTTATTGTCCCAGATATGACAATGAAATTCTTGCTTGCTGCAGCACAACAGAATATGTAAACATAGTTCATAACGGGAGAATAAAAAAGTTCAGTGTGTGTACTCATTCACGCATACTCAATAAATAACAGATATAATGTAATAATAATAATAATCTGTTGTAGTTCAGGGCTTATTTGTTGTTGTGTTTAATAGTCTGTTGGCTGTAGGGAAGAAGCTGTTCCGGAACCTGGTCGTTACAGTTTTCAGGCTCCTGTACCTTCTTCCCGATGGCAGTGGTGAAATGAGTGTGTAGCCAGGATGGTGTGGGTCTTTGATGATGTTGGCTGCCTTTTTGAGGCAGCGACTGCGATAGATCCCTTCGATGGTCGGGAGCTGGTGATGAACTGGGCAGTGGTTACAACTTTTTGCAGTCTTTTCCGCTCCTGGACATTCAAGTTGCCGAACTAGGCCACAATGCAGCCAGTCAGTATGCTCTGTACCGTGCATAGTAGATAAGATAGGCCATACGGCCCTTTGAGCCAGCACCGCCATTCAACATGATCATGGCTGATTATCCAAAATCACTACCCTGTTCCTGCCTTTCCCCCACATCCCTTAATTCCTTGAGCCCCAAGAGCTAAATCTAACTCTCTTGAAAACATCCAGTGAATTGGCCTCGACTGCCTTCTGTGGCAGAGAATTCCACAGATTCACAACTCTCTGGGTGAACATGTTTTTCCCCATCTCAGTCCTAAATTATTTAAGTCCTTATTCTGTCTATGCCAATTTGCTAAATGATGAATAAATACCCTCACCATCCTGGTCGAACCCCTTTGTAAAGAGTATCCATGAATTAATTTCGCGTCAGTTGGTTCAAAATACAGAATGTCTGTCAGAGCAGAGTTCCCTCAATGCGCCCACAGCCTGACTCCTGTTGCACTGTGTATGAGTTGCTGAGGTTCTCCCACACCCCTGTGTGTGTAATAGATTTTGAATAGTGCGGGAGCTGACGGATTCTTGTATTGTTTACAGGGGACTCCGGTCTTTGTACACGCTGGACCTTTCGCCAATATTGCCCACGGAAACTCCTCGGTCCTGGCTGACAAAATAGCTCTCAAGCTGGTTGGGGCTAATGGGTTTGTGGGTGAGTGATGGAATCTCATTGCATGACAGCCTGAGAATGTTAAAGGAGCTGGAGAGGCGCAAGTGTTTAGTTTATTTTATTGTCTCGTGAACAGAGGTACAGGGATAAGCTCTTGTTGCATGCTATCTAGACGGCGGAAAGACGATATATAATTACAATCGAGCCATCCACAGAGTACAGATACAAGATAAAGGGAATAATATTTTGTGTAATGTAAAATTTGATTAAAGATAGTCAGAGGGTCTCCAATGAGGTAGATGGTAGATCAGGACTGCTCTCTAGTTGGTGAGAGGACGGTTCACTTGCCTGATAACAGCTGGGAAGAAGCTGTCCCTGAATCTGGAGGTGTGTGTTTTGGGCTGACAGCTATGTGTCTCTGTGGTGTATGACTAAATATCGCTCCCAACCTGTTCCAGTGTGACTCTGTACCCGGCAAGATGTTGTTAACGCTCTGACTTGTTTAAACACAGTGACAGAGGCGGGGTTCGGAGCCGATATTGGGATGGAGAAGTTCTTTGACATTAAGTGCCGCTACTCGGGTCTGCGTCCCCACGTGGTTGTGCTGGTCGCCACGGTGCGGGCTCTAAAGATGCACGGTGGTGGCCCCACGGTGAGTACAGTCACCACTCAATTGAGATGGGTCCCGACCCCAAACGTTGCCCATTCCTTCTCTCCAGAGATGCTGTCTGTCCCACTGAGTTACCCCAGCACTTTGTATCTATCACCAGTGAATTGATACAGTTCATAGCAAGACCCTTAACAGCATTGATGTATCGAGGCATTGCGGGTCCACATCCATAGTTCCCCAACAGTGGCAACACAAGTAGAGAGAGTGGTAATGAAGGAATGCGGTATGCTTGGCTTCATCAGTCAGGGCATTGAGTAGAAGAGTCAGGAAGTCACGTTGAAGCTCCAAGACTTTGGCCAGTCTGCATTTGGAGTATTGTGTGCAGTTCTGGTCGCCCCGTTACAGGGAAGGGTGCAGAGGGGATTTACCGAAAAAATGCGACTTGGATTAGATGGTATTTACTACAGGGAGAGGTTGGACAGACTTGGATTTTTTCTCTGTGATTTAGGGAAAACCTGATAGAAGTGCATAAAATGATGAGAGGCGTAGATAGTGTAGGCAGAACCATTTTTCTGCAACATGGAAAATTTAAATACTGGAGGGTGTAGCTTAAAGATGGGGGGGGGGGCAAAGTTTAAAGGAAATGTGTGGGGCAAGTATTATTTTTACACAGAGGGTGGTGGGTGCCTGGAATGTGCTGTCGTTGAGGTGGTGGTGGAGGCAGATATGACAGTGGAGTTTATGCTTTTAAATAGGCACATGGATTGGATATAGAAGGATATGGACATCATAATAATGGCAGTTATTATTGCCCATGCCTGAATGCCCATTGACAGAGGCAGCAGGTAAGGGCACAGACGAGTCAAGAGAGACAAGAGACATTTATTTGTCACACGTACCAATTGGTACAGTGAAATGTGAGGAGTCACATTTGAGCCAGACTGTCGGAACTGCCGACATACCAGGGCCATTCATGAACCATGAGGGTTTTATAGCAATGTTACTGACACTGGCGATCCCCATTCACCTGCCCACCTGGTTTTCATCTCCCATAGTTCACCTTCCCCATCACCTCTCCCACCTGCCAGTATCCTCCCCCCATCTGGTTCCACATACCACCTCCCCATCCCTTGTTCATACTGTTATACACCGACGATCTTTCCTCTTCCCTCTTCAGTATTAGATTAGATTAGATTCCTTTATTGTCATTCAGACCTTTCGGTCAGAATGAAATTGTTCCCATGCAGTCATAACATATAATAAAAACAAAACACACAATAAACACATATTTAACATCCACCACAGTGAGTTCACCAGGCACCTCCTCACTGTGGTGGAAGGCAAAAGTCTTAAGTCATTGTCTTCATCCCTCCTAGTTCTCCCTCTGCGCTGAGGCGATCCAGGCCTCCTCCGCCGCTGGAGCACCGCAGCTCTAAGCTGGGCCACCGCCGCCGCTGGAGCACCGCAGCTCTAAGCTGGGCCACCGCCGCCGCTGGAGCACCGCAGCTCTAAGCTGGGCCACCGCAGCTCTAAGCCGGACCGCCGCTGCCGCTGGAGCACCGCAGCTCTAAGCCGGGCCGCCGCTGCCGCTGGAGCACCGCAGCTCTAAGCCGGGCCGCCGCTGCCGCTGGAGCACCGCAGCTCTAAGCCGGGCCGCCGCTGCCGCTGGAGCACCGCAGCTCTAAGCCGGGCCGCCGCTGGAGCACCGCAGCTCTAAGCCGGACCGCCGCTGCCGCTGGAGCACCGCAGCTCTAAGCCGGGCCGCCGCTGCCGCTGGAGCACCGCAGCTCTAAGCCGGGCCGCCGCTGCCGCTGGAGCACCGCAGCTCTAAGCCGGACCACCGCTGCCGCTGGAGCACCGCAGCTCTAAGCCGGGCCGCCGCCGCTGGAGCACCGCAGCTCTAAGCTGGACCGCCGCTGCCGCTGGAGCACCGCAGCTCTAAGCCGGGCCGCCGCTGCCGCTGGAGCACCGCAGCTCTAAGCCGGGCCGCCGCTGCCGCTGGAGCACCGCAGCTCTAAGCCGGGCTGCGCCGCCGCTGGAGCACCGCAGCTCTAAGCCGGGCCGCCGCTGCCGCTGGAGCACCGCAGCTCTAAGCCGGACCGCCGCTGCCGCTGGAGCACCGCAGCTCTAAGCCGGACCGCCGCTGCCGCTGGAGCACCGCAGCTCTAAGCCGGGCCGCCGCTGCCGCTGGAGCACCGCAGCTCTAAGCCGGACCGCCGCTGCCGCTGGAGCACCGCAGCTCTAAGCCGGACCGCCGCTGCCGCTGGAGCACCGCAGCTCTAAGCCGGGCCGCCGCCGCTGGAGCACCGCAGCTCTAAGCCGGACCGCCGCTGCCGCTGGAGCACCGCAGCTCTAAGCCGGGCCGCCGCCGCTGGAGCACCGCAGCTCTAAGCCGGACCGCCGCTGCCGCTGGAGCACCGCAGCTCTAAGCCGGACCGCCGCCGCCGCTGGAGCACCGCAGCTCTAAGCTGGGCCGCCGCAGCTCTAAGCCGGACCGCCGCCGCCGCTGGAGCACCGCAGCTCTATGTCCTAGGGAATATCCTGTCAGGACCTGGAGACTTATCCACCTTTATATTTTTCAAAAGTGTCAGTACTTCCTCCTCTTTGAATCTCATAGTTTCCATAGCTACTCTACTTTTTCCCCTTAACTCACAGAGTTCAATATCCTTCTCCTTGGTGAATACCGAAGAAAAGAAATTGTTCAATATCTCCCCCGAAGAAAAGAAATTGTTCAATATCTCCCCCATCTCTTTTGGCTCTGCAGATAGCTGTCCATAGCTATAGATGTGGTGGTAAAGAAAGCCTTTGGTGTGCTGGCCTTTATAAATCAGAGCATTGAATATAGGAGTAGGGAAGTAATGTTAAAATTATACAAGGCATTGGTAAGACCAATTCTGGAGTATGGTGTACAATTTTGGTCGCCTAATTATAGGAAGGATGTCAACAAAATAGAGTGAGTACAGAGGAGATTTACTAGAATGTTGCCTGGGTTCCAGCAACTATGTTACAGAGAAAGGTTGAACAAGTTAGGTCTTTATTCTTTGGAGCGCAGAAGGTTAAGGGGGGGACTTGATTGAGGTCTTTAAAATGATGAAAGGGATAGACAGAGTTGACGTGGATACGTT
Source organism: Okamejei kenojei (assembly GCA_035221665.1). NCBI lineage: Eukaryota > Metazoa > Chordata > Chondrichthyes > Rajiformes > Rajidae > Okamejei > Okamejei kenojei. Next base: position 4,500,969 of record CM069139.1, read on the forward strand.
TTTCCCATTGAGGGTAGGGAAGATTCAAACAAGAGGGCATGACATGAGAATTAAGGGACAGACGTTTAGGGGTAACGTGAGGGGGAACTTCTTTACTCAGAGGGTGGTGGCTGTGTGGAATGAGCTTCCAGCAGAAGTGGTGGAGGCAGGATCGATTTTAACATTTAAAAGTAAAGTGGATAGGTATATGGACGTGAAGGGAATGGAGGGGTATGGTCTGAGTGCAGGTAGATGGGACTAGGGGAAAACAAATGGTCGGCACGGACTGGAAGGGCCGAGAGGACCTGTTTCCGTGCTGTAATTGTTATATGGTTATATGGTTACATTCTGCATCATTGACCATCAATGGGGAAACATTCTCCCCATATCCAGCCTGTCTAATTATGCAGTGATAAACGAAGGAGGTGGTGTGACTGGGGCATGAATGCTAGAACCATCTGAATGGCCTGATTCTGTGCTGTAAACATACTTTCAGCCAGTTGGTCTAACTTTCACGGTTATGTTTTAATACCTGTAATTTTGTTTTGAAGGTGACAGCAGGTGTGCCATTGCAGAAGGAGTACACCGAGGAGGTAAATTTGGCATGGTTGTTGTCCTCTGTGGTGGGTTTGTATCGTAAAGGTGGATGGGTTGGTTTTGGGGCCAAAGTCTAGTGTCAAATGAAAGGATTTTGGACATTTGAATGAATCACATCTGTATCAGCAGAAATTTGCTCAATTAAATGCAGATTCACCATCAATTTTCCAACACCTCCTTTAATCCAGACAAAATTACAAGAGCGCGCTTGAAATTTCCCTGAAAGTGCCCCTGAAAATGTGGCGCTTAGGACTCGTCAGGACTTCTGTGGCCGATCGGCGGGTCGAATTTGCCCCCTGTGGCTATGGAACTCCAGCCCGGCTAGAGCCAGCAGATCTGTTCCCATAGCCGACTTTGCAGCCCTTGGCAGACTGTTCCGGTACCATCGGACTCCTCTCTGAGGCCGTGACCTCAGGTCCGGCAAAACGGGGTTAATCCGGCAAGGTTCTGGAACCAAGGGTGCCAGAAAATTGTGGTGAACCTGTATCAAGCCAGCATGAAAACAGTAAGACTGCAAGCAGAACTTGTATCTCAAGTATCTGAAGAATGTTGATGGATCTACTCAGCATCATTGTATCGTGAGGGATTTGGCTGTACATTCCAAAGGTGAGCTGCTGTGTTAACTAGTGAGTTATCCCTTCATCCACAGAAGCAATCAAAGGGGAGATAATTCTTGATTAGTATGCGTGCCAGGGGTTATGGGGAGAAGGCATGAGAATGGGGTTGAGAGGGAAAGGCAGATCAGCCATGACCAAATGGCAGAACAGCCTCAATGGGCCGAATGGCCTCTGCCTTATGATCTTAATGTGCTCATGAATGGAAACTCTCCAGCTAATGGCATGGGGTGGATGGAAGTTGGCCTCTTCTATGGGACTAATTAAGTAAATGTGGCATGACTTAAATCCAAGTGACCTTGCAAAACCTGTAGTTATATATCAATAGGGTAGACAGTCTGGACCTTTTTATTTCCCCAGGATGGAAAATTCCAATATTAGAGGCCACAGCTCTGCAATGAGAGGGGCAAAGTTTAAAGGAGATGTGTGGGGGAGGGTTTTTAATATTGTGAGTGGTGGGTGCGTGGAACGCGCTGCCAGGGGTGTTGAAGAGACCTTGGATAGGCGCATGGATATGGATCACGTGCAGCTGGATTATGATTGGTCCTGGCATCATGTTCAGCACAGACATTGTGGGCTGAAGGGCCTGTCCCTGCGCTGTAGAGTTTTATGGACTCGATGGGCTGAATGGCACCTCTCCATGGGAATAACTAAGTAAATGTGGATGACTTAACTCGTAGTTCTCTTCCTTGGTGCAGAACCTGGACTTGCTGGCGAAGGGCTGCAGTAATCTCCGGAAACAAATCGAGAACGCAAACACATTTGGGGTGGCGGTGGTGGTGGCAGTCAATGCCTTCAAGTAAGGTTTTAAATAAAAGAACACAACTGCTGGAGCAACGCAGTGGGTCAGGCAGTATCTCTGGAGAACATGGACAAGTGACATTGTGGCCATTATTTCAGATTCTGAAGAAGTCAAGAGTTTTATTGTAATTTGTCCCAGATGAGCAATGAAATTACTTGCAGCAGCACCGCAGAATATGTGAACATGGTGCTCTGTAAACGATATGCACGAGTATATATATATATATATATATATATATATATATATATATATGTGTGTGTGTGTGTCTGTCTGTATATATATATATATATACACTCATGCATATGTACATATATACATACGTATGTACACACATATATGTATGCATTTATGTACATATGTACACATAAAAACCACAATAATAGTGCACTAGAGATATCGTCTGTCCATTCCCAGCACAGATTATGCCTGACCTGCTGAGTTCCTCCAGCACTTTGTATTTTGTTAATGATTCCAGCACTTGCAATTTCTTGTCTTGCGTTGGATGGTGCCCCTGTCAGCCCGTGCCCCCTTGTGTCTTGCTGCAGGTCAGACACTGAGGCTGAGCTGGAGTTGGTGTGTAGTACAGCCAAGGAGGTGGGTGCATTTGATGCTGTGAAGTGCACTCACTGGGCTGAAGGAGGCCTGGGAGCTGTGGAGCTGGCTAAAGCAGTACAGAGAGCTTCAGAAATACAGAGTGACTTCAAATTCCTTTATGATTTAGAGGTAAGAATTAACTAATTAAAAACTGCCTGGATAGAGTGAATCTAGAGAGGATTATTGAGATCAAGTTGTGGGCCCCATATCTTTGGAGGGATGTGCTGGCGTTGGAGAGGGTGCAGAGGAGGTTTACGAGAATGATCCCAGGGATGAGTGGGTTAACATATGATAAGCGTTTGACAGCACTGGGCTTATACTCGCTGGAGTTTAGATGAGAAGGGACCTCATTGAAACTTACCCAACAGTGAAAGGCCTGGATAGAGTGGATGTTTGCACTAGTGGGAGAGTCTAGGACCAGAGGGCACAGCCTCAGGATAAAATAGCGTAACTGTAGAAAGGAGATGAGGAGTTTCTTAAAACAGAGGGAGATGAGTTTGTGGAATTCATTGCCACAGGTGGCTGTGGAGGCCAAGACAGTGGGTATTTTTAAAACTGAGATTAATAAGAGCCTAGTAACTGTCAAAAGGTTATGGGGAGAAGGCAGGAGAATGGGGTTGAGGGAAAAATATATCAGCCATGATTGAATGGCGGAGCATATAATGTTTTATGGCTTTAATGTCCACATCCTATGAACATTTTATACATGAACATTGTTTGAGCACCTTAATGGTTCTATATTACCACATGTACCAAGGTACATTGAAATGCCTTTGCGTACGGTTCAGTAAAATTATTTCCATACACAAGTATAATCTCAGAATGTATGGTACCAACCCACTAAGTCCATGTGCTAGAGTCGCTTGGTTTTGGCACCATTTCCCAGTCCCAGCAGCAGCCATAAAGGCCCGTTGTAGCCGTTGGCTCCATCCGGATCGTCCCGTGAACCGTCGTCCCTCTCCTCGCCCGACAGCCTTCAGCTTTCCTGCCCCGGTGGGTGCTTCCCGTAACCGACCTTGAGGCGAGACCCAGTGGTTCTTACCGGCCCATAATGTTCCATCAGCTGTCGTTGCCATACTCCCTCCTCTCCTGTCCTCTGGAGTGAGCAGGGGCATGTCTCAGCAGCTTCCATCTTTAGGCGGGTTTCTGGTCCTGTAGCGGGCCGGGCTGGGCCTGCCGCCGAGGTTTGACTATAGCGCTACCACTGCAGATATATGTGTGGCTGCAAGGAACTGCAGATGCTGGTTTACAAAAAAGGCACAGAGTGCTGGAGTAACTCAGCAGGTCAGGCAGCATCACTGGAGAACGAGGATAGATGACGTTTCTAGTCGGGGCCCTTTGGGCTGATGCACCTTGTTAATGATGGGAAGAAAGTTACAGTGAAAATGTTCCAATTATAAAGTGCCAGAGAACCGAAGTGATGAGGAAAGGCAATGGAGGCCGGTTCTCTGGATGTTTCAAGAGAGAGCTAGATAGGGCTCTTAAAAATAGCGGAGTCAGGGGATATGGGGAGAAGGCAGAACGGGGTACTGATTGGGGATGATCAGCCACGATCACATTGAATGGTGGTGTTGGCTCGAAGTGCCAAGTGGCCTACACCTGCATTTATTGTCTATTGTCTATAAAGGCAAATGGAATTTATAGCACTGAAGGGGAGAGTTGATCCAAAATAAACACTTGTGGAAACATTGTGCTCAATTTCTCACAGTATTTGTTTGGTCGGTCTATCATGTTCCAAACTGCATTTCCGTGTGGTTTCTGTTTCTTTCAAGCTCCCGATTGTGGACAAAATCCGTACGATCGCCCAGAGGATCTACGGTGCTGCCGATGTGGAACTCAGCCCAGAGGCACAGCATAAAGTACAGGTTTACACCGAGCAGGTAGGGGCTGGCTCCTAGTCATGCAGCACGGAAACACAGAGTCCACGCTGACCATTGGCCACCTGTCACACTAGTTCTGTGTTTCTCATACACTCCCTGCATACCAGGGGGCTTAATAATTAGAGGCAAATTAACCTCCAAACCTGCACATCCTAGGGATGTGGGAGGAAACCAGAGCACCCAGCAGAAAAGGGAACATGCAAACTCAACACAGACAGCACCAAGGTCAGGAATGAAGCCGGGTCTCTGGTGCTGTGAGGCAGCAGCTCTGCCAGTGCCGCCCTTGTGTGACAATAGTAAACCTAAACTATACATAAATACAATCATCAAACTTTCAGAGGGAAAGATTTAATAGGAACCTGAGGGGTAGCTTTTTCACACAAAGGGTGGTGGGTGTATATCTAACGAGCTGCCAGAGGAGGTAGTTGAGGCAGGGACGATCGCAACGTTTAAAAAACATTTAGATGGGTACATGGACAAGACAGTTTAAGAGGAATGTGAGGGGGAAAAAAACACAGGCAGGTGGGACTAGTGTAGAGGGGACATGTCGGTCGGTGTGGGCACGTTGGGCCGAGGGACCTGTTTCCACAATGTATGACTAAGTACAATAGGTAAAGCAAAGGGGAATGAACAGAAAATAGTTCTCCACATTGTAGCACACCAGATCCATGTGAGTAACATGAGAGGATTTCTCCCTCATCTGAGTCTCTCTCTTGTATTTGAGCAGGGATTTGCAGGACTTCCCATCTGCATGGCCAAGACTCACCTGTCATTATCTCATGAGCCGGAGAAGAAGGGGGCACCGACTGGATTTGTTCTGCCAATCCGGGACATCCGAGCCAGCGTTGGCGCAGGGTTCCTGTACCCGCTGGTGGGCACGGTGAGTCACTGGACAGGTCTGAGTCACGAGGCCGGGTACCAAGAGGTTTTGTATAGCCACCTGGATATATTGTTGCTCATCTATCAGTTTCACAATGATTTGCCCTTCATTTTTCTACATCCCCTCCAGACCCACTTCACTAAACCGACTTTAGAGAAACCAGTGATCCCCGTACATGAGCACTATCCTACACACTAGGGGCAATTTACAACTTTGCAAGCTCTGTTGTCCAATCTGTCTTGATTATCACACTGCAAAATTTGCAGAAATGTCTCTCCTCACCGCCAGTGTCTGAAGAGGGGGGGGGTCCCCACCCAAAACGTCATCTAACCATGTTCTCCACAGATGCTGCCTGACCCGCTGAGTTACTCCAGCACTCTGTGAATCGTCACCTATCCATGTTCTCCACAGATGCTGCCTGACCCGCTGAGTTACTCCGGCACTCTGTGAAACATCACCTATCCACGTTCTCCACAGATGCTGCCTGACCCATTGAGCAATTTGTGTCTTTCAATATTCATACCATTGGGTTGTTAATGGCTCAACCCACTGATGGCGTGATGGTTCTCCTGAGAGGAGAGTGGGCGGGGGGGTGGGCGGGGGTGGGAAGCCAAATATTAAAGGGCTTGAGACATTGACAGTATAATTATCTGCACTAAATTATGGGAATGGCATCTCCTGTTACATTGCAACAGGTGAGCGAGCGGTGGCTTGAGCAGGGAGGGTGAAGAGCGTTGCTTGCTCACCTTGCCTGGGGTGCTCTACTGCTCATTGTTCGAGTGGATCCTGGCTCCATCCACGCGGATTGTTTATCCAGCCGGGGTGTCCTCTTGCCATTGAAGAGCAGGGCTGCGCTTTCTGTGTGAAAAATGAGGCTTGACGCAAAATGCGGTCTGTTCTTCAACGATCCCTATTCATCCTGTAATCCTTCACCTGCAACTTGTATCAGCTACAGACAGCGCTCATTGAGTCTAGCTGGCTTGGAGTGATGTTTGTATTCAATACCTGGCTTCATTTGGTGTCTCTGCATTTCCCCCAGTTACATAACCATGGTCCTCCTGATTAAATATTACTGGTTGTATGCCGTTGTCACCTTCCCCTCAGCTAACAATGAACCATTCTACATTTCCTTATCATCATCTACTTTGATCTCTCGTTTTCACACCTTACCCTTCTAAATCTCTAGTCTCCCTCTCTCCTGACCATCACTAAAGAAGGGTCTCAACCCAAAAAGTCACCTATTCTTTCTATTCAGTGATGCTGCTTGGAAAATGGACAAGGAAGAGCCAGTGGATGTAGTCTGCCTGGAGTTTCAGAAAGCATTTGATAAGGTCCCACATAGATTAGTGGGAAAAATTAGGGCACATGATATTGGGGGTAGGGTAATGACATGGACAGAAAATTGGTTGGCAGACAGGAAACAAAGAGTAGGGATTAACGGGTCCCTTTCAGAATGGCAGGCAGTGACTAGTGGGGTACCGCAAGGCTCGGTGCTGGGACCGCATGTATTTACAATATACATCAATGATTTAGATGAAGGGATTAAAAGTAACATTAGCAAATTTGCAGATGACACAAAGCAGGGTGACAGTGTGAACTGTGAGGAGGATGCAGGGTGACTTGGACAGGTTGTGTGAGTCGGCAGATGCATGGCAGATGAAGTTTAATGTGGATAAATGTGAGGTTATCCACTTTGGTGGCAAAAATTGGAAGGCAGATTATTATCTGAATGGTGTCAAGTTGGGAAAGGGGAAGTACAGCGGGACCTGGGGGTCCTTGTTCACCAGTCACTGAAAGTAAGCATGCAGGTACAGCAGGCAGTGAAGAAAGCTAATGGGATGTTGGATAGAGCTCCTAAATATAGCAGAGTCAGAGGATATGGCGAGAGGTTAGTAATGGGGTACTGATTGTGGATGATCAGCCATGATCATATTGAATGGCGGTGCTGGCTGGAAAGGCCGAATGGCCCTGCATCTATTTATTGTCTGTCTCGCTGAGTTACTCCAGCATTGTGTGTCTAACCATGGTTGGAAGTTTAGTTTTGACAAGGGTAGGCTGCTCTAAAAGGTTAGATCGCATGGGATCCAAAGAGAGATAGCTGAATGGATTGAAAATTGGCTTCAGGGAAGAAGCAGAGGGTGATGGTAGAAGGTTGCTTCTCGGACTGGAGGCCTGTGACTAGTGGTGTGCCTCTGGGTTTGGTTCTGGGCCCGTTACCTTTTGTCATCTACATCAGTGATTTGGATGAGAACATACAGGGCAAGATTAGCAAGTTTGCTGATGATACAAAAGTGAGTGGTTTTGCAGATAGTGAAGATGGTTGTGAACGATTGCAGCAGGATCTGGATCGATTGGCCAGGTGGGCGGAGGAATGGTTGATGGAATTTAATACAGAGAAGTGTGAGGTGTTGCATTTTGGGACGTCGAACAAGGGCAGGACCTACACAGTGAATGGTCGGCCTCTGGGTAGTGTTGTAGAGCAGAGGGATCTAGGAGTACAGGTGCATGGATCCTTCAAGGTGGAGTCGCAGGTAGAGGGTGGTCATAAAGGCGTTTGGCACATTGGCCTCCATCAGTATTGAGTACAGAGGTTGGGAGGTCATGTTGCAGTTGTATAAGACGTTGGTGAAACTGTGTTTAGAATATTGTGTTCAGTTCTGGGCACCATGTTATAGGAAAGATATTGTCAAGCTGGAAAGGGTACAGAGAAGATATACAGCGATGTTGCCAGGACTAGAGGGTGTGAGCTATAACGAGAGGTTGAGTAGGCTGGGTCTCTATTCCATGGAGCGCAGGAAGATGAGGGGAGATCTTATAGAGGTGTACAAAATCATGAGAGGAATAGATCGGGTAAATGCAGAGTCTGGTGCCCAGAGTAGGGGAATCGAGGACCAGAGGACAGGTTCAAGGTGAAAAGATTTAATAGGAATCTGAGTAACTTTTTCACAAAGGGTGGTGGGTGTATGGAACAAGCTGCCAGAGGAGGTAGTTGAGGCTAGGACTATCGCAACATTTAAGAAACAGACAGGTACAAAGATAGGACAGTCTGAAGAAGGGTCTCGACCCGAAACATCACCCATCCCTTTGCCCCACCCAGTCCACGCCAACCATTGATCACCCCGTACGCGGGTTCTATCCTCTACACTAGGGCCAATTAACCTACGCCCGTGGAGAACCCACAGGGAGAACGTGCAGACTCCATACAGACAGAACCTGTTGTCTGCACTGTAAGACAGCAACTCTACCCCTGCGCCACTGATGTGAAGGCACCAGTGAAATAATAATCAGAATGAAGCAAGGTAACAAGGTTAATGGAGATGTGTGCGACAGGTTTTATTGAATTGGACAAGAACAAGACCTGCCTGTCATTGTGTCCTTTTCAGTCTTGTCAGATCAGATACTAACCCAGCCTCCGTGTGTGTGTGTGTTTTTACAGATGAGCACGATGCCAGGATTGCCAACCAGACCCTGCTTTTATGATATTGATTTAGACCCCGAGACTGAAGAGGTAAACGGGCTCTTCTAACCAGGCACCATGACAAAAGGTAAGCAAAGCCCCCTCACAGGTCTATTAGAACATTGACGAGTACAGCACAGCATCAAGGCCCTTCAGCTTCTGGTCTTTGACATTTCTTTGGGAGGGGGAAGGTTCTGACCCGAAACGTCATCTATTCTTTTTCTCCAGAGATGCAGCCTGACCTGCTGAGTTACTCCAGCATTTTGTGTCTATCTAAGTCCTATCTACCCTGTCTATGCCTCTCATAACTTGCTGCAGTTGTAACACCTGTCCCTACACTTCCTTCCTTGCCTCCATCCAGGGACCAGGTGAGACAGAAGTTTTTCCTCTAACGTCATCTACTGCATCTGGTGTTGCTGACGTGGCCTCCTGCGCATCAGCGAGCCTAAGCAAAGACTCGGCGACCGTTCCACCAAAGACTTGCGCTCAGACCGCCAAGGCTTGCTGGATCTCCCACTTGCCATTCCCACACTAATCTTTCTGTCCTGGGCCGCCTCCATTACCAGCATTAGGCTACATGCAAGCTGGAGAAACAGCACCTCATATTCCGCTTGGGTAGCTTACAACCTAAAGGCATGATCATTGAATTCTCTAATTTTAGGTACTAAACCCTGCCGTGCCTTTTCCCCAACTTCTCTGCACCCCACCTGGTCCCGCACTTGCCCGTCCTGGCCCCTTACTTCATCTGGCTTCACAATTCACAACTTCTCTCCTGATCACACACTTATTATCTTTATCTCTAGTCTTGATGCAACCATCTGCCTATCAGCTCCCCCTGCCATCACCCTGTACCCACCTATCACTTGCCAGGGTTTGTCCTGCCCCTTTTCTCCCCCTCACTCCGGCCACAATCTGTCTGAAGGGTCCTGACCTAAAATGTAACCTATCCATGTTCTCCAGAGATGCTGCCTTTCCCAATGAGTTACTCCACAGTCTTTGTGTGTGTGTGTGTGTGTGTGTAAGTAAAAATAAATCACCTTAAACTTAGTTCTCTTGTGCTCCATTTCCCTACTCAGGGCAAGAGTGCGTTTGCCCTTATGATTTTTTACACTGTCCTGCACATTGTCTTTTTCAGTTCCTTGTGTCTACTACTTGGATTTTCTGTCTGTCTTGCAGTGTCCAGAAGATTGGAGAGACTGGCAGCAGTCTGGATGACAATGGGGATTCATTTCACTGGCTGGGACGGTGCTGAGATTACAAACAGTGCGTGATGCCAGGAAGTGCTTTCCATTCCAACAATCACCGCCCTGACAGAACTGCTGATTCACAAGCTGACAATCTGTGCATTTTGTGGGGGAATGCTCGCGTGAATGTTCTAGTTTTCTAACAGAATAAAAGCACGGTTTCCTAGCTCCTGCCTGTGTTTGTTGCACCGCTGTTTACCGCTGTGCTAGTGCCTCGGGGCTGAGCACTGCGCCCTGTTCTGGGTACAAACTTAGGGAGGGGGAGGGGGCAGAGTGCAGGGAGGAGGAGGAAAAGGAAGAGAAGGCACTCAAGTTACAGGGAAATATTGAAGGACATGGATAAAGTGAACCCCAAGTCTTTTCCCCCCAGTGGTAGAGGATTCTAAAACTAGAGGGCACAGGCTTAAGGTGAGACTTAAGGGAGAGATTTAAGACTGACCTTGGGCGCAACTTTTTCCACCCAGAAAAAGACACAAAGTGCTGGTGTAACTAGGATCTTCTGAATCCCACGACAGAAAGCAAAGAACAAACGGCACTTAGCTGAGCCGGACACCCTGTGTCACGTTTATTCCAGGAGCCCCTTTTACCTAGCATAACCCGTGTGCAGATAAGGCCAATTAGTGTGTCTGACTGTGGAGTTGTTATTGACCTGGTGAGGCTGCTGGTGAGTCGCCAGCGGTGACAGGCTGTATGCAAAACCAACGTGGCCGTGAAGGTGCCACGTAGCCATATGACATGAGCAGAATTAGGCCATTCGGCCCATTATGCCATTCAATCATGGCTGACCTATCTTTCCCCCTCAACCCCATTCTCCTGCCTTCTCCCCATAAACTTTGACACCCGTACTAATCAAGAATCTGTCAATCTCTGCTTTAAAAAATATCCAATATCTTGGCCTCCCCAGGTGTTTGTGGCAATGAATTCCACAGATTCACCACCCACTGGCTAAATAATTCCTCCTGGAACATGAATAGGTGACGTTTTGGGTTAGGACCCTTCAGACTGTGCCTGACCTGAAACGTCACCTATCCACGTTCTCCAGGGATGCTGTCTGACCCGCTAAACTCCAGCCATTTATTTTTGTAAACCAGCGTCCGCAGTTCCCTGTGTCTACTTTATCTACACAGGGGAATCGGTATCTGAAACGTGCTGCCAGAGGAGGCTCTAGAAGCAATTACAATGATGACTTCTAACAGCCATTTGGACAGATATACGGGGTAAATGTGACAGGCCCAGAATGCCAACTTGGTCAGCATAGGAAATGTGGGCCAAAGGGCCTGTGTCTGTGCTGTATCTATTAGTCTCCACCCCCCTACAGTTGGTAGACTATCCTGACTTCCACACTACTCCCAATGGGCAGCTTTGGAGGGTAACTTAATACAGAAGATTGGTTTCTTGCTTCAATTGGCACTCTGAGCGTGTGAGAGGCAAGCATGGGGGAGCACCTTGTGACTGTCACCCAGGAGGCAGGCGGGGCCGAGACCCTGGAGGAGGGTGGAATACCAGTGTGGACGCGGCAGGGCAGATCCTTGGGCAGGGCAAGCCGAGGAGGAAGTCTTCGGGCAGATGGTGGACATCTTTCAGAGACTTGGTGGCGCCTAAGAAGGAATGGAGGAGCTTTGCGGGGAGGGAGGTGGGAGTTTTGGATGGTGGGAGCTGGCGAGAGGAAAAGGCAGGGAGCGGGGATCAGTGTGTTCCTCAGGACCCTTCCCCTACCTGGAGTCTGCACCCGAGAGAAGTGTAGAACCCCCAGGACACCCCGTAACTCTGCTCCTGAGAGACAGAGACACTGGTGGCTGCATTCACAGGATGAGCTCCATATGGTGGAGAGGGGACATTGAGAGAACTCGCAGCTGAGCCAAGGGAAGCAGAACAGGGCAGGCTGGGAACGGAAGCTCCAAAATGGGAGACGGTGCAGCCGATCCGAAGGAAAGGTGGTTTTGCCTTGGCCGGCGAGGAGTGGAGAGGGAGCTCCAGCCAGACACGCAGATCCTTCACAAGGAGAGACCAAACCATATCCACTGGGACCGGGGGTCCTATGATGGGAGAGGTCCTACCTCAGCAGTTAGGTCACCTACCCAGGCATGAGTTCCTCGAGTTAGAACCAACTCCAAAGGAAGAGAATGGAGAAGCTGAGACGTTTAGTGGAACTTCCATTTAGAACATCCTGCAGGAGATGGGGTCCAACCTGGCTGAACCAGGCACGGTGAAGCCCCACCATGTGCAGAGGGTGCCACCACAGGGCGTGACCTACCCGCCTGCCGTCTGCTGGGGCGACCCTGGAATCTCAGCTGGGGCAGGGAGAGGAGGGATGGAGTGGACCTCCCTAGCAGTCCCTCCAAGGCAGCATCGGGGCAGAGGCCGCGGGTGACAGGGAACTTCCAGGAAGCGAGCTGGAGGATGGGGGGGGGGGGGCAAGACCTCACGTTGAAACTAACCCCCCCCCCACAAAATGCATAACAGAAACCTCATCTCTTGCAATAAACTGTCTCCAAAGCACCAGACAGCAACATCATCTTACAGCTGCTCAGAACCTTGCCCTCAGAAAGCAGTAATAATAAAAACCATTAAAACTCTAGAAAACAGAACTTTTATTTTAACTTTCAAAATACATAGATTTAAAATAAAAATCACGATAGCTTTAAAAAATGGTGAACAATGTTAGTCCAAACACACAATGCAGACCCTGTGCATGGTTTCCTGTGACTGGACGCGAGCTACAAAGATTAAACCCCGAGTAAGGTTTTGCTTCTGTCGCACTCTCCCACTACACCAGTCTGAAGGGCCCCAACCCAAAACATTGCATGTCCATTCCCTCTGCAGATGCTGCCTGACCCGCTCGGTTTTTTAAGAGCTTGTAAAAAATGTAGCAAGCAAACAGGCACTTTGGCGCACCAAATCCGCAGTGACCATTAATCACGTGATCATGAGTTCTACGTTATCCCACTATCTCATCCACTCCCTGCGTGCCAGGCCAATTAACCCATAAACTGTCTTTGGGTGTGGAAGCAGGAGCACCCAGAGGAAACCCATGGTGAAACCACAGGGAGATTGTGCAAACACACAGACAGGATCAAGCCAGGGTCTCTGGCACGGTTGGCAGCAGCTCTACTGTTGCACCAGTGCTGTACCGGCCGTGCAAGTCTTTGCCCCTCATCTCTCTCTATCTCAAGACACCAGCTCTCGGGAACGCTCGCTCCCACTAGCCATGGAGCTGTGGCCCTGTGCGTGGGGAGGATTGAGGCCGTTATTCTTAAACATGGCCCGTGACACTCCAGTTCTGATGAAGTCATTCTTTTTTACTTAAGGAGATTAAGCTCAGGGATAGACCTGCAAAACCTATGCCCCAAATCCATCAGTTCTGAGTCTATACCTGTCCTGATACCAACCCCAACTGGCAGAAGGGGATGACCATGGTCCAGGGAAGATGGTGGTTGTTTTTTAAACTAACCGCTGTGTCTACCCCCCTCATAATAATATAAACTTCATGGGTCACCTCTCATCCTCCTTCCCTCCAGCAGTAGAGATGGTGCCCGGGACTACAGTTTGCTTCCTCCACTGGGTCTGTGCCGCCCAGCGACCCCCGCACATTAACACTATCCAAGCCAATTAACCTACAAACCTGTCCGTCTCTGGAGTGTGGGAGGAAACCGAAGATCTTGGTGGAAAACCCCACGCAGGTCACGGGGAGAACGTGCAAAGTCCATACAGACAGCACCCGTAGTCGGGATCGAACCCGGGTCTCGCTGCGAGGCAGCATCTATTCCGCCGCGCCACCTCTAGCAATGTTTCTACGATTCCAGTGAAATAGGGCGGCACAGTGGTGCAGCTGGTAGAGCCACTGCCCCCCAACACCGGAGACCCAGGTTCGATCCTGACCTCGGCTGCTGTCTGTGTGTGGAGCTTGCACATTCTCTCTGTGGCCGAGTGGGTCTCTTCTGGGTGCTCCGGTTTCTTCCCGCATCCCAAAGATGTGCGGTTTTGTAAGCTAATTGGCTCTCTGTAAATTGCCCCTAGTGGAGTGGAAGAGACTGTGCAATAACATAAAACTTGCGTGACGGGTGACCAATGGTCGGCGTGGACTGTTCCCTTTATGTATCTTTTAATCAATCAATGCAGCTCCGGGATAGAGCTGCCATAACTCTGTGGACCAGCATCTACCCTGGTTCCAACTCCAGTCTGAAGGGGAATGGTGAGGCTGTTACTGTGAACATGTTCTGAAGAACATGAATAGGTAATGTTTCTGACCCAAGCCGCCACCTATCCATGTTCTCCAGCGATGCTTCCTGACCCGCTGAGTATCTGCACCACTTTGTGTCCTTCCTGTCAGGTAAACCAGCAACTGGAGTTCCTTGTTTCTCTCTTGATGAAACACCATTCGGATTCACTTTAGAGCATCCACCTGACCTGCCCTGACAGCCAGCCGAGAGTAAAGCCAGAGGGAAGGGCCAAACCCGGGGCCTAGTCGCAGAGACTGTTCTCCGAGTCACTGTCATTGTCGGCCTGGTGCTGCAGAGCTCCCCCCGTCTGCTCCTGCTCCAGCTCCAGCTCCGAGCTCTCGGCCGCGTCCTCGGCTTTGACGGACGCCAGGAGGGTCTTGTGCTGGGGCGAGGCTGCGGCTGCGGCTCCGGGCCGCCACTGCTGCAGGAACGTGTGCGCCGCCTCCTCCAGCAACTGCGAGCACTCGGTCGTGCCCAGCTCGGGGCCGTTCACGCTGATGTGCAGGAGGCTGTCGAGCAGCCCGGCGTCCCGGCAGCGGCCTCCCCTCAGCCGGGCCTCCGCCCCGCGCAAGGCTCCGGCCGCCCGCTCGTCCCACGCCGGGCCCACGGGCGCCGCCAACGCCGCCTCGGCCACGGCCGCCAGCCCCGGGCAGGTGGGGAGGCGCAGCAGGCGGCGGAGGCTCCACTCCACGGCCGTGGCCCCGGGCTCGGGCTCGGGCAGGCTGGAGCGCCAGGCCCGCAGCTCGGGCTGGAGCCGGGCCCACTCAGCCTGCAGCCGGGCCTCGGCGCCTGCCTCCCCGGGGTGGAAGCGTGAGGCCAGGGCGGCCACTTGCGCCTGTCCGTGGGCCGCCGCCTCGGGGGAGCCCGGCTCGGGCACCAACAGCGGGTTGAAGACGGCGAGGGCGGCCAGAGGCGAGGCCCCGGCCTCGGGCCCGAGGAAGCGGCGCCGCAGCTCGGCCGCCAGCCCGGCCGCGTAGGCCTCCAGCAGGCTGCGAAGCTCGGCCTGGTCGCGGGCGTCGAGCGGCGGCAGGCCGCAGGCGGACAGGCGGCCGCCGGGCTCCAGGTCGGCCCGCAGGCGGCTCAGCGGCGCCCCGGACTCTGCCGCTTCCCGCAGCCGCTGCAGGGCGCCCCGCAGCTCGGCGTCGGGCGGCGCCTGGAGCCCCCCGGCCCGGCGCAGGGCCCGTGTCAGGCCGCGGAGCGCGTCCGCCGCCGCCCCCAGGATGTAGAGGCCCCCCGCGGCCCGCGGAGCGCTCAGCTGGGCCCAGAGGCCGCAGGCCGCCGCCTCCGCCCCGCCCTGAGCCCGCAGCGCCCGCAGCAGCGCCGGCAGAGCCTCGTACGCAGCCTCCACCGACGCCTCGACCGACTGGCGGCACCGGCGGCAGGTGCGCCGCAGCCGGCGGAGCAGCGCTGGTCGGAGGCGGCGGCTGGGCGGCGAGACCTCGGCCCCGGGCTCGGCCTCGGCCTCGGGCAGGCGGGCGGCCAGGTAGGCCTCGGCCAAGGCGGGCGAGCGCTCCAGCAGCTCCCACAGCTGGTACAGCCAGGCCTGGAGCCGGAGCAGCGGCCCGCATGTTCCGGTCCCGGCCCCGGCCCCCGCCAGCAGCAGCAGCCGCCGCCCCGGCCCCGGCCACGCCAGCCCCAGCAGCCCCGGCCACGCCTCCCGCAGCCGCGCCGCCGGCTCCTCCTCGCCCGCTTGCTCGGTCACCAGCCAGGCCAGGCGGCTGCCCTGCAGCTCCGCGCGGCCCAGGGCGCGGCCCACCGCCCCGGCCACCTCCTCACCCGAGTCCCAGGCGCCGGCGCGGCCTACCTCGGCGAAGAGTAAGCCCCACGTCACCTCCCTGGAGTCGGCATCGACGTACTGCGCGAAGCCGAGCAGCGCGGCCTCGCCCCCGGCCCCGGCCGCCCCCGGGCCGCTCCTCTCACACAGCAGCCCGAAGCGAGCGGCGCGCCGCAGGCCCAGCAGCACGCGCCTGCGCACGGCGAGGCCCAGCGCGCGGAAGACGCGGCGCAGCGTGGCGGCGCGCCGGAAATGCGTGGGCGCGGCGCCTAGCAACCGCAGCGCGGGGCGGAGCTTGGCGGTGGGCAGCCCCTCCCGCGCCAGCCAATAGGCGGCCTGGAAAAGGGCGCGCAGCGAGGCCGCTTCCTGCCGCCCGCTCCGGGCCAGCTGGCGCGCGGACAGGCGGCCCGACAGCTCGGCGCGGACCGCGGCTGCGTGCTGCTGGGACTCGGCGTGGGCCTGCAGCGCTGCCTTCTTGTAGCGCACGGCCGGCGTGCCGTTGAACACCTTGCTCTTGTTCTGCCGGTTGTGGGCGTCGTGTCGCCGGCAGAGGTAGCAGTACATGCCGCGGCCCTCCTCGTACACCAGCCAGTACACGCCCGTGCGCTCGCAGTACGTCAGCTCCCGCTCGCACAGCCAGCGGTGCACGAAGCGGTCGCCCCCGCCCCCGCCGCCGCCGCGCCGGCCCGGCCCCGACGCCGTGACCGCGCTGCCCGTGGCAGGGAGCGCGCACCCGCTGCGCGCGCACTTGTAGTGGGCGTGCACGCGCGCCGACTCGTAGTTGGCGAAGACGGCGCGGAAAGCGGCCTCCAGCTCGGCCGCTGCCAGCTGCTGCTGCCGCCGCGACGCCGTCTCCTCGGGGCCGGCGGTGGCCGCTGGCTCCGGATCCGGATCCGCCGCATCTGCAGACACAGAAAGAGAGAGCAGGCGTTAGTTATTGTTGCAGCACAGACCATCTCAAACCAACCTCCCTTCCATCGACTCCATCTACACCTCACGCTGCCTCGGCAAGGCCAGCAGCATCATCAAGGGCCAGTCGCACCCCGGCCACTCCCTCTTCTCCCCTCTCCCATCGGGCAAGAGGTACAAAATGTGTAAAATCGCACACCTCCAGATTCAGGGAGAGTTACTTCCCGGCTGTTATCCCATTCCACCACAACCTGAGAGCAGTGCTGAACTGCAATCTACCTCATTGGGGACCTTCAGATTATCGTTGATCAGACTAGACTTGACTTGTTTTACTTTGCACTAAAGGGTTTTCCATTATCGTTTATCTACACTCTGTGGCCGGCTCGATTGTAATCGTATACAGTCGTTCTGGTGACTAGTTAGCACGCAACAAAAGCTTTTCACTGTACTTCGCTACACGTGACAACTAAACTGAACGGAAATGAAATTATATGTGGCCACTACAGGCCCTGGGAGCACAACACTCCTATGCATTCTAATATATAAAGAAGCATTCTACAACTTCTATAAATCTGCAACAGATTTTACACAAACATTCAATAACGTCTAGAATTTTGTGCCATTTAGGTGGCCCCTGTTTGCATACCTTGAGTCTCACTGACTCGTCACGTGAGGAATAAAGATTCATTCATTCAATAAATTATACGCAAACATTCTATGTGCAACGCATTATAAACAAACACTCAATAACGTATATAAGTCTACAATACAGTATAAAAATTATTACATTCCATAAGTCTAGAATTAGAACAAAAACCAACGGATTCTATAAATCTGCCATAAATTATAACAAATAATTTGGACAAGTTTATAATATATTTTTTTAATTTTAATGAATTCAACAAACAATGGAAATGCTCCCATTTTGTATATTTTTCTTCAATAAACTTGTTCAACAACTCCCTACGGCTCCGGCCCTTGAAGTTAGAGAAGCCAATGTTCATACCGCTGGGGTGTAAGCTACCCAAGTGAAATACGAGGTGCTGTTCCCCCAATTTGCGCTGGGCCTCACTCTGACAATGTAGGAGGCCCAGGACAGAAAGGTCAGTATGGGAATTGATGGGAATATTTAACTCCCCCTAGCCGATCTCCCGGTTGCTAAACACTTTACCCCCCTCTCCCATTCCCACACTGAACTTTCTATCCTGGGCCTCCTCCACTGTCAGAGTGAAGACCAATGCAAATTGGAGGAACAGCACCTCATATTTCACTTGGGCAGCTTATATTCATAATATGAATATTGACTTTTTTAACTTCACGAAACCTTTGCTTTCCCTCTCCATCTCTCCCCCATCCCAGTTTGACTAGTTTTACAGTCCTCCCGATTAAATTTTCCTGATTGTATGCTCTGTTATCATCCTACTCCTTCCCCCCCATCGACTCCTCAACGGTGGCCATTCAAAGAAAGTTCAGTATGTCTCCAACAACTTTGATCAATTTCTATAGATGCTCCATGGAAAGAACCCTGTCGGGAAGCATCACAGCTTGGTTTGGGAACAAGTTCTGCCCACAACCATAAGGAATTGCAGAGTTTTAGACGTAACCCAGTCCATCACACAGACCAGACTCCCCACCACTGACTCCACTGACACTTCACACTGCCTCAGAAAAGCAGCCACCATAATCAAAGACTTGTCCTACCCCGATTATTCCCATAATCCAAGAGATGACAACCTACTACAATAACAACCACCTGAAACCCAACCCATCAAAAAACCAACTGCAGCTTCCACCTTAAAAATCGAGATGCAGGAAAACAACTGCTCGTCTCATGGGATGGCCACAAACTCTCCAACCACTCCCACCCCGTGTACCTCGGAGTCACACTCGACAGGACACTTTCTTTCAAAACCCACCTTAAGAACACCAAAACCAAGGTCAACACTCGCAACAACATCCTGCGCAAACTGGTAAACTCAAAGTGGGGCGCTGATCCACCAACCATCCGTGCAACTGCCCTAGCCCTGTGCTTCTCCACAGCTGAATACGCGTGCTCAAGCTGGAGCCGCTCCCACCACTCCAAACTGGTTGACACAGCCCTCAACGACACCTGCCGCATTATCACAGGATGCATAAAAACAACGCCAGTCCAGTGCCTCTACGCCCTAGCTGGTATTGCCCCCCCCCCCCCCATATCAGACGATCCATCGTCGCCCAAGACGAGCGGAGAGCACAGGAGATCGATACCAGGCACCCCCTGCACGGCCACACAGCACCTCCACCCCGACTGAAATCCAGAGCCAGTTTCTTGCAGACAGTCCCACCTCTCCAGACAACCAAAGAAACAGCAAGGACCAACATCTGGAAAGATGAATGGAACCAGCTCAACACACGAGCCCACGACAGGATGGAGAGAGGAATCACTCCGACTGAATGCCTCGCCAGCGGGCACGACCTCCCGTGGCCAACCTGGAACACCCTCAACAGATTACCAGTGGAGCCGGGAAGTACAAAGCACTTACGAAAGCATGGAACTACCAGGCAGAAGACACATGCAGCTGTGGAGCAGTACAGACAATGTCCCACCTACTGGAGTGTGACGACGCCCCCCAGTGCAGCCCCCAGGACCTGGCTGAACGACCCGACCAGCTGTGACCCACGGCAGATACTGGCAGTATGACATCTGAGATTGCAACGGACTTGAAGAAGATTCCCATAATATCCTGTATCTTTACACTGTGGACGGCTCGATTATAGAAACATAGAAAATAGGTGCAGGAGTAAGCCATTCGGCCCTTCGAGCCTGCACCGCCATTCAATATGATCATGGCTGATCATCCAACTCAGTATCCCGTACCTGCCTTCTCTCCATACCCCCTGATCCCTTTAGCCACAAGGGCCACATTAACTCCCTCTTAAATATAGCCAATGAACTGGCCTCAACTACCTTCTGTGGCAGAGAATTCCACAGATTCACCACTCTCTGTGTGAAGAATGTTTTTCTCATCTCGGTCCTAAAAGACTTCCTTAAACTGTGACCCCTTGTTCTGGACTTCCCCAACATTGGGAACAATCTTCCTGCATCTAGTCTGTCCAACCCCTTAAGAATTTTGTAAGTTTCTATAAGATCCCCCCTCAATCTTCTAAATTCTATCGAGTACAAGCCGAGTCTATCCAGTCTTTCTTCATGTGAAAGTCTGCCATCCCAGGAATCAGTCTAGTGAACCTTCTCTGTACTCCCTCTATGGCAAGAATGTCATTCCTCAGATTAGGAGACCAAAACTGTATGCAATACTCCAGGTGTGGTCTCACCAAGACCCTGTGCAACTGCAGTAGAACCTCCCTGTTCCTATACTCAAATCCTTTTGCTATGAATGCTAACATACCATTCGCTTTCTTCACTGCCTGCTACACCTGCATGCCTACTTTCAATGACTGGTGTACCATGACACCCAGGTCTGGTTGCATCTCCCCTTTTCCTAATCGGCCAGCATTCAGATAATAGTCTACTTTCCTATTTTTGCCACCAAAGTGGATAACCTCACATTATACTGCATCTGCCATGCATTTGCCCACTCACCCAGCCTATCCAAGTCACCTTGCAGCCTCCTAGCATCCTCCTCACAGCTAACACTACCCCCCAGCTTCGTGTCAGCCGCAAACTCGGAGATGTTGCATTCAATTCCCTCATCCAGATCATTAATATATATTGTAAATAGCTGGGGTCCCAGCACTGAGCCTTGCGGTACCCCACTAGTCACTGCCTACCATTCTGAAAAGGACTCTTTGCTTCCTGTCTGCCAGCCAGTTGTCTATCCACTGAACCCCCAATACCGTGTGCTTTACGTTTATAATCATGTATAGTAGAAATACTATAGATACAATGCATACAGTGCCCTCCATAATGTTTGGGACAAAGACCCATCATTTATTTATTTGCCTCTACTCCACAATTTGAGATTTGTAATTTTAAAAAAAAATCACGTGTGATTAAAGTGCACATTGTCAGATTTTATTAAAGGGTATTTTTATACATTTTGGTTTAACCATGTAGAAATTACAGCTGTGTTTATACATAGTTTTATACATTTCAGAGCACCATAATGTTTGGGACATATGGCTTCACAGGTGTTTGTAATTGCTCAGGTGTGTTTAAATGCCTCCTTAATGCGGGTATAAGAGAGCTCACAGCACCTAGTCTTTCCACCAGTCTTTCCATCACCTTTGGAAACTTTTATTGCTGTTTATCAGCATGAGGACCAAAGTCGTGCCAATGAAAGTCAAAGAAGCCATTATGAGTGAGAAACAAGAATAAAACTGTTAGAGACATTAGCCAAACCTTACCAAAATCAACTGTTTGGAACCTCATTAAGAAGAAAGAGAGCACCGGTGAGCTTAAAAATCGCAAAGGGACAGGCAGGCCAAGGAAGACCTCCACAGCTGATGACAAAAGAATTATCTCTATAATTAAGAAAAATCCCCAAACACCTGTCCGAAAGATTAAAAACACTTCAGGAGTCAGGTGTGGATTTGTCAATGACCACTGTCTGCAGAAGATTTCATGAACAGAAATACAGAAGCTACACTGCAAGATACAAACCACTGGTTAGCCACAAAAATAGGATGGCCAGGTTACAGTTTGCTAAGAAGTATGTAAAAGAGCAAACACAGTTCTGGAAAAAGGTCTTGTGGACAGATGAGATGAAGATTAACTTATATCAGAGTGACGGCAAGAGCAAAGTATGGAGGAGAGGAGGGACTGCCCAAGATCCAAAGCATACCACCTCACCTGTGAAACACGGTGGTGGGGGTGTTATGGTGTTATGGTACTGGCTCACTTATCTTCATTGATGATACAACTGATGATGGTAGTAGCATAATGAATTCTGAAGTGTATAGACACATCCTATCTGCTCAAGTTTAAACAAAACTCATTGGCTGGCAGTTCATTCTACAGCAAGACAATGATCCTAAACATACTGTTAAAGCAACAAAGGAATTTTTCAAAGGTAAATTCTTGAGTTGGCAAGTCAATCGCCCGATCTGACCCCAATTGAGCATGCCTTTTATATGCTGAAGAGAAAACGGAAGGGGACTAGCCCCCAAAACAAGCATAAGCTAAAGATGGCTGCAATATAGGCCTGGCAGAGCTTCATAGAAACATAGAAACATAGAAATTAGGTGCAGGAGTAGGCCATTCAGCCCTTCGAGCCTGCACCGTCATTCAATATGATCATGGCTGATCATCCAACTCAGTATCCAGAGATGCCAACCCTAAATTTAGTTCACAGTAACATTCAACCCATTTGTCCGTAACAAATGGGGGTAAATGCATTTCTCTCAGTAACATACTACTCACTTGGGTTGTTGCCGGCGGCTATGCGCCTGCGCACTGGTGCAGACCAGCGGGCTGCCGGCGGGCAGGTGCGGCACATGCGCACTTGGCAAGGTTGCCGGCGGGTCTGCGCCTGCGCACTGGGTGGGGGTGGGGGCGAGGCCCGGTGATGGGGCTGCCGCGAGCGGCCGGCTGGCGGCAGGAAAACGTCGCCGTGTCGCTGATCGCGCGGGCCGGAGCCGCCCGGGCTCTGGGCCGGGCGTGGCTGCGAGCTGCCGGGCTGGCAAACCGGGGGGCACATGGCGCCGGCGTTCACCACGGGAGGAACACCGGCGCGGCGGTGTTCCGTAACCAGCCTGTTTGGCTGCCGGAACACCGTAATATGGTTATTTCGCCGGGACAAAATACGGCGAATCGGGACACTTGGCATCTCTGCAGTATCCCGTACCTGCCTTCTCTCCATACCTCTGATCCCCTTAGCCACAAGGGCCACATCCAACTCACTCTTAAATATAGCCAATGAACTAGCCTCAACTACCCTCTGTGGCAGAGAGTTCCAGAGACTCACCACTCTCTGTGTGAAAAAAGTCTTTCTCATCTCGGTCTTAAAGGATTTCCCCCTTATCCTTAAGCTGTGACCCCTTGTCCTGGACTTCCCCAACATCGGGAACAATCTTCCTGCATCTAGCCTGTCCAACCCCTTAAGAATTTTGTAAGTTTCTATAAGATCCCCATCTCAATCTCCTAAATTCCAGAGAGTATAAACCGAGTCTATCCAGCCTTTCTTCATAAGACAGTCTGACATCCCAGGAATCAGTCTGGTGAACCTTCTCTGCACTCCCTCTATGGCAATAATGTCCTTCCTCAGATTTGGAGACCAAAACTGTACGCAATACTCCAGGTGTGGTCTCACCAAGACCCTGTACAACTGAAGTAGAACCTCCCTGCTCCTGTACTCAAATCCTTTTGCTATGAAAGCTAACATACCATTCGCTTTTTTCACTGCCTGCTGCACCTGCATGCCTACTTTCAATGACTGGTGTACCATGACACCCAGGTCTCGCTGCATCTCCCCTTTTCCTAATCGGCCACCATTTAATAGTCTGCTTTCCTGTTTTTGCCACCAAAGTGGATAACCTCACATTTATCCACATTATACTGCATCTGCCAAACATTTGCCCACTCACCCAGCCTATCCAAGTCACCTTGCAGTCTCCTAGCATCCTCCTCACAGCTAACACTGCCCCCCAGCTTAGTGTCATCCGCAAACTTGGAGATATTGCCTTCAATTCCCTCATCCAGATCATTAATATATATTGTAAATAGCTGGGGTCCCAGCACTGAGCCCTGCGGTACCCCACTAGTCACTGCCTGCCATTGTGAAAAGGACCCGTTTACTCCTACTCTTTGCTTCCTGTTTGCCAGCCAGTTCTCTATCCACATCAATACTGAACCCCTAATACCGTATGCTTTAAGTTTGTATACTAATCTCTTATGTGGGACCTTGTCGAAAGCCTTCTGGAAATCCAGATATACCACATCCACTGGTTCTCCCTTATCCACGCTACTAGTTACATCCTCGAAAATTCTATAAGATTCGTCAGACATGATTTACCTTTCGTAAATCCATGCTGACTTTGTCCAATGATTTCACCACTTTCCAAATGTGCTGCTATCCCATCTTTAATAACTGACTCTAACAGTTTCCCCACTACCGATGTTAGACTAACTGGTCTGTAATTCCCCGTTTTCTCTCTCCCTCCCTTCTTAAAAAAGAGGGGTTACATTTGCTACCGCCAATCCTCAGGAACTACTCCAGAATCTAAAGAGTTTTGAAAGATTATCACTAATGCATCCACTATTTCCTGAGCTACTTCCTTAAGTACTCTGGGATGCAGCCTATCTGGCCCTGGGGATTTATCGGCCTTTAATCTATTCAATTTACCCTACACCACTTCCCGACTGACCTGGATTTCACTCAATTCCTCCTTTGACCCACAGTCCCCTGCTATTTCCGGCAGATTATTTATGTCTTCCTTAGTGAAGACGGAACCAAAGTAGTTATTCAATTGGTCCGCCATATCCTTGTTCCCCATGATCAACTCACCTGTTTCTGACTGCAAGGGACCTACATTTGTTTTAACCAGATTTGTTTTCACCAGAGAAGACACCCAACAACTGGTGATGTCCATGAATCACAGACTTCAAGCAGTCATTGCATGCAAAGGATATGCAACAAAATACTAAACATGACTACTTTCATTTACATGACATTGCTGTGTCCCAAACATGATGGTGCCCTGAACTGGAGAGACTATGTATAAACACTGCTGTAATTTCTACATGGAGGAAACCAAAATGTGTAAAAATGGCCTTTATTAAAATGTGACAATGTGCACTTTAACCAACACCTTGCCGGCCCAGCCCTCAGTTGCCAGGCTGTTCCTTCCCCACCTCCAGCACCCACCGGTGTCGGATACTCACGGCCACAAACGGAGCAGGCAAATTTCCTCCTCTTGGCTGTGCCGAAGCTCCCGCTCTCAATAGCGTCGCCCCCGTAGGCTCCGACGGTGACGGTCAGTCCGACGGGAGGATGCTCGTCCAGGCTGTTGGTCTCCTGCTGGTTAGTGGCTGGTAGCTGCACTTCCTCCCCCAGCAGCCCCTCAGCTTTCTCGGCTTCTTGGGGGTGGTCTCCGAGCCCCTTGGTCTGGGCGGCTGCCGGTGGGGTGGCTGAGGACAGGGTGCCGCTGGCGTGGGAGTACAGGTGGTCCCGCAGGCTGCCCCTGGCGGCAAACCTCTCCCCGCAGTAGTGGCAGGAGTAGTGTTTGTGGGACTTGCCCCTCTTGAAGCCGAGGCCGGGGACTTGTAGTCCGCGGGCGACCAGCGTCGCTCCCGGGCTGCTGTCCTCCCCTAGCGTCGCCACCTCCTGGCTGATGGGCGGCCTGGCGTAGCGGTGCTCGGGAATGTTGGCCACTGGGCCGGAGGGCAGCTGGCCCGGCTGCTCCAAGCCCAGGCCAGGCGGCCCGCTCCGGCCTGCGCTCTGTGCCACCTGCACCTTCTGTGAGCCGGAGATCTGGATGCCATACAGGTTGGGGGACTGCAGCGGCAGCACCTCGTGGTGGGGACCGAAGAGTGGCCCCCCGTGGCCCGGGTCATGCACCAGGTTGTAGGCGTGCAGGAAGCGGATGCCCTCCTCCAGCCGGCTGGGATCGACCGGCTGCTTCGGCCCCTTGCCCGTGTACATCAGGTGCAGCAGGTAGCTGAAGATGTCCGGCTGGATGTCCACCGGCTGCACCTTGATGTAGTCGCTGTGGGGAAGAGGGGTCAGAACAGGCGGGTTAGAGAACCGCGCAAACAGGCCCTTCGGCCAACTCTCTATACATGCATGAAAGTGTGCACTTGTCCCACCCCGGTCATTCCTCCTCCTCCCCCCCCGCTCCCGTCCAGCAGAAATTACAACAGCTTGAAAGCACGCACCACCATGACTCAGGAACAGCTTCTTCCCCTCTGTTATCAGGCTTCTGAACGGTCCTTCCATAAGTCAGGGTACTGTCCAATTCACCTCTACCCCATTGTGAACATTGGACTTTGTCTGTGGAACTGATGCGCTACAATGCTGAGAACTATATTCTGCACTCTGTATCTTCCCCTTTGCTCTACCTGTTGTACGAGTTTGGCTTGATTGTATTGGTATCTGGTAATATTTGTTTGAATTGGATAGCATGCAAAACAAAATTCCACTTTACCTCGGTACACGTGACAATAATAAACATACACCATTCTGTTTAACCTCACCAAAGCCTCCACGTTCGTCCTGTACTGGAGGGACCAGAACTGCACACTACTCCAAATTATATGTCCAATTGCTAAACACTAAACTCCCCCCTCTCATTCCCATACTGACCTTTCTATCCTGGGCCTCCTCCAATGTCAGAGTGAGGCCTATACAATTTGGAGGAACCACACCT
Source organism: Okamejei kenojei (assembly GCA_035221665.1). Taxonomy (NCBI): domain Eukaryota; kingdom Metazoa; phylum Chordata; class Chondrichthyes; order Rajiformes; family Rajidae; genus Okamejei; species Okamejei kenojei. The sequence goes on from CM069139.1 coordinate 4,527,222, forward strand.
CATATTTTTCTTGGGCAGCTTACACCTCAGTTAGGCTGTGGGCCGAGGAGCTTTATTCTAATGTTTCATGACCCAAGTCACAGAACTACATGAAATTTTCACATATTGTGTAAAAATATTATATAAATCACCCCTGACACTCGCCAAGTACAAGATTTGCACATTTTTATTAAATTAGAGAAAAAACTGAAAATTTTCTGGTATTTTTAGTCCAATCTAAGCACGTTTAACATTGAGTTGTACGCCAGTTGGCCAATCACGCTCTTTGTTTCAGGCTAGCTAGGCAGGGAGCACGCAACATGGCTGAGAGGACTTCACTGATGCCTGTTTTACTGGAGATTCCGATGAAGGTGCTTTCTAGTTCTGTGGAATACATGTCGTGGAAACTTGCAGCAGGGTAACTGAATTTAGTGAGAAAAGCATTAAGAAGTCTGAAGAATATGCAGCTAAGTGGATAGAAATGGAAGAAAGTCTTGAAAGCAAAGTCCCTGCTGAGGTGCAACACAAAGGTGAGTTGAAACACAAGGTGCAACTTTGTAACACAAAATTGAAACCAGTCAAACTTTGTGAATCAACGATCTGCAAGGTAAGATCTAAAGTCTGAATTTATCAAAATTAATCTGTATGGACTTAATTTAATTACACCCTTTATAATGTGAAAAAATGAGATTTGGAGGCTGTACATTCACTCACTCACACTCTCATTCATTCATGAAGTTGAGGGCCTAAACTATCCATAACATCTAATCTGGTGCTGCCTGCGATAACTTACCGAGTACAAGTGCTCTGATCGCGGGGCCTATGTACTTAACATAGTGAAGCCACGGTCTCAAATGGCTGATGTTTATGTAGAAATGAATTGGTGTATGTGAACTTGAACTAATTTATCTATGGTAGTAACTATTATTCTCATTAACATTAAGAAGAGGTTGAAATTTTATGAATTGAAGTCCATGCAGACTTAATGACTATGAGATGTTTTTTTTGTAGCCCCTGCCTGACCCTCCACTTGAACTTGAACTAACTTATCAATTGACCTAACAAACTTATTAAAAGACTTGGAATCTGATGAAGAATATTCAGATGAAGATCAGATGTAATGTAAACAAATAAATTGGGGAAATAAATGATTATATAAAGTTTTATTTTAGTGTTGATCGTTTCTCTGTTTATTTGGTCAAATTATTTAAACAATGAGTGAATTACTTATGATAATGGCGTGCTGGTGAACGACATCCACACACACATCCACCCGTACGCACACTTCAATGCATGCACACACACATCCGCACACACACATCCGCACGCAGACATACATGTACACATCCATGCACACATCCATCCTCATTTACATACAAACATCCACATATACACGTTTGACAGGTATACAAAGACACACGCACAAACTACAGATACTCAAACAATGCAACACCTTTAGGGTTATTTTAGGTTAAAGGTAATAGCCCTCATTTCCAAAGGCACCATCGGGAGGTGGGGCTCTAACATAAATATAGTCTCAATGTAGCTTAAAATGAATACCCATCTAGTAAACATCAGAGCATTCGATTCTTGGTCAGGATGTGACATTTACATCAGAAATAAGACAGGTCTCTTACAGGTCTGTCATCCAGCCTGGCACTGCTCCAGTCCCACTATGGCCGTTACCCCCACTCTCCCCACTATGGCAGTCAGTGGGGTTCAGTAAATGGGGGAACCCAAAGGATCTGTCCTGAACCTTTAATTAGGTAAGTTCATGAGCCCTTAAAACCTGCGACCTCTGCTGCAATCTCATTACATTTCCTATTAAAGCGACTGGAAGATGCCTTGCTGGACTGTCCTCCAGCCTGGCACTGCCCCAGTCCCATTATGGCCGTGACCCCCACTCTGCACACTGGCAGTCAGTGGGGTTCAGTAAGCGGGGGAACCCACAGGAACTGCCCTCACCCATTAATTAGGCTGGTTCAGGAGCAGGACCTCTGCGACAGTGTCATTAAAAAAACTCACAATTATATTCATCATATTATTTTTATATAATATAATTATACTTAATTATATATGATTACAGCCATATTTACAAGTCACACATATATATATATATATATATATATATATATATATATATATATATATATATATATATATAGGTATAATATATAGTTTAAATGGACTGCAACACGAAAATAGGCTGCCCATGGTGTAATATGGGCATTGGCCACTAGATGCTGCTTACTTACCCGATCTCATTTTCTAATTAGTTTAATTAATTAATGTGCAACATTTGGCAGTGACGAGTTATGACTTCCTTCTCAATTATAGTTCATCTAAATCTGTGGAAAATTTCATGTAGTTCTGTGACGTGGGTCACGAAAACTCATTGTCCTCTTTGATCTGTGCTTTCACACCTTACCCTACCATATCTCTATGTCTCCCTCTCCCTTGACTCTCAATCTAAAGTAGGGTCTCGAACCAAAATGTCACCAATTCCTTCTCTCCAGAGATGCTGAATGTCCCGCTGAGTTACTCCAGCATTTTGTGTCTATCTTATGTGTCCAATTCGTTAGCTCTTCCTGAGCTTCCAGAGCAGCCGACCAGCGGAGAGTGAGTGAGGAAGGGGGTGAGGATGCCATGTACCTGGACTGATGGATGAAGATCATCTTGAAGTAGTTGGAGAAGGCAGCCAGCACGGCCCGGTGGGCTTTGAAATGGATGTCTCCCACGGCCACGGTGCAGTCACACAGGAAGCCAAACTCCCGCTGCACGTTCAGCTGCTGCAGCAGCACCACGCTGTGATTGGCCACGTCCATGCTCTCACCCTGCAGAGGAACAAAACCCACAATCAAATCCGGCCCCACCGCTCCTTTACATTTCACTCCTCTTTCAAACAGCGTGGAAACGGTCCTTTGGCCCACCGAGTCCACGCTGACTGACGCAATCCCACACACTAGGGACAATTTACAATCTTTACCCATGCCAATTAACCTACAAACCTATAGCCGGAAACCAGAGCACCCGGGAAAAACCCACCCTGTCACAGGAAGAACGTACAAACTCCACACAGACAGCACCCGTAGTCAGGATCGAACCAGGGTCTCTGGTGCTGTGAGGCAGCAACTCTACCGCTGCGCCACCATGCTGCATTTCCTCTCCTTATATAGGTTCACCAGAGTAAGCAGACTGTTGGGTTGCGTCTCAGCTTGGTTTGGGAACAGCTCTGCCCAAGAACACAAGTAATTGTCGAGAATTGTGGATGTGGTCCATCTCACAGACCAGACGTCCCATCATTGACACAGACCATCCCAGCTCCCATCAGGCTATTAAACACTACAACCTCCAAATAGGCTCTGAACTACAGACTCAGGGCACATTATTTTAGTGTAAAATGAAACTGCAGATGCTGGTTTAAACCAAAGATAGACACAAAAAGCTGGGTAACTCAGCGGGACAGGCAGCATCTGTGGAGAGAAGTATGACAATAAAACACTCCTAACTCTCTCTTGACTTAACTCCATCTACACTTCACACTGCCTCGGGCAAGCAGCCAATATCAAAGACAAGAAGAACGAGCAAACTCCACACAGACTGCACCCAACATAATCAAAGTTTTGTCCCACCCCGTTCATTCCTTCTTCGCCTGTACCCTTCCAGCAGAAGGTACAGAAGCTTGAAAGTGCGCACCACCAGACTCAGGAACAGCTTCTTCCCCTCTGTTATCAGGCTTCTGAACGGCCCTTCCACAAGCTGGGTTACTGTCCGATTCACCTCTACCCCTTTGTGGACTGGAGCTCACACGCTGCAATGCTGAGAACTATATTCTAGCCCACTTCTATGGAGGTACAGCGAGGTAGAAGTTCAATGAAAATCTTGCTTGCAGCAGATTCACCGGCACATAGACAACGTAGAAAATAGATGGAAGACACAAAATGCTGGAGTAACTCAGCGGGTCAGGCAGCACCTCAGGAGAGAAGGAATGGGCGACGTTTTAGGTCAAGACCCTTCTTCAGACTTGGAGACAATAAGACTAGTGGGAGAACTAGGACGGAGGAGGGGATGGAGAGGGAGAGAAAGCAAGGGCTATCTGAAATTAGAGAAGTCAACGACATACCACTGAGGTAGTTTACAACCTAGCGGTATGAATATTGACCTTAACCTGTCTCTCTCCATCCCCTTCTCAGTTCTCCTACTAGTCTTACTGTCTCCGACTACATTCTATCTTTGTCCCGCCCCCTCCCCTGATATCAGTCTGAAAAAGGGTGCCGACTCAAAACGTCTCCACAGATGTCCCCTGGCCAGCTGAGTTACTCCAGCACTTTGTGTCTTTTTTGTAAACCTTGTGTCACGATACAAAAACATAAATTACACAGAAATTCTACAGAACGGTGAAAAGAAAATGATTGTGCAAGAAAATTAGCAAGACATTGGTACAAAAATCCTCAGCTAGAAAACAAGTTTGGGCCCATATCTGAGGACAGATATGCTGGCGATGGAGGAGGTCCAGAGGTTTACGAGGATGATCCATGGGATGTTTGGGTTAACGTATGGTGAGCGATTTTACAGCACAGGGCCTGGAGTTTAGAAGGATGAGGGGGGAACCTCATTGAAACTTGTATAGGAACTGCAGATACAAGTTTACATTGAAAATAGACACAAAATGTTGGAGTAACTCAGCAGGTCAGGCAGCATCTCTGGAAAAACAGGATAGGTGACCCTTCTTCAAACTGAAATTTACCAGATAGTGAAAGGCCCGGAGAGTGAATGCGGAGAGGATGTTTCCACGAGTTTCCACTAGGACCAGAGGGCCTAGCCTCTGAATAAAAGGACGCACCTTTAGAAAGGAGATGAGGAATTTCTTTAGTGAATGGGGTTTGGAAGAAAAGCCTCTTAAATACCATTATCATATCTGCCTCTACTACCATTCCTGACAGCATGTTCCTGGCACACACCACCCTATGTATAAAAATAGACTTGCCCTGCACATCTCCTTTAAACTTTGCCCCTCTCATCTTAAAGCCGTGCCCTGGTCTTTTACATTTCCATCCCGCAGAAAAGAAGTTCTGTCTACCTGATCTATGCCTCCCAAAATGTTACATATTTCTATCAGGTCTCCCTCAATCTTTGTCTGGATAGCTTTTTCAGTGTGTCTTGGTGTAATTAATAACAATAAACCAATGCCAATACATCTTTACTAGCCTTTCCCTTTTTATGCCCCTATAGAACAGGAGTCGGCAACCTACGGCTCAAGGGCCAAATCCGACCCGCAGTCGTTTTTTTTCCCTCAATCATCCGGCCCGCAGACTTCCGTCATCTCCGGTACCCGGAGTGTTTAAGAAAGACCTGCAGCTGTTGGAAAAATCAAAGGTAGAAAAAAATGCAGGAGTTAAAAGTGCCTAAAAGTGATTGTTTTTCTGAAAATCAGATCATATTATTTTACCCAGGGTGCGGGAATCAAAAACCAGAGGGCGTAGATATAAGGTGAGAGGGGAAAGATTTGATAGGAACCTAAGGGGCACCGTTTTTACACAGAGAGTGGTGGGTATATGGAGCAATCTGCCAAAGGAGGTAGTTGAGGAAGGTACTATAACAATATTTTAAAGACACTTGGACAGGTACATGGATAGGAAAGGTATATTGGTAGTAAGGAAGGCAAAGTCAATGCTAGCATTTATATCAAGAGGAGTGGAATACAAAAATGGAGATGTAATGCTCTATAAAGTGCTGGTCAGGCCGCATTTGGGGTACTGTGAGAAAATGTGGACGCCATATCTGAGGAAGGGTATGCTGGCTCTAGAGAGGGCCCAGACATGGTTTACAAGAATGATTCCAAGAATGAGTGGGTTAGCATTTGATGAGGGTTTGACAGCACTCGCTGGAGTTTAGAAGGGGAGACCTCATTGAAACTTACAGAACAATGAAAGGCATAGATAGAGTGGATGTGGAAAGAATGTTTCTACTGGTGGGAGAGTCAAGGACCAGAGGTCATAGTCTCAGAATTAAAGGGTGCTCTTTTAGAAAGGTGGTGAGGAGAAACTTCAGAGGGTAGTTAATCTGGGGAACTCAATGCCACAGAGTGTTGTGGAGGCCAAGTCAGTGGATATTTTAAGGTAGATAGACAAGTTATCGATTAGAACCGGTGTCATGGGTTATGGGAGAAGGCAATAAAATGGGATTAGGTGGTAGAGATCAGTCATGATTTAATGGGCCGAATGGCCTAATTCTACCTCTAGAACTTGTGGATGGGGGAATATGGGCAGACATGTGGGACTAGTGTGGATGGGGTATGTAGGTCAGCATGGACACTATTGGGCCAAAGGGCCAATTTCCATACTGTATAACTCTTATACCATCACCATCATCATTTGCCAGCCAAACAAGGGCCTCTGTTCTTGTTATTTTTTTGTGCTTTTGGTGAATTGTCTGCACTTTGTGAAATCTAACTCTGCCAATCTAACGACATCCCTCTCAATCAACCACAACCAGCTCTCCTCTCATTCCTTCACAGATTCTTTTATTTATATGGAAGATCTCAGCCCATCACAGGCTCATCACTTCCTTCCATCCAGTCCATCTTCACGATGCATTGCATCGGGAAGGCTGGAGTTATCGTCAAGGGTGCCTGGCCACCCTGGTCAATCCCTTTTTACCTCTTGCACCTTTTGGAGGAGATATTGGGAGCTTGAAAGCTCAGATATCCCGACATTCCCCAAAGCTAACAGACTACTGAACAACCACCTCTCTTACACCCCTACCTGGAGGTACTGCCACTTACTCTTAACTTTTCCTCATTCTGTTGCAAATTCATAACTTACAGGAGCAGAATTTGACCATTCGCCATTCAATCATGCCTTATCTCTTTCCTTCTCAATCCCATTCTCCTGCCTTCTCGCCATAACCCCTGACACTAAATAAGTATCTACAAATATTGCAATTATTTTTGCACAACTTCAGATTGCTCTACAATCTTCGCACCATTTTGCTGTTGTATATATTGTTGGACCACTGCACCCCTGTTTATATGACAATAAACTAATTGATCAGATTCCACTCACTTTCAAACTCAATCTAAAAATATTGTACATTCAGTGATTATTCTTTATCCAAAGCACATGAATTCTTCACAGAACAATGACAGTCAAACAATGATGAACATAGGTCTGAAGAGTCTCAACTCAAAACGTCACCTATCGCTTCTCTCCAGAGATCCTGCCCAAAAATCGCTGCCTGTCCCGCTGAGATACCTCAGCTTTTTGTGGTCTATCTTTGGTTTAAACCAGCATCTGCAGTTCCATCCTACACATTTTGTCTGAACCTAGTTTAGTTTATTACCACGTGAACCGATGTACAGTGAAAAGCTGTTTGTTGTGCGCTAGCTAACCAGTCAGCAGTCTGAAGAAGGGTCTCGACCCGAAACGTCGCCTATCTCCTTCGCTCCTTAGATGCTGCTGCACCCGCTGAGTTTCTCCAGCCTTTTGTGTACCCCCAGCAGAAAGACAATACATGATTACAATTGAGCCAGCCACAGAGTACAGATACAGGATATAGGGAATAACGTTTAATGCAAGATAAATTCCAATTAATGATAAGCTGAGGTTATCTGATGAGGTAGATGTTAGCGGTATTTTCATGTCTCTTCCAGTAGAGGTGGTGGGTTTGGGAGGTGATGGGGGAGTGCGGGCCTAACTGTGGTGCCTGGCTAGATTAGCTTAGAGATACAGCGCGGGAACAGGCCCTTTGGCCCACCAAGTCTGTACCGACCAGCGATCCCCGTAAACCAGCACTATCCTACACACTTGGGACAATTTACAATCTTTACCGAGGACAAATAACTACAAGCCTGTAAGTCTTTGGAGTGTGGGAAGAAACTAGAACACCCGAGAAAACCCAGGGAGAATGCACAAACTCCGTACAGTCACCACCCGTAGTCAGGATCGAACCCGGGACTCTGACGCTGTACGGAGTCTGTACATTGGCCCTGTGACCACATGAGTATTTCCCTGGTGCTCCAATTTCCTCCCACACTCCAAAGACGTGCAGGTTTGTAGGTTAATTGGCTTGATTAAAAAAATGTAAATTGTCCCTCGTGTGTGTCGAATAGTGTTAATGTTCGCGGGGTCGGCGCAGACTCAGTGAGCCGAAGGGCCTGTTTCCGCGCTGTTTCTCGAAACTAAACTCTACCACTGCACCACCGTGCAGGCTCGTGTCGCCATGCGAGTGATAGGTGGATACATAGAAAATAGGTGCAGGAAGAGGCCATTCGGGCCTTTGAGCCAGCACCACCATTCATTGTGATTATGGCTGATCGCTCTCAATCAATAACCCGTGCCTGCCTTCTGCCCATATCCCTTGATTCCTCTAGCCCCTACAGCTCTATCTAACTCTCTCTTAAATCAATCCAGTGATTTGGCCTCCACTGCCCTCTGTGACAGGGAATTCCACAAATTCACAACTCTCTGGGTGAAAACGTTTTTTCTCACCACAGTCTTGGCCCCTGGTTCTGGACATTGGGAACATTTTTCCAGCATCTAGCTTAACCAGTCCTTTTATAATTTTATATGTTTCTACAAGATCCTATAAGATTACAGCTGAGGGGGGTATTGATAGGCAGATGGTTGGACAATGACCAGAGATGAAGACGGTGTGAGGCATAATGGTTTCACCGTTGCGAATTGGGACAATGACAATGATATTGTTTTGGTCACATGTGCAACGGTACAATTAAATTATTTGTTTTTAGTTAATAGCGGTTATATGAAGGATAACTACTCAGGTTTTTGAAACACTGAATGAGTCTGCTTGCAGCAAACAGCTTTCTTTTGATTGTATGATTGTATTTAGTACCAGAAACTCCTCATCCACCTTCCACTCTGTGTCCCCTCCTCACCCCCTCACCCCCTCCCTCATCACCCTCCCTCCTCATCCCCTCCCTCACCCCCCCTCACCCCCTCACCCCCCCTCCCTCATCCCCCTCCCCATCCCCCTCCCTCCACACCCCCTTCCTTCATCACCCCCCTCACCCCCTCCCTCACCCCCCATCCCCTCCCTCCCTCATCCCCCTCCCTCACCCATCCCCATCCCTCCCTCACCCCCCTCCCTCATCACCCTCTCACCCCTCCCTCACCCCCCCATCCCTCATCACCCCCCTCCCTCATCACCCTCCCTCCTCACCTCTCTCCCTCCCTCATCCCCTCCCTCACCCCCCCCATCCCTCCTCACCCTCTCTCCCTCACCTCCCTCCCTCACCCCCCCATCCCTCATCACCCCCCTCCCTCACCCCCCTCCCTCATCACCCTCTCACCCCTCCCTCACCCCTCCCTCACCCCCCTCCCCTCCCCCCCATCACCCCCTCCCACCCCCTCACCCCCTCCCTCCTCACCCCGTCAGCCACTCCCCATCCCCCCGCCACGCTGCCCTGTATCCCCGCTCCCCTCACCGTGCGGTGCAGGCCCTTCGCTGGGCCGGGCCGGGCCGGGCTGGGCCTCGCGGCGTGAGCGGGCAGACGCGAGGGGCGTGAACCTCTCCCCGGGGCCGTGAGGGGGGGGTGGGGGGGGAGGGGCCGGTTTCGGTGCCGGAGCCGCGGCCTCTCCCGCGTGCGCGCGCGCGCCTAACGGGTTCAGCGGGTGCGCGTGTGACGTCACCGCCCCGGCCGGCGGGCGCGCGCACGGTCTGCCGGACACGTCACGTGCTGACGCACACGACCTGGGCAAAGTCACGCTGACGTTGGTCCTGTCGGTGACGTCACCTGAGGATATCCGATGACGTCACTGGAGAGCCTAACCCCGTCAATGACGTCACTGGGGTACCTCTCTACCCCCCATCAATGACGTCACTGGGGTACCTCTCACCCCCATCAATTACATCACAGGGGTACCTCTCTATTCCCCCATATCCCTTGATTCCTCTAGGGTGCTGTCTGTACATTCTCCCCGTGACCCACGTGGGTTTTCTCCGGGCGCCCCGGTTTCCTCCCACATCCCGAAGACATGCGGGCCTGTGGGTTAATTGGCTTTTGTAAATTGTCTCTAGGGTACACGATAGAACTAGTGATAGTCATAGAGTGATACAGTGTGGAAACAGGCCCTTCGACCCAACTCGCCCACATCGCACAACAATGTCCCAGCTACTAGTCCCACTTGCCTGCGTACAGGTGATCGCTTGTCGGCGCGGACTTGTGGGCCGAAGGGCCTGTTTCCATGCTGTATCACTAAACTGAACTAAACTAATTTTTCCACCATCAATTATGTCAGAGGAGTAACTGCACAATGTGTATGGGGAAAAGGAGACAAAGTGCTGGAGTAAGGCAGCATCTCTGGAACACATCGGGAGTGATCCCTTCATTAATGATGTGTGGTTACAAAATGGAACTGGATTATTTTATCAACATTTTACTCTATATTCCCCTGACCCTCCTACACATTTCTAACATATCCTGATGCCAGCCCCAGCACAAGGTTGATCTGATAGGTGGCAAGATTCCTTTTCCCCAGAGATGCTCCCTGAAATAAAGGGTCTCGACCCAAAACATCACCTATTCCTTTTCTCCAAAGATGCTGCATGACTCGCTGAGTTACTCCAGCATTTTGTGTCCATCCTAGATCCATAATATCACCGCAGTGCCAATTCACCAGAGAGAGAGTTGCTACTCCAGTTTGTCTCGCGCAATTGGTCAGGCCACACCACATACCAAGTGCCCAAGTCAATGGATATTTTTAAGGCAGAGATAGATAGATTCTTGATTAGTACGGGAGTCAGGGGTTATGGGGGAAGGTAGGGGAATGGGGTTAAGAGTGAAAGATAGATCTGCCATTCAATCATGGTGGAGTAGGGTTGATGGGCTGAATGGCCACTAAGTGATAGGAGTAGAATTAGGTCATTTGGCCCATCAAGCATACTCCACCATTCAATCATGGCTGATCTATCTCTCCCTCGTAACCCCATTTCCCTGCCTTCTCCTCATAACCTCTGACACCTGTCTCTGCCTTAAAGTATCCACTGATTTGGCCTCCAGAGCCTTTTTTGTGCTTCCTAAAAAAAGTCCTCCGGTGGCCTCTATTTCTAGACTCTCCCACTACTGAAATCATCCTTTCCACATCCACTATATCCAAGCCTTTCACTATTCTGTATGTCTCAATGAGGTTCATCCCTCATTCTTCTGAATCTAAACTCCAGCGAGTACAGGCCCAGTGCCGACAAACACTCATCATTGGTTAACCTACTAATTCCTGGGGTCATTCTTGTAAACCTCTTCTGGATCCTCTAAAGCCAGCACATCCTTCCTCAGATATGGTGCCCAAAACTGCTCACAATATTCCAAATGCAACCTGACCAGCGCCTTATAGAGCCTCAGCGTTACATCCCTGTTTTTGTATACAAGCCCTCTTGAAATAAATGCTAGCATTGAGTTTGCTTTCTTTACTACCGATTCAAATTGCAGATTAATATTTTGAGAATCCTGCACCAGCACTCCCAAGTCCCTTTGCGCCTCTGATTTGTAGATTCTCTCCCCATTTAGAAAATAGTCTACACCTTTATTCCTATTATCAAAAGGCATGACTCCACACTTTGGTCCACTATTCTGCTCCTATCATTTATGAACTTATGAACATACACAGATTTGTACAGTTCTGAACATCAATTGACACAGTAAACGGGATACATTGTGAATGGTCCAAACCTGCAGACAATCGGTACAAAGAATTAGAAAGAGAAATTGAGAGACCATTAAACAATGCAAACTTTTCAAAAGCAAAGTTGTTGAATATTGGTAAGAAGAAAAGATGGATCGTAATTCCTGTAACACATTGGAAATGGGTGAGTGGCTAGGTGGGGCACAGTTTAGTTTAGATTAGTTTTTGTCACATGTACTGGGGTATAGTGGAAAGCTTGTCTAGGAAGATGCTGGCTTAAACTGAAGATAGACACAAAATGCTGGAGTAACTCAGCGGGTCTTCAGTCCGAGGAAGGGTCTCGACTCGAAACATTACCTATTCCTTTTCTCCAATGTTGCTGTGTGGTCCACTGAATAACTCCAGCTTTTTGTGGAGGAACGAGGAATTGACGATGTTTCGGGTCAAGACCCTTTTGTTAGGTTAATTACCTAAAACTGGAGAATGTTGTAGCGAGGCCAGACAGGTCGAGCAAAATGATTTTAATTTTCAATAAATATGAAACAAAACTCGTGAAGTACGTGTGTCTGACTGAACTAACAATAATAGCGCCTGTTGCTGGGAGGAGCGCTGACTAACTGACTAAAAGCCCGCGAACGAACCTCCGCGGTCACGTGACTGAACCGTCCAATGATAAGGGTTCTGACCTCCCCGCCCCACCACTAGGTGCCGCTACAGGCCCCCCCCCCACCCCCCCCAGAACCCGAGGAAAGGAAACGAGCAGGCATCCGAATGACACGACCAGACCGAGTGGAGACGGGAGGGACTGGCACAACAGGTGCCATAGTCGGAACAGGGCGAACAGATGGGACCAGCCGAATAGGCGGGACACGGTGAATAGGTGCGGCCATCACACTAGGGGGAACAGGCACAACAGGTTCAACCGGGGAAAAGGGTGCGGCCAGCGGACGACCCCTACGCCGGGGTTGGGCCGCCACCACCGGGCTGTCGACATCCAGATGGGCAGACTTGAGGCGGGCCACGGACACGATCTCCTCACGACCCCCGACATCCAACGCAAAAGTCACGTCACCAGGCCGCCACACCCGGAAAGGCCCCTCATAAGGCCTTTGGAGCGGAGTGCGATGCGAGTCCCTGCGAACAAAGACAAAAGGGCAGTACTTAAGCACCGGCGGAACATACACCGGACGACCTCATAGTGGGAAGTGGGAACGGGAGCCAGGACCCCCACTTTCTCACGCAGACGCACCAGCACAGACGAGGCGGGCTGTGGCGACCCCCGAGCGGCAGGAAAGAAATCCCCAGGTACCCGCAGCGGCGCACTATGCACCAGCTCCAATGAAGATGTGTCCAAATCTACCTTAAGAGCCGTGCGGATCCCCAGCAACACTCAAGGCAATTGGTCCACCCAATCCGGGCCAGTGAGCCGCACCTTCAACGACAATTTCAAATGTCTGTGGAACCGTTCGACCAATCTGTCGGCCTGAGGGTGATACGCGGTGGTATGATGCAGCTGCGCACCATACAGCTGAGCCATGGCTGACCACAAGGCAGAGGTGAACTGGGCACCACGATCAGTAGAAATGTCAGCAGGCATGCCGAAACGTGCCACCCAGTGGGCCGCAAGAGCCCGGGCAGCGGAACAGCTTCAGGCCACCGTGTGAAACGATCCACAACCATGAGCTGGTGAGTGGCACCACGAGACGGCGGCAGAGAACCCACCAGATCAACATGAATGTGAGTAAACCGGTGAGGGGGAACCACGAAATCCTGAAGCGGTGCACGAACCTTAGATGTCTGGCAAGGAATGCAAGCCCTGGCCCACGAAGGCCATGCCACATGAACTTGGCCGCCACCAATGCAGACGTCGCCCGGATGGAAGGATGAGCCAGTCCATGAATAGAGTCGAACACTCGCCGTTGCCAACCAACCGGAACGACAGGTCCCGGCTGGCCGGTGGAAGTATCACACAGGACTGTCACCCCTGCAGGACCGAACAGCACATTGGTCAACACCAAACCCGATGCCGCAGTGTAATATCCTTGCATCTCCTCACCATCGCGCTGGGCAGCAGCGAGTGCAGCATATTCCAACCACGGGGTGGCGGACAGCACAGTGTGGACAGCAGACGAGACAAAGCACCGGGCACTTGATTCAGCTTGCCAGCCACGTGCCGAACATCGGTTGTAAACTTAGAAATGAGCAGACCAGGGATCAGACACATTCGCGAACGTTTACGGGCCGTAAACGTGAGAGGCTTGCGGTCTGTAAACGCGGTAAATGTCCTGCCCTCCAGGAAATACCGGTAATGTCCGACCGCCAAATAAATAACCAGAAGCTCGCGGTCAAACGAACTGAAATTCCACTCAGGAATAGGTGCCAGCTGAAGAAAGCAAGCGATTGCCAACGACCACTGATGAACTGTTCGAGGACCCCTCCGACAGCAACATCAGAAGCATCCAAGGTAAGCGCACAAAGGGACCGCCAGCTCCATGATGTTAGGCTGCTGTGCGGATGGAGATACGATACGGAAAAAGTCACAACTCCATCAAGGGAAGAGATACATAAAACAAAAACTAAAGATACACTAAAACATACAAGTAAAAACAGACTAAAAACAACAAAAGATGAAAGGGACGAGAGAGGCTGTTGGGAATTTACAATACTGTAGGTACTGTGAATCTTTGAAACACTTTGGGTTCTCTCAGAGAAGGCACTGTTAAGGCCTTTAATAAACTAACTTGTTCGATAGACTCACCACCAAAGATACTAGAGGAGCTCCTCTAGTATCTTTGCTCACCACTGATCTACGAGCTGTTTTATTTTGTGTCTGTGCCTCTCCTAGTAAAGCCAGATACAGGGTACATGTATAGTGTTTTTCAATAATATTGGGGATTTTAATTAATTTATTTTTTTGGGTTTATTATTATATCTATGCATATTGTGATTACAGGCTGCTGCAAATAAGATTTTCATTGTTCAGTTATTGGTACAAATGTACCTGTCAAAGTGTCTTATAATTACAAAGGAGTTGCCCTTAAGTTTGTTTTAAATCTTTCCCTTCTCACTTAAAACCTATATCCTCTAATTGGTATTTCCCCATCTCTGGTTTTATACACCTCGAGATGATCACCCCTAAAGTTAGTAAGGGGCAGCACAGTAGCACAGCGGTAGACTTGCTGCCTAACAGTACCAGAGGCCCGGGTTCGATCCTGGCCATCGGTGCTGTCTGCACAGAGAACTGGCCTCCAACGCCTGCTGAGGCAGAGAATTCCACAACCCTCTGTGTGAAAAAGTGTTTCCTCGTCTCCGTTCTAAATGGCTTACCCCTTGTTCTTAAACTGTGGCCCCTGGTTCTGGACTCCCCCAACATCGGGAACACGTTTCCTGCCTCTAGCGTGTCCAAACCCTTAATAAACTTGTATGTTTCAATAAGATCCCATCTCATCCTTCTAAACCCCAGAGTATACAAGTCTGAAGAAGGGTCTCGACACGAAATGTCACCTATTCCTTCCCTTCTGAGATGTTGTCTGACCACTTGAGTTACTCCAGCATTTTGTGTCTATGTTCGGTGTAAACCAGCATCCGCAGTTTCTTCCTGCACAATAAAACACTGTTGACTCTTGGCTTACATAAGGAGATACACACAGTGCTGGATTAGTTATGTTGGGGTGCTATAACAATGATTCACATAACAATGACACATCTGTGTACAGTATACAATAGAGAGCATATTGACTGGTTGCATCATGGCTGGTTCGACAACTTGAACGCCCGGGAGCGGTAAAGACTGCAGACAGTTGTGACCACTGCCCAGTCCATCACCGGCTCAGACCTCCCCACCATCGAAGGGATTTGTCGGAGTCGCTGCCTCAAAAAGGCTGCCAGCATCATCAAAGACCCACACCACCCTGGAAGGTACAGGACCCTGGAGTAACTCAGCAGGACAGTCAGGCAGCATTACTGGAGAGAAGGAATGGGTGATGTTTGGGGGCTATGCATGAGTGGACAGGGCGGGGGGGTGGGGTAAAAGAAGCGAGTGAATAATATTAATATAATATCAAGGGGGGTGGTTAGTGTGTGTGTGACGCCGCAGGCCCCCCCCCCTCCCCCCAACCGCGCGTTGAGGGGACGGGATCCAACGGTACTTTGGTCTAGTCTATATATATATATATATATTATAATATATATATATATGTGTGTGTGTGTACTAGTGGGTGTGTATATATATATATACAAATATAAATATAGCAATTTTACAAAACTTACCTTCAGCGGCGCTGCTGTTCTGCCACTGGCCGTTGCGTGACTTTGACGGGGGGGGGGGGAGGGGGCAGGATTAAAATCCAGTTTTGTACTGCCTGTCGGAGGCGGACTTCCTCGGGCTGCTCGCTGCTGAAGAAAAATCAATCGGACTTCCGTTCCCGTTTTTTAAAAGTCAATCGCGAGATAATTTAATAATTAGATTAAAATAAAAAGCGACTTTGAACGCGCTCAATGCCTACAACGTGACGGGTCGCAAGAACAGGACAAAACAAAGGGTAAGTCGTTTATTTTACATATAATCTAGTATCTTGGGATGGCTTTAATCTAATTTTACGTTGCAAAAATGTTATTTGGGCGCCAGTGTTTTTCCTGCCAATATGGGGTTCAAATTCACCGCAAATGCAACATTCCAATCGATCGTGTTCCAGAAGCAAGATGATTAAAATGCCCATTTATTTTGGACAATCATGTCATAAGCCATCCAAATTGTTTATATTTTGTGTTATTCTCTCTCCATGATCATTATTTTTAAACTAAATATTCACAACAGTTTGAGTCACATGTATTGTGCAACTAACAATAATTTTGATTATATTGAGTGGATGTTTCTGGATTAATTTATGGGAATAAAACATTAAATTCCTTCCATCTGGCATCAAATCTAAACATCATGTTATATTGTGAATTCTTGTTTGAATGGGATTAGTTTGTTATTTGGATACTTAGGCTATTTAAACAAATTATCCTTTTCTTAAGAAATGGAATCTAAAGGACATTCTTAATGGGAAAGTAGTGGGCAGAAAGGCATGTCATGCGTGGTTTGAAGAGCAAAAAGTTATAGTTTACAATGCCAAAATTGAAAAAGATTTGTTAGGAAAAAAACAGGGTGTTACAGAGTTGCTTATTGGAGTCTGTGGAGTATGAATGATGATGCTAAGTATACATCTAGCTTATATGTAATCATCAAGTACATCATGCTTATATATGCTAAGTACATATGATGGAAAAAATAAGTCATAAAAACAAGTAAAATGCTAGTAGTAAAACTGCAGACCACAATCAGGCTCTGACTCCCCTAGACATCCATTGGCATCAAGGAATTCTACCTTTCCTTTGTGCTCGCTCTAATCAAAACTAGGCCAGGCAGCTCTCATCAAAAGGTGGCACGCTATCATAAAACCACATCACAGGTCACCCTCCGTCAGAAGGACCACAAAGCATCTCCCCAGCTACCCTTGAGGGTGAGGTTTCAGGAAACTGCAACAACCCGCAGAGAACAGCTACTTCCCACAGCCAACAGCCTAGGCTTAAACTTGGCTCGTCGGACAAAACTCTGAACATTAATACCCCTCCACCTGTTATTTGCACTTTATTAATTTATTCATTCATGTGTGTATTTACGTATATAATTGTAGTCAATGCCTACTATGTTCTGTTGTGCTATGCAAAGAAAGAATTTCATTGTCCTGTCAGGGACACATGACAATAAACTCTTTTGACTTTGATGCTACAGATTATGACATGCCAATGTACCAGCTAACAACTGATCTTCTCCATAAAGACTTGGTCTAGTGCTAGAAATTGTAATTTATTTACCTACCTGTTACGGACTTACAGCATATAATACAATAATATTAAAGTTCTGATCTTGAGAATATCACATTTTTGAATTTTCAAGGATCCTTTTGAATTTGGGTGTTTATTACTATTTCCATCACAACGATCAATTTTGTAATTAGCTGCAATTAGGTAATTAACTAATTATATGCTTTAATTTCAGGTCATCCAAGTAAGATGTTTTATATTTGTTGCTTCTTCTTCTTTCGTGTGGCGTGCACAGCCTAAAGTTGTTGGACAACTTGCTCTATTTGATCTATGTGCACGTCGAGTTGATTGCATTAGTCGAAATAGGGCGGACCACGTGAAGGTTGCAATCTTCCACCCCATATTTGTTTCAGAACGCTTCAATCTATAATAACTGAAAATTTCATTCAGTTCTCTTAATTTTTAAGAAATTTATGGGCTTTTGACTGTCCTTGATCACAGATTTTGAGTTAAGTCAATGGAAAAGCAATAGGGAACAAGATGCTAATTTCCGAGTATGAAAATGGCCTTAACTATTTTTAATACTGAAGATATGAAAGTGAATTATGTGTCAAATTAAACTTCTTTTTATGCTTTATCTGATGGGATAGATTGCAGACTTGATTTTTAATATCTCAACATTTTGTAACGTTGCTAATATATATATAATATTATATACCCACACTGAGCTTTTTTTTTTCTCTCTGGTTTATCATATTAGAAACATCGACAATAGGTGCAGGAGGAGGCTATTCGGCCCTTCGAGCCAGCACCACCATTCATTGTGATCGTGGCTGATCGTCCCCAATCAATAACCCGTGCCTGCCTTCTCCCCATATCCCTTGATTCCACTGGCCCCCAGAGCTCTATCTAACTTATTTACAGTGTGGTGTGTTTCCATATTGTGCTTTGCTGCATTATTCAGTCTGGGACCAAAGATCCTAGAGCGGAGCTTGAGCAAAGATCCTGTAGGCTGTGTGGCACCAGTGCGTGCAGCGTGGGACAGGCCGGCCGGCGGTGCTGCAACCTCAGAGTTCGCACGGCGCGTTTCCCCTGGAAGGAGGAGAGACAGCGGCTCATTTCCTGTCGATGTGTGCAGCGGAGGCCCGAAGCTTTGGCAACCTCGCCCCGGACAGCGCACACACCGTCCCGCCGGACCCCGGCCCACGGCAGACCGCCGGCCGCTGCTGCAAAGGGTAAAGGCAGGGCCGGGATAAGGGGGCAGAAGGGAGGGGGTGATGTGTCTCCGCCGACCCGACCGGCCCCGCTCCCTGTGCAATGCAACCGGGCGGCTGTGTGTGTGGGCGCTGGGGTGGGGTTAATGCAACCGGCCGGGTGCGTTGCGGCTGCATTGGAGTTAATGCAACTGACCGGGTGCATTGCGGCTGGACCCGGAAACTGCGTTAATGCAATCAAAGATCCTATAGATTGCTTTAGGATCTGTGAATGCAACCAGCCGGTGGACGCGGGAGTTGCAACAATGCAGAGCAGACGGACCGGTGAGTTGCAGCTGGCACCTGTGCAGCTGGCTTAGAGGTTGGAGCAATGCAGCAGACTGTTGCAGCCGCGGGTTAATGCAACTGGTTGAGGTGGTTGCACAGGCCGTGGAGGAATGTAGCTGGACGGCTGTGTATCCACCTATTACAGTGGAAACAGGCCCTTCGGCCCAACTTGTCCATACTGACCACAATGCCTCATCAGCACTAGTCCCACCTGCCCGCCGCGTTTGGCCCATATCTCTCTAAACCCATCCTATCCATTTACCTTTCCAAATGTCTTTTAAAAGAGTATCATGTTTAGTATAAGGTGAAGTCCGATTAAAGATAGTGGTGGGTCTCAAGGACCGCTCTCTAGTTGGTGATGGGATGGTTCAGTTGCCAGGTAACTGCTGGGAAGAAACTGTACCTGAAACTTCTATACCTCTTTCCCGATGAGAGAGGAAGAAGAGGGAGTGACCGAGATGAGACTGGTCCAAGACAACAGAACTAGTGTGAGCGGATGATGGATGGTTGGTGTGGGCTGAAGGGCCTGTTTGAATGAATGAAATGAATTCAATAGGTTTATTGGCCAAGTAGTCACATACAAGGAATTTGCCTTGGTGCTCCGCCCGCAAGTGACAACATGACATACATTGACAGTTAGGAATGACACATAAAACATTAATAATAAAACATTATTGATTAAACATGTGAATTAAATAAAAGACCAGAGCAAAAGGAGGCTACAGATTTTTGGTTATTGAGTAGAGCTACTACTCATGGAAAAAAGCTGGTTTTATGTTTGCATACTGTATCTCCAAACTAAACCAGGAAGATTGCTTGCACATCCTCCAACCTCATCTACGGTATCCATTATTCTCAGTATGGACTCCTGTATATCGGCGACAGCAAGCGCAGACTGAGTGATCGTTTCGCTGTTACACCTACACCCAATCAGCATTGCCCTACGCGATCTCCCGGTTTTTAAACATTTTAACTCCCCTTCCCACACTGACTTTTGTCTTGAGCCTCCTCCACTGCTAAGAATGAGGCCACACACAAATTGGAGGAACAGTACGTCATATTTCGCTTGGGCAGCTTACAACCCAGCGGTATGAACTTTGAGTTCTCCAATTTCAAGTAACCCCTTCATTCCCTGTCTCTCCCCCCCTCCCCCACCCTAGTCGCCCCCTTGTTCCACTGTTTGCATCCTTGTATCCCCTTCATTGTCACCACTTCCCCAGCCAACAATAGGCCATTGTGGGCTCCACCTTTCCTTGGTCATCTGTTGCTGGCCCTGCTTTGTTTCAATTCATTTCAATTTTTAATTGTCATTGTGCAGTGTACAGTACAGAGACAACGAAATGTAGTAATGCAGTTCTGGTCTTTTGCTACCTCCAGTTGCCGTCCCCTCACTTTCAGGAAGAAAGGTCCCGACCAGAAACGTCACAGATTCATTTTCTCCAGAGATGCTGCCTGACCCGCTGAGTTACTTACTCCAGCATTTTGTTTATTTCTGTGGAGGGCAAGTGGATTAACATATGATGAGTGTTTGAGGGCACTGTACCTCTACTCGCTGGAGTTTATAAGGATGGGGGGGGAACACCTCTTTGAAACGTACCGAATAGTGAAAAGGCCTGCATAGAGTGGATTTGGAGAAGATGTTTCCACTAGTGGGAGAGTCCAGGACCAGAGGGTACCGACCAAGTCATAAGTGGTAGGACTAGAATTAAGGCATTCGGCCCATCAAGTCTACTCTGCCATTCAATCAAGGCTGATCTATCCATCCTCCCTAATCCCATTCTCCTGCCTTCTCCCCATAACCTCCGACACCTGTACTAATCAAGAATTTATCTCTGCCTTAAACATACCCACCACGGACTTGACCTCCACAGCCATCTGTGGCATTTTATTGAGCTTCAATGTTACATCTTGCGCTGAATGTTGTCCCCTTTATCAGCACTCTGGGCGGCTTGATTGTAATCATGTACAGTCTTTCCTTTGACCGGACAGCATTCAAACAAAAAGCTTTTCACTGTACCTTGGTACGTGTGACTGTACTAAACTAAACTTGTGGTGCAGAATGTTGAGGCAACATTCTACAATAAACACAGAAGGCGGTGGTGATGCGAGAGCCATCCTGGCAGCACAGCGGGTAGAGCTGCTGTCTCACATCACCACAGACCCGTCCATCCTGACCTCGGCTGCTGTCTGTGTGGAGTTTGCACAATCTCCATGTGACCACGGGGCTTTCATAGAATCATTGAATCATAGCAAATAGGTGCAGGAGTAGGCCATTCGGCCCTTCGAGCCTGCACCGCCATTCAATATGATCATGGCTGATCATCCAACTCAGTATCCTGTACCTGCCTTCTCTCCATACCCCCTGATTCCTTTAGCCACAGGGGCCACATCTAACTCCCTCTTAAATATAGCTTCCTCCAGGTGCTCCGGTTTCCTCACAAATCCCAAACAAAGGTTT
The DNA here is from genome assembly GCA_035221665.1 of Okamejei kenojei. Taxonomy (NCBI): domain Eukaryota; kingdom Metazoa; phylum Chordata; class Chondrichthyes; order Rajiformes; family Rajidae; genus Okamejei; species Okamejei kenojei. Next base: position 4,548,650 of record CM069139.1, read on the forward strand.
GTAGGTTAATTGTCTCTCTGTAAATTGCATCTAGTGTGTTGGGAGTGGATGAGAAAGTGGGACAACATAGAACTTGTGTGAACGGGTGATCCATGGCCGTTGTGGACTTGGTGGGCCGAAGGGGCTGTTTTCATGCTGTATATTTCAATTCAATTGTAAACAAATCATCGGCAGGAGGTTTTAGAGGCCTACAGTAGAGAAACAGGCCCTTTGACCCAACTCATTCATTCTGACCAAGATGCCCCATCTAAGTTCGTCCCATTAGTCTGCGCTTGGCCCAGATCTATCTCCCTCTACCTTTCCTATCCATGTGAATGATTCTGAAGATCCAGGTAAAGGAGGAAGCAGAGGCAATGCTTGAACCTGATCCCTGGGCGTTGATGGTGAGGCCACTGGTGAAGGCAGGATTGTGGGTGGGCAGAGATGTTGGGAGAGTGGGTCCATGGAGAAACGTGTTTGAGGAGGAGAATGATGGGGAGCTGTACAGGGCAGTGCACTCTGCAGTGGGGACATGATACAAATGAGACGCTGATTCAGGGGAGGTTAATGTGGAAGGGAAGCTGGAGGATGTACAGGAGCAGCCCGGTCTGGGGTGTGGAAGGCAGAGACGAGTGTGGTGGGTGGGTCAGTGATGGGCTAATGTGGGCCTTGACTTGGAGGCTATGGTTGGCAAATAATCTGGACCATCCCTTCCTCTAGCCTTTGCCCACCCATCTGCCAATCAATCCCCGCCCCGCCCCCGTATCCACCTATCACTTGTCAGAAAAAGACGCAACATGCTGGAGTAACTCAGTGGATCAGGCAGCATCTGTGGAGAACATGGATAGGTGACGTTTCACAGAGTGCTGGAGTAACTCAGCGGGTCAGGCAGCATCTGTGGAGAACATGGATAGGTGACGTTTCACAGAGTGCTGGAGTAACTCAGCGGGTCAGGCAGCATCTGTGGAGAACATGGATAGCTGACGTTTCACAGAGTGCTGGAGTAAGTCAGCGGGTCAGGCAGCATCTCTGGAGAACATGGATAGGTGACGTTGTGGGTTGGAACTCAGAATAAGAGGATGTACCTTTAGAAAGGAGATGAGAAGGAATTTCTTTAGCCAGAGGGTGGTAATATGTGGAATTAATTGCCACAGACGGCTGTGGAGGCAAAGTCAGTGGATATTTTTAAGGCTGAGTGATAGATTCTTGATCACTAAGGGTGTCAAGGGTTATGGGGAGAAGGCACGAGAATGGGGTTGAGCAGGGAAGATAGTTCAGAAACAGATATCTGTACACAATGCTCCAATCATTCGGTCAAGGCTTTCCTAAGAACAATGCAGCATCTTTAGTTTCGCAATACGCATCAACAAGCAGAAAGGTTATGGCCCTGTCCCACGGTACGAGTTCCGAGTTTAAAAAAAAATCAAACTCGTGGTAAGCACGGAGAATGAACGGAGCAGGTATGTCGGAGATCGGGGAGGTCTCTTAGCAGCTCGTAACGCTAACGGCAGGTACTCGGAAAGCTCGGGAAGACTCGTGAAGATTTTTCAAATCAGGGCAAATTCGGGAGAGCTCTTGGAATGAACTCGTACCGTGGGACAGGGCCATAAAAGTCACACTTATGAAAGTCTTTTGTCGTACTTTGTTTGTATCTGCAGTGTACTGACCCGTGACTCTCCCTCTGCAGAGTGTGGCCCAGTCAGGCCCGGCCCGGCCTGGTGCAGGATGTCTCGGCCCAGCCACAGTGAGTATGTGCTGCAGCAGCTGAACAGCCAGCGCGAGTGGGGCTTCCTGTGTGACTGCTGTGTGGTGATCGGCGACATCTACTTCCGGGCCCACCGGGCGGTGCTGACGGCCTGCAGCTCCTATTTCCGCATGCTCTTCATCGGGCAGCAGCAGCGCGCGCAGGCCGCCCCGGCCCAGCTCAGCCTGAACGAGGCCGAGGTGAGCGCCGACTCCTTTGACCTGATCCTGCAGCTGATGTACCTGGGCCGGGTCATGGGCCAGCCCTCGGACTTCCAGCAGCTCCGTGCCGCCATGTCCTTCCTGCAGCTCTACTACGTGCCGGGCAGCCTGGAGGAGCTTCGAGAGGCCGGGGCCCCCTCCTCCTCCTCCTCCTCCTCCTCCTCCTCTTCACCCCCTCCTCCCCGGCCTTCGGGCCCGGCCCAGGGACCCATGCTGTTTGGAGTGAGGATGCGAGGCCCGGTGGCGGGAGGAGGGGTAGTGGTGACGGCAGCAGCGGCAGCTGCCGTGCAAGTGGAGGGAGAGGCCGAGTCGAGGCCTAGCAGTGAGGTAGGCCCGGAGCTGGAGGTGAGCCAGGCCCCAGGCAGGCTGCCCCCACGCAAGCAAGGCCGCAGTGGCAGCGGAGGGATGAAGGGCCGACGCTTTGGCCGGCGTTACACGTGCGACCGCTGCGGCTTCGTCTTCAGTTGCGAGCGTTTGCTGGACGAGCACTCGCTGACTTGCGGCAGCTGCAGGGCCTTGCCAGGGGAGGCCCGGCCCGTCACCACGGATACAGGGAGCCAGGTAGAGGGCCCATCCAGGCCTGTGGTCAAGACGGAACCTGAGGACACGGCTGCCACTGGGCTGGGCGACCTGATGGTGGTGGAGGTGCATGAGGAAGAGGAGGCGGCCATTGCCGAGGATGAAGCCTGCGGCCTAGGCGGCCGGGAGCCGGACTGGACAGAGGACGAGGAGGAGGAGGAGGAGGAGGGAGGAGAGGAGGTTGAAGGCCTGAAGGAAGAGACGGAGACGGAGGCCGGTGACGGGTCACTAGGCCCAGCCTGCGAGCTGTGTGGTGTGGCCTTGCCCGAGAGCCAGCGGGCCGACCACTACGTGTCCCACCACATAGAGAGCGTGTGTGCCTGTGGTAAGTGTGGCCGCATCCTGGTGAAGGGGGGCCGTATGCGGGAGCATGCAGAGCATTGTCTGGGTGACGGGCAAGCGGGGCAGGCCTCGGGCCTCTTCTCCTGCCACGTGTGCGGGGTCGGCTTCCGCAGACGGTGCCAACTAGAGGAGCACATGCGCCAGCACAGGGCAGGCACGGCCTACCGCTGCCCTGGGTGCCCGCTGGCCTTCGAGGAAGAAGGGGCCTGGGCTGAACACATGTCCGCCTGCCTCCTGCCCCAGGCCGGGCCTCCAGGCCCGCCCCTACGCAATTCGCATCGCAAGCACGTCTGCCAGCTGTGCGGTAAGGCCTTCTTCCAACGGTGCCACCTGCGGGAGCACCATGCCACGCACACCCGCGAGAAGGAGTTCTCCTGTCACATCTGCGGCAAGAACTTCCTGCGGGAACGTCTTCTGCGGCTGCACCTTGACATGCATCGTGGTGTAGCCCGCTATGTCTGCCCCAGCTGCGGCCAGGGCACCTACCGCAAGCAGGACCACCTACGCCACCTGGTCTCGCACCTGTCCCCCGGCCAGGTGGTCTGCGACGTCTGCTTCCAGGTGCTGGGGGGCAGCCAGCAGCTGCAGAGGCACATGGACCTGCACCTGCACACCTGCAGCTTCTGTGGGGACAAATTCAAGCACAAGAAGGACCTCAGCAACCATCATCTGACCTTCCACACCAAGAAGGGCCAATAGGACCTCAGCAACAATCATCTGGCCAGCCACACCGATATGTGATGGAACTTCAGCCACACCCAGAAGGTTTAATGGGACCTCAGCCACAGCCAGAAGGTGTGATGGAATCTCAGCTACCATCATCTGTCCAGCCACATCAAAAGGTGTGACAGGACCTCCTCGTACTGTCAGACCAACCGCAATGATCCGCTAGCCAAGAATGCTTCGACCTCCTTTGCCTACTGAGGAAATTCATCATGTCTCCAAACACTCTTAAAACTTCTAAAGATGCACTACAGAAAGCATACCGACAGACACAGGACGATGGGATAAATCAGCTGGTCATGCAACATCTCTGGAGAACATGGATAGGCTATCTTTCTTGTCGGAACCCTTCTTCAGATTGTGGTGGTGGCGGGACATTAGTTTGTGGAACTGATGCGCTGAGAACTATATTCAGCACTGTATCTTCCCCTTTGCTCCACCTGTTGTACTGGAGTTTGACTTGAATTTGTTTATGCTTTATCTGACCTGTTTGAAGAGCATGCAGTACAAAGCTTTTAACTGTACCTCGATGCATGTGACAATAATGAACCCAAACCTGACCAGATAGCAAGAAGTTGCGACAGGGATCTTTGACCAAATCCCCAATTGCCCCTCCACCATGTCTGAGCTTTTGGTTGCGAGGATTAATAGGAATCTGAGGTGCAACGTTTTCACTCCGATGGCAGTGGGTGTATGGAACGAGCTGCCAGAGGAGGTGGACAGAACGAACTGCAGGTGCTGGTTAATACACAAAAGGACACAAAGTGCGGGTGTAACAGGTCAGGCAGCATCGTTGGAGAACATGGATAAGTGATGGCTCGATCCGAAACGTCACCTCTCCATGGTCTCCACTGATGCTGCCTGACATGCTGGGTTATTCCAGCACTTTGTGTTAGAGGAGGTAGTTGATGCAAGTACAATTAACAGTGTTTAAAGGACATTTGGACAGGTACATGGATGGGAAAGGTGTGGAGGGATATGGGCCAAACGTGGGCAGGGCGATGCAGGGGTAGAGTTGCTGCCTTACAGTGCCAGAAATCCAGGTTTGATCCTGACTAAGGGTGCTGTCCATACAGAGTTTATACGTTCTCCCTGTGGACGCGTGGGTTTTCCCTGGGTGCTCCAGTTTCCTCGCACTATCCAAAGACATGTAGGTTTGGAGGTTAATTGACTTCTGTAAATTGTCTCTAGCGTGTAGGACAGTGCTAGTATACGCTGGTCGGTGCAGACTCGGTGGGCCGAAGGGCCTGTTTCCACGCTATATGTCTAAGGTCTAAAGCAGGGGTGGGGAACCTTTTCATCTTGGAATGCCGCATTAAGTTAGCTGTAATCTAATAAGGCCGCATCCAAGAAACTTCAATTAGATATACTTCAAAATGTACATTATTTTGTTAAAGTAGCCCTCATGACTTACTCATGTTTTAATTGTGGCAGTCAGTCGGGGAGGATTATTTCGTTGAATCTTTTACTCTTTAGTATTTTAAATACGTTCATTTTAAGATAAAAATAAAAATAAAAATAAAAGACGAACAAAAACATATTAATAAAATTAAAAGGATTTGTTCTACAAATTTTGGATTCATTCAAAAGGCCACACTTAATGGCCTAGAGGGCCGCAGGTTCCCCACCCCTGGTCTAAAGTAAAGGGGGGGACTAGTGTAGATGGGGCATCTTGGTCAGCATTGATGAGCCTGTTTATGTGCTGTGTGACTCCATTCCTCAAGCAGATTATTTGAAGACACAAGAAACTGCAAACGTTGGAGTCATGAGCAAAACACAAAGTGCTGGAGGAATTGGCGGGTCAGGCAGCATTTTAGTTTAGTTCAGAGACATAGCGTAGAAACAGGCTCTTTGGCCCACCAAGCCATCGCCGACCATCGATCGCCCTTCCACACTAAGTTCTATGTGATCCCACTTTCTCATCCACTCCCTGCACACACGGAGCAATTTACAGAGGGGCCAATTAACCTACTAATGTGCATGTCTTTGTGATGTGGGCGGAAACCGGAACACCCGGAGGAAACCCATAGGGAGAAGGAGCAAACGCCATACAGACAGCACCCGAGGTCGGGATCAAACGCGGCGGATCTCTGGCGCCGTGAGGCAGCGACTACAACACTGAGGACACGGTTGCCACGGGGCTGGGCGACCAGATGTTGGTGGAGATGCACGAGGAAGAGGGGGCGGCCTTTGCCGGGGGCGACGAGGATGTGAGGCAGCAACGACACCACTGTGATGCCTACTGAGGGGAAATGGACAAGAGACATTTTGAGTCACAATCTTCTTAAGACTGACAGGCGGGGGGGGGGGGGGGGGGGGGGGGGATCGGGGAGTGCTGGCGAAAGAAAGGAGGGAATCTATATCCCAGCCTCAGCCACATCGCACTCTCTGGATTTACATTTCACTCTTCTCCCACCCTGCTCCTTTCCCCTCCCCTGTACAATTATCTCCTGTCTCCAACTCCCCCATTCACCTTTTGTCCTCCCTCTTCCCCCCCCTTTGTTTAGCTCAGTTAACAACTCTCCCCTATTTCTTTTCCTTCCTTCTCTGTGCCCCACTTGAATGCGCACCCATTTATCCCCTCTTTCCCCCCCCCCCCCCCCCCCAAACGTTCCATTCTCCCAATTAATATTCCATGCCCCAACTTCACATTTCATGCCTCTTCTCTCCTTAATTCTCCTCTCACATTTGTTTGTCTTTTCATCTCTGGCCCTTTGTCCATCCAGCAGCCTATCACAACCACCACCTCCTCACCAGTAACCACCTATCACTTGCCAGAGATGTAAGGAACTGTAGACAAAATGCCACAAAAGTGCTGGAGTAACTCCAGAGCTCCCTGTTGCAGCAAATTCCAAAGATTTGTGACTGCAGATAATCATCGAGTCTGTGGCAGGAGGTGTTTGCCAGTGGCTGGTGGAGAGGGGGAAACTTCCCCTGCTTTGTTACCTGTTATATCTGTAGAAAGGAACTGCAGATGCTGGTTTATACCAATGATAGACACAAAGTGCTGGAGTAACTCAGCGGGTCAGACAGCATCTCTGGAGAACATAAGTGACGTTTCACAGAGTGCTGATGTGACGTCTTCAGCGTGCAGAAGGGTGCTGACCCGAAACGCCACCAATTCATATTCTTCAGAGATAATAGACAATAGGTGCAGGAGTAGGCCATTCGGCCCTTTGAGCCAGCACCGCCATTCACTGTGATCATGGCTGATCATCCACATTCAGTACCCCGTTCCTACCTTCTCACCATATCCCCTGACTTCGCTATCTTTAAGAGCTCTATCTGACTCTCTCTTGAAAGCATCCAGAGAATTGGCCTCCACTGCCTTCTGAGGCAGAGAATTCCACAGATTCACAACTCTCTGGGTAAAAAAGTTTTTCCTCATCTCCGTTCAAAATGCCTTACCCCTTATTCTTAAACTGTGGCTCCTGGTTCTGGACCCCCCCCAACATCGGGAACATGTTTCCTGCCTCTAGCGTGTCCAATCCTTTAGTAATCTTATATGTTTCAAAAATATCCTCTCTCATCCTTCTAAATTCCAGAGTATACAAGCCCAGCAGCTCCATTCTATCAACATATGACAGTCCTGCCATCCCGGGAATTAACCTCGTAAACCTACGCTGCACTCCCTCAATAGCAAGAATGTCCTTCCTGAAAATTTGGAGACTAAAGCTGCACACAATACTCCAGGTGTGGTCTCACTAGGGCCCTGTACAACGGCCGAAGGACCTCTTTGCTCCTATACTCAACTCCTCTTGTTATGAAGGCCAACATGCCATTAGCTTTCTTCGCTGCCTGCTGTACCTGCATGCTTACTTTCAGCGAGTGATGAACAAGGACCCCAAGATCGCTCTGTGTTTTCCCTTTACCCAATTTGACACCATTCAGATGATAATCTGTCTTCCTGTTTTTGCTACCAAAGTGGATAACCTCGCATTTATCCACATTAAACTTCATCTGCCGTGCATCTGCCCACTCACCTAACCTGTCCGAGTCATCCTGCATTCTCATAGCATCCTCCTCACAGTTCACACTTGCACCCAGCTTTGTGTCTGCAAATTTGCTGATGATACTTTGAATCCCTTCATCTAAATCAAGATGTATATTGTAAATAGCTGGGGTCCCAGCACCGAGCCTTGCGGTACCCCATTAGTCACTGCCTGCCATTCTGAAAGGGACCCGTTAATCCCTACTCTTTGTTTCCTGTCTGCCAACCACTTCTCTATCCATGTCAGTGCCCTACCCCCAATACCATGTGCTCCAAGTTCAAATGTATTTGTCACGTGCACCATAAGGTGCAGTGAAATGTAATTTACCATGCAGCGTTACAATTAAAAAAGTACACAATACACAACATAATCAACACAGACATCCACCACAGCATTCTTCACTGTGGTGGAAGGCAGTACAGTTCAGACAGTCCTCCCCCTCCCTTGTACACCCGTGGTCGGGGCCCTGACCCGCCGTAGTCGCCGCTACGGATGTACGCCCGATGTTCAAGCCCTCTGGTCGGAACGCCGACATCGGAACAGGTCGAGCACACCCCGCGGCCTGGAGCACCCAAATCGGCCACCTCCTTCCGGAGACCGCGGCTTCCAGATTTCGCAGGCCGACGGTCGGAGCTCTTCTCCGGCGACGCCCGGCGAGGGATCGCCCGCTCCATGATGGAAGGTCCGCTCCACGCCTGCCACCTGAAGCTCCAAGACAGAGGCCCCAAGATGTTGTAGGCTGCAGGCCAGAAGGTCGGATCGCTGCCTGACATTGCTGAGTTACTCCAGCACTATCTATTTTCAGGCAGATACCGTTGGCTTTGTTTTCAAAACACAATGCTCAGCTGCTTTACATGAATTACTAGAGGATTTTTGGTTGCAAAGATTTGTTTGGTGCTTTCCTGCTTCCCTCACTGTGTCTTGTCACATATGTTAATAATAAACCAATGCCAATATCACACTTGGAAGTTCCTCAAGTATTGGTCAAAACCCATCTCCTTTTTTATTGTAATGGTAAGTGCTTCATGCATCTCTTTACTACTGATTCGAATTCCAGGTTACCATTTTGGGAATCCTGCACCGGCACTCCCAAATACCTCCGATTTCTGGATTATCTCCCCATTTAGACAATAGCCCATGCCTTTAAACAATAGGTGCAGGAGTAGGCCATTTGGCCCTTCGAGCCAGCACCACCATTCAATGTGATCATGGCTGATCATCCCCAATCAGTACCCCGTTCCTGCCTTCTCCCCATATCCCCTTACTCTGCTATTTTTAAGAGCCCTATCTAGCTCTGTCTTGAAAGCATCCAGAGAACCTGCCTCCACCGCCCTCTGAGGCAGAGAATTCCACAGACTCACCACTCTCTGTGAGAAAAAGTGTTTCCTCGTCTCCGTTCTAAATGGCTTACTCCTTATTCTTAAACTGTGGCCCCTGGTTCTGGACTCCCCCAACATCGGGAACACGTTTCCTGCCTCTAGCGTGTCCAAGCCCTTAACAATCTCATATGTTTCAATGAGATGCCCTCTCATCCTTCTAAACTCCAGAGTGTACAAGCCCAGCTGCTCCATTCTTTCAGCATATGACAGTCCCGCCATCCCGGGAATTAACCTTGTAAACCTACGCTTCACTCCCTCAATAGCAAGAATATCCTTCCTCAAATTAGGGGACCAAAACTGCACGTAATACTCCAGGTGTGGTCTCACTAGAGCTCTTTATTCCTACTATCAAAGTGCATGATTCCACACTTCAAGAGGTTAAGATACGAATAGGTTAACGTCTGATGAGCGTTTGTCGGCACTGTGCCTGTACTCACTGGAGTTTAGAAGAAGGACCTCATTGAAAAGTACCGAATAGTGAAAGGCTTGGATAGAGTGGATGTGGAGAGGATGTTTCCACTATTGAGAGTCTAGGACTATAAAGGTCATAGCCTCAGAATTAAAGAACATTATTTTAGGAAGGTGATGAGGAGACATTTCTTTAGTCGGAGGGTGGTGAATCTGTGGAATTCTTCGAGCCAGCACTGTCATTCAATATGATCATGGCTGATCATCGAAAATCAGTACCCCGTTCCTGCTTTTTCTTCATATCCCTTCATTCCTTTAGCCATAAGAATTAAATCTAACTCTCTTGAAAACATCCAGTGAATTGGCCTCCTCTGCCCTCTGTGGCAGATAATTCCACAGATTCACAATTCTCTGGGTGAAAAAGTTTTTCCTTTTCCTAAATGGTTCTAAATGGCCTACCCCTAATTCTTAAACTGACCCCTAGTTCTGGACTCCCCCAACATCGGGAACATTTTTCCTGCATCTAGCTTATCCTTTAAGAATTTTATATGTTTCTATAATAACATCCCCTCTCATCCTAAATTCCAGTGAATTCAAGCCCAGTCGACCCATTCCTTCATCATACTGTATGTCAGTCCTGCCATCCCGGGAATTAACCTGGTGAACCTACGCTGCACTCAATGGCAATAATGTCCTTCCTCAAATTAGGAGACCAAAATTGTACACCATATTCCAGATCCGGTCTCACCAGGGCCCTGTACAACTGCAGTAGGACCTCCTTGCTGTTAAACTCAAATCCTCTCGCAATAAAGGCCAACATGCCATTAGCCTTCTTCACTGCCTGTTGTACCTACATGAAAAGGACTTGTTAATTCCATTCCTTGACCATTACTTGACCTCACCATCTCTATTGCAGGTGATACACTCCTGACCGACATCCACTACAAACCAACTGACTCCCACAGCTACCTGGACTACTCTTCCTCCCACCCTGCTTCCTGTAAGGACTCCATCCCCTATTCCCAATTCCTCCGTTTACGCCGCATCTGCTCCCAGGATGAGGTGTTCCACAGCAGGTCATCACAAATGGCCTAATTCTTCAGAGAACGGGGATTCCCCTCCCCCACTATTGATGAGGCTCGCACCAGGGTCTCCTCCATACCCCGCAACACTGCCCTCGCTCCCCATTCCCCCACTCGCAAACAGGGCAGAGTCCCCCTGGTCCTCACCTTTCACCCCACCAGCCGGCAAATACAACACATAGTCCTCCGCCAGTTTCGCCACCTCCAACGTGACCCCACCACCCGCCACCTTCCCATCTCCCCCCGTCTGCCTTCCGCAAAGACCGCTCCCTCCGCAACTCCCTTGTCAATTCTTCCCTCCCCTCCCGCTCTACGCCTTCCCCAGGCACTTTCCCTTGCAACCGCAAGAAATGCAACACTTGTCCCTTCACATCCCCCTCCACACCTTTCAGGGACCCAAGCAGTCCTTCCAGGTCCGACAGAGGTTCACCTGCACCTACTCCAACCTCATCTACTGCATCCGCTGCTCCAGATGCCAGATGATCTATATCGGTGAGACCAAGTGGAGGCTTGGCGATCGTTTCGCCGAACACCTCTGTCCGCAAAAACCAACCCGACCTCCCGGTGGCTCAGCACTTCAACTCCCCCTCCCATTCCGTATCTGACCTCTCGGTCCTGGGCCTCCTCCACGGCCAGAGTGAGCAACACCGCAAGTTGGAGGAACAGCACCTCATATTCCGCTTGGGGAGTCTGCATCCTTTGGGCTTGAACATTGAATTTTCTCAATTCTGTTAACCCTTGCTGTCTCCTTTCCTTCCCACCTCTCCCTCAGCCCTCGGGGCCTGGCATTCCCTCTATCTCTATCTTCCTCCCCCATCCTAGTCGCACTAGCTTCTCATTTTCACACCATAAACAGCTTACAATGGCTTGTTCCCTTTATCATCGATACTTTTTTGCATATCCTTCATTCAATGTTCTTTATCTCTCCACATCACCGTCTATATCTCTCGTTTCCCTGATCCCTGACCAGTCTGAAGAAGGGTCTCGACCCGAAACGTCGCCTATCTCCTTCGCTCCTTAGATGCTGCTGCACCTGCTGAGTTTCTCCAGATTTTTGTGTAACCCTTGTTAATTCCTACTCTCTGCTTCCTGTCTGCCAACCAGTTCTCTATCCATGTCAATATCCTACCCTCAATACCAAGTGCTCTAATTTTGCACACTAATGTCTTATGTGGGACCTTGGCAAAGGTTTTTTGAAATTCCAGATACACCACAGCCACTGGCTCTCCCTTATCCATTCTACTTGTTACATCCTCATTAAATTCCAGAAGATTATTCGAGCATGATTTCCCCATCATAAATCCATGATGACACCAATTAAGGTACAGTGATATGTGAATTACCATACAGCAACAAGACACAACTACATAAAAGAACATAAACATCCACCACAGTGGATTCCCCACATTCCTCGCTGTGATGGAAGGCAAAAAAGTCCAACCTTCTTCCTCTTCATTGTGCCGCGGTCTGGGCAGTTGAACCATCCGTCGGTGTGATTGAAGCTCGCACGTCGGGTCAGTCAAAGCCCCTGTGTCCGAAGTCGGACTCTGACCAGAGACCGCGGGCTCGGTGATGTTAAGTCTGCAAGCACCCACAGTTGGAGCTCCGAGGTCACTCCCTGGCAAAGGCCGCCAACTCCTCGATGTTAGGCCACAGTGCAGACGGAGATACGATATGGAATAAGAATCCCATCTCTGTCAATGTAAGAGATTAGAAAAAGTTTCCCCCAACACCCTCCCCCACATAAAACAAGCTAAAGAACACTAAAAACATACATTTAACACATACTATTAAAACACAAAGAAGGAAGGGACACACAGACTGTTCCCTTCAGTTCCTCCCTCGCACTAGGTCCTCAGATCCCTAATATTTCCGGGAGATTGTTTGTGTTTTCCTTAGTGCCGCCATTTCCTTGTTTCCCAATATTAATTCACTTCTCTCTGACTGTAAGGGACCTACATTCGTCTTCACTAATCTTTTCCGTTTTACATACCTAAAGAAACTTTTACAGTCTAGCTTTCTTTCAAGCTCTCTTCCCCCGTCCCTTTGTCCTCCTCTGTTGAGTTCTAAATTTCTCCCAATCCTCTGGTTTCTTCTCACAACCTCCGCACTGTTGTTTGGTGGTCTGCCTACCACTCCAACTAGCGTCTTTTGCCCTTGGCTATTTCGCAGTTCTACCCATACCGATTCTACACCATCCAAGCTAATGTCTCTCCTTGCTATTGCATTAATCTCTTTAACCAGCAATGCCACCCTACCTCTTCCTTTCTGTCTATCCTTTCTTAATATCGAATATTCAGCAGGTTTAGCTCCCAGCCTTGGTCTCCCTGGAGCCATGTCTCCGTAATTGCAACTATATCATATCCCTTAACTACTAGCTGCACATTCAATTCATCCACCTTATGTCGAATGCTCCTCGCATTAAGGCACAAAGTTTTCAGTGTTTTAAAATCTCCCTTCAACCTTTCGCTTCTCCTGTCCTTTTATGGCCCTCTCTCTCCTTGCATTGGGTCCCATCCCCCTGTCCTGTTAGTTTAAATGCAACCTTTCCTACAGTCTCTCGTTAACTGCATGGATACGTATCCATGTTATTGATTCCACCCACCCTACTTTTTAGTTTAAACCCATCCGTGTAGCACAAGCAAATCTACCTGCCAGAATGTCAGTCCCAAATCCCTGCCCCTGCACCATCCTCCACCACACATTCAGATCCCCTATCTCCCTCTTCCTACTCTCACTAGCATGAGGTACTAGAAGCAGATAACCACCCTAGAAGTCCTGCTTTTCAGCCTCCTACCTCGTTCTCTATACTCATGTTGCAGAACCTCCTCCCTCTTCTTACCCATGTCATTTGTGCCTACATGCACAACTACTTCCAGCTGTTCACCTTCCCTCTCAAGGATGTTCTGAGGTCGGTCTGAGACATCTTGGACCCTGGCACCAGGGACGCAACACACCATCCTCGAGTCTCGCCTGTCGCTGCAGGATCTCCTATCCGCACCTTGGACAATGGAGTCACCCACCACTATAGCTCTGCCTGACGTCGGTCTCGCCGGTTGAGTCTCAGCGCTAGGATTTGAGTCACAGACCTGTCCGCCTTTCGGATTGGGAGCGTCGTCGTCTGCCCCGACGGCTCTCAAGAGGGCGTACCTGTTTTCAAGAGGTACTTCCGCCGAGGTCTCCTGCACTCACTTCATCCCCTTTCTTTCCGTCTCTATCCATCGCACCTCCTGCACTCTTGGAGTGACGATCTGACTGCAGGTTCTGTCCAAGAAGCTTTCGTCGTCCCGGATGGACCTGCAGGTCATCCAGCTGCTGCTGTAGTTCCCCAACTCAGTCCTTGAGGAGCTGCATCTGGACACAGTTCCTACAGGTGTAGTGGTCAGTGACACCAGCCGTGCCCCTGACTTCCCACATCCTGCAACAAACGCACTGCAATAACAAACCTGCCATCACATGTATAAATATTACACACAGACACACACACACAAGATTCAAGTGTAGCCTCCTTGCCTCAGCCTCGCCGAAAACTCTTGAGCCAAAGACTCACACTTTACCCACCAAGGCCGCTCCCTTAGACCTGAACTTAATTTTACCTAATCGAGTCAACTATCCACTCAACTAGAAGGTGGAGTGCTGGAGTAACTCAGCGGGACAGGCAGCATCTCTGGAGAGAAGGAATGGGCGACGTTTCGGATCAAGACCCTTCTTCAGACTTGAAACGTCAACCATTCCTTCTCTCCAGAGATGCTGCCTGTCCCGCTGAGTTACTCCAGCATTTTGTGTCTCCCTTCTATTTAAACCGGCATCTGCAGTTCCTTCCTGCACATTTCATCCACTGCACTAATGAGGATGTCTCAGCCGATCCACTCACTCGCTCGCTGGTCCGGCGGCTGCTTCTGCTGCTGCTCTGCCATCTTTCAGGTGAACTGAATCTGTGGGATTCATTGCCACAGGAGGTTGTGGAGGCCGCGGACATTTCGGTGTTTTGAAGAGGGGTGTTGACAGATTAGAAACGTCGAAAATAGGTGCATTCGGCCCTTCGAGCCAGCACCGCCATTCATTGTGATCATGGCCGATCGTCCCCTATCAATAACCCGTGCCTGCCTTCTCCCCATATCCCTTGACTCCACTAGCCCTAGAGCTCCATCTAACTCTCTCTTAAATCCATCCAGTGACTTGGCCTCCACTGCCCCCTGTGGCAGGGAATTCCATAAATTCACAACTCTCTAGGTGAAAAAGGTTTTTCTCACCTCAGTCTTAAATGGCCTCCCCTTTATTCTAAGATAACATTAGTGCGGTGTCAGGGGTTATGGGGTGATGACAGGAGAATGGGGAGAGATAAAGCAGCCACGATTGAATGGCGGAGTAGCCTCGATGGGCCGAATGGCCTAATTCTGCTGCTACAACTGATGAAAGGGTCTGGTTCCCTCACGACCAACAACAGCTTCCCGCCCTCGCGGTTCAACAGGTTCAAATTCACCTCGGGCCGTTGCTGGGCAGCGACATCACGGGCCTGTTGCTAGGCGCCATTGCTGGGGCCCGTTGCTGGGGGCCGTTGCTGGGGCCCGTTGCTGGGGCCCGTTGCTGGGGGCGTTGCTAGGGCCCGTTGCTGGGGGCCGTTGCTGGGGGCCGTTGCTGGGGCCCGTTGCTGGGGCCCGTTGCTGGGGGCCGTTGCTGGGGCCCGTTGCTGGGGCCCGTTGCTGGGGGCGTTGCTAGGGCCCGTTGCTGGGGCCCGTTGCTGGGGGCGTTGCTGGGCCCGTTGCTGGGGGCGTTGCTAGGGGCCCGTTGCTAGGGGCCCGTTGCTGGGCCCGTTGCTGGGGGCGTTGCTGGGCCCGTTGCTGGGGGCGTTGCTAGGGGCCCGTTGCTGGGGCCCGTTGCTGGGGCCCATTGCTAGGGGCCGTTGCTGGGGGCCGTTACTAGGGGCCGTTGCTGGGCCCGTTGCTGGGGCCCGTTGCTGGGGGCCGTTGCTGGGGGCCGTTGCTAGGGCCGTTGCTGGGGCCCGTTGCTGGGGCCCGTTGCTGGGGGCGTTGCTGGGCCCGTTGCTGGGGCCCGTTGCTGGGGCCGTTGCTAGGGCCCGTTGCCGGGGGCCGTTGCTGGGGCCCGTTGCTGGGCGCCGTTGTAGGGGCCCGTTGCTAGGGCCCGTTGCCGGGGGCCGTTGCTGGGGCCCGTTCCTGGGGCGCCGTTTGTAGGGGCCCGTTGCTAGGTCCCGTTGCTGGGGCCCGTTGCTGGGGGCGTTGCTGGGCCCGTTGCTGGGGGCGTTGCTAGGGGGCCGTTGCTGGGGCCCGTTGCTGGGGCCCATTGCTAGGGGCCGTTGCTGGGGGCCGTTACTAGGGGCCGTTGCTGGGCCCGTTGCTGGGGCCCGTTGCTGGGGGCGTTGCTGGGCCCGTTGCTGGGGCCCGTTGCTGGGGCCCGTTGCTAGGGGCCGTTGCTAGGGCCCGTTGCTGGGGGCGTTGCTGGGCCCGTTGCTGGGGGCGTTGCTGGGCCCGTTGCTGGGGGCGTTGCTAGGGGCCCGTTGCTGGGGTCCGTTTGCTGGGGCGTTGCTGGGGCCCGTTTCTGGGGCCGTTGCTAGGGGCCCGTTGCTAGGGCCCGTTGCTAGGGGCCGTTGCTGGGCCCGTTGCTGGGGGCGTTGCTAGGCGCCGTTGCTGGGGCCGTTGCTGGGGCCCGTTGCTAGGGCCCGTTGCCGGGGGCCGTTGCTGGGGCCCGTTGCTGGGGGCCGTTGTTGGGGCCCGTTGCTAGGGGCCGTTGCTGGGGCCCGTTGTTGGGGCCCCGTTGCTGGGGGCCGTTGTTGGGGCCCGTTGCTGGGGCCCGTTGCTGGGGCCGTTGTTGGGGCCCGTTGCTAGGGGCCGTTGCTGGGGCCGTTGTTGGGGCCCGTTGCTAGGGGCCGTTGCTGGGGGCCGTTGTTGGGGCCCGTTGCTGGGGCCCGTTGCTAGGGGCCGTTGTTGGGGCCCGTTGCTGGGGCCCGTTGCTAGGGGCCGTTGTTGGGGCCCGTTGCTGGGGCCCGTTGCTAGGGGCCCGTTGCTAGGGGCCGTTGCTGGGGCCGTTGCTGGGGCCCGTTGCTGGGGGCCGTTGCTGGGCAGCGTCGTCACGGGGCCACGTGCCCCCGCCGCACCCATTGGTCAGAGATCCCGCGGATGTCATTGGTCCGTGAGCCGCCGTGAACGCTGATTGGTGAGCGGGTGGCCGGGCCCACGCGGCCCGCGGGGCTGTGATTGGTCGTGGCCGCGGGGAGGCGGGGCCCCGGGACAAAGGGCGTGGAGCTGTGATTGGCCGGGGTTGGCGCGGGAGGGAGCGGGCGGTCGTGGCCGCGGCGTCTTCAGCTCCGCAACCGGCGCCATGTCCGCCCGCTCGCCGGCCGTCGGCATCGACCTGGGCACCACCTACTCGTGCGTCGGCGTCTTCCAGCACGGCAAGGTGGAGATCATCGCCAACGACCAGGGCAACCGCACCACGCCCAGCTACGTGGCCTTCACCGACACCGAGCGGCTGATCGGCGACCCCGCCAAGAACCAGGTGGCCGTCAACCCCACCAACACCGTCTACGACGCCAAGCGGCTGATCGGCCGCAGGTTCGACGACGCGACGGTGCAGAGCGACATCAAGCAGTGGCCCTTCACCGGTGAGAGGCTGCGGCCGTGCGGCCCCTCCACAGCCTGCTGTCACCACAGCTGTGGACTCACGCCTCAACATCTGGACCAGTCATAGAGTCTGAAGAAGGGTCTCGACCCGAAACGTCGCCCATTCCTTCTCTCCAGAGATGCTGCCTGTCCCGCTGAGTTGCTCCAGCATTTTGTGTCAATCTATAGAGCTACACATAGAAACATAGAAAATAGGTGCAGGAGCAGGCCATTCGGCCCTTCGAGCCTGCACCGCCATTCAATATGATCATGGCTGATCGTCCAACTCAGTATCCCGTACCTGCCTTCTCTCCATACCCCCTGATCCCTTTAGCCACAAGGGCCACATCTAACTCCCTCTTAAATATGGCCAACGAATTGGCCTCAACTACCTTATGTGGCAGAGAATTCCACAAATTCACCACTATCTGTGTGAAAAACGATTTTCTCATCTCGGTCCTAAAAGACTCCCCCTTATCCTTAAACTGTGACCCCTTGTCCTGGACTTCCCCAACATCGGGAACAATCTTCCTGCATCTAGCCTCTCCAACCCCTTAAGAATTTTGTAAGTCTCTATGAGATCCCCCCTCAATCTTCTAAATTCCAGCGAGTACAAGCCGAGTCTATCCAGTCTTTCTTCATGTGGAAGTCGTGCCATCCCAGGAATCAGTCTGGTGAACCTTCTCTGTACCCCCTCTATGGCAAGAATGTTTTTCCTCAGATTAGGAGACCGAAACTGTACGCAATACTCCAGGTGTGGCCTCACCAAGCCCTTGTACAACTGCAGTAGAACCTCCCTGCTCAAATCCTTTTGCTATGAATGCCAACATACCATTCGCTTTCTTCACAGCCTGCTGCACCTGCATGCCTACTTTCAATGACTGGTGTACCATGACACCCAGGTCTCGTTGTATCTCCCCTTTTCCTAATCGGTCACTATTCGAATAATAGTCTACTTTTCTGTTTTTGCCACCAAAGTGGATAACCTCACATTTATCCACATTATACTGCATCTGCCATGCATTTGCCCACTCACCCAGTCTATCCAAGTCATCCTGCAGCCTCCTAGCATCCTCCTCACAGCTAACACTGCCCCCCAGCTTCGTGTCATCCGCAAACTTTGTGATGTTGCATTTAATTCCCTTGTCCAAATCATTAATGTATATTGTAAATAGCTGGGGTCCCAGCACTGAGCCTTGTGGCACCCCACTAGTCACTGCCTGCTATCCTGAAAAGGACCCGTTCACTCCTACTCTTTGCTTCCTGTCTGCCAGCCAGTTCTCTATCCACATCAATATTGAACCACCAATACCGTGTGCGTTAAGTTTGTATACCAATCTCTTGTGTGGGACTTTGTCGAAGGCCTTCTGAAAGTCCAGATATAACACATCCACTGCTTCTCCCTTATCCACTCTACTAGTTACATCCTCAAAAAACTCAATAAGATTCGTCAGACATGATTTACCTTTCGTAAATCCATGCTGACTTTGTCCAATGATTTCACCACTTTCCAAATGCGCTGCTATCCCATCTTTAATAACTGACTCCAGCAGTTTCCCCACTACCGATGTTAGACTAACTGGTCTATAATTCCCCGTTTTCTCTCTCCCTCCCTTTTTAAAAAGTGGGGTTACATTAACTACCCTCCAATCCTCGGGAACTACTCCAGAATCTAAAGAGTTTTGAAAAATTATCACTAAGGCATCTGCTATTTCTGGGGCTACTTCCTTAAGTACCCTGGGATGCATCCTATCTGGCCCTGGGATTTATCAGCCTTTAATCCATTCAATTTACATAACACCACTTTCCGGCTAACCTGGATTTCACTCATTTCCTCCATCTCATTTGACCCGCGATCCCCTGCTATTTCCGGCAAATTATTTATGTCTTCCTTAGTGAAGACAGAACCAAAGTAGTTATTCAATTGGTCTGCCATGTCCTTGTTCCCCATTATCAATTCACCCGTGATCAATTCCCCATGACCAATTCCCCATGACCAATACATAGGACAGAAAGAGGCGCTTCGGCCCATCTAGCCCAGGGCAGCCCAACATGCCCCGTCTACACTAGTCCCACCAGCCCGTTTCTTACCATTATCCCTCTAAACTTGTCCTATCCATGTATCTCACCTATTTCCCCTCTCACCTTAGACATACAGTGCCCTCCATAATGTTTTGGACAAAACCATCATTTATTTATTTGCATCTGTATTCCACGATTTGTAATAGAAAAAAATCACATGCGGTTAAAGTGCACATTGTCAGATTTTAATAAAGGCCATTTTTATACATTTTGGTTTCACCACGTAAACATCACAGCAGTGTTTATACATCATTCCCCCCCCCAATTCAGGGCACCGTAATGTTTGGGACACAGCAATGTCATGTAAATGAAAATATTTAGTTGCATATCCTTTGCATGCAATGACTGCTTGATGTTTGTGATTCATGGACATCACCAGTTGCTGGGTGTCTTCTCTGGTGATGCTCTGCCAGGCCTGTGGTGCAGCCATCTTTAGCTAATGCTTGTTTTGGGGGCTAGTCCCCTTCAGTTTTCTCTTCAGCATATAAAAGACATGCTCAATTGGGTTCAGATCGGGCGATTGACTTGGCCACTCAAGAATTAACCATTTTTTAGCTTAGAAAAACTCCTTTGTTGCTTTAGCAGTATGTTTGGGATCATTGTCTTCCTGTAGAATGAACTGCCGGCCAATGACATTTGTTTGAACTTGAGCAGAAAGGATGTCTATACACTTCAGAATTCATTGTGCTACTGCCATCAGCAATGAAGATAAGTGAGCCAGTACCTTCAACAACTATACATGCCCAGGCCATAACACCCCCATCACCGTGTTTCAAAGATGTGGGGGTATGCTCTTGTCATCTCTCTGATATAAGTTAATCTTCGTCTCATCTGTCCACAAGACCTTTTTCCAGAACTGTGGTTGTTCTTTTAAGTACTTCTTGGCAAACCTGGCCATCCTATTTTTGCAGCGAACCTGTGGTTTGCATCTTGAAGTGCAGCTTCTGTATTTCCGTTCAGGAAGTCTTCTGCGGACAGTGGCCATGGACAAATCCACACCTGAATCCTGAAGAGTGTTTTTGATCTGTCGGACAGGTGATTCGGGATTTTTCTTATAGAGAGAATTCTGTCATCAACTGTGGAGGTCTTCCTTGGCATGCCAGTCCCTTTGCGATTAGTTAGCTCACCAGTGCTCTCTTTCTTCATAATAATGTTCCAAGAAGTTGATTTTGGCTAATTAACAGTTTTATTCTTGTTTCTCACTCATATTGGCTTATTTGACTTTCATTGGCACAACTTTGGTCCTCATGTTGATGAACAGCAATAAAAGTTTCCAAAGGTGATGGAAAGTATGGTGGAAAGGCTAGGTGCCAGAGCTCTCTTATACCTGCATTAAGGATGCATTTAAACATACCTGAGCAATTACAAACACCTGTGAAGTCAAGTGTCCTAAACATTATGAAATGGGAGGACTGTATAAACACAGCTGTAATTTCTACATGGTGAAACCAAAATGTATAAAAATATCCTTTAATAAAATCTGACAATGTGCACTTTAACCACATGTGATTTTTTTTTTTCTATTACAAATCTCAAATTGATGAGTGCAGAGGCAAATAAATAAATAATGGGTCTTTGTCCGATACATTTTGGAGGACCATGTGCCTGGCTCTTGATTCCACTACCCCAGTTGAAAGGCGCTGCACATTTCCCCTATCTAGTCTTCAATCTTATCTGGACAATACTGTCGGCACAAGGAACTGCAGATGTTGGTTTACAAGAAAAGACAAAGTGCTGGAGTAGCTCAGCGGGTCCGGCAGCATCTCTGGAGAAATCTCTGAAAAATCTCTTTGCTTTTCACCTCACCAGAATGTCAGAGAGTTGTGAGTCTGTGGAATTCTCTGCCACAGAAGGCAGTGGAGGCTAATTCACTGGATGTATTCGAGAGGCTAGATATAGCTCTTAGGGCTAACGGAATCAAGGGGTGTGGGGAAAAAGCAGGAACAGGTTAATGATTCTGGATGATCAGCCAAGGTCATATTGAATGGCCTACTCCTGCACCTGTTTTATACGTTTCTATCCAACACACCTTCCTCTGACATTTCCATCCACTCCTCCCGCCTCAACCCCTTTCCGCCATCCGTAGAGACCCCTTTCTCCGCAAATCCTTGGTGTACACACCCCTTTCCGCACAAACCACCCCCTCCCCTGGTACTTGCCGATGCAACCATAGGAGATGTAATACCTGTCCCCATACCACCTCCCTCACATCCATTGCGGGACCTCTGTAGGCCTCCCAGGTGAGACGGGTTCACAAGCACTTCCTCTAATCTCATCTGATGCATTAGGTATTCCCGATGTTTAGTTTAGTTTTTTGTCACGTGTACCGAGAAACTTTTGTTGCTTTTTGTTGTCAGCGGAAAAACTTTACATGATTACAACCGAGCTGTCCACAGTGTACAGATACATGAAAAAGGGAATAACATTGAGTGTGAGGCAAAGTTCAGTAAAGTTTGACAAAAGATAGTCCGAGGATCGTCAATGAGGTAGATAGTAGCTCAGGACCGTTCTCCAGTTGTTCGTGGGATGGTTCATTGGCCTAATAACAGCTGGGAAGAAACTTCCTGAATCTGGAGGTGTACATTTTCACACTTTTGTTCCACTTGCCTGATGGGAGAAGGGAGAAGAGGGTGTGACTGGTCCTTGATTATGCTGGTGGCCTTGCCGAGGCAGCGTGAAGTATCAACGGAAGGGAGGTTGGTTTGTGTGATGCGTCATCAACTCTGCAATGTGGCCTTAGTAACCGCTGAAACCAAGCGTAAATTTGGTGACTGTTTTGGTCCGCCAAGGCCCACTGAATCTCCCATTTTCTAACCATTTCAACTCCTCTGCCTCCCCTGTCCCCTTCCACCTATATTCCTTTCTCGGGCTTCATAATTCACACCTCTTCTCTCCTTTACCACACTTTTTGTCTTTTCATCTCTGGTCATTGTTTTTAACCATTTACCTATCAAAACCTCTCCTCATCTATGTACCTATCACTTGCCCGGCTTTCTCCCGCCCCCGCCTCTCTTCCAGCTTCTTCCTGCCCCCACCATCAGTCTGTGGTATCGTGTATTGTCTTTCCGCTGACTGGTTAGCGCATAACTAAGGTTTTCCACTGTACCTCTGTACTCATGACAATAAATTAAACCAAAATCACATACTGAAGAAGGGTGACACAAAGTGCTGGAGGAACTCAGCGGGTGAGGCAGCATCTCTGGAGAGAAGGAATGGGCGACGTTTCGAGTCGAGACCCTTCTTCAGACTGATGTCAGGGGGCGGGGCGGGGGCGGGACAAAGATTGAATGTAGTCGGAGACAGTAAGACTGGTGGGAGAACTGGGAAGGGGGAGGGGATGAAGAGAGAAAGCAAGGGCTATCTGAAATTAGAGAAGCCAATGTTCATACCGCTGGGATGTAAACTTCCCAAGCGAAATATGAGGTGCTGTTCCTCCAATTTGCACTGGGCCTCAATCTGACAATGGAGGAGGCCCAGGACAGAAAGGTCAGATTGGGAATGGGAGTTAAAGTGCTGAGCCACTGGGAGATCAGGTAGGTTAAGACGGACTGAGTGGAGGTGTTTAGTGAAACGATCGCTGAGCCTCCGCTTGGTCTCGCCGATGTAGAGAAGCTGACAGCTGGAACAGCGGATACAGTAGATGAGGTTGGAGGAGGTGCATGTGAACCTCTGCCTCACCTGGAAAGACTGGGTCCTTGGATGGAGTTGAGGAGGGAGGTAAAGGGAAAGTTGTTGCACCTCCAACGGTTGCAGGGGAAAGTACCTGGGGAGGGGGTGGTTTGGGTGCGGAGTTGACCATGGAGTTTCGGAGGCAACAGTCTGTGGAAAGCAGAAAGTGGTGGAAATGGGAAGATGTGGCCAGTAGCGGGATCCCGTTGGAGGTGGCGAAAATGTTGGAGGATTATATGTTGTATGCAACGGCTGATGGGGTGGAAGGTGAGAACAAGGGGGACTCTGTCCTTGTTACGAATAGGGGGAGGGGGAGTAAAAGCGGAGCTGTGGGATGTCGAGGAGACCCTAGTGAGAAACCTCATCTATAATGGAAGAGGGGAACTCCCGTTTCCTAAAGGATGAGGACATCTCCGATGCCCTGGTATTGAACACCTCATCCTGGGCGGGGATGCGGCATAGACAGAGGAATTGAGAGTTAGGGATAGAGTCTACAGGAAGCAGGGTGGGAAGAAGTGCAGTCAAGATAGCTATGGGAATCAGTAGGTTTGTAGTATGGCGGGACTGTAATGCTGAGAGAATGGAGCACTCTGTACACTCTGGAGTTTAGAAGGATGAGAGGGTATTTCATTCCAACATATAAGATTGTTAAGGGTTTGGACATACTAGAGGCAGGAAACATGTTCCCGATGTTGGGGGAGTCCAGAACCAGGGGCTACAGTTTAAGAATAAGGAGTGAGCAATTTAGAACGGAGACGAGGAAACACTTTTTCTCACAGAGAGCGGTGAGTCTGTGGAATTCTCTGCCTCAGAGGGCGGTGGAGGCGGGTTCTCTGGATGCTTTCAAGATAGAGCCAGATAGGGCTATTAAAAATAACGGAGTCGGGATATGGGGAGAAGGCAGGAACGGGGTACTGATTGGGGATGATCAGTCATGATCACATTGAATGGCGGTGCTGGCTCAAAGGGCCGAATGGCCTACTCCTGCACCTATTGTCTATTGTCTATTATCTAGAAATGGTTGGCAGATGTCGGAGATGGTCCAAGTGAATTTAAGTGCAGGATGGAAATTAGTCGTGATACTGTTGATGTCAAAAAGGGTCCTGACCCGAAGCATCACTTATCTACACTTACCAGAGATGCAGCCTGACCCGCTGAGTTACTCCAACACTTTATTCTTTTTTTTCTGGAGAAAGATGGAGGGAATTAAGTCGTGTGTATGGGGTGAAGGGATATTGTAATATGTACAAAAGACATGGTGCAGTTTTATAAAACTATGGTTTGGTTGCATTTGGAGTATGGTGTCGAGTTCTGACATAGCAAGACTCTTAACTACATTGATGTACAGAGGGATTATTGGGCTTCAAGTACACAGCTCCCTGAAAGTGGCAACACAAGTAGATAGAGTGGTAAAGAAGTTGTGTGTTATGCTTTCTTTCAGTGGTCGGAGCATTGAGTATAAAGTCAGGAAGTCATGATGCAGCTGTACTGGACTGTGGTTAGGCTGCATTTGGAGAAGTATGTGTAGTTCTGGTCACCCCATCAGGGGAAAGATGTGGAGGCTTTGTGCAGAGGAGGTTTGCTAGAATGTTGTCTGAATTAAAGGGTATTAGCTACAGGGAGGCGTTAGACAGACTTGGATTGTTTTCTCTGTAATGCTGGAGGTTGTGGGATAGAAGTGTATAAAATTTATGAGAGGCATAGATAGGGCACACAGTCAGAACCTTTTCCCCCACCATGGTAGAAATGTCAAAGGCTAGAAGACAAAGGAGTGAAAGGATGAAGTTTAGAGGAGATATGTGGTGAACATTTTAGTACACAGAGGGTGGTGGGTGCGCAATCACTCTGCCGGATGGGGGTGGAGGCAGATACGATAATGGTGTTTAAGAGGCTTTTGGATGGGCACGTGGATATGTGGGAAATAGAGGGATATGGATCATGTGCAGGCAAAGGAGACTAGTTTAACTTGGCATCCTGTTTGGCACTGACATTATGGGTTGAAGGGCCTGTTCCTGTGCTGTGCGGTTCTATGCTGTATATAAGAGCCCAAAGAGGTCATGATGGGTTAGAAGTGGAGATGTTTCCTCAAATGGGAGAGCCTTGAACCTGTGGACACAGTTTCGGCATAAATGGTTGCTCATTTAAAACCGAGCTGTGGAAAACTGCACCCAGATGACCACATAATATTACAGCACAGGAACAGGCGCTTCAGCCCAGGTGGAGTGCAGGTGTACTTGTACAGGTGTTTGAAGTCACGAGGGGAATAGATAGATGAATGGACACAGTCGTTCCCCAGAGTGGGAAATCGAGAAGCAGAGGGCATGGGTTTGAGGTGAGAGGGGAATGATTTAATAATAACCTGTGGGACTACTTTTTCCACACAAAAGGTGATATATATTTGGAATGAGCTGTCAAAGGCAGAGGTTGAGACGGGTAGAACGACAACATTTAAAAGATATTTGAACAGCTACATAGTCATACAAGGAAACAGGCCCTTTGGCCCAACTTGCCCACCCGACCAACATGTCCCATCATTAGTCTCGCGTTTGGCCCATATACCTCTAAACCTGTCCTATCCATGTACCTGTCTAATTGCTTCTTAAATGTTGCAATAGTCCGGCAGCTCGTTCCATGCACCCGTCACCCTTTGTGTTATAGGAAAGGAAAGGTTTAGAGCAACATGGGTTAAATGACTTGTATGGGGACTCGGTTGGCATGAATTAGTTGTGTCAAAGGGTCTATTTCCGTGCTGGGAATAAGATTTAGTGCATTTGTCCTACCTATGCCTCTTCATTTTATGTATCTGTTGAATCACCCCTCAGCCTACTCCGTTCCAGGGGTGATTTAACAGAGGGTTGTAAAATTAAGAGGCATGGTTAGAACAAATCTCAGCCTATCTAATCTCTCCCTATAACTTAATGTCCAATAATCCAGGCAAGATCCCAGTGAGTCCACTGCATTCTCTCCAGCATACCCACATCCCTCCTATAGTGTGGCGATCTGAACTGTGTGCAATACTCCAAGCAGCATCTAACCAGTGACTTGTAAAGTTGCCACATAATGCCCCAATTTATACATCCCGTTGCCTGACTTATGAAGGCCTTCTTCACCACTCTGAATCATTATGTTATCACTTTCACGAAACTGGACTTAAATCCCAAAGTACCTCTGTCAGCTTTCCTTCATGCTCAACAATTGTTGGTATTTGTCCTACCCCTCTGACGTCTTTAGTCAGAGGGTGGTGAATCTGTGTAATTCATTGCCACAGAAGGCTGGAGGTCAACTCAATTGATATTTTTAAGGTGGAGATTGACAGAGTCTTGATTAGTATGGGTGTCAGGGATTACGAGGAGAATGGGGTTGAGAGGGAAAAATAGATCAGCCATGGTTGAATGGCAGAGTTGATGGGCCGAATGGCCTGATTGTGCTCCTAGACATGAATTTATGACTTCCCAAATTACATCAGTTTGCACTTGTTATTAAATTCCATCTGTCAATGCTCCACCAAATCTTTGATCCACATTGTACTGTAGCCTTAGACACTTCCTCACTATCACATCATCACTGACTTTCATGTAATTTGCAAAGTTACTGACTATACCTCTTACATCCATATCCAAGTTATTAATATCTACAGGGGTCCTAGCATCATAAGGTCATAAGTGATAGGAGTAGAATTAGGCCTTTTGGCCCATCAAGTCAACTCTGCCATTCAATCATGGCTGATCTATCTCCCTACTAACCCCATTCACAGTTGCCTGATAACAGCTGGGAAGAAATCCAAGTATCTGGAGGTGTACATTTTCACACTTCTATAACCTTTTGCCCAATGGGAGAGGGGAGAAGAGGGAGCAGCCAGGGTGCGACTCGTCCTTGATTATTGATTATGCTGCTGGCCTAGCCAAGGCAGCGTGAGGTATAAATTGAGTCAATGGACGGAGGTAGCTTTGTGTGATGGCCTGGGCTGCATCCACAATTCGCTGCAATTTCTTGCGGTCTTGGGTGGAGCTGTTCCCAAACCATGCTGTGATGCATCCCAATAAAATGCTTTCTATGGTACATCTGTAGAAGGTGGTGAGAGTTGTAGGGGACATACTGAAATTACTACGCCTTCTAAGGAAGTAGAGGCATTGGTGTGCTTTCTTGGTCGTTGCTTCAATCTGGGTGGTCCAGGAAAAGTTGATGGTGACATTGACTCCTAAGAATTTGAAGCTTTCAACCATCTCTACTTCAGCACTGTCAATGCAAACTGGGGTAATGTGTAGTGCTTCGCTTCTTGAGGTCGATCACTAGCTTACTGTTTATTGCCCTGCCTTCATCAGTTTTCTTCGTTAGTTCCAGAAAACATTTAAGCAGTAATCGGGAGGCACAGTGGCGCAGCAGTAGAGTTGCTGCCTTACAGCGACCCGTGCTCGAACATGACTACGATTGCCTGTTCCTGAGCTTCAGTGTTCTATGTAACAGGCGATCAGTGGTTGGCGTGGTCTCAGTGGGTTGAATGGTCTGTTTATGACAGAAAATGACGGAATGTAGAAGATTTTTGGAAGGTGACAAGTTTCATTGTAGACTGAATGAAAATAAATGGTTCCACCATCTTGTGCTTGCTGTTCAATGGAGAATTATTGATGAATTTCGGCAGTGAAGTATACCTTGCTGCTTTCCATGGGTTGGGCAACAAATAGGATTCATTTAATGCGTCCTAGTTTAGTATATTGTCACAGGTACCGAGGTACAGTGAAATGCTTTTTTATTGTGTGATCTCCGGTCACCGGAAAAACTATGCAGAAGGGTCTCGACCCAAAATGTCACCCATTCCTTCTCTCCAGAGACGATGCCGGTCCCGCTGAGCTACTCCAGCTTTTTGTGCCTATCTTCGACTATACATGATTTCAATCAAACTGTCCGCAATGTACAGATACAGCATAAAGGGAATAATGTTCAGTGCAAGATAAAGTCCAATTAAAACTAGTCTGAGGGTCTTGAATGAGGTGGATGTGAGGTCAGGACTACTTTCTAGTCGTTGAGAGGATGGTTCAGTTGCCTGATAACAGCTGGGAAACTCCCTGAATCTGGAGGTGTGTGTGCGTTTTCACACTTCTGTACCTCTTGCCTGATGGGAGAGGGGAGAAGAGGGAGTGACCGGGGTGAGACTGGTCCTTGATTATGCTGCTGGCCTTGCCGAGGCAGCGTGAAGTGTAAATAGAGTCAATGGTAGAGAGGCTGGTTTGTGTGATGGTCTCAGCTGTGTCACAAGTTCTCTGCAATTCCTTGCGGTTTTGGATGGAGCAGTTCCCAAACCATGCTGTGATGCATCCCGATAAAATGCTTTATAAGTTAAAACCCGTCTTAATTAAACATGTCTTAATTATTTTCCCAGTGATAAATGATGACGGGAAGCCCAAAGTGCAGGTGGAGTACAAGGGAGAGAATAAGTCTTTCTTTGCTGAAGAGATTTCCTCAATGGTGCTGACAAAAATGAAGGAGACGGCAGAAGCATACCTCGGCAGTCCAGTCAGCAACGTGGTCATCACTGTGCCAGCGTACTTCAATGATAGTCAGAGACAAGCCACCAAAGATGCCGGGACCATTGCTGCTCTAAACGTGATGAGGATCATCAATGAACCCACCGCAGCGGCCATTGCTTACGGACTGGACAAAGCGGGATCCGGTGAGCACAGCGTCCTCATCTTCGACCTGGGTGGCGGAACGTTCGATGTCTCCATCCTTACCATCGAGGACGGCATCTTCGAGGTCAAGTCCACCTCTGGCGACACTCACCTGGGAGGGGAGGACTTTGACAACCGCATGGTCAACCACTTCATCGAGGAGTTCAAGCGTAAGTTTAAGAAGGACATCTCCCAGAACAAGCGTGCGGTGAGGCGACTGGGTACATCCTGTGAGCGGGCCAAAAGGACACTGTCCTCCAGCACGCAAGCCAGCATCGAGATCGACTCCCTGCACGAGGGTCTCGATTTCTACACCGCCATCACCAGGGCCCGGTTTGAGGAACTCAACGGCGACCTCTTCAGAGCCACGCTGGAGCCCGTGGAGAAGGCCATTCGGGATGCCAAGATCGACAAGTCACTGATACAGGACGTTGTCCTTGTGGGAGGCTCCACCAGGATTCCCAAGATCCAGAAAATGCTCCAGGACTTCTTTAACGGGAAGGAGCTGAACAAGAGCATCAACCCGGACGAAGCCGTGGCCTACGGGGCAGCAGTGCAGGCGGCCATCTTATCGGGAGACAAGTCTGAGAACGTGCAGGACCTGTTGCTCTTGGACGTCTCTCCTCTGTCCCTCGGCATCGAGACAGCCGGGGGGATCATGACGGCCCTCATCAAACGCAACACCACCATCCCCACCAAGCAGACGCAGGTCTTCACCACGTACACGGAGAACCAGAGCAGCGTGCTGATCCAGGTGTACGAGGGTGAGCGGGCCATGACCCGGGACAACAACATGCTGGGCCGTTTCTCCCTGACCGACATCCCACCGGCACCTCGCGGCCTACCACAGATCGAGGTGACCTTCGACATAGACGCCAATGGCATCCTTAACGTGTCGGCCATCGACAAGAGCACCGGCCACGCCAACAAGATCACCATCACCAACGACAAGGGCCACCTGAGCAAGGACGACATTGAACGCATGGTGCAGGACGCGGAGCAGTATAAGACGGAGGACGACACCAACCGTGAGAGGGTGGCTGCCAAGAACGCCCTGGAGTCCTACGCCTACAACATGAAGCAGGCCGTGCAGGACGATAAGTTGAAGGGGAAGATCAGCGACGAGGAGCAGACGGCCATCCTGGCCAAGTGTCAGGAGGTCCTCAGCTGGCTGGAAACAAACCAGACAGCGGAGAAGGAGGAGCTCGACTACCAGCAGAAAGAGCTGGAGCAGGTTTGCAAACCGCTGCTGAAGTTCCTCAGATGCCCCTGCAGTGGGATTCCCCAGAGGGCCGCAGGTGCCCCCCCCGTGCCTGAAGCTGCATCTGGGCCCACCATTGAAGAGGTTGACTGAGTGGTGTGGAGCCGGAGCACTGGACTAACTGCCCACTCACTCGCTGCTCATTGCCCTGCTAGGAGGGGAGGTCTGACAATGTACTATCAATCATGATCCATTCAGATAATACAAAAGACTCCACCCTTTTCTTTTTCTCTTGCTTACTGTAGATTAATTGCCAGAGCACATGAAACATTTACAATCCATCGCACCCACGATGCTTTCAGTTTTTTTACATTATCACGGTATTCCAGAGCACAAACAAGACACCTGACATAAAGTCATAAAGTGCTGGAGTAACTCAGCAGGCCAGGCAGCATCTCCAGAGAACATGGATAAGTCGACCTATCACTTGCCAGTCTTTGATTCCCCTTCCCCCACCCCACCTCCCCACCACAATTAGTTTGAAGAAGGGTCCCGACCAAAACGTCACCTACCCACGTTCTCCAGAGATGCTGCCTAATATTCATACATTATAGTAGAATTAACATTGAAATATAGATAAATAGGTGCCCGAGTAGGCCATTCGGCACTTCAAACCAGCACTGCCATTCAATATGGTCATGGCTGATCATCTTAAATCAGTACCCCGTCCTGCTTTTTCCCCATATCCCTTGATTCCTTTAGCCCTGAGAGCTAAATCTAATCCTCTTTTGAAAACATCCAGAGAATTCCACAGATTTTCAACTCCTTGGGTGAAGAAGTTTTTCCTCATCTAAGTCCTAAATGGCCCACCCCTTATTCTTAAACTGTGACCCCTGGTTCTGGACTCCCCCAACATTGGGAACATTTTTCCTGCATCTAGCCAGTCCAATCTTTTAAGAATTTTATATGTTTCTATAAGATCCCCTCTCATCCTTCTAAATTCCAGTGAATACAATCCCAGCCGACCCATTCTTTCATTATATGTTAGTCCTGCCATTCTGGGAATTAGCCTGGTGAACCTACACTGCACTCCCTCAATAGCAATAATGTCCTTCCTCAAATTAGGAGACCAAAATTGCACACAATACTCCAGGTGCGGTCTCACCAGGGCCCTGTACAACTGTAGTAGGACCTCCTTGCTCCTAAACTCAAATCCTCTTGCAATGAAGGCCAACATGCCATTAGCTTTCTTCACTGCCTGCTGTACCTGCATGTTTACTTTCAGTGGCTGATGTACAAGGACACCCAGATCTCTTTGCATCTCCCCTTCTCCTAATCTGACACCATTCAGATAATAATCTGCCTTCCTGTTCTTGCCACAAAAGTGGCTGATGTACAAGGACACCCAGATCTCTTTGCATCTCCCCTTCTCCTAATCTGACACCATTCAGATAATAATCTGCCTTCCTGTTCTTGCCACAAAAGTGGATACCCTCACATTTATCCACATTCTACTGCCATTCATAACGTGACAGCAATATAAACGTTGGCTTCTATTTAGTACTTTCAATGCAAAAACAGTTAATAGTGGGGAGGGGAAACTATTTATTGGAGGAGCAGGAATCACCCGTTCTTTATTGGAAGAAGGAGTGCAATCTCTCTGTTCTGGGAAAGGATGATGAGCTACACAACTTCATTGGGCTTATGTAGAAGAAGTAACCATTGCTGTATATGACCTTCTAACATTTGACCTGCCATAATGCAACAACTCACAATTGTTAGGGTTAAATCTCATCTGCCATTTCCTTGCCCATATCTGCAACTGCTCTGAAGCACAGTGGCACAGCAGTAGAGTTGCTGCCTCAGATCGCCAGAGACCCAGATCCTGACCTAAGGTGCTGTCTGTGAGGTGTTTGCACATCCTCCCTGTGACTGCATGGGTTTGCTCCAAGTGCTCTGATTCTCTCCCACATCTCTATGATGTGCGGGTTTATAGGTTAATTGGCCTCTGTAAATTGTCCCTAGTGTGTAGGATAGAACTAGTGTACTGGTCGTCATGGACCTGTTTCCATGCTGTATCTCTAACTAAATAAAACAAGAATACCCTTAAAGACAAACAGCCCCTTCAGTGTCAAAGGTATGAGGAGCTGATGACTTTTTCGTACCTCTGGAGTTCAGGGACTCAACACTGCCATCTCTTGTCACTACTGCAAGGCAATCTCCATAAACCTCATTTACAGTGACCCCATTCACCGACTTCCATGACTTCTTACGTTCACCATTTATGCAGCTTTACTACTTTCCTCTGAAATTGCAACTATCAGTCTTGATCTTGGCTCAGTGTTTTTATTGAACATAAGGTCAAAGTGTTCTAGTCCAACTTTGGTGAGCAGTGCAGTCATAGTGGAAGGGACAGGCCCTTTTGACCCACAACGTCTCTGCGGTACATAATGCCAAGTAGGGCCTGTCCCACTTTCACGACGAGTTTGCTCTGCCGAGTTTGCCCTTGACTTGTACTCGCAGCATGGTCGTCACGAGGGCGTAGATAGGTCGTGATGCTAGTCGTAGGTACACGTGGCATCAAGTAGGTCAGGGCGTTTTTCGAGCCTGATGAAAAATGTCCACGAGTAAAGAAAGGTTGTGAACTTGGTTGTGAAAGTGGGACAGGCCCTTAACAAGTTGCACATGATCCATATCCCTCTGTATCCTAGAGTCACACAACATTGAAACAGGCCCTTCAACCCAACTCATCCATGTCAATCAAGATGCCCCATCTTAGCTCGTCTCATTTGCCTTACGAATTTGGCCTATATTCCTTTAGACTTAAGAGATACAGTGTGGAAACAAACAGGCCCTTTGGCCGACCGAGTCCATACCGACCATCAAACGTCCCCAACACTAGCAACATCCTGCACATTAGGGACAATTTACAATTTTACCAGAACCAATTAACCTACAAACCTGTACGTCTTTGGAGTGTTGAAGGAAACCGGAGCACCCAGAGAAAACCCACGCGGTCACAGGGAGAAGGTAAAAACTCTGTACAGACAGCGCTGGTAGTCAGGATTAAACCCGGGACTCTGGTGCTGTAAGGAGCAACCCTACCCCACACCACATTGTTGCCCACTCCTCTAAATAGGAATAGGAATACTTTATTGACACATGTGACTAGGCACAGTAAGATTCTTTACTTGCATACACAATGTATACAAATAGCGGCCACCTACAAAGTTATAAAGCACGCCGCCATGTATCTATCTAAATGCCTCTTAAACATCACTATTGTACCTGCCCCACCACTGGCAGAAGAGTCCAACCACCCACACTCTTAATTGGCCCGCACATCTTTAAACATTGCCCCTCTCACAAGGTTAATTCCCGGGATTGCGGGACTGTCATTTGCTGAGAGAATGGAGCAGCTGGGCTTGTATACTCTGGACTTTAGAAGTATGAGAGGATATCTCATTGAAACATATAAGATTGTTAAGGGATTGGACACACTAGAGGCAGGAAACATGTTCCCGATGTTGGGGGAGTCCAGAACCAGGGTCCACAGTTTAAGAATAAGGAGTAAGCATTTAGAACGGAGGCGAGGAAACACTTTTTCTCACAGAGAGTTGTGAGTGTGGAATTCTCTGCCTCAGAGGGCGGTGGAGGCTGGTTCTCTGGATGCTTTCAAGAGAGATCTAGAAAGGTCTCTTAAAAATAGCGGAGTCAGGGGATATGGGGAGAAGGCAGGAACGGGGTACTGATTGGGGATGATCAGCCATGGTCACTAGCGATGCTGGCTCGAAGGGCCGAATGGCCTACTCCTGCACCTAAAAGTTCAATTTAAAGTGTGTTGTAGTATAAAGTGAGTAAATCGGCTGGTGAGGCGCCACCAAGCGTGCTGGATTAACGGAGTTTAGTTTGGAGATACAGCGCGGAAACAGCTCCTTCGGCCCACCGAGTCCCCACATATTTGCCTGAAGAAGGGTCTCAACCCGAAACGTCGCCCATTCCTTCTCTCCAGAGCTGCTGCCTCACCCGCTGAGTTACTCCAGCATTTTGTGTCTACCCGCATACCAACACTACCCTACACACTAGGGACAATTTTTACATTTACCAAGCCAATTTGTACAAACCAGTATGTGTCGGAGGAATTTGAATTGTCCTTAGTATGTACGATAGAACTAGTGTACAGGGTCGGAGTTCACGGGGAGAACAGACAGAACCCATAGTCAGGATCAAACCCGGGTCTCTGGCGCTGTGAGACAGCAACTCTGCCTCTGCGCCACCGTGGTCGCCCTTGTGTGGGCTCTGAGTGATCTCAGAGGTGAAGCCCACTTTAACGAGCAATCCACGCACACACACTTAAGCTGCTTACCCTTGCTTAGTTTCCAATTCATGGTTACTTTATATGTATATTTTGCTGCCCAGCACATTCTCTCCCATTCGTCACAACTCTGCGATTGTTACTGTTGCTGGAGATGTTCGTCTTCTTTGGCTGCTCTCCCCGCCAATGTAAAACCCCGGTGTGCAGGAAGGAACTGCAGATTTACCCCGGAGATAGTCACGAAGTGCTGGAGTAACTCAGGGGGGGTGGGCAGCATCTGTGGACAGAAGGAACCGGGTGACGTTTCGGGTCGAGACCCTTCTTCAGACTCTCAGCCCAAGTTGAAGAACGGTCTCGTCCTGAAACGCCACCCATTCCTTCTCTCCACAGACGCTGCCTGTCCCACTGAGTTACTCCAGCATTTTGTGTCTACCTTTGATTTCAACCAGCATCTGCAGTTCTTTCCCACACACTTCATTGAGTTACCGGACTTCCATTGGCTACTTTGGCCGCAAAGGTATGTGCAAGAAGGAACTGCAGATGCTGATTTAAACCGAAGATAGACATAAAATGCTGGAATAACTCAGCTGTACAGGCAGCATCTGGTTAGAGAAGGAATGGGTGATGTTTCGGGTCGAGACTCTTCTTCAGACTATGTGTCTTCTGTCTAGGGTACACAAAAGGCTGGAGAAACTCAGCGGGTGCAGCAGCATCTAAGGAGTGAAGGAGATAGGCGACGTTTCGGGTCGAGACCCTTCTTCAGACTGGTCAGGGATCAGGCAAACGAGAGATATAGACGGTGATGTGGAGAGATAAAGAACAATGAATGAAAGATATGCAAAAAAGTATCGATGATTAAGGGAACAAGCCATTGTAAGCTGTTTGTAGTGTGAAAATGAGAAGCTAGTGCAACTAGGGTGGGGGAGAGATAGAGAGAGGGAGGGGATGCCAGGGCCCGAGGGCTGAGGGAGAGGTGGGAAGGGAGGAGACAGCAAGGGTTACAGAATTGAGGAAAATTCAATGTCAAGCCCGAGGGATGCAGGATCCCCAAGCGGAATATGAGGTGCTGTTTCTTCCAACTTGCGGTGTTGTTTCACTCTGCCATGGAGGAGGCCCAGGGACCGAGAGGTCGGATACGGAATGGGAGGGGGAGTTGAAGTGCTGAGCCACCGGGAGGTCGGGTTTGGTTATTGCGGAACGAGCGGGAGGGTGTTCGGCGAAACGATCGCCAAGCCTCCGCTTGAGTTCTCACCGAAATAGATCATCTGGCATCTGGGTAGCAGCGGAGGAAGGGGGATGCAGTAGATGAGGTTGGAGGAGGTGCAGGTGAACTTTGTCGGACCTGGATGGACTGCTTGGGTCCCTGAAAGGAGTGGAGGGGGGAGGTGAAGGGACAAGTGTAGCATCTCTTGTGGTTGCAAGGGAATGTGCCGGGGAAGGGGTGGAGCGGGGAGGGAAGGGGAGAATGACAAGGAGTTGCGAGGGAGCGGTCTTTTGAGGAAGGCCAGACGGGGGGAGATGGGAAGATGTGGCGAGTGGAGGAGTCACGTTGGAGGTGGCGAAACTGGCGGAGGACTATGTGTTGTATTGCCGGCTGGCGGGGTGAAAGGTGAGGGACCAGGGGGGACTCTGCCCTTGTTGCGAGTGGGGGAATGGGGAGAGAGGGCAGTGTTGCGGGGTACGGAGAAGACCCTGGTGCGAGCCTCATCTATAGTGGGGGAGGGGAATCCCCGTTCTCTGAAGAATTAGGCCATTTGTGATGCCCTGGTGTGGAACACCTCATCCTGGGATCAGATGCGGTGTAGACGGAGGAATTGGGAATAGGGGATGGAGTCCTTACAGGAAGCAGGGTGGGAGGAAGAGTAGTCCAGAGCTTTGGTGTCTATATACTTGGCTTCCATTGGCTACTCTAATACCAATGTAGCACGTTGATGGAGATACTTGCATCTCATTGGCCCCTTTCCGGTCAATGTAACACGTTGATGGACATACTTGCTTCTCATTGGCCTCTCTCCGGCCAATGTAACGCTTTGATGGAGATGCTTGCTTCTCATTGGCTACTCTAGTACCAATGTAGCGCTTTGATGAGGATACCTGCTTCTCATTGGCCTCTCTCCGGCCTATGTAACGCTTTGATGGAGATACATGCTTCTCATTGGCCTCTCTCCGGCCTATGTAACGATTTGATGGAGATACATGCTTCTCATTGGCCTCTCTCCGGCCTATGTAACGCTTTGATGGAGATACCTGCTTCTCATTGGCCTCTCTCCGGCCTATGTAACGCTTTGATGGAGATGCTTGCTGCTCATTGGCTACTCTAGTACCAATGTAACGCTTTGATGGGGATACTTGCTTCTCATTGGCCTCTCTCCGGCCTATGTAACGCTTTGATGGAGATGCTTGCTGCTCATTGGCAACTCTAGTACCAATGTAACGCTTTGATGCGGATGCTTGCTTCTCATTGGCCCCTCTCGGCGGGTCGGCGCCGTTGCCGGGAGACGCTGTCGGCGATGGACGCTAACCTCAGCCTGGAGCAGGTGAGATGCCGGCGGCGGCGGCGACGACGAAACACCCGGGTCCGGGTCCGGGCTCGGGCTCGGGCTGCCCGGGTCGGCGTCCGCGGCTCCCGGACTCTGGTCCCGTTCAACTGGAAAGAATCACCGAGTCACACAGCTAGGAAACAGGCTCTTCGGCCCAACTGGCCCACACCGACCAAGGTGCCCCATCGACACTAGTCCCACCTGCCTGCGTTTGGTCCATATCCCTCTAAAACTTTCCTATCCACGTACCTGTCTAGATGTAGCTTAAACGTTCCGATAGTTCCTGCCTCAACTACCTCTTGTGAAAGCTCTTTCCATACACCCACCAGACCACACTTTGTGTGAAAAAGTTACCCCTCAGGTGTCTATTAAATCGTTCCCCCCTCACCTTAAACCTATGACCTCTGGTTCTTGAATCCCCTACTCTGGCCAAGAAGGCAGGAACGGGTAACTGATTGGGGATGATCAGCCATGATCACATTGAATGGCGGTGCTGGCTCGAAGGGCTGAATGTCCTACTCCTGCACCTATTGACTGTGTGTCTACCCAAGTGCAAAAAAGATTTACAAGAATGTTGCCAGGACCCGGGAGCCTGAGCTGCAGAGAGGTTGGTCTTTATAACTTGGAGTGCAGGAGGCTGAGGGGTGATCTTATAGAGGTGTACAAAATGATCGATGGGGTGAATGCATGGAAAAATACATTGAGTGCCAGAGTAATTCAGCCATTACGGCAGCATCTCTGTAGAACATGGATAGGTGACGTTTCATATCTGGGCTGTGTCTTTTATCCAGAGTAGGGGGTTCAAGAAGACAGAGGTTTAAGGTGAGAGGGAAAAGATTTAATAAGAATCTGAAGGGCAACTTTTCACACAGAGAGTGGTCAGTATATGGAACGAGCTGTTGAGGCACGTAGTATAACCTGCATTTACCTTGGACAGGTACATGGAAAGGAATGGTTTGGAGGGATATGGGACAAAAGCAAGCAAATGGGACTAGTTTTGATGAGCTTCTTGGTCAACATGGATGTTGGGCCGAATGGCCTGTTTCCATGCTGTATTACTCTTTAACTATCCAATTATGGCCCCATCTGGATCATATGTATTTTATAAGATCACCCCCACACACTATTTGCTTCAGAAAGTTATGATACAACTCTATGGAACTTCATTTAGGCGATATTTGGAGTATTGTGTGCAGTTCTGATCACCCCATTGCAAGAAGGATGAGGAGGCTTTGGAAAGGGTGCAGAAGAGGTTTAAAGGACATGTGGAAAACTCGAGTCTTGTTGAAATAAGACTGTGGGAATTGGAGTGTTTAAAGAGCCATTATGATGTACAGCACAGAAACAGGCCCTTCAGCCCACTTGGTCCATGCTGATCAAGTTGGCATGCTGGGCTCGTATCATTTTCCAACAGGAGGTTGAGAAAACAAGGCCCTGTGAATCAGATTCTGAATCATTGGAACCCCTGGGACAATCAGCTTGGGGCTCGCCAGAGTTTAATAGCAACAAGACCATGTCAGGTCAGATTGCGACTGCCCACCGCCCATTACCCCCCACCCACGGTAACCTTTCACCCTTCCCTTTGATCTTTCCTCTCTCCACTCAAACGGATTTCACGCGATGTGGCGTTAAGGATTTATTTTGGCATTCCGTGTTCTGCAGCTGTTTGCAGCCATACCAGCACAGTGGGTGTGGAAGGATGATGTCAATAAACTGGAGTTGGTCAGGTAAGCATTTTTTGCTAGACCTCAGGGGTCAAGAGTGTTTAATTGTCATTTGTACCAACAACTGAACAATGAAATTCCTAGAATAACACGGAGTGCTGGAGTAACTCAGCGGGACAGGCAGCATCTGTGGAGAATATGGATAGGTGACGTTTCACAGAGTGCTGGAGTAACTCAGTGGGTCAGGCAGCATCTGTGGAGAACATGGATAGGTGACGTTTTGGGTAGGGCCTCTTCAGGGATTATACTTAGGTTTATTATTGTTACATGTACCGAGGTTCAGTGAAAAGCTTTCTTTTAGATGCTATCCAAACAGATCAGAAAACATTATACCCAAATACAAGTCAAACTCAAGTACAGTAGGTAGAGCAAAGGGGAAGATACAGAGTACCCCCCCAAGAGTATCTGGACAGAATAGAGTTTTCAGCAATGTAGCGAATCCCGTTCCCAGAGACAAGTCCAAATGTCCGCAATGGGGGTAATGGGGACGTACCCTAAGCTTAAGAAGATACAGTGTGGGAAACTGACCCTTCAGTCTACGAGGCCATGCTGACAGCGATCATCCGTACTCTAGTTTGATCCTATACACTAGGGACAATTTACAGAACCCAATTAACCTACAAAGTGCACCTCTCTATGATGTCTACCGTACACCTGTAGAAGTTCAGGAGAGTATTTGTTGACACACCAAATCTCCTCAACCTTCGAAAGAATAGAGGCTTTGATAGTTTACTTTGAATAACACCCATGCATCACTCACTGAATATAGATAAATGTGAGGTTATCCACTTTGGTGGCAAAAACAAGGGGGCAGATTATTATCTCAATGGGGTTAGGTTAGGTAAGGGCGAGGTACAGCGTGACCTGGGTGTCCTTGTACACCAGTCACTGAAAGTTGGCGTGCAGGTACAGCAGGCCGTGAAGGAAGCTAATGGAATGTTGGCCTTTATAACAAGAGGATTTCAGTATAGATTCTTCTGCAGTTGTATAGGGCTCTGTGGTATAGAGACCACATCTGGAGTATTGCGTACAGTTTTGGTCTCCTAATTTGAGGTTGGGACATCCTTGTGATTGAGGCAGTGCAGCATAGGTTCACGAGATTGATCCCTGGGATGGTGGGACTGTCAAATGAGGAAAGATTGAAAAGACTAGGCTTCGTATACATGGGAATTTAGAAGGTGGGGGGGGGGGGGGGGGGGTTCTTCTTTTTATAGAAACATATAAAAATTATCAAAGGACTGGACAAATAGTTGCAGAAAAATGTTCCCAATGTTGGGGCCAATGTTGGGCGGCCATAGTCTTCAGTAAATAAAGGGGAGCAGAAAAAAGTTTTCACCCGGAGAGTTGTGAATTTGTGGAATTCCCTGCCACAGAGGGCAGTGGAGGCTAAATCACTGGATGGATTTAAGAGAGTGTTAGATAGAGCTCTAGGGGCTAGTGGAATCAAAGGATATGGGGAGAAGGCAGGCACGGGTTCTTGATTGGGGACGATCAGCCATGATCACAATGAATGGTGGTGTTGGCTTGAAGGGCCGAATGGCCTCCTCCTGCACCTATCTTTGCTCTGGGTATTTTATTTAATTCACATGTTTAATCAATAATGT
This sequence comes from Okamejei kenojei, assembly GCA_035221665.1. NCBI lineage: Eukaryota > Metazoa > Chordata > Chondrichthyes > Rajiformes > Rajidae > Okamejei > Okamejei kenojei. Next base: position 4,588,517 of record CM069139.1, read on the forward strand.
TTTATTATTAATGTTTAATGTTTTATGTGTCATTCCTAACTGTACAGTACCGTCGTTGTCACTGGTGGGTGGGCACCAAAGCACAATTCCTTGTATGGGTACTTTGCCAATAATAACCTACTTATTATTCATTAATTCATTTCTTCATCACTCCCTACACACTAGGGGGCATTACAGGGTGCAATTAACCGCAAAAAAAAAAAAACAAATAAAAAAACCGCAACGTCCCTTGTAGGGATGTTGGAAGTGAGACCGGAGCACCCGGAGAAAAAACGCTGCATGGGGTTTTTCCAAATAAAATAGAACCCCCCAGGGAGGAGAAGTGCCAACTCAAGCACAGCGAAGGATTGAACCCGGGTAGAACGCTGGTCACGGTCGAGGCCATGGTCTACCAGCTGTGCCACCCTGTTCCACAGCAGAATCCACAGGGCAATAGAACCGGACACATCCTTTAAAAAATGTAAACATTTTTTTAAGTTTAACAATTGTGGGTTTTTCCCCTGCAGCTTGCAGCCAACACCAGATGGCAAGGACAAAAAGGCACTGGCCAGGGTGCGAGCCATCCTGGACCCCATCCATGAAGCTCTGGAGAAGTGAGCAACCTTCCCGAAAACTGTGGCCAGGCCGCGTTTGGAGTATTGCGTACAGTTCTGGTCACCACATTACAGCAAGGATGTGCAGGCTTTGGAGAGGGTGCAGAGGAGGTTCACCAGAAAGATGCCTGGATTAGAGGGGTAGTAACTACAGGGAGAGGCGGGAGAGACTTGGGTTGTTTTCTCTGGAGCGCTGAAGGTTGAGGGGAGACCTGGTAGAAGTATATTAGATTTTGACAGGCATAGATGCGGTAGACATTCAGAAGTTATTTCCCAGGTGGAAATGTCAAAGACTCGAGGGTATAGTTTTACGGTGAGAGGGTCAATGTTTAAAGGAGATGTGTGGGACAAGTTTACACAGAGGGTGGTGGGTGTCTGGAGCGTGCTGCCAGGGGTAGTGGTGGAGGCAGTTATGATAGTGGTGTTTAAGAGGCTTTTAGACAGGCACATGGATATGCGGGGAATGGAGGGATGTGGATCACGTGCAGGCAGAGGAGACTGCTTTACTTTGGCATCAAGGACATTGTGGGCTGAAGGGCGCTGTCCCGTGCTGTACTATTTTACGTGTGGGTAGTTGGGCAGTGCAGGGGGGGTGTCCACACTGTGGGAGGGGCGGGGTAGAGGGGGTGTCACACTGTGTGGGAGGGGCGGGGGTGAGGGGGTGCGCACTGTGGGAGGGGGGGCGGGGGCGTGTGTGGAGTGCGCACTGTGGGGGGTAGGGGGTGGGGGGGGGGGTGGTAAGGTGGGTTGGATGAGGAGGTTACAATAGGAGGGTGTTTTTTTCGCGTGAAAGGAAAAAAAAGGTTAACAGACTTCTGCCTCACAAACAGATCCAGTTCGGAGTTTCCAGTCGGGCTTTCGTGAGCAAGGCCAAAGGTGGTTGTGCAGCACCTGTCGCAACAGGACCGCAGAAGCAAGAGGAACGTGTTTTTTTTGTTTTTTTTTTTTTTTTTGGGCCGGGGCTTTTTTGTGTCACCCTCAAAGACATCAAATGTGAGAATGCCGGTTGTTTTAAAAACAGAAGGCAGATCACAAATCTAAATTGCATCATGTTGGAAGGCGGAAATAGGGGAAGTACATCGGGAGCTGTGGGCGTCCTTTGTATATCAGTCTATGAATGTAAGGCATGTAGGACAGAGGCAGTGGAGAAAGCAAATGGGCATGTTTGGCCCTTTATAAAACAAGAGGAATCGAATAAAGGAGCCAAAGAGGTCCTTCTGCCGTTGTACAGAGCCCATTGAGACCACACCTGGAGTACTGTTGCAGTTTTGATCCCCTAATTTGAGGAAAGGACATTTTTGCTATTGAAGGAGTGCAGCGGAGGGGGGGGGGTTTACAAGGTTATTCAAGGTTTAATATGAGGGCTGTCATATGCTGAGAGGAAATGAGCAGCTGGCTTTTGGTATACTTGAGTTGTAGAAGGATGAGAGGGCGCTTCATTGAAACATATAAGATTGTTAAGGGTTTGGACACGCTAGAGGCAGGAAAACATGTTCCCCGTGTCGGGGGGAGGGAGTCCAGACCAGGGGCCACAGTTTAAGAATAAGGAGTAAGCCATTTAGAACGGGAGACGGGATGGAAACACTTTTTTCACAGAGAGTGGTGAGTCTGTGGAATTTCTGCCTCCGAAGGCGGTGGAGGCAGGATCTCTGGATGCTTCAAGAGAGAGCTAGATAGAGCTCTTAAAGATAGCGGAAGTCTGGGGATCTGGGGAGAAGGAGGAACGGGTACTGATTGTGGATGATAGCCATAATCACATTGAATGGTGTGCTGGCTCGAAGGGCCGAATGGCCTACCTCCTGCACCTATTGTCGTTAGTCTATAGAATTAACTGGCAATTGTGATTTTCAAGCTGAGATGGAACAAAATGTGGCGCTAGGTCATTGAACCTTTGGTGGGGCGGTGTGGGGGGGGGGTGGGGGGGGGGCGACGGATCTGGTCAGGCAGCATCGTGGGCCAGAACCAGAGCTTTCTCCCCCACCACAGTCAGTTTGAAGAAAGGGTCCCGACCCTTAACGTCACCTATCCATGTTCTCCACAGATGCTGCCTGACCCGCTGAGTTACTCCAGCACTCTGTGAAACGTCACCTATCCATGTTCTCCACGGATGCTGCCTGACCCGCTGAGTTACTCCAGCACTCTGTGAAACGTCACCTATCCATGTTCTCCACAGATGCTGCCTGACCCGCTGAGTTACTCCAGCACTCTGTGAAACGTCACCTATCCATGTTCTCCAGAGAAACTGCCAGGAGTATGCCAATTGGTCCTTCGAGCTAGCACCGCCATTCAATATGATCATGGATGATTATCCAAAATTAGTACCCCGTTCCTGATTTCTCCCCATATCCCTTGATTCCTTTAGCCCTAAAAGCTAAATCTCTTGAAAACATCCATTGAATTGGCCTCCACTGCCTGCTGTGGCAGAGAATTCCACAGATTCAAACTCTCTGGGTGAAAACATTTTACCTCATCTCAGTCCCAAATGGCCGACCCATTATTCTTAAACTGTGACCCCTGGTTCTGGACTCTGTAATGTTTCTCCTCACGTCCACATTGTTCTGGCGGTTCCCCATCTCCACATCTCTACGTCTAGACTGATGGTCGGCAGTCATTCAGTGTTGAGTGCTGAGGTGATGTGTTTGATTGATTGAAAGACACAGCCTGGAAACAGGCCCTTCAGCCCACCAAGTCCATGCTGACCACCACTCACACTAGTTCTACGTTATCCCACTTTCTCATCCACTCCCTACACATTAGGGACAATTTACAGAGGGCCAATTAACCTGCAAACCCGCATGTCTTTGGGTTGTGGAGGAAACTCACCGGTCACAGGGAGATGAGAACGTGCAAACTCCCCACCTCAGGACAGCCCCCCCGAGGTGAGGATGGACCCGGGTCTAGCGCTTTGTGAGGCCGCTGCGCGCCGCTCTATTGGTGTTGCTAGTTTTTCGCCCTGACCGGATGCGCTTCCTCTGCTGGGGCGAGAAAGGATCCTTGGGCAACCCAGGAAACGATTTTCGGCCGATGTTATGGTCAGAGACATCCATGACGCTTCCTACCGCTGCCCCGTGCCATTGCCCAGAGTGGGAACAGGGCCGTCTCCGTCCCAAAATGCTGGAGTAACATGCGGGACGGGCAGCATCTCTGGTGAGAAGGAATGAATGGGTGAAGTTCGGGGTCAGGTCTGATCAGTCTGAAAGAAGGGTCAAGACCCGTTTTACTTCACTTTCCTTCTCTCCAGGAGATTGTGCCTGTCCCACTGAGTTTACTCCAGCGATTTGTGTCCATCTTCGATATCTAAACCAGCTTCCTGGCAGTTCTTCTGCCCACCCAGTTTCAGTCGTCAGTCCCTACTCCAGAGGCCGCCCGTATACACCTTAGGCACTGTATATACACCTGATACATTGCAGCCTCCTTTCAGACTGCAAGGATGCAGCCCATCACACGGACCAACCTCCCTTCCACTGACTCCATCTACACCTCACGCTGCCTCGGCAAGGCCAGCAGCATCATCAAGGACCAGTCTCCCCCGGTCACTCCCTCTCACCCCTTCCCCATGTGGCAAGAGGTACAGAATTGTGGAAAACGCACACCACCAGATTAAACCATTTTTTTTTTTTTAAATTAAAAATACCCCAAATTATATAACAATTACAGCACGGAAACAGGCCCTCTCGGCCCTTCCAGTCCGTGCCGACCATTTGTTTTCCCCTAGTGGACAGGGACAGTTTCTTCCCAGCTGTTATCAGGCAACTGAATCATCCTACCACCAACTAGAGAGCGGTCCTGAACTACTATCTACCTCTTTGGTGACCCTCAGACTCTCTTTGCTGGCTTTATCTTGCACTAAACGTTATTCCCTCTATTCCGTGTCTGTATTCTGTGAATGGCTTGAGTGTATTGACTTTCTGCTGACTGGTTACTATGCAACAAAAGCTTTTTACTGTATCCCGCAACAAGTGACAGTAAACTAAATAAACAAAACGGGGCATGCTGGGACAGAAGGGCAACCATGTAACCATGACAGAAGTATATAAAATTATAACCTTTTTTCCCCAGGGTGGATAAGTCAAAGACTAGAGGGCATAGCTTTAGGGTGAGCCGGACAAAGTTTAAAGGAGATGTTCGGGGCAAGACTTGCAGAGTGTATGAAAAAGGGTCCCAACCCAAAACGTCGCCTACCCTTGTCCTCCAGAGATGCAGAGAAAGACCTTCAGGTTCTTATTAAATCTTTTCTTCAGACCCTTCTTCAAACTCCCTTACCTGAATCGTTTCCTATCCACGGTGTCCACAGATGCTGCTACCCGCTGAGATACTACTGCCACTCTGTGTATTTCTGCTCAAGGCTGCAGCATCAGTTAGTTCTTTGTGTCTATCCTTCACAGTCCCTGCTTCTTGGTTGGTGAGACGTTGACTGAGTTTTAGTTTCGATTAGTTTTGGAGTTTGCAGCGCCGGGGGGAGAAACAGGCCCTTCGGTCCAACGAGTCTGTGCCGCACCATGCCTATACCGCCACATTAACTACTATCCTACGACGCGACGAGGGGACAATTTACATTTTATACTGAGCCAATTAACCATACAAACCTGCAGTCTTTTGGATGTGTGGGAGGAAATGCAGTTCCTGGAGAAAAACCACGCAGGTCACAGGGGGGAGGACGTGCAAACTCCGTACACACTATCTCTCCGTTGCCATCCGGGAAGAAGTAAAGGAGCCTGAATCTGCAAACATCCAGGTTCAAGGAACAGCTTTTCCCCACAGCCATCAGGCTATTAAATAACATCAACAAACTCTGAACTTACATATAGTGGTCTTGGGTTTTAGACACTCCTGGAAACTTTTATTTTCCTGTTCTGTACTATGTTTATATATTTCTGTTGTGCTGCAGCAGCCAAGAATTTCCATAGTCAATGGACATTAGACAAATCGGTGCAGGAGGAGGCCATTTCGGCCTTCGAGCCAGACCGCCATTCAATGTGATCACGGCTGATCATCCCCAATCAGTACCCCGTCCCTACCTTTTCCCCATATCCCCTGACTCCGCTATCTTTAAGAGCCCTATCTAGCTCTCTCTTGAAAGCATCCAGAGAACCGGCCTCCACCGCCCTCTGAGGCAGAGAATTCCACAGACTCATCACTTTCTGTGAGAAAAAGTGTTCCCTCATCTCCGTTCTAAATGGCTTACTCCTTATTCTTATAATTCACAATACAAGCTGTGAATACAATTCACAAAACAATAAAACTCTCGTGGATCTTGACTCTCTTGACAGCACCCATAGTCAGGATCGAACCTGGGTTTCTGGCGAGGTGAGGCATCAACTCCTCCGCTGCGCCAACGCGCCGCCCCCTTTTAGGTTGTGCTTCCTAAGAATTGATAACGTTTGGTTTCCACAGTATCCGCCGGCTCTGCTCTCAAGGCGTTCCCTTTGGTTTTCCAGGACGCAACAGCTGGATGACTTCCTCATGGCCCTGATCCAGTACTTCTCCATCTTGCTCCCCAACTTGGGATCCGAGGCCAAGGCGGCGGAGTTAGTCACGTAAGTGCTCTCTCCCCCAGCGAGATGGTGCAACGAGGTCCCTGGGGTGGATCAACGACGGGCAGCAAAGCCAGAGTCAGGTGTGATAGTCCTCACCCCAGTGAGTGCAGGAGGCTGAGGGGTGATCTTCTAGAGGCGTCTAAAATCATGAGTGAAATAGATGGTCGGGAGCCAAGAGTCAAGAATGTTCATAAGGTCATAAGCTATTGGAGCAGAATTAGGCCACTTGGCCCATCGAGTCTACTCTGCCATTCAATCATGGCCGATCTATCTCACCCTCCAAACTCCATTCTCCTGCCTTCTCCCCATAACCTCTGACACCCGCCCTAATCACGAATCTATATCGCTGCCTTAAAAATATCCACTGACATGGCCTCCGCTGCCTTTTTTAAATTATCAGCCATGATGGAATGGTGGAGTAGACACATAAGTTCTTGTCATAGGAGCAGAATTAGGCCATTTGGCTCATCGAGTCTACTCGGCCATTCAAAAATGGCTGATCTATCTTCCTCCAAACCCCATTCTCGTGCCTTCTCCCCTTAACCTTTGACACCCAAACAAATCAAGAACTCTGCTTTAAAAATACCCAGGACTTGGGCTCCACTGCTGTCTTGAGGGGCCGAATGGCCTAATTCCGCTCCCCTGACCAATGGACCTATGAATGGGTCACAGTGGATGGCTGGGAGCATTGCTGGGAGAATGGCCTTGCACTGTGGGCTCGCATCCAGTCTAGCTTAGTTTAGAGATACAGCACGGAAACAGGCCCTTCGGCCCACCGACTCCGCACTGACCAGCGATCCCCGCTCATTAACACTATCCTACACACACCAGATGGGGCAATTAACATTTATACCAAGCCGATTAACCTGCAACCCTGTACGTCTTTGGAGAATGTGGAGCAAACCGAAAACTTGAAGCAACCCCACGCGGTCACGGGGGGAACGTGCAAACTCCACACAGACAGCACCCGTAGTCGGGATTGAATTGAAATGAATACTTTATTGCCACATGTGACAAGTCACAGTGAAATTCTTTGCTTGCGAACCCATGGTTTGGAAAAAGTCGCCCATAAAGGGGGCTGATAAAGTTTGTTCACCCCCCGCGCCAGGCCCCCCGTTGTTCTTCCCCTCCCTCACGGCGGGCCCCACACGCCGGGTGTCCATTGTTCCTTCCCTCAGCAGCGGCGTCCTCACTCCACGTGTCCGTCCTCGTCCATCGGTCGGCGCCATCACTGACCTTTCCATTCACTGACGCTGCCGGGCGCCTCCTCTCCAGACGCCTCCTTAGCACTGACCCAGCGGCCAGCCGCGGGCATTAGACAATCGACAATAGGTTGCAGGAGGAGCCATACGGCCTTTGAGCCAGCACCACCGCATTCAATGTGATCATGGCTGATCATCCCCAATCAGTACCCCGTTCCTGCCTTCTCCCCATATCCCCTGACTCCGCTAGTCTTTAAGAGCCCTATTAGGCTCTCTCTGAAAGCATCCAGAGAAACCGGCCTCCACCGCCCTCTGAGGACAGACGGGGGGGGGGGAATTCCACAGACTCACAACTCTCTGTGAGAAAAAAGTGTTTCCTCGTTCCGGTCCTAAATGGCTTACTTCCTTATTCTTAAACTGTGGCCCCTGGTTCTGGAACTCCCCAACATCGGGAACATGTTTCCTGCCTCTAGCGTGTCCAAACCCTTAATAATCTTATATGTTTCAATTAAGATTCCCTCTCATCTTCTGAACTCCAGAGTACACAAGCCCATCCGCTCCATTCTCCCAGCATATGACAGTCCGCCATCCCGGGGATTAACCGTGTAAACGTCAAACCAGGCAGCAGCCGTTGCGGTCCCCCGTCGACACGCCGAGTCCGGGCGTGAGGTTCCCGCCACGGCTGCCGGCGCATGTCCAGGAAAGAGTTGCTGGGACTCTGCGCTGTAATGCAGGAGCTTGCCGCCGTGTGGCCACTTTATGGGGCACATGGGCCTGTTTCACAATTGTATGTCCAAAAAACCCAAGCTAATTGTACCTGCGGAGTCGGATTCGCCTCTTGCTGCCCACTGCGCTGTTCACGGTTTCCTCGGTTTTGTAGAAGAAACGGGGAGTGATGGTGGAGAAAGTGGCTTGCCAGTGCAAAGGTTCGATCAGAAGCTGGCGGGCACGCTCTGACGCCTACTGGCTGCTGGGCCGGGGGAATGGGGTGCGTCACCACAGGGCGACGCAGGGGGCTGGGGTGCTCCGCGAATAGGAAGTAGCACATGAAAACCAAAGGCGTCGCGCGCCTGAAAGAGACAAGCAAGCAAGCGCACAGAAAGACGAGAAAATGAAAACTCCCGGCACTAGCGCCCCGAGAAAAACAGGCATAGATGCAAAGTGCCACACGCACACACACACGGACACTGAAACCCGACGCGGACTATACGAAAATGAAAAGTCGACCACTGCACACCTCGGCCTAGAGACGTGACATCTGCCACATGCCCAGACGCCCCGTGCCCCCCAGCGGGTCCACTGGCGTCAGTAGTGAATCAAAGAGCCAACCATGAACACAGGGGAAATCAGCAGAAAATAGCAAATGACACAACAGGGCCGCCATCGAGAACCTAGCAAAGGAACCAGCAAGCCCAGGGAGGGGGGGGGGGAAGAGCAATGGAGTACTTGAAAACACAAATGCACAACAATGAAAATGGAACTAAACCGCGCAATCGAAACGAGGACAAATACCCAAAGTTGACCACCATTAAATACCACCCGCAGGAATTGGGACAACGGGGGGGTGCCAACGAAAAGAAAAATGGAATGGCGAAAAAGGGGCACGACCGGGGCGTTGGGGACCAGCGACACTGGAAAGGGACCCCACCAGACCTGACAACCCATCATGCTCGAGCACCAGGTGGCACCCCGTTCTTACCCCATTACCACCATCCTCTCTCCCCTCACATCCCCCCCACTCCCCTCTTTGTCCTCGTTCCCCATTACCCCTCCCTCCCCCTCTCCTGCTTCCACCCCTCCCACTCTCCCTTTCCCCCTATTCCCCCCCCCCATTTTTTTTTTTTTTTTTTTTCCTCCCGCATTCTCCCCCTATCCCCCTTCCTCCCGCCACTCTACCCCTATCCCCCTCGCACCCCTCCCTTCCCCTCTCCCCACCCCCCCCCGTCCACTCTCCCCATCCCTCTTGCTTCCCCCCTCCCAATCACCCCCTTCCCCTCGCTTTTTCTCCCCAACCCACTCTCCCCTCACCCTCCCCCCCCCCCCCCCCTCACCCCCCCCCCCCCCCCCCCCCCCCCCCACCTCCCCCTTCCGCCCCAATTCCCCTCGCCATCCCCTCTCCCTCCCCCTCGCCCCCCCTCCCTTCGCCCCACCCTCCCCCATTTCCCCCTGCTCCCCATCCCTGCTCCCTCTCCTCCCCTCCATCCCGCCCCGCCCATGCTCCCCTTCCCCCCTCCTCCCTCCCCCTCCCCCTCTCCAGAGGGTTAAGAGCGAGAGTGTTTTATGTCATGTGTTCCCACATAGGCAGGTGCGGAAAACACGGGGGGGCTGAAGGGACACGCTTCACCTGTTTTGAGAGGTGGGTTGGTGGTTTAAATCGTAGATAGACACAAAATGCTGTGAGTAACCTCAGCGGGCCACACAGGCAGCATCTTGGAGGAAAGAAACAGGAGGGCTTAAGAACCTTCTGATGGGGGATGGATATGTAGGTGAGCAGAAGGTTCTCCTTTTCTTCCTCGACCACAGAACCAGCCAATTTCCGTCTACTCGCACTCTTCTGCCTAGCGGAGCTGGTCCTCGCCCTTAACAACTCCTTCGACTCCTCTCACTTCCTCCAAGTCCAAGGCATAGCTATGGGCACTCGCTCGGGCCCCAGCTATGCCGGCCCCTTTGTACGGTGCATCGAACAATCCCTGTTCCAGGCGTACACTGGCACTATCCCCGAACTCTACCTCCGCTACATTGACAACTGCATTGGTGCTGCCTCCTCCACCTATGCAGAACTCACTGACTTCATCCACTCCACCACTAATTTCCATCCAGCACTCAAATTCACTTGGACCATCGCCGACATCTCCTACCTTTTCCCAGAGATGCCAGTGTCCCGGATTCGCCGTATTTTGTCCCGGCGAAATAACCTTGTTTACGGTGTTCCGGCAGCCAAACATGCTGTTACGGAACACCGCCGCGCCGGTGTTTCCTCCCGTGGTGAACGCCGGCGCCATGTGTCCCCGGTTGCCGACTCCGCGCGATCAGCGGCACTTTGCCGGGCCCCAGTGGCTCTAGCGCAGCGTGCGCAGTGGGGGTGGGTTGCGGGCCTGGCGCCATTTCGAGCCACGCCAAACGCCCTGGCCCAGAGCCCAGGCGGCGCCCGGCCCGCAACGATCAGCGGCACTTTCTTGCCGCCAGCCGGCCGCTCGCGGCAGCCCATCATCACCGGGGCCTCCCCCCCCACCCACCACCCAGTGCACAGGCGCAGACCCGCCGGCAACCTTGCCAAGTGCGCATGTGCCGCAGCCGCCCGCCGGCAGCCCGCTGATCTGCACCAGTGCGCAGGCGCAATAGCGCCGGCAAACAACCCCAGGTGAGTATGTTACGGAGAGAAAGATGCAAATTTAACCCCATTTGTTACGGACAAATGGGTTGAATGTTACTCGTGAACTAAATTTAGGGTGGCATCTCTGCTTTTTCTAGATCTGACCGTCTCCATCACAGGAGACAAACTATCCAGTGACATCTACTACAAACCCACTGACTCCCACAGTCATCTAGACTATACTTCTTCCCACCCTGCTTCCTGTAAAGACTCAATCCCCTGCTCCCAATTCCTCCGTCTACGTTTCAGCACCTCACCTCTGCCCCACCTGCGCCCAGGATGAGGTGTTCCATACCAGGGCATCGGAGATGTCCTTTAGGGAGTGTTATCGTCAGTCCCCTCTTCCATTATAGATGTGGCTCTCACTAGTGTCTCCTCGATATCTTGCAGCTCCACTCTTATTCCCCCTCCCCCCATTCGTAACAAGGACAGAGTTCCCCTTTGTCCTCACCTACCACCCCATCAGCCGTCTCATACAACAGATAATTCCGTCCAACATTTTCGCCACCTCCAACGGGATAATCCTCCAACATTTTCGCCACCTCCAATGGCCACATCTTCTCATTTCCACCACTTTCCTGCTTTCCACAAAGAAACCGCTCCCTGTCATCCGCAACTCCCTGGTCAACTCGTCCTTCCCACCCAAACCACCCCCTCACCCTGGTACTTTCCCCCTGCAACACAGTGCCTTTACCCCCCCCCCCCCCCCCCCGACTCCATCCAAAGACCCAACAGTCTTTTCAGGTTTGGGCTTGGCGATCGTTTCGCTGAACACCTCCACTCAGTCCGTCTTAACCTTCCTGACAGTGGCTCCGCACTTTAACCCCCCCTCCCATTCCTGCACTGACCTTTCTGTCCTGGGCCCCCTCCATGGCCAGTGAGGCCCAGCGCAAATTGGAGGAACAGCACCTCGTATTTCGCTTGGGTAGCTTACACCAACAACAGTATAAACATTGACTTCTCTAACTTCAAATAGCTCTTGCTTTCCATCCCCTCTCCCTTCCAAGTTCTTACTGTCTCCGACTACATTTTATCTCTGCTTTGTTTTACCTTCTCCTAACTAACCACGATCTACTCCTCAACTTCCTTGATCTCCATTCCCTTTGTCCAATTTTCACACCTTACACCTCCTTATCTATGAATCTCCCTCCTGCCCATGACATCAGTCTGAAGAAGGGTCTCGACCCAACATGTCACCCATTGCTTCTCTCCAAAGATGCTGCCTGTCCCGCTGGGTTACTCCAGCTTTTTGTGCTTAATCGGACTTTACTGGAGTTTATCTTGCACTAAACATTATTCCCTTTATCCTGTATCTGTACACTGAGGACTGCTGGATTGCAATCATGTACAGTCTTTCAGCTGCGTAAGAAAGAACTGCAGATGCTGGAAAAATCGAAGGTAGACAAAAATGCTGGAGAAACTCAGCGGGTGGAGCAGCATCTATGGAGCGAAAGAATAGGTGACGTTTCGGGTCGTGGCCCTTCTTCAGACTGATGTGGGGGTGGGGGGGTACTCCTTTCTCTTTCCTTTCTCCCTCCCGCCCCCCACCCCCCTCTCCCTCCCCCCCCCTCAATCTGAAGAAGAGTCTCGACCCGAAACGTTCCAAAACTATTCATAGAAACATAGAAAATAGGTGCAGGAGGAGGCCATTCGGCCCTTCGAGCCAGCACCGCCATTCATTGTGACCATGGCTGATCATCCACAATCAATAACCCGTGCCTGCCTTCTCCCCATATCCCCTGTCCACTAGCCCCTAGAGCTCTATCTAACTCTCTCTTAAATCCATATCTATCCATCTATCCATATATTCCTTCGCCTTATATGGTCAGCATGCAACAAAAGCTTTTCACTGCACCTTGGTACACGTGACAATAAACTAAACTGAACTAAATTAAACTACAATAAAATAAATTAAAATGAGCTGAACTGAACTAACTAAACTTTCCTACATTCTTGTATTTAAGTATGATGATGTCGTTGTGAGGTAAGTGTTTCACTGGAGTGGAACTCTCTCTCTCTCTCTCTCTCCCCCTCTCTCCACTTGGGGAGTCTGCATCCTCTTGACATGAACATTGAATTCTCACAATTCTGTTAGCCCTTGCCGTCTCCTCCCCTTCCCACCTCTCCATCAGCCCTCGGGCTCCTCCTCCTCCTTTTTCCGTTCTTTCCCCTGCCTCCCCCCATCAGTCTGAAGAAGGGTTTCGGCTCCATAGGTGCTGCTGCACCCGCTGAGTTTCTCCAGCATTTTGTGTACCCTTGATTTGGACCTTGCTATGTTGCACAGTTGTGAAGTAACATCTTTGTTGCATTGGCAGGGCGCTGGGCTCAGCCACTCGTAAGGACCGGCAGCTGTTTGAGGTGAGTCCGTTCCACAGAGATCTTCACTCCTCTGCGGCTGGTCAATGTGATCAGAGCACAGAACAGTCTAGCACTGGAACAGGCCCTTCGGCCCACAATGTCCGTGCTGAACACGATGCCAAGTTAAACTAGTCTCCTCTGCCTGCACGTGATCCATAGCCCTCCATTCCCTGCATATCCATGCGCCTGTCCAATAGTCTCTTAAACACCACTGTGGTATCTGCCTCCACCACTACCCCTGGCAGCGCGTTCCACACACCCACCACCCTCTGTGTAAACTTGCCCAACACGCCTCCTTTATACTTTGCCCCTCTCACCGTAAAGCTGTGTCTTCTAGTCCTTAATATTTCCACTCTGGGAAAAAGGTTCTGACTGTCTACCCTATCTATGCCTCCCATAATCTTCTATACTTCTATCAGATTTTCCCTCAACCTCCAACGCTCCGGAGAAAATCACAAGGTTAATTCCCGGGATGGCAGGACTGTCATATGCTGATAGAATGGAGGGGCTGGGCTTGTATACTCTGGAATTTAGAAGGATGAGACTGGATATTATTGAAACATAAGATTATTAAGGGTTTGGTCACGCTAGAGGCAGGAAACATGTTCCCGATGTTGGGGGAGTCCAGAACCAGGGGCCATAGTATAAGAATAAGGGGTAAGCCAGTTAGAACGGAGACGAGGAAACACTTTTTCCTCACAGAGAGTTGTGAGTCTGTGGAATTCTCTGTCTCAGAGGGCGGTGGAGGCAGGTTCTCTGGATGCTTTCAAGAGAGAGTTAGATAGGGCTCTTAAAGATAGCGGAGTCATGGGATACGGGGAGAAGGCAGGAACGGGGTACTGATTGTGGATGATCAGCCATGATCACAGTGAATGGCGGTGCTGGCTCAAAGGGCCGAATGGCCTACTCCTGCACCTATTGTCTATTGTCTCTCTCATGCCCGCAGTGCCTGTACGCCTACAGTGTGCACGTGGTCTGGGTCACCTACGGAAGGAAGAACCTGGAGGTGATCCGGGCAGAGGTGGGACGTCTCCTGCGCTCCGAAGCCTTTAGCCCTGCCCAGTACATGAAGGAGAAGGACCAGGGTGGACAGATGCCTCAGAGCGAGCACAGGTAACACCACCGCCACTAAGGGGCGAGAGTTGGCACCCTGGCACGGCGGGTAAAGCTGCTGCCTTACAGCTCCAGAGACCCGGGCTCCATCCCGACCTCGGGTGCTGTCTGTACGGAGTTTGTACCTTCTCCCCATGACCTGCGTGGGGTTTCTCGGGGTGCTCTGGTTTCCTCCTACATCCCCAAGACGTGCAGGTCTGCACTTTAATCAGCTTCTGTAAAGGTTAGTTTAGTTTATTGTCACGTGTGGTACAGTGAAAAGCATCTCTAAAGTGTCTCTGGTACATTGGATGGAGCTAGTGTAAGGGTGATTGACGGATAGCACGGGCTCAGGGAGCCGAAGGGCCTCTTTCCCTGCTGCATCTGTAAATAACTAAAATTAAAGTCATAGCCTTACAGTTGAAAACAGGCCCTTCGGCCCAACTTGCCCGATGGAGACTAGTCCCACCTGCCTGCGTCTGGGCTATATCCCTCTAAACCCTTCATATCCATGTACCTGTCCAAACGGGGTGGGAGATTGCAACCTTCACGTGGTCCGCCCTGTTTCAACGAATGCAATCAACCTGGCGTGCACAATCGAATAAGGTCAAATAGAACAAGTTGTCCTACAACCTTAGGCTGTGCACACCGTACGCAAGAAAAAGAAGAACCTGTCCATGTGTTTCTTAAACCTTGTAATAGTAACTACCTCCTCTGGCAGCTCGTTCCATATACCCACCACCATCTGTTGCCCCTCGGGTTCAATTTCAATCTGTCCCCTAGTCCAGTTGAGTTTATTGTCACGTGTACCGGGGTACAGTGAAAAGCGTTTGTTGCATGCTAACCAGTCAGCGGAAGGACAATACATGATTACAATCGAGCTGTTTACAGTGTACAGACACAGGATCAAGGGAATAACATGACTAAAGCTTAGTGCAAGATAAAGCCAGTAAAGCCCGATGAAAGATAGTACGAGGATCTCCAATAAGATAGATAGTTCAGGACCGCTCTCTTGCTGGTGAGAAGACGGTTCAGTTGCCTGATAACAGCTGGGAAGAAACTGTCCCTGAATCTGGAGGTGTGCGTTTTCACACTTCTGTACCTCTTGCCCAATGGGAGAGGGAAACAGAGGAAGTGGCCGGGGTGAGACTCGTCCTAGACAATAGACAAAAGGTGCAGGAGTAGGCCATTCGGCCCTTCAAACAAGCACCGCCATTCACTGTGATCATGGCTGATCATCCACAATCAGTACCCCTTTCCTGCCTTCTCCCCATATCCCCTGACTCCGCTATCTTCAAGAGCCCTATCTAGCTCTCTCGTGAAAGTATCCAGAGAACCTGCCTCCACCACCCTCTGAGGCAGAGAACTCAACAGACGCACAACTCTCTGTGAGAAAAAGTATTTTTCATTATCTCCATTATAAAGGGTTACCACTTGTTCTTAAACTGTGGCCCCTGGTTCTGGGCTCCCCCAACATCGGGAACCTCTCACCTGAAACCTAGGTCCTCTGGTTCTTGATTCCCCTAACTCTGGGTAAACTCGTACTACTCGTACCTGTACCTTCTCCCTGGGTGTGGAGATGCAGTGTTGTGTTGGCTTGTGTTGGTGGGGAAAGGTGATTTGTGGCCTCTGTGATGGGTCGGCATGGTGGGGCAGCGGGTAGAGTTGCTGCCTCACAGCGCCAGAGACCCGGGTTCCATCCTGCCTGCGGACTTTGCTGTCAGTACGGAGTTTGCACGTTCTCCCCATGACCTGGATCTCTGGTTTCCTCTCTGGATCTCTGGTTTCCTCCCATAATGTGACCACCACAAAGATGTGCAGGTTTGTAGGTTAATTAGCTTGCTAAATATTGTGACCTGTTCCTAGTGCATAGGATAGTGTTAGTGAATGGGATGTCCGCTGGTCAGCGCAGACACGGTGGGACGAAGGGCCTGTTTCCCCGCTGTCTCTCTAAACTATTCCAGATTCACCACGCACTCCAGATTCAGGCACCGCTTCTCCACAGCTGTAATCAGGTAAATGAACCATCCTACCACAACTGGAGAGCTAAACTACTATCTACCTCACTGATGACCCTTGGACTACCTTTAAGAAAGAACTGCAGATGCTGGAAAAATCGAAGGTAGACAAAAATGCTGGAGAAACTCAGCGGGTGAGGCAGCATCTATGGTTTGTCATTCAGGCCTTTCTCCAGCATTTTTGTCTATCTTGGACTATCTTTGATCGGATGTTACTGGCTTTACCTTGCACTTAAACTTTATTCCCTTATCATGTAATTTACACACTGTAAACGGCTCGATTGTAATCACGCATTGTCTTTCCTCTGTCTGGTCAGCCCGCAGCAAAACATTTTACACTGTACCTCGGTAGACGTGACAATAAACTGAAGCCAAACTAAAAGATAGGGGCAGGAGTTGGTCTCACAGTGTAGGTGACCAACGGACAGACCCTCTCCTCTCTCCCTGACCCCAGGAGGCAGCAGGCCAAGCGTCCAGCCATCAGCTCCATCGTGAACCAGCGATCACCAGTGCTGACATCGGTGCTGCAGTCGGCCAGGGACAAGTCTGACTACCTCTTCAGGCATCACGGTGTGAAGCTGGAACTGGGCGCCCTACAACGAGAGAAGGCTGGTGACCTGCACGCACACCCCAGCCAACCCCCTCTGTGAGTGGGCTCACCTACGACGGCCGTTTGTCGGCGCTGGGCCTGTACCCGCTGGAGTTTAGAAAGATGAGTGGGATGGGCCTCAATGAAACTTACCCAACAGTGAAAGGCTTGGATAGAGCGGATGTGGTGAGGAATATTGTGAGCAGTTTTGGGCACCGTATCTGAGGAAGGATGTGCTGTCTCTGGACAAGGTGGTTTTACGAGAATGATCCCAGGAAAGAGTGGGTTAACCTACGATGAGCGTTTGTCGGCACTGGGCCTGTACTCGCTGGAGTTTAGAAGCATGAGGGGGGACCTCATTGAAATTTACAGAATAGTGAAAGGCTTGGACTGAGTCGGTGTAGAGAGGATGTTTCCACTAGTGGGAAAGTCTAGGACTAGAGGCCACAGCCTCACAATTAAAGGACGTTCTAGGGTGCTGATGATCACTGGAGGAGATACCCCAGGGTGTTCATCCTCAGTAAGCGATGGGTCCCACCACCCCAGGGTGCTAATTACTGGGAGACGGGTTCTGCCACACCCCATGGAGACATGACTCTTACCCCCCCCCCCCCCCCCAACCGCAGGGTCCTGAACGTCAGTGGGTGACTGGTCCCTCTGCACCCGAGGGTGCTCACTTCATTGGATTCCCACCAGAGGACAGCATTCTTTCCACACTCCCGACACCCCCACCCACCCTAGGGTGCTGAACCTCAGTGGGCGAGGTGTCCCTCCCCACCCTAGGATGCTGACATTCAGTGAGGAAAGGGACCAATGCCACCCCAAGGTGCTAATTAAAACTGGGGGGGGAAGGGGAACAAGACCCTTTCTGCCCTACCCCCCCCTCCACCCTAGGGTGCTGACTCAGTGGGTAAAGGGACCCTGTAGGTGCAGATCCTATACCCCCCCTGTAGCCAGTGGGTGGGGGGGGGGGTGAGAGAGTGAGGGGGAGAGAGAGTGGGGAGAGAGTGGGGGGGTGGGGAGAGAGTGGGGGAAGTGGGGAGAGAGTGGGGGGGGTGGGGAGAGAGTGGGGGGGTGGGGGGGAGAGAGTGGGGGGGGTGGGGAGAGAGTGGGGGGGGTGGGGAGAGAGTGGGGAGAGAGTGGGGGGGGGTGGGGGAGAGAGTGGGGGGGGAGAGGTGAGAGAGTGGTGGTGAGGAGTGAGGGGGGAGTGGTAAGGCGGATGTGGGGGGGGAGGGATTGTGGGTGGGGGAGGGTGGTGCCCACCCTCACTCTGCCTCTGTTCCACCCACAGGTTGGGCATCCTAGGGGAGCCGCTGAGCAAGTTCCTGCTGGACACGCTGATCCCGTTCGAGGTCCACGCGGAGGGGAGCGCCGGGGAGAGGGCGGAGACGGACACGGAGCAGGGGGGTGGGCAAGAGGATGAGCGGAGGAGCGTGCTGTCCCTGGAGGCAACAGCGCACCAGGAGAGTGTCCTGACCCACGCCGTCACCATGTCCCGCACCACCACCGCCGGCACTGAGTCACGCCACAGTCTTTTCCGCTAGCCTAGAGCCGGGCATCGCCCTCCCCTCCCCAACATCCTGTCCAATGAAAACCACCATCCAACCCCCTCCCCTCCCCTCTCCACCCCACCCTCCCCTCTCCACCCCACCCCTCCCCTCTCCACCCCTCCCCTCCCCTCCCCACCCCTCCCCTCTCCACCCCTCCCCTCTCCACCCCTCCCCTCTCCTCTCCACCCCTCCCCTCTCCCTTCAAAATAAACCTCACTGTGTGACCTGTTGGTCTGACTGTTTCTATTTTCTTCTCCTCACCATCAGTTGTGGTCACTCTTCTGTGGGATGGATGTCATCAAGCTGGTGCTCGTGCTTATGTTCGTTCAGTTTCTGGGCGGTCACGGTGGAGCAGCGGTAGAGTTGCTGCCTTACAGTGCTTCCAGCGCCGGAGAGCCGGGTTCCATCCCGACTGAGGGCGCTGTCTGTAGTGAGTTTGCACGTTCTCCCCGTGACCGAGTGGGTTTCCTCCGGGTGCTTCGGTTTCCTCCCACACTCCAAAGACAAGCAGGTTTGTAGGTTAATTGGCTTTCTATAAATGTAAACCTCTTG
Source organism: Okamejei kenojei (assembly GCA_035221665.1). Lineage (NCBI taxonomy): Eukaryota > Metazoa > Chordata > Chondrichthyes > Rajiformes > Rajidae > Okamejei > Okamejei kenojei. The sequence continues at coordinate 4,607,381 of CM069139.1, forward strand.
GCTGCTTCTCTGATCAATGCTCTCCTTGCCCGGCCTGTCAGTTTAGGTGGACAGCCATGTCTTGGTAGGTTTGCAGTTGTGCCATACTCTTTCCATTTTCGGATGATGGATTGAACAGTGATCCCTGAGATGTTCAAAGCTTGGGATATTTTTTTATAACCTAACCCTGCTTTAAACTTCTCCACAACTTTATCCCTGACCTGTCTGGTGTGTTCCTTGGGCTTCATGATGCCCAAAGAACATTGTTTGTTCACTAATGTTCTCTTACAAACCTCTGAGGCCTTCACAGAACAGCTGTATTTATACTGAGATTAGATTACACACAAGTGGACTCTATTTACTAATTAGGTGACTTCTGAAGCAATTGGTTGCACTGGATATTATTTAGGGGTATCAGAGTAAAGGGGGCTGAATACTTTCGTACGCCACACTTTTCAGTTTTTTATTTGTAAAAATATTTGAAAACAATGTATCATTTTCCTTCGACTTCACAATTATGCACCACTTTGTGTTGGTCTATCACATAAAATCCCAATAAAATACATTTACGTTTGTGGTTTTAACGTGACAAAATGTGGAAAAGTTTAAAGAGTATGAATACTTTTGCAAGCCACTGTAGTCATTGGAAAGACGATACATGATTACAATCTAGCCACCCACAGATACAGGTGGTATGGTGGAGCAGCGCTAGAGTTGCTGCCTTACAGCGCCAGGGTTTGATCCTGACTAGGGTGCTGACTGTACGGAGTTTGCACGTTCTCCCTGTGACTGCGTGGGTTTTCTCCGAGATCTCCGGTTTCCTCCCACACTCCAATGAATTACAGATTTGTAAGTTAATTGGCTTCTGTGAATTGTGCGTAAGTGTGTAGGATGGTGCTAGTGTGCGGGGTGACTGCTGGTTGGCTGAAGGGCCTGCATCCATGCTGTATCCCTGGGGTCTAAAGTATTCAGGCTATTGAACACGATTACCTATTACACTTCAAACTATGATCTGTGTAGGAAGGAACTGCAGATGCCGGTTTAAACCGAAGAAAGACTCAAAAAGCTGGGGGAATGAGTGACGTTTCAGGTCGAGACCCTCCGACCACCGACAGAGGGGTGCAGGCACAGTCAACTCGGAAAGCTTGGAGTGTCGTAGCTCTGGCACAATGGTGTTGAATGCAGAGCTAAAATCAACAAACAAAATCCTCGCATCCTGGCGGCTTAGGTGCTGGAGGATAAAGTGCAGGCCCAGGTTGACTGCGTCATCCACAGATCTATTGGCCCGATATGCAAACTGCAGAGGGTCCAGCAGGGGGTTTGTGATAGTTTTCAGCTTAAGGTCCTTTATCATGCTGGAACATGCTGAGCTCTGTCGCTTGTAATTGTTAGATATAAACCTTGCTGCTCTGTTTTGTGCTGCCTGGATCTTATTGATGTTCCCTCGAGTGAAAGGATCCCATACGGAGCAGCAATATTCAACATGTGGACATACAAGGCTTTTAGATGCTTGGCTCTTAAATTCTTTTGGTGCATTTCTGCAGATTGCGATGTAGAAAGCTGGTAACACTGCTGGCTTTGGCTGTTGCCCCTGCGACATGTTTGTTCCACTGTTCAACTGAGTACAGGTCCACCACCGCTTTTCCCGCACCGTTGGCCCCAGAGTATTTCTGGATTATCCGTTTTTTTCTGGAACAACAGAGATCCTGGCCTCTGAGAGGAGTCCCGCAGTACCGGAACGTTCCGCCTTGGCCACCGGGGCGCCGGGATACCGTCCTGGGATGGTCCGGCAAAGTCGGCCGTGGAGCTCGGAGGTGGGAACAGATCTGCCAGCTCCAGCAGGGCCGCTATTCCAGAGCCCCGGCCGCAGGGGCAAACTCAACCCGCCGATCGGCCACAGAAGTCCCGATGAGGTTGAGACCACTTCTGACATCATGTCAAATGACCCAGTCATGCTCACGCACATGGTACAACTGTACTTATTGAAAGGTACTTATAACACACTACAGCATGGTGGGAGCCACATTTTCGGGGGGGGGGGGGGAATTTTGTCCGGATTAAAGGAGGTGGCGGACCACCAGGTGTCAGAAAGTCGGTGGTGGAGCTGTATAGGAAGGAATTGCAGATGCTGGTGTACACCGAATATAGACACAAAATGCAGGAGTAACTCAGCGGGTCAGTTGGCATCTCTAGGAGAGAAGGAATGGGTGTAGGAGTACGTTTCGGGTCGGCGCCCTTCTTCAGACTGAGAGTCGGGGGGGATGGAGACCAGAGATTTGGAAGGGTAAGGTGTGAAAACGACAGATCAAAGCAGACGTTGATCAAGAAAAACGTAACATAGTTCATTGTTGGCTGTGGGGAAGGTGACAACGAGGCATACAATCAGTATTATTAATCAGGAGGACAGTGAAACTGGTCGGAGAATGAGGGTGGGGGAGGGATGGAGAGAGAGGGAAAGCAAGGGTTACTTGTTCAGAGAAGTTAATATTCATACCATTCATTATGGCATTACAGGAACCCTTGCATTTCCTCTCTAAATCCCCTTTCCTAGTTCCCCGACCAGTCTGATTGTCCTTTTAATTAAATTTTATCTCTTTATGCTTCATTGTCATCTTCTCCTAGCTACCTATGAACTATTCTACATTTTCCTTGATGCACATCCCCTTTGATGTCGTTTTGACACCTTACATTTCCTTATCTCTCCCACCTTTGTTGTGTTTTATTTCAGATCTCCGGCATCTGCAGCATTTTGTGAGCACTGTAGTTGTGTTTTATTTCAGATCTCCGGCATCTGCAGCATTTTGTGAGGTTTGTTTTGTTGTGTTTTATTTCAGATCTCCGGCATCTGCAGCATTTTGTCAGGGCTATAGTTGTGTTTTATTTCAGATCTCCGGCATCTGCAGCATTTTGTGCGGGCTATAGTTGTGTTTTATTTCAGATCTCCAGCATCTGCAGCATTTTATGCGGGCTATAGTTGTGTTTTATTTCAGATCTCCGGCATCTGCAGCATTTTGTCAGGGCTATAGTTGTGTTTTATTTCAGATCTCCGGCATCTGCAGCATTTTGTCAGGGCTATAGTTGTGTTTTATTTCAGATCTCCAGCATCTGCAGCATTTTATGCGGGCTATAGTTGTGTTTTATTTCAGATCTCCGGCATCTGCAGCATTTTGTCAGGGCTATAGTTGTGTTTTTATTTCAGATCTCCGGCATCTGCAGCATTTTGTCAGGGCTATAGTTGTGTTTTATTTCAGATCTCCGGCATCTGCAGCATTTTGTCAGGGTTGTTGTTGTTCCGGCGCCTTTAATTCGGAGCACGTGCGTTCCCTGGACCGCACTAACTCTGGGCCGGGGGGGGGGGGGTGCAGAGAAACGAAATCACATAATAATGATTAAATCTGAAAGGTATTGCAACTGGAGCGGCCCGCCTGCCGTGTGTGTTTTTGAAGATTGTGTCGGTGTTTGTGAGCGGTGGAGCGGAGCCGGGTTTAATATTTAATATTTAAGAGTCGGTTCGATCCATCCTGAACAATCCCCCCCCTGCCCCGGTGTGGGCTGCCCCGCGCCGCCGGCTCAGCTCAGTGCGGCTCCGGACGCCGAGCGGAGCGGCCACGGGGCGGGAGCGCCGGCGGCCACAGACCAGCGGCCGGGACCGGGGAGCGAGCAGCCAGCAGCGGGGGCGCTGACCGGGGCTGGGAGCAGCTGGTCGCCGGGCTTCAGCAAACAGAGCGAGCGGGGGGAGAACCAACCGGTCACCGAGGCCCAGCGGCTGTGGAGCAGGAGCGGCAGCGGCGACCGAGTACCGTGCCTCCGAGCAGCCGGAGCCGGTGTCGGGCCCGCTCGGTACCCGAGGCCGAGGCCTAGCCATCCGCCGGAGCCGGCGCTCACCGACAGGCGGCCAGAGGCCCCGAGAGAAGCCGCGGACTCGCCGCTCGCCCCGCGGCCCAGGGCAGGGCCGAATCCCCGGGCCGTCGTGAGGCCGGTGCCCGCCCGCGGGCTGTGGCGAGGCGGCCGGCCATGGCGACCCCCCGGGTGTGCCGCACCTGCGGCTGCACGGACATCGAGCTGGACCCGGCGCGGGGAGACGCGGTGTGCACGGCGTGCGGCTCCGTGCTGGAGGACAACATCATCGTGTCCGAGGTGCAGTTCGTGGAGAACAGCGGCGGCGGCTCGTCGGCCGTCGGACAGTTCGTCTCCCTGGACGGTGAGCGCGCCCCCGACCGCCTCAATGTTGACCCCTCAATGCGCGGGCACGGACCCCACTGACCGCTCAATGCGCGGGCACGCAGCGACCCCCCCCCCCACTGACCGCTCAATGCCCGGGCACGGACCCCACTGACCCCTCAATGCGCGGGCACGCTCCCCCACTGACCCCTCAATGCGCGGGCATGGACCCCACTGAGCCCTGAATGTGCGGGCACGGCCCCACTGACCCCTCAATGCCCGGGCACGGACCCCACTGACCCCTCAATGCGCGGGCATGGACCCCACTGACCCCTCAATGCCCGGGCACGGACCCCACTGACCCCTCAATGCGCGGGCATGGACCCCACTGAGCCCTGAATGTGCGGCACGGCCCCCACTGACCCCTCAATGCGCGGGCAATGGACCCCACTGACCCTCAATGCGAAGGCACGCTCCCCCACTGACCCCTCAATGTGCGGGCATGGACCCCACTGACCCCTCAATTGCGAGGGCACGCCCCCCCCCCCCCACCCCTCAATGCGCGGGCACACTCCTCCACTGACCCCTCAATGCGCGGGCCCTGCCCCTCCACTGACCCCTTCAATGCGCGGGCACGGACCCCACTGACCCCTCAATGCGCGGGGCACGGACCCCACTGACCCCTCAAATGCGCGGGGCACGGACCCCAACTGACCCCTCAATGCGCGGGCACGGACCCCACTGACCCCTCAATGCGCGGGCACGCCCCCCCCCCCCCAACTGACCCCTCAATGCGCGGGCACGGACCCCACTGACCCCTCAATGCGCGGGCACGGACCCCCCACTGACCCCTCAATGTGCGGGCACGGACCCCACTGAACCCCTCAATGTGCGGGCACGGACCCCCCCCACTCACCCCTCCCCCCACTGACCCCTCAATACGCGGGCACGCTCCCCCCACTGCCCCTCAATGCGAAGGCACACTCCCCCACTGACCCCTCAATGCGCCGGGGCACGCTCCCCCCCACTGACCCCTCAATGCGCGGGCACGCTCCCCCCCCACTGATCCCTCAATGCGCGGGCACGCTCCCCCCCACTGATCCCTCAATTGCGCGGGCACGCTCCCCCTCACTGACCCCTCAATGCGCGGGCACGCTCCCCCCCCACTGACCCCTCAATGCGCGGGCACGCTCCCCCCCACTGACCCCTCAATGCGTGGGCACGCTCCCCCCCACTGACCCCTCCAATGCCCGGGCACGTCCCTCCCCACTGACACCCTCAATGCATGGGTATATGGCCCCCCCTGACTCCTCCATGTGTGCCCCTCTCCTCTCCAACCCCCCATGTGTGTGCACTGTCCCCCCTGACCCTTCTTCCATGCACACCTCTTTCTCCCTATACCCCCATGGGCATGGGCTCGCCCCCTCTCTTCCACCCAATCTGCTGATATGGACCCACCCCTCCCCCCTCCCCCTGGACCCCCGGCATCGCTCTCCCTCTGGACCCCATCATTCTGCGGTATGGTGCCTCCCCCCCCCCCCCCCCCCCAATGGAGCCCTGTGATCCCTCCATGTGTGACCCTGTGCACAGTTCACCTCCCTCTTTCTCCTTCCCCCCCCCCCCCCCCCCCCCCCCCCCCCCCCCCCCCCCCCCATACTACTGCCCTTTCATGATCCCTCCCCCTCCCTGTGACCCCCTCACCCTCTGGCACTGCTCCCCACCACTCACTGGCATAGCTCCCCCGACGCTCCCACCCCCCCCCCCTCCCCCCCCCCCGTGTTCCCCCTGTGCCTCCCCTTGTTGATGGGCAGGGCTCCCGTATCCCCTCCTTTGTACTCCTTAGCATAGCTTTCTCACTGTACCACGGTACTTGTGACAATAAACTAAACTATCTAGGCGTTGGTAGGACAAGACCACCCACCTGCTGGCAGAGCTCCCCAACCCCCCCCCTCGCCCACCTACCACCAGTATGGTTCACCTTGTGTCACCCCCCAAACCCCCCTAATTGTGCGGGCAGGTTCCCTGTGCCGTTGTCGAATTACTTTGCCATTGGTAACTATATCTCAGCGCGGTTTATGTTTACTTTTGTGAGAATATAATGTGCGGTGCCTTTGAAAAAGTTTCCAGACGGTTTGCAGTGAAAGTTGCATTAATTGCTGTGAAATGCTAACTTCAAATATCTGTTGTACCTTGTGGGAGCTTGAGTCACTTACAAAAATACTGCAAGTTTTGAAATGGTTGGACTCTTGCAATGTGTAAAACTGACAGGAGTGATAGTAACTCAGCGGGTCAGGCAGCATCTAGGAGAACATGGATAGGTGATGTATGACAGAGTGCTAGAGTAAAGGGCCTGTCCCATTGTACGAGGTAATTCTAGAGCTCTCCCGAGTTAAAAAAATCAAACTCGTAAGTGCGTAGCGGCTCGTAATGCTAACAGCAGGTACTCTGGAAACGCAGTAACTCATTAAGTTTTTTCAGCAGTGTGAAAAATGTCCACGAGAGCCCCGAGTACCTACGAACGGCTATTACTGTAATTCTCTGAGTTTGAATCATTGGAAACTCGGGAGAGCTCTTGAATTACCTCGTACAGTGGGACAGGCCCTTAACTCCGTGGGACAGGCAACATCTCTGGAGAACATGGATAGGTGACGTTTTGGAATGGGACCCTTCATTGAACTGAAGAATGCTGCCTAACACGCTGAGTTACTCCAGTACTTTGTCTTTTTCTTTTTGGCAGCCAGGATCTCCTGTCCCTTGTTTCTCTAGGAGTAATTGGGGCCTAACAGTGGTGTGGCTGAGTGAAATAATTCTGTCCATTGGACACTCATAATAATTCTCAAATAATTGATGTTGGGTTTTCTACAGATACCTTAGCGGGCCTGGGTAGATCCTATCCAAAAACTGCATCAGCCTAGGTGGTGTTGGAAATGGGAGTTCAGGAGTTGAGTGTGTTTTATTGTCATATGTCCTGAAATGGAACAATGAAATTCTTTCTTGAAGCAGCACAACAGAGATGTAAAGTGTGTAAGAAGGAACTGCAGATGCTGATTTAAACCGAAGAAAGACACTAAAAGCTGGAGTAACTCAGCAGGACAGGCAGCATCTCTGGAGAGAAGGGATGGGTGACGTTTTGGGCTGAGACCCTTCTTCAGACTGGTTAGGGGTATGGGAAATGAGAGATATAGACGATGATGTGGAGAGATAAAGAGCAATGAATGAAAGATGCAAAAAAGTAACGATGATAAAGGAAAGATGCCATTGTTAGCTGTTGGGTGAAAACGAGAAGTTGGTGCGACTTGGGTGGGGAAGGGATAGAGAGAGAGAGAGAGAGAGAGTGAGGGAATGTCGGGGCTATCTGAAGTGAGAGAAATCAATATTCATACCACTGGGCTGTAAACTGCCCAAGCAAAATATGAGATGCTGTTCCTCCAATTTGTGTTTAGCCTCACTCTGACAGTGGAGGAGATGTAAACAGTACTCTGTAAACACCATAATGAACAACAAAAAAGTTCTGTATGTACATATATCATAATCATACTTTATTAGCCAAGTTATCTGATGCACTGAAGAACACTTAAAGCAATTATCAAGAAAGCACATCAGCGCCTCTACTTCCTGAGAGGATTACGGAGAGTCGGTTTGTCAAGGAGGACTCTCTCTAATTTCTACAGGTGCGCAGTAGAGAGCTTGCATTAGGGTTAGGGTTAGATCGTGGCTTGGTTCGGCAACTTGAGCGCCCTGGAGAGGAAAAGACTACAAAAAGTAGTCCAGTCCATCATTGGCTCTGACCTCCCTACCATCGAGGGGATCAATCGCAGTCGCTGCCTCAAAAAGGCTGGCAGCATCATCAAGGACCCACACCATCCTGGCCACACACTCATCTCCCTGCTACCTTCAGGTAGAAGGTACAGGAGCCTGAAGACTGCAACGACCAGGTTCAGGAATAGCTGCTTCCCCACAGCATTCAGGCTATTAAACTTGGCTCGGACAAAACTCTAAACATTAATAGCCCTTTATCTGTTATTTATACTTTATCAGTTTATTTATTAATGTGTGTATATATTTATAAAATGGTATATGGACATACTGATCTATTCTGTAGTCAATGCCTACTATGTTCTGTTGTGCTGAAGCAAAGCATGAATTTCATTGTCCTATCAGGGACACATGACAAACTCTCGAACTCGTAATGGCCCTGTCTCACTGTGCGAGTTGACCCACGAGGTACCCCGAGTGACAGACTCGTGGCTGTGCACGAGACTGCAAGTTTATGATCAAGTGTGTAATACGAGTTCCCACGGGTATGTCATTGCTGCGATGTTCCTAGTTCCTCTCCCGAGTTAGCAAGTTCCTCTCCCGTTACTCTTGAGCCAACCGTGAATGAAGGTATGTTTCAATAAAGCAACAATGTTAAAATACATCTCCATCCTGTGGTTTTGAGTTATTTCAGCGCGGATGGGAAAATGCGCATCCTCCAGTAACCAAGCATTTCTTGTTGTTTTATGTTTTTAAATACTTTTTTTGCAATGGATCTCTATTTTAAATAATTTTAAAAAAGGAAGCAGCCCGGGTGACTGACATTGAGCGGCCGCCAGGACCCGACAGCGCGCGCGCGCGCGCGCACACACACACACACACACACACACACACACACACACACACACACACACACACACACACACACACACACACACACACACACACACACACACACACACACACACACACACACACACACACACAGATACACACAGACAGCAGCTGGCCACCACTTCAGAGGAATGAAGCAGCTCGGGTGACTTTGAGCGGCCACCGGGACCCGACAGCAGACACACACACAGATAGACAGAGAGGGAGAGAGAGAGAGACACACACACACACACACACACACACACACACACACACACATAGAGAGAGAGAGATACACACAGACAGCAGCTGGCCACCACTTCAGAGGAATGAAGCAGCTCGGGTGACTGAGCGGCCGCCGGGACCCGACAGTACACACACACACACACACACACAGATAGACAGAGAGGGAGAGAGAGAGAGACACACACACACACACACACACACACACACACACACACACACACACACACACACACACACACACACACAGAGATACACACAGACAGCAGCTGGCCACCACTTCAGAGGAATGAAGCAGCTCGGGTGACTTTGAGCGGCCACCGGGACCCGACATCAGACACACACACAGATACAAACAGATAGACAGAGAGGGAGAGAGACACACACACACAACTCAGCGGACCAGGCAGCATCTCTGGAGAGAAGGAATAGAGTCGAGACCCTTCTTCAGACTTACCCGAAATGCCACCCATTCCTTCGCTCCAGAGATGCAGCCTGTCCCCGCCGAGTTACTCCAGCATTGTGTGTGTCTATCTCCGGTGTGAACCAGCATCTGCAGTTCCTTCCCAATCCCACACTCTCGGCCCCGGGGGGGGGTGGATGGAGCATCACACGTGGACACATCCCACCCACCACCCCAGACTTGCCCCACTTCGGCAGGTCTTTAAGCCGTTCATTGAGACAGAGTGAAGCCACGGGGCAGGCGCCTCAGTAATAAAGGACAAGTGGCAGAAAGGCCGAAGATAGACACAAAATGCTGGAGTAACTCGGCGGGACAGGCTGCATCTCTGGAGCGAAGGAATGGGTGGCATTTCGGGTAAGTCTGAAGAAGGGTCTCGACTCTATTCCTTCTCTCCAGAGATGCTGCCTGGTCCGCTGAGTTACTCCAGCATTTTGTGTCTATCTTTGGTTCAGTCTTTACTCGAGCAAAAGAACAGATTATTAAAGTTCCCACGGTAGACTCACGAGACACTAAGATAAACGCACGGGGCCACTACGTTATTACAACGAGTTTAAATGTTTCCATTTTTAACTTGAACAGTTAATTTGACTCGTGGAAAAAATCAAACATGTTTGATTTTTTTCACGAGTTAACAAGTTTCCCGAGTACCTGCCGTTAGCGCCACGAGTCGATAAGTTGCTCGTGCGAGTTCCGACGTTCCCGCTACGTGATCACCACGAGTGAAAACTCGGGGTCACTCGTGGGCCAACTCGCACAGTGAGACAGGGGTTTAAGTATGTTTTGCAACACGAGGAATTTCATTTGCCATAGTCATACCAATAAAAAGCAACAAGACAAACAAAATACATTTTAACATGAACATCCACCACAGTGACTCCTCCACATTCCTCACTGTGACGGAAGGCAAAAAAAAAAAATTGCCCAAAGTCTATGCAGTTCTGTACTTATTTGGAGGTTGTGGTGTGTAAGCACCTGATGGTTGTAGAAAATAAGCTGTTCCTGAACCTGAATGTTACAGTTTTCAGGGTCCTGTACTTTCCTCCTGGTTCCAGGAGTGAAATGAGAGTGTGGCCAGGGTGATGTGGGTCTCTGATAATGCTTGTTACCTTTTAGAGGCAGCAACTCCAATAGACCCCTTGGAGGTGGAGAGGTCATTACCTGTGATGGCCCAGGGTAGTGTTCATCACTTTTTTGCAGTCTTCTTCGTCCTTGGGCCTTTGAGTTGCTGAACTAGGCCGTGATGTAACCAGTTCTACAGCTGCAGAAGTTCAAGAGAATATTCATGAGTAATATTGCAGTTCGCTTACCAAACAATGATGGCGGTTGTGGATGCCACAATCCACCTGCTCCATCGTTCCTATTCTCACCTGGATAAGCCGGGAAGCATTGAGTCGTGTTTTTTTACTTCTCCAGTGCTTTTAACATCGTCCGGCCTGCACTGCTAGGGAGCAAACTAATGAACATGCGGGTGGATGCTCCATTGGTGTGCTGGATCATCATCTACCTGACTAGAGGGCCACAGTATGTCTGGCTACAGAACTGTGTTTCAGACATGGTGGTGAACAACACAGAGGCCCCACTGGGGACGGCCCTCCCTTCCTGTTCACCATCTACACCTCGGACTTCAGATACACTCGGACTCCTGCACCTGCAGACGTTTTCGATTGACGCTGCATCAGTGAGGAGAGGGAAGCTGAATACAGAGGTGTGGTCAATGAGTTTGAGTGGTGTGTAGCTGAATCGCCTGCAGCTTACCTGCAGTAAGACGAAGGAGTTAGTGGTGGACTTTAGGAACACCCCTGTCTCCATCAATTATGTGGATGTGCAGTTTACCAAGGAATACAAGTACCTTGGAGTGTAGCTGGACAGTAGACTGGGCTGGTTCAGGAACGCTGAGACCCTGTACAAGACGGGACGAAGCCGACTTTACTTTTTGAGAAGGCTCCACCCCTTCAATGTCTGCAATAGGATGCTGTAGATGTTCTACCATTCGGTGGTAACCAGTGCCATCTTTTTCACTGTCGTGTGCTGGGGCAGCGGGGTGATGGCTGCTGATGCCAACAAGATTAACAAACTCATCAGGAAGGCTGGCTCTGTCCTGGGGGTGGAGTTGGATTCATGGGAAGTGGTCGTGGAGCGGAGGATGCTCCTCAAACTACGGAGCATCCTGGACACTACAGCTCACCCCCTCCATTACACACTGGCCAACCAGAGGAGTACCTTCAGCAACAGACTGGTTCCACCAAGATGCAGTACAGAATGCCACAGGAGATCCTTTTCCCCCGTAGCTATCAAACTGTACAACTCTACCCCCTCCTTCTGTCGTGGGGTAGACTGAGTCGTTTCTTCCCCCCCCCCCACCCCACCCCGATCTTTGCACATCCTTTCCACTCTTCACTTTAATTTCATGTATCTTGTGTTTTGACCAATTTCCCTCCTGGGATAAATAAAGTTCAGAAGATTCTAGACACAAAAAGCTGGAGAAACTCAGCGGGACAGGCAGCATCTCTGCATCGTATCGTGATCCATGATGGAGTCAATATCACTAGCCAGCCTAGACCTGGAGTCCTAGTGCAAGGTCTCGACCCTAAACGTTGACCGTTTCCTTCCCCTCACAGATGCTCAATCCGCTGATTTCCTCCGGCAGATAATGTATCACCAACAAGTCTAAGAGCACGGGAGCAGGCGAATAATTGAGGCTACTCCTGTTCCAAAACACCATGGTTAGTTTTCTACTGTGACCGCTTTTCTGCGAACAGTGCAGTATAATAATAGTAAGATTAAACGAGAACTTACCAGATCGAAGTTTGATCGTTATTTTATGAGGAGTAACGATGAGGGATTACGTGAAGAAGCCCCGCCTGGCGCTTGATCGGCATACTTCAAAGCAGTGGCATGAAAAACACAGAACATAATAGCCGGAGTAAGATAGTAAGGCTCAACATAGATTTAGAACTACCAGAAGATCATTTATTTTATGAGGGTCGGGAGTGGAGGGCACGTAATCCCTCATCGTTACTCCTCATAAAATAACGATCAAACTTTGAACTGGTAAGTTCTCGTTTAATCTTACTATTTTACTTCGGAGTCACGTGAGTGACTACGTGAAGATTTTGTAGCTTCTGTGTTTTTTATGTCGTAGAGTCATTCCATACGACAGTCCGGCTAGGTCAACACAAATGAATAAATAACCTTTTAGCAGAATTCAGTTTTAGTTTATTTCATAAATCTTTTAATGATAAAAGAACAAATAATAACCCCTTTTTTATATCTGGGGAAAATCACTACAAAGTGATAAAAGATATAAAGCCACAACATAAATCGATAATATAAATCGATAGTGAAACAAAGCAGGTGATTACAGTGAACCCAACACCGCGTGTCCAAAGCCTGTCATCGTGAGAACAGGTTTATCGTAGAACTTTGAAAAAGTTTCTTCTTTACTCCACCCTGCGGCTTCTAAAATGTGTTCGAGCGGTACGTCCTGTAACTTAGCCGCGGACGTAGCTGCTGCCCTGGTGGAGTGAGATTTAAACACATCAGTGTCTACTCCTGCTAAAAGTAACACCTGTTTTAACCATCTAGAAATGGTTTGTACTGATGCTTTTGTGTGTGGTTTCTTATGCGTAATAAATAACGCTTTTTCATCACCTTGAAGACTCTTGGTGACTTTTATATATTGAGTCAAGTGTCTAACTACACACAACGTTGGATCAATAGGGTAAGCTTGAAACATTACCTTAGCTCCAGTTCTTCCTGGTCTGCTTTGTTTGATCAAATCATAAACGTAAAACACAATGTTATCTGAAGCCACATGCATACAATCTAAGCGTAGCATTTGCAATGTTTGCATTATTTGTGCTGATTACAACGCCATTAACATTACTACTTTAAATGTTAATTTTTCCAAAGACATAACTGTGATTGGAGTCCATTGCCTAAGCAAAGTAAGTACAATGCTGACATAATTCCTGTATATCTTGGCTTGGGCGGATTTCTGTTAAAATTCCCTTTCATAAACCTGGATATTAATGGATGAGATCCAATTGATTCATGGTCAGAAATTTGTCCTAAATAGCACGATAAAGCACTACGAGCACTATTAATGGCACTATAACTCAAGTGCTGCTCAAAATACAACTCAGCAAGGAACTCCATTATGTTTGAAATGTTCACAATATGATAAGATATAAAGAAATGGGAACTTTTTTGTAGACAATCAAATATATGTGTCATATATTGTTTCTTAGTGCTATCTCGCCATGATGAGACTATAACATCCATGGTCCTATCCGACAGTCCAAGCCCTGGTAGTGGTCTGGTCAAAACCTGCAGATTAACAAATTCATATGAACATGTAATGGATGAATTTCTTTTGTTACTGGTTGTATTAACAAATCACTGCAGCTAGGAATTGACATACATGGTTCCTTAATCATATTTAACATCAACAGGAACCATGGTAGTGTGGGCCAATTTGGAATCACCAACAGTCCTGTGGCAGAATCTTGTTCTATTTTCTTAAGACATTACCTAACCAGGCCAAATGGAGGGAAAGCAAAAAGAACATATCTCCCCAATGTAGCGAAAATGCATCTACTGCTACCGCACCTGGATCGGGTTCCCAAGACACATATTTAGGCAATTGATGATTTAATCTTGATGCAAACATATCAATGTCTGGTAACCCATAAGGAATAACAATTTTACTGAAAACTTGTGGGTTCAACATCCATTCTGTGTTGTCTTTAAATACGCTTGATCTGTTGTCTGCCACCACATTGTCTTTACCTGGGATATAACTTGCTGAAACCCACATTTGGTGCTCAATACACCAATGCCATATCTGATTGACCAGACAATCACATAATACCGACCTTACTCCACCCATGTGATTAATATATGCAACAGCTGTCTTATTGTCTAATTGTACCTGGACATGCAGATCCTTTTTTGTAGAACAATAGGCTTTTAATCCATAAAATGCCCCCAATAACTCCAAATAATTAATACCATATGTTTGGAGAAACAATTCCTCTTGGACAGTCCATCTGCCCCCACAGCTGGTAAATTTATCTATCGCCCCCCCATCCGAGAGCACTTGCATCTGTTTGTAAAAATACTTCAGGCTGCTGTATTAAAATGTTTTTAGCAGCATGTGGAACATTTTCAATCCACCATTGTAATTCCAATAAAGCTTCTTTTGTTAATTGCAGAGGCCTATCAAAATGGCCTGCTCGCTTTTTTAAAGCTCGCATTTTGTCCCTTTGAAGGTTTTGGTAATGTAATGGACCAAATTCCACTGCAGGAAATGCTGCCACTAATTTACCAATAACCTTCGCTACTTCTCGGATGGAGGGATAAGGTTTGTGAATGAGGCCCCAACATACCATTGAAATATCAACAATCTTGTCCGTTGGCAAAGTTACTAACATAGTAACTGAATTAATCACAAAACCTAAATAATTAATTGTTTGTGCTGGCTGCAGCTTGGACTTAATTGGATGAATCAGGAACCCTAGTTTTTCAAATAAAGTTTTAGTTGCTGAAACTGATTTTCCAGCTGATTCCTGATTACTACTGATAATTAAAATGTCATCCAGATAAGCCATAACGATGTGCTTTTGTGCTCTTAATTGTGCTAAAGCTGGTTTCAACAACTTTGTGAAGAGCCTAGGAGCTGAACTTAACCCATTAGGTAATGCTTTAAATTGCCACCAGCCAATTAAATTTTAAGTAGCTCCGAAAAAATCGATGTATTGGTACTGAATAGTACGCATCCTTTAAATCGATTGTAGCCATATAACAACCTGCTGATATCAAATGTCTTGCAGTGTTGAACGTTTCCATCTTGAAATCTTTATACTGGACAAATGTATTAAAGTTTGTAAGGTCCAGAATAATTCTACAACCACCATCTTTTTTTATCTCTTGGAAAGATGTTTGACACACATTGGTGTGGATGCTCAACAGTTTTTTCAATAACACCTTTTTTAAACAATTTGTCAATTTCCACATTAATTTCTGCTTCCTCAACAGCAGAGAAAATGAAACCATAAATAGGTTTATATTGTACCGGAGAATCAACATCTTCTTTAAATGTTATTGTAGCTCCTGAAACCGTTTGTAAAATAAATCGGTCAGATGTGATGCAAAGCCATTCATCATAAAACATTTGTAATCTCCCACCAACTAGAGATTTGTCCAAAGTTCCTTCAAGAACAGAATAAAGTTTTTGTACCTCTCCATATGAACGTGGTGGTCTCCTTCTCCCCGTACATGGGTGAACATTAGGCGGTGTTGGATGGTAATATTTTCTTACCATATTCTTGCCTCTGTTTGTTCCAAAATCAGATCCCCTTCTTGGTGTATAGTACTTTTTTTTTTGTCCAAAGACGAAAGGTCTCATGTAGCTAATAGATTTAGCCTCTTCATCCATTTCTCTTATTTGTTTAGGCAGGTTTTCTCCAAATAGATAACCAGGAGATTGAACACCACTTGATCGGCACAGACCTGCAAATCTAGGATGAAATATGGGCCGAATCGCAATTTTCCTCATACAATTGATTTCATAAAAGGAATTGCACAATAAGCCCAATGTATCTCTTTGGATTTTGATCATTTCTGACCCTTCCATTTGCTTTCCAAAAGCAGTAATGGCAGCTGAAATCAGTTTGAGGATTCTTTGAAACCTTTTTTCTTGTCCTCTCATGACTGATGACATAGGTGTCCATATAGTCGGATTCACCGTCGGTACCTTCAATGAGGTGCAATTTTCCAGTGTTTTATATAATTCTGCTGTTTCAGCCATAACAGAATCTTGAAGTTGGTGAGATACCATATAATTAATGCTGGCAGCTAGGTTTTCTTCCATAGCCTCACCACATCCTTCAGGTATAGCAAAATCTTTTGCCATATCAGGCACATATGGCCTTTTCTTTTTTATTTGTGGTGTGCACTCATAATCCACATCACCACTTTCAGGGTCTGTCTCTTGCAGCCCTGATACTCCTGGAACTTCAGCAAAGGAAACTTCCTGGGTCTGGAGTTTCATATTCCCAATTTAGCACATAGCCATATTCTGGATATTCAAACCCCTCAGGGTCTGTTTGGGAAAATTCTGGGTTCTTTGACCCTTATCTCATAATATTTTGGAGTACTTTCTCCATATGTTCCATTTTAAGCCATATAGCTTTATTATCCGGAGGACTTTCATTATCGGAATCATCATCAGAAACCACGGGCCTCACGGATTTCTTTTTACTTTTCTTAGGCACATTTTCCTCCGTGGTTTTAGTTTCTGGAGGAATTATAGTCTCACTAACGGGTGAATCAACGGCCACCGGTATCGGAACCGGCTCCGCACTAATCTCTTGTCCCGACTCTTTAGCCTCTCCCCGGGACGATCTTTTTACCTGCAAAATCTTCCTCTGAGACTTCTCCATTTTGTTTCAATTTTTTATTATCTTTGCTGGATCAGTACGCCAGCGTGACTCTGATTTTTTGTAAACATTTTTACTTTCATTTTGCTGGTTCTATACGCCAGCGTAACGGTTTTTTAGAACACCCTAAAGTAAATCAATTGCACTTACCTGCGGGCCCGTTCTTACCGCTGAGGGGAGCTGCGCTCTGCAGCTCTTGCTTCTGCCGTCAGCGTCGACGTAAATGCCGATCAAGCGCCAGGCGGGGCTTCTTCACGTAGTCACTCACGTGACTCCGAAGTAAAATAAGGCAGGGCTCGCGCTTAACTTTTTTTCGCTGTTGCCAGCTGGGCAACCTTGGCAGCTTTTTAGGTTGCCAAATGACAGTTTAGGTGGTCATTTACGACAGCTTGCATGATGCGTGTGATAATGTGCTCGGACGAAGTGCTTAGTTACCAGTCAGAATTATGCTCAATAAAACATTCACATATTTCTGCTTCAAATAAAGTCACAAACTAAACATATTCACTAATCAAGACATGATATATACCACAATGACATGCAGCAAAATTATAATACAGTATCTCAACTCTTTTTACACATTGCAATTAATACTATTTTTATTATTTCTTTCCACTTCCAAACAAAAATGTGGTTGGATTATTCAGCGTATGATTAACGTGTCAATAAATCCTGGTTAACCATGCACACTACAGATTGATGCAAGCATGTTTTCTGTGAAGGACTGAAAATTATCATGACATGGCCATTGCATGGGTCGTTATTGCTATTGGTACAGAAACACTCTGGCTTCCCACATAATTTATCCACAACAAAATATAGGTTGCAAGGAATTTTCTAAAGGCATTTTATGATAATAGCTGTTAAAACTGACTATACCCATCTGTGAGGTTAAACATTACACTAACTAACAAGAGATGGCCAAAGGACGTAAATGCAGCAAATGTTAATATGGAGTATCAGTACTGTAGATATTTAATGAGCAGGTCACAACTAAACGTTGGATTTATCCAGGTTTTACTTCTACAGTTCGTCATATACATCACAAATGTGGTAATATATTTAAAGCGTCAAGATGCCACATTACCGGACATTCAGATTCGATGTATGTGTTGTGAACAGCAAAGAAGATACCCAGTTTGTAAGCAACAAATGAAAAAAAAATTGTTGATAACCACTTTTTCCATCATTCCCACTTCAGAACGTTAAATTTCAACTGAAGTATATCCTGGTCAAATTTGTGATGTATATGACGAACTGTAGAAGTAAAACCTGGATAAATCCAACGTTTAGTTGTGACCTGCTCATTAAATATCTACAGTACTGATACTCCATATTAAGAGGATTGATTTGCCGTTAAAATGAATTCTGTAATGTGTCAACAGTAGCAGTGACAATCGAACACTGGTTTTAATGTTTCATGTGTTCACTATTTAATGAATCCATCTTTATGGATTAAAACAAATAATAACATTGGGAGTTAAAACATATATGATTGCATTCTGTTATCATATTGATAGGGACGATCAGCCATGATCACAATGAATGGCGGTGCTGGCTCGAAGGGCCGAATGGCCTCCTGCACCTATTTTCTATGTTTCGAACATAGTCAATGTTCACTCTGCAGACATTTCCAGCACAATGGGGGGGGGGGGGGGGGGATGGGGGGGGGGGGGGGGGGGGTGGGGGGGGGGGGGGGGGGGGGGGGGGGATTTGAGAAGGAAATCGGTGCGGAATGGATGGATGAGGCAGGGGAATTAGTGCGTGTTGGTTGGAGTAGGGGGAAGACAGTGGGGTTGAATGGGGGGGATCTGTGCAGGATGGATGGGGGAGCAGTGCAGGATGAAGGGGAGGAGCAGTACAGGATTGATGGAAGGGGGGTTAGTACAGGATGAATTGGGGGTACCAGTATAGGATTGATGGGGAGTGGCGGGAGAATCAATGCGAGGTGGATAGGGAGATCAGTGCGGGATGAATAGATTGGTGGGGGTGGGGGGGAGAGTAAATGAGGAGGGGAGCACACGGGATGTCAGTGAGGACTGAATAGAGGCAGGAATGGGGATCAGTGCAGGGTGGAGAGGAGGGGTCTCAGGATAAGAGGGGCGTACGAGAGAGAGGAAGGGGCAGAGGAGGTGGGAAGGAAGGTCAGCGCTCCTCGGACAACACCGGCATCATCGCTCAAGCTGGCACGGAAATGGCTATCAAAATATGGAGGGGTCCGGGGGACACGATATCTTGACGACCGCGCGCGCATATACGCACACGCGCGGCTTCGGAGGCTCAATCCAGCGCTAAATGCAGCTCAACTCTGCCTGTGTCGCCTGGTCATGCCTGGGCTGATGACATATTTCCCGTAAATCCATGCAGGGATAACCTGGTGGGACAGGCAGAGTTGAGATGGGTTTAGACCTGCTTGTCTGCGCTGGCTGTGCGTCTGGGGGCGCCACGCCCGTCTGACTCCCGACGGGCTCTCGGGTTGGGGCCTCTCAAAACGGGGGGGCGTGTCCCCTCTGGCCCCGGGATTTCCGCCCCTGGTCCCTGTCAATCGCCAAGTGCAGCCGTCAAAGGGGGAGGCAGTTGGGCTCACGCTTCCTCCCGGCCTCGGCGTGCGGGAGGGTTTGTTTTGAAAGCGCAGTTGGTGGGCAGCGGCTGCTAACAGGACGGGCTGGGTGCGTGAGGAGGAGGCGATGGAGCCGTCGCCGCTGCTGCTGTGCGGGGCCGGTCATTCGCTCCCACCCTCTGTCACGCCACGCTTAGCATCTTTTCCACACAAAACGTCACGTTCATTTTCTCCAGAGATGCTGCCTGAACCGCTGAGTTACTCCAGTTTTTTTGTGTCTATCTTCGGTATAAACCAGTATCTGCGTGCCAAGCCGGGCAAAATGACTCGACGTTTCGGTTGCCCGGCGGCACTTTGGATGGTCAGTGGCACCCGGGCAACCACTAATTTCGAGCCCTGTAAGGGCGTCAAAGGTTACGGGAAGAAGCCAAGAAAAGGAATGAGAGGAGAAATGTAGATGAGACACGATTGAATGGCAGAGCAGACTTGATGGGCTGAATGGTCTAATACTGCTCTGATATCTCATGGTAAATATTTTGTTTAATTTAGAAGATACAGCGCAGAAACAGGTCCTTAGGCCCACCGACTAGCGATCCCCGCACATTAACACTATCCTACACTAAGGACAATTTTTACATTTATACGAAGCCAATTAACCTGCACACCTGTACGTCTTTGGAGTTTGGGAGGAATCCGAAGTTCTCGGAGAAAATCCACACAGATCACCGGGAGAATGTACAAAGTCAGTACAGACAAACATCGGTGGACAGAATCAAACCCGGGTCTCTGGCGCTATAAGCGCTACAAGGCTCCAACTCCACCGGTGCACCACCATGCCACCCATATTCTTGGCTAGTGGTTCCTTCAAATGTTTTAAGACGTTTGCTTTGCTAAGATGCAGTTTAGTTGCGATGTACAGTGCCCTCTATAATGTTTGGGACATTATAGAGGGCACCGTATAATGTAAATATAAAAATAATGTTTTTATTTATTTGCCTCAGTACTCTACGATTTGTAATTAAAAAAAAATCACATGTGGTTAAAGTGCACATTGTCAGATTTCAATAAAGGCCATTTTTATACATTTTGGTTTCACCATGTAGAAATTACAGCAGTGTTTATACATAGTTCTCCCCATATCATGGCACCATAATTGGGACTCAGCAATGTAATGTGAAAGAAAGTACTCAAGTTTAGTATTTTGTTACATATCCTTTGCATGCAACGACTGCTTGAAGTCTGCGATTCATGGACATCACCAGTTGCTGGGTGTCTTCTCTGGTGATGCTCTGCCAGGCCTGTAGTGCAGCCATCTTTAGCTTATACTTGTTTTGGGGGCTAGTCCCCTTCAGTTTTCTCTTCAGCATATAAAAGGCATGCTTAATTGGGGTCGGATCGGGTGATTGACTTGGCCACTAAAGAATTGACAATTTTTTAGCTTTGAAAAACTCCTTTGTTGCTTTAGGATCGTTGTCTTGCTGTAGAATGAGCCGCCGGCCAATGTATTTTGAGGCATTTGTTTGAACTTGAGCAGATAGGATGTGTCCATACACTTCAGAATTCATTATGCTACTACCATCAGCAGTTGTATCATCAATGAAGATAAGTGAGCCAGTACCTTCAGCAGCCATACATGCCCAGGCCATAACACCCCCACCACCATGTTTCACAGATGAGGTGGTATGCTTTGGATCTTGGGCAGTTCCTTCTCTCCTCCATACTTTGCTCTTGCCGTCACTCTGATATAAATTAATCTTCATTTCATCTATCCACAAGACCTTTTCCCAGAACTGTAGTTGCTCTTTTAAGTACTTCTTGGCAAACTGTAACCTGGCCATCCTATTTTTGCAGCTAACCAGTGGCTTGCATCTTGCAGTGTAGCCTCTGTATTTCTGTTCATGAAGTCTTCTGCAGACAGTGGTCATTGACAAACCCACACCTGACTGATTAGTAAGCTCACCTGTGCTCTCTTTCTTCTTAATGATGTTCTAAACAGTTGATGTTGGTAAGCCTAAGGTTTGGCTTGTGTCTCTAACAGTTTTATTCTTGTTTCTCACTCATAATGGTTAATTTGATCTTCATTGGCACAACTTTGCTCCTCGTTGATAAACAGCAATAAAAGTTTCCAAAGGTGATGGAAAGACTGGAGGAAAAACTAGGTGCTGAGAGCTCTCTTACACATGCATTGAGCAGGCATTTAAACACACCTGAGCAATTACAAGCCTGTGAAAAGGGGGGTGGGGGGGGGGGAGGGGGGGGGGGGGGGGGGGTGGGGGGGGGGAGGGGGGGGGGGGGGGGGGGGGGGGGGGTTGGTAGGTTCTACATAGTGAAACCAAAATGTATAAAAATACCCTTCAATAAAATCTGACAATGTGCACTTTAACCACATGTGTGTTTTTTTTTCTATTGCAAATGTGAAATTGTGGAGAACAGAGGCAAATAAATAAATGATGGGTCTTTGTCCCTGACATTATGGAGGGTGCTGTATGTGCCCCTACCCCTCTCCCGTTCTTGCAACAACCTAGAAACATAGAAAATAGGTGCAGGAGGAGGCCATTCGGCCCTTCGAGCCAGCACCGCCATTCATTGTGATCATGGCTGATCGTCCCCAATCAATAACCCGTGCCTGCCTTCTCCCCATATCCCCTGACTCCACCAGCCCCTAGAACTCTATCTAATTATCTCTTAAATCCATCCAGTGACTTGGCCTCCACAGTCCTCTGTGGCAGGGAATTCCATAAATTCACAACTCTCTGGGTGAAAAAGTTTTTTCTCATCTCAGTCTTAAATGACCCCTTTATTCTAAGACTGTGGCCCCTGGTTCTGGACTCGCCCAACATTGGGGACATTTTTCCTGCATCTAGCTTGTCCAGTCCTTTTATAATTTTATGTTTCTATAAGGTAGCCCCTCATCCTTCTAAACTCCAGCGAATACAAGCCTAGTCTTTCCAATCTTTCCTTATATGACAGTCCCACCCATCCCAGTGATCAAGAAGGGTCTCGACCCGAAACATCACCCATTCCTTCTCTCCAGAGATGTTGCCTGTCCCGCTGAGTTACTCCAGCATTTTGTGTCTACCTTCGATTTAAACCAGCATCTGCAGTTCTTTCTTGCACATTTTAGTTTAGTTTAGAGGTACAGCACGAAAGCAGACCCTTCAGCCCACAGTGTCCGTGCTGACCAGCGATCCCTGCACATTACTTCTCTTCTTTCCCCTCCCACCTATGGCTTCACCTCTTCTGTATTTATATCATACCTTTTGTATTTTCATCTCATAAGAAGGTCAGAAGGAATAGGACCAGAATTAAGCCATTTGGCTCCATCAAGTCTGTCATTAAATCATGGCTGATCTATCTATGCCTCCTAACCCTATTCTCATGTCTTCTCCCCAGTATTAATCAAGAATCTATCTATCACTGCCTTAAAAATATCCACTGATTTGACCTCCACATCCAAGTGGATATAGCCTCAGCATTACATCCCTGTTTTTGTATACAAGCCCTCGTGAAATAAATGCTAGCATTGAGTTTGCTTTCTTTACTACTGATTTGACTTGCAGATTAACGTTTTGGGAATCCTGCACCAGCACTCACTCGCAAGTCCCTTTGTACCTCCGATTTCTCGATTCTCTCCCCATTAAGAAAATAGTCTACGCCTCTATTCCTGCTACCAAAATGCATGACTCCACACTTTGCTGCACTATATTCCATCTGCCACTTCTCTGCCCACTCTCCCAACCTGTCCAAGTCCTTCTGCAGAGTCCCTGCTTTCTCTACACTACCTGCCCCTCCACCGATTTCCGTATCATCTGCAAACTTGGCCACGAAGCCTTCAATCCCCTCGTCCAAATCATTAATATACAACGTGAAGAGTCGCGGCCCCAGCACCGACCCCTGCGGAACTCCGCTAGTCACCGGCAGCCAAGCAGAAAAAGCCCCCTTTATTGCCACTTTCTGCCTTCCCGCCAACCTGCGATCCATGCTAGTATCTGCTCTTTGATACTGTCGGCTCTCAAATTCCTTAGCAGCCTCACGTGTGGCACCTTATCAAAGGCTTTGTGCAATCTCAGTAAACAACATCTTCTGACTCTCCTTTCTCTGTCCTGCTATTTACTTCCTCAAAGAATTCCAACAATTTTGTCAAGCTATGCTGACTTCGGCCTATTTTGTCGTGAACATCTAACCTTTATCGTAACCTCATCCTTTATAATGGACGCTAAAATCTTACCAACTACCGACATCAGCCTATAGTTCCCAGTATTCTGCCTTGCTCCCTTTTAGTGCAGCGGGGTAATATCAATAAAAGGGTGGCATGGTGGCGCAACGGTAGAGTTGCTACCTCATAGCGCCGGAGACCCTGGTTCGATCCCGACCACGGGTGCTTGTCTCCAGAGTTTGTACGTTCTGCCTGTGAACTGCGTGGGTTTTCTCCGAGATCTTCGGTTTCCTCCCACACTCCAAAGACGTACGGATTTGTGGGTTAATTGGCTTGGTGTATGTGTAAATTGTCCCTAGTGTATTTGTAGGATAGTGTTAATGTGCGGGGATCGTTGCTTGGTGCTAACTCGGTGGGCCGAAGGGCCTGTTTCTGCACTGTATCTCTAAAACAAAAAACAACTTCTCCCGTATCATTGTCCAACGTCCGGTCTTGCCTCTTTCTTGCATTTTATATAACTGAAGAAACTCTTGCTATCCTATTGGCTAGCTCACCATCGTATTTCATCTTTTCTCCCCGTATTGTCTTTTTAGTTACCCTCTGTTGTTCTTTAAAAGCGTCCCAATCCTCTGGCTTGCCACTAATCTTTGCTATGTTGTATGTCTTCTCTTTTAGTTTTATACTGTCCTTGACTTCCCTTGTCAGCCACGGTCGCCTCTTTCTCCCCCTAGAATCTTTCTTCCTCTTTGGAATGAAAAGATCCTGCATCTTCTGAATTATTCCCAGAAATTAGATTATTCCCAGATATTACTAGGTAATAATCTGCCTTCCTGTTTTTGCTACCAAAGTGGATAACCTCACATTAACCTGCATCTGCCATGCATCTGCCCACTCACTCAACCTGTCACCAGGATTTGTTCTGCCCCTCCTCTCTTCCAGCTTTCCCCTCCCCCAACCCTCCATCACAATCAGTCTAAAAAAGGATCCTGACTCAATTTGTCACCCGTCCACATTCTCCAGAGATGCTGCCTGAGTTACTCCAGCACCTTGTGGCTCTTTTTTTGTGAGCCAGTATCTTTAGTTCCTTGGTAGACAAAAATGCAGGAGCAACGCAGCGGGTGAGGCAACATCTATGGAGCGAAGGAAATAGGCGACGTTTCGGGCCCGAAACATTGCCTATTTCCTTCGCTCCATAGATGCTGCCTCACCCGCTGAGTTTCTCCTGCATTTTTGTCTACCTTTGGTTTTCCAGCGTCTGCAGTTCCTTCTTAAACATCTTTAGTTCCTTGTTCCTACTATTTTTCGTGTTATACTGAGCTGCCCGTCGGTGCACTCCCACGGTAGCCTGAACTGCAGATTTGGGATCTAAGGGCTTTGGTCCCACGTTCTGCTTCTGCTTGGGATCACGCTTGAGGAATTCCGTGACTGAGGGTGGTGGCTATGTGGAGTGGGCTGCCAGAGGCAGGTACTATCACAACATTTAGTTTAGTTCC
Source organism: Okamejei kenojei (assembly GCA_035221665.1). Classification (NCBI taxonomy): domain Eukaryota; kingdom Metazoa; phylum Chordata; class Chondrichthyes; order Rajiformes; family Rajidae; genus Okamejei; species Okamejei kenojei. Next base: position 4,632,507 of record CM069139.1, read on the forward strand.
GTTTATTGTCATGTGTACAGAGTGAGAAGGTTTTTGTTGCTTGCTAACCAGTCAGCGGAAAGACTAGACATGATTACAATCGAGCTGTGCACAGATACAGGATAAAGGGAATAACGTTTAAGGTCCGATTACAGATAGTCCAATGGTCTCTAATGAGGTAGATAGTAGGTCAGGACTGCTTTCTAGTCGTTGATAGGATGGTTCAGTTGCCTGATAACAGCTGGGAAGAAATTGTCCCTGAATCTGGAGGTGTGCGTTTTCACACTTCTTTCCCTCTTGCCTGAGAGGATAGTGGCTGTGGTGTGACTCGTCCTTGATTGTGCTGGTGGCCTTGCCGAGGTAGCGTGAAGTGTAAATGGAGTCAGTGGGAGGGAGGTTGATTTGTGGTAATGGTCTGGGCTACTTTCACAATTCTCTGACATTTCTTGTGGTCTTGTATGGTGGAGCTGTTGCCAAACCAAACTGTGATGCATCCCGATAAAATGTATTCCGCGGCACAACTGTAAAAGTCGGTGAGGGTTGTTGGGGACATGCCGAACTTCCTAAGCTTTCTAGGGAAGTAGAGGGTTTGGTGTGCTTTCTTGGTCGTTGCTTCAATATGGGTGGGCCAGGACCATATGGTATATCACTTTCCTTGTGCATTTGATAATAAACACAACTTGAATTACTCGCCTAGACTACTTCAGCAGCATCTCCCAATCCCAGGATGTTTACAAGCGAGATTGACAAGGATCGCTAATGCAGGTGGAAAATATTGCTGGTCCTTCATTGTGACTGGCAGCCAAATGCTGGAACACGGGTTATTGATAGGGGACGATCAGCCATGATCATAATGAATGGCGGTGCTGGCTCGAAGGGCCAAATGGCCTCCTCCTGCACCGATTTTCTATGTTTCTATGTAACTCTCTACTCAACACATTGTCGAGCACCTTGATAAGGACTGCAGGAGTTGAAGGTGGTGACTGAGTTCCACCCTCCTCCTGTATAGACAATAAATACTGGCCTTGTCAGTGACACCCAGATCCTGAAAAATCAGGCTCATATAATAACATCTCCCTTCCTCTTACTTCCCCTGAAATGCACCTGTACAATTTGCCTCAACCACCTCTGTGGGTGTGAGATCCACGTGCTCAATGCTCCGGTCCAGCATATTTGTGACCTCAGACCGCGGTGTGTTTGACTCTGAATTGATCTTCATTTGTGGAGAGGGAAATGGTGATGATCAATAAAAAGGTGGTACAGGCCCACCACCGGTTTTCCAAACACCCTTGGTTCCAGAGCCTTTCGAAATGATCCTTTTTGCCCGACCAAGGGGAGATCACAGCCTCCGAGATGTGTTCAACGGTTCTGAGCGGTCTGCTGAGGAGCCAAAATAATGGCTCGCAAAGTTGTCTATGGAAACTGATCTGCCGGCTCTGGAGTTCCAGAGCCCCGGCCGCATGGGGCTAATTTGGGCTGCTGATCGGCATGGAAGTCCAGATGAGGTTCAGATTGGCCACCTCACCCGGCCTAGGAACCACATTTTTGGGGGACATCCTGGGGGGGGTGGTCAAATGCGCTCTTGTAATTTTGTCCAGATTAAAGGAGGTGCGGGACCACCAGTTGCTGGAAATTCGATGATGGGGCTGTATTGCCAGTGACATGCACGTCCTAGGAACAAACGCAGCTGTCCGGGTAAACCGATTCTTCTCCGAGTTTCTAATTGGGAAACTTTGTCATTGTCTTACAATTGTTTATCAACCCACCAAGTGGAAAGATGCGTATGAAGGATCTGCAGATGCTGGTTTAAACCGAATATAGACACAAAATGCTGGAGTAACTCAGCGGGACAGGAAGGAATCTCTCTGGATATGCTGCCTGCCGCTGAGTTACTCCGGTTTTGTCTATGTGGAAAGATGTCCCCTGTTTTAAATTGATATCTGAGGTCAGGTGGAGTGGTGTATGATGCTAGAGCCATTTGTTGTAAAGCCCCAGTTGTCTAATCAATTCCAGCTTGCAGGAAATGGAGACAGCAGCACTAACCTCGGGGTACACATCTCGGAGGATCTGTCCTGGTCCCTCAACACCTCCAAGCTGATCAAAAAGGCGCAGCAGCGCCTTTACTTCCTGAGGAGGCTCAAAAAAGCCCACCTGTCCCCCCAGATCCTGACCAACTTTTACCGCTGTACCATCGAAAGCATCCTGACCACCTGCTTTACGGTATGGTACAGCAGTTGCACCGTAGCAGACAGGAAGGCACTACAACGGGTGGTGAAAACCGGCCAGTACATCATCGGTGCCCCGCTCCCTGCCATGGATGCCCTCCACCGAAAACGGTGTCTGAGATGGGCCGGGAAGATCATCAAGGACCCCTCCCACCCTAACCATGGACTGTTTGCCCTCCTACCATCGGGGAGGCGGTACAGGAGCCTCAGGTCCCGCACCAGTAGGATGAGGAATAGCTTCTATAATAACACCATCGCACTGCTGAACTCGGAGTCCCGCCGATAGATTTCCACATCTGTATTTATTTATCTGTATTTATCTATATATTGCTATCACTACGTACTGACACTAAACTGCATTTCGTTGTACCTATACTTGTATCTGTGCAATGACATTAAAGTTGAATTGAATTGAATTAACCACTGATCCTAGCCTTTTATGCCCCCATTGAACGCTTTGATGGCATCAGTAAGGACGGATTGTGAACTGCTTCTATCCACAGATTTGTCTCTCCACAAAAATCTGTCTCCATCGTGCATTTGGCATCCAAACCGTTCTATCCAACGGGGCTACTGTAGAACCAATCTTTAGTTTTAGTTTTGGAGATGCAGCCGCCCTTTGGCCCAAGTGCCGACCAACGATCTATCCTATACACTAGGGACAACTTGCAGAAGCTGATCAACCAACAAACCTGCACGTCTTTGGAGTGTTGGAGGAAACCGGAGCACCCGGAGAAAACCCACGTGGTCACTGGGAGAACGTACAAACTCCGCACAGACCAGGCACGTGCCGTGAGTAATTACTCAGAGCAGGCACTGGGCAGTCAGTCGACCTTTAAAAATCGTAAAAACCGTGCATGCGCAGATCGGTCCAGTAGGCAGTCAGTCGACTTTTGAAAAATCTTTAAAAACCACGCATGCGCAAATTGGTCTCCTCTCCAGTGGGCGTGCGCAGCACCGTGCGTGCAGTCCACGGTGCAAAGGCAGGATTTTAGCTACTTTTATTGCCCGTTGTAAGTGAAGGCTTGAAACAGCGTCCACAGCCCGTGAGTTAAACATTGTTACGCGTATTACACGTACTGCGGATGAAAGGCACGGGAGAATTATGCCTACCTAAGATAGATTATTAAAATAACCATTTAATAATAAATACTGAATTTAGTAAATGAATTGGAAATCTTTACTATTTATATTTAATAATTACCGTTTTATAATTTCACTGCCTACCTTGCCTACCCTGACAGCACGTGCTGTTAAACTGAGTTATTTTGTCAATCTAAAGTCAACTTGACTTAAACTCTTGTTGCTGTTGAAATCTATTCTTTAATCAGCTGAGACTCGTCTCTGAACCTTCCAACACAGAGCTGATGCTCTGGGGCGGGTCCAGAGAGGAGTAACTTTGATACAAACTTATGGCATTTACAGAGGTATTAGACATTTCAGATACAGAGGGTATGACAAGCTAGTAACCAATCATCTGAGTCCTTCTGGTGATTTATAACATCAGTTACATGATCCCCCTTCCCTGGCCTCATTACAACCTTTGTTTGCCTGTGGTATAACTTTGCTTATTTTATTTCAACACAGCAAAACCCCAGTAGGCCCAATTATCAAAGGCCACTACTCAAAATATAAGATACATTTGTAATACAATTATCACACGTCATACACACTTCCCATATCAAGAAGAAAGATATTTCTATTAATCTAAACAATTTCTATAAATCTAATGTTTACATTCCTACTAAGACAATACATTTCATAAATTGTCTCACTACAATTTCACAGTTTACAATACTATTGCATAGTCTCTATAACATTAATTATATAAGTTTGATGAATTACAGTTTCTAAGTTCAAAGCACACAGGTTGACTGGTTGCCGTAGATGGTTTTAAACCTTTCCAGAAAATCTTCTGCAGCCTCTTCTTCCTCTGGGTTCATATCAAAAACCTTTGATATATCGATTGGCTGCTGGAGAGTGAGGCCCACGGCTACCAACATAAGCTGTAATCAATCCTCATTGTTACCTGCCCCTGGTGTGCCGCCTCTAGGGCTGCGTGGTTGTCATAGGTTAAGTGAACCAAGAGCCTGATATATTCAATTGCTGTTAATACTTGCTGAAGTAGTGCCCATAAATCTCTGGAATCGGCGTAGTATACAGATATCGTTGTTCTTAAAAATTCAATGAGAGCTTGTGGATTCTGATCCTTATAAGGCACTCCCAACAAAATTGCCATCATCTCATGTGGTTTCCACGGCAGCCACACATTATTCATGGCTGTTTCGTTGTTGTCTTGTTGACTGGGCGAAGGAGGTATTAGGGCTCTGGGGTTGGGGACCGTTCTGACAGGATATTGGTGCCTGGAGGATGCTTTCTTATTCCGTCTATTTCAGCACCTTCTCTTGTTGTTTCTGGGGTTTGGTTTCTCAGCCAAGTGCTCCCTTCTACAGTCCCAACTGTATGACCTCCTTTCATCCCTTCCTTCTTGCACCTGGCCTCTAGACTGGGACCTAGTATGCAATGCTACGGGGTCTGCAAACTAGGGCTTCTCCTTCTGCTTGGGTCAGACGCCGGAGGTGGATGCACTGTCAGTTCCTGACTCAGCCTTGGGTAAACTTAGGTAAATTCCAGCCACCACTGCTAGGGCTCGGACTGTGTTGTGGGTGGAGCTTGACCCAGGGGCTGATAGGGAAGTGGAGGTGTGCTAGGACCCAAATTCCAATCATTTTCCTCTGCCTCCCCTTCGTCTCCCTCTGCTAATTGAAGGCCAACCATTTGAATTGCAGTCCTTTCTTATCTTCCAGATTCTCCAGCCTGCTTGTTTTCAGTCTTCTCTCTCTCTCTCTCTCTCTCTCTCTCTCTCTCTCTCTCTCTCTCTCTCTCTCTCTCTCTCTCTCTCTCTCTCTCTCTCTCTCCTCTCTCTCTCTCTCTCTCTCTCTCTCTCTCTCTCCTCTCTCTCTCTCTCTCTCTCTCTGTCTCTCTCCCTCCTCTCTCTCTCTCTCTCTCTCTCTCTCTCCTCTCTCTCTCTCTCACTCTCAGCTCTCTCTTGGACTCCTCTCTCTCTCTTCTCTCCTCTCTCATTCCTCTCTCTGTTGCTTATTTCTCTCGGGTGCACACTCTCGTCTCAATACCTCCACATTAAATTTATCACATTACTACTATATTCACAACCACTTATTCCATACACAGTATTAATATTCTTATGCTTTATTCTTACAACAATATAATAATGACTGACGTTAACGTTTTACTATTTCTTATTTAGCAACTGTGACATCACTGGATCTGAATTCAATTGTTTCCCACCATTCCAAATGCATTGTCAGTGTTTAGCCGACCCTGTTTCCAAATCTTTAACCCCCTCTTGCCATTCCAAATGAACAAGAAGAATTTAGAATTGTCAGTGTGTAGCTGACCCTGTTTCCAAATCTTTAACACCCTCTTGCCATTCCAAATGAACAAGAACAATTTAGCATTGTCAGTGTTTAGCTGACAGGATCCAGTTCAACCATTAGTTACCAGTTACCGAGTCTCCCCATTCCCAATGGACGAGTCTGTTTAAAAGTTTATCTTACCACTCAACAACGTTTGTTAGATTGACTTGATTCTGTCGAGATCCCACACAACGCAATAACGAAAGGTCTACTACCAACAGAAAAATGGAAGCGAGGAAAACAGAGTGGTGATTACCCACTCTGCTTTGGCCAATCCCTCTGGTCCTATCCGTAGGTAGTTCGGCTCTTAACTTCGTTATCTGTTTGGCTGAGAATCGAAGAATTCCACTTCTGACACCAAATGTTAAACTGAGTTATTTTGTCAATCTAAAGTCAACTTGACTCAAACACTTGTTGCTGTTGAAATCGATTCTTTATTCAGCTGATACTCATCTATGAACTTTCCAACACAGAGCTGATGCTCTGGGGCAGGTCCAGAGAGGAGTAACTTTGATACAAACTCATGGCATTTACGTTGGTATTAGACATTTCAGATACAGAGGGTATGACAAGCTAGTAACCAATCATCTGAGTCCTTCTGGTGATTTACAACATCAGTTACATGATCCCCCTTCCCTGGCCTCATTACAACCTTTGTTTGCCTGTGGTATAACTTTGCTTATTTTATTTCAACACTGCAAAACCCCAGTAGGCCCAATTATCAAAGACCACTCCTCAAAATATAAGATACATTTGTAATACAATTATCACACGTCATACACACTACCCATATCAAGAAGAAAGCTATTTCTATTAATCTAAACAATTTCGATAAATCTAATGTTTACATTCCTACTAAGACAATATATTTCATAAATTGTCTCACTACAATTTCACAGTTTACAATATTATTACGTTCTCTTTAAGTTTGCTGAATTACAGTTTCTAAGTTCAAAACGCACATCTCCAAGCCGAGCATGCATGGGTCGTAAATCTGTCAACTTACTTAATAAGTCTTTGGTACCAGGAGAAACTTCATTCTTAACTTACAGCCTCCCCGTTTCCTGCTATCTCTGGGAGATGGATTTCCAATCTCTCTACAAGGCCTTTTACAAATATTAGAGAACAAAGTGTAAAATCACAACTCAGAATTACATCAGTATCCATCAATCTAATTATCTTCTTCAAGCACTACTCCTCTTCACATGCATCCTAATTCAACATAGCCAAGGCTAACTACAGGACCTCATCTCTCAGCCTTGAATTCTATCTCAAACTCAGCACAAACCTCATAACCTAAGAATGTACCCATAGAGAAAAGAGTTGACCTCTGGCCTAAGAAGAGGCCCCTATTCAGCTATCCATTCTTCAACACAAAGTGAGGTTCAGGTTAACCGTTTCCATGTCTTGACTCATCCTTCCCTGTCTGTGTATGTGCTTAATTGCACTTTATTTTGTCAGGAAAACCTTAAGCTTTTCTTTTGCATATTACCTAGCATATCCGAGCAGTTCTATTTATACACTACTTCCTCATTCCCCACTCTGGTAATTCTATGACCACTAATAGGATAATAGCACAAGGCAGAGATTCATCAGCATTGGCTTATTGGTCATCCAAGTTTATACCTAACCTCAAGATGCTTTATAGCCCCCAAAACCTGGACCACGTCAGTCAGCAGGCTGGCTTGTTGATACCAATGCTGTTCCCTGATAGGCTACTAACTGATTTCATAGCAAGGTAACACACAATTTGTCCTTCACCAAATAGTTCATTATGGGCTTGTATAAACATGTTAGTGCCTGTTTCTTCTCATTTTTCCCATGTTTTTTCTCATGTTCTTTCTCCTGTAAACAAGGGTAGACCTCTAATGCTTCTCGATAGCATAGTCCATCATACAAATGTTCCTTTGCCGAGTTCTCTTCCAAAGAATACCGTCTGTAGAAAAAGTCAGATTTGCACTCCTGAAACCAACAGGGTAATTCCCATAGGTGTTGGTTATCTAAGTCTACCTGCCAATCGGGCTAACGCAGTATCCCATTGCAATAGTCAATCTTGATGACGTTCCAGGATCCAAAGGCATCCGGGCTATTGCACTGTACCACATCTCTTTTGCAGAGGTGAAAGACTCTGCTTGTTTGTCCCGGCTCGCATCGTCAAATTTTTCCTTCATTTCCCTCCATCTGTAGTAGCATCAGGATGCAAAGCAGGATGAATCGCCTCATTTTAATTTATCTGGAATATGCAAAGGCTCACAAAAAGCTAATTTCTTGCTTGATTTGCTTAAACAACTATTCACTCAATTTAAATGTCCTTCAGTCAGTCAGTCCAGTAATCAGTCGCATATTCTTAACCATATAGCAAAGTAAGGATTCAAAACTAAACTTATTAAGATTCAAAACTAAACTTATGAGGATACAACTAGCTTATAAGAATACGAATACAACTAAACTTATAAGGATACAACTCCCAAGGAAAGCAGAAATATTAAAACTAATAAAATTACTCTACTCCCCCTTTTTGATTGGGTTCCCCAATCAATTTGCAGTGCTGCAGATGAACCCATGCAACACGACCCTCGACCTTGGCAGCGGTCCGAGTGGTCCCAAGTGTTTACATGTCCAGTTCCTGACCAGCACATAGCAACATTGCTCAATATTAGATGGAACTTTGAGCGCTGGCTCCTCATCATATGCAGCACTGACCTGTGAATGAGAAGTTTGCAAAGCACGGGTTAAAGTTAATACATAGGATGTCATTTCCTCAGTCATCTGGTGGAAATGGACCACTGCATGGCATGGCTTCCATAAAGGTCGACCATATATGATTTGAGCAGGCATTACTCGTGCCTTACCAGAAAGTGTAGGGCGTATCTGAAAAAGAGCTTCAGGAAGCAGTTTTAACCATGTTGAGCCAGTCTATGTCACTAATTTTGCTAATTTGGTTTTCAAAGTCTGATTTGCCCATTCCACCAATCCGGGTGGCCTGAGGTCGATACGCACACTGGAGCTGTTGACCATTATCTGAACGTAACCGCGCAGGAACACCGAATCGTGGTATGATTTCCCGTAACAATATTTTTACAATGGTAGAGGCCTTATTGTCAGTGGTCGGCCATGCTTCAATCCATTTACTGAAAACATCAATGTACTGAAAACGACAATTACAAGAACATACTTATAACACTGGCATCTTTTCAACTCAATGTAGTCCATTTGCAACGTCTCAAACCCTTTCCATGTCTTGACTCATCCTTCCCTGTGTGTGTATATGTTTAATTGCACTTTATTTCGTCAGGAAAACCTTAAGCTTTTTTTTTTGCATATTACCTAGCTTATATAAAAGTCACTATCCGAGCAGTTCTATTTATATACTACTTCCTCAGTGCCTGGTACCCGTAGTCAGGATTGCAACTGCGTCCCTGGCGCTGTAAGGCAGCAACTCTACTGCTGCTCCACTGGATCGCCTTATTCTTAGTGAAGACGGGTGTCAAAGAAGGCTGCAGGTTGGATGAACATCTTTGGAGTTCAGAGTTCCGAGCAATAGCCCGAGACCGCGCATGGGGTTTGGTTTGGGAATAGCACGGCTGGGCGGTTGCATTGCTGCCTTACAGCACCAGAGACCCAGGTTCTATCCCGACTACGGGTGCTGTCTGTACCGACGTTCTCCCAGTGACCGCATGAGTGTTTTCCCCGATATCTTAGGTTTCCTCCCACTCTACAAAGATGTACAGGTTTGTACTTTAATTGGCTTGGTGCAAATATAAATTTATCCCTCGTGTGTGGAATAGTTAATGCGCGGGGAATGAATGAATACTTTATTGTCACATGTGACACATCACAGTGAACCTCTTTGCTTGCGAACCCAAGGTATGCAAATAGTCACCACATAAGGGAGCTGGCAAAGATACAAAGGCTATACAGTATCTGCAGCAGCCCCCCCCCTTAGTGTTCTCCTACCCCTCACTGGTCTCAGCCACCCAGCGGCTCGCCGAGAGGCGTCTGGTCACCCGGTCGCGATCACAGGTCGGTGCGGTCTTGGTGGTCCGAAGGGCCTGTTTCCGTTCTGTATCTCTAAAATAAACTAAACCGAGTCCTCTCTGATTAGGCTTGTGGCACTTTCTCTAGTAAATATGCAGCAGTGGGATTGGCTTCAAGTCTGGCAACAGATGGTGATTGAGTTATGGATTGCCAGAGGGCAGAAACAAGCCCTTTGGCCCACCACATCCATGCAGACCTTTCCTATGCATTTAGAGTCAGCCAATTTGCGCCTATTAGATCAGTATAGTATCTTGAGAGGGAGAAGGAACTGGAGGTGGTGGAATCTTGAGTAAAGCACAAAGTGCTGGAGCTACATGTTTCAGGTAGGGACCTTTCGTCAGGCTACTATGCTGCCTTATTTAAGTGTCTTGTCTAAATGTTTGTGAGCCGTATTGATTGCTGCTGTTTAATAAGGGTCTCGGGGTTATGGGGAGAAAGCAGGAGAATGGGGTTGAGAGGGAAAGATAGATCAGCCATGATTGAATGGGGGAGTAGAATTGATGGGCCGAATGGCCCAATTCTGCTGCTATCGCTTGTGAACTCGTGTCTCCCATCTCCACCGGCAGCACATTCCAGGTGACAACCACTCTCTATGCAGGGTGGGTTGGGGACAGACAAACTTTTCCACCCAAGACTTCTATAAGATTCCTTCCTCCCACCTTAAATCATTCCTCACAACAGTCTTGATGCCCTAAACTATGGGATAAAATGGCACTGTTTGCAAAAGAATGTGGTTAGGCAGCATTTGGAATAATGGGTGCAGTTCTGGTCTCCACATTACAGGAAGGATGTGGAGGCTTTGGGATGGTGCAGAGGAGGTTTACCACAATGATGCCGGGATTACAGGGTATTGGCTATAAGGTGAGGTTGCACAGACTTGGATGTTTTCTCTAGAGCACTGGAGGTTGATGGGAGACCTGCTAGAAGCATTTACAAATATGAGAGGCACAGATAGGGTAGACAGTCAGAACATTTTTCCCAGGGTGGAAATGTCAAAGGCTAGAGGGCATAGTTTTAAGATGAGAGGGGTAAAGTTTAAATGAGATGCGCGGGGCAAGTTTTTTTTTTTTACAGGGGTGGTGGTGGAGGCAGATAGAGTTGTGTGTTTAAGAGGTTTTTGGAAAAAGGCAGGGAATGGAGGGATATGGATGACGTGCAGGCCTAGGAGTGTAGGCTGAATGGCCTGTTCCTGTGCTGTACTGTTCTAGGTTTAGCTTGAAAGCCCTGTCCCACGGTACGAGTTCATTCCAAGAGCTCTCCCGAGTTTAAAAAAAAATCAAACTCAAATGCATGGTGAATGAACGTAGCGGGTACGTCGGAGCTCGGGGACGTCTCTCAGCGGCTTGTAACGCTAACGGCAGGTACTCGGGAAGACTCGCTAAAGGCAGATAAGCATGGGAAGACTCGTGAAGATTTTTCAACATGTTGAAAAATGTCCATGAGAGCCCTGAGTACTGATGAGTGGCCATTACCGTAAATCTCCAAGATCGAATCAGGGCAAACTCGGGAGAGCTCGTACCGTGGGACAGGGCTTTTATTGTTGTTACTTGCCGCTTTGTTTTGCATACTATCCAATCTAATCAAATATCATATACTTAAATACAATCAAGTCAAACTCAAGTCCAACAGGTAGAGCAAAGGGGAAGATACAGAGCGCAGAATATAGTTCTCAGCATTGTAGCGCAGCAGTTCCACAGACAAAGTCCAATGTCTGCAATAGGGTAGAGGTGAATCAGACAGTACCCTAGCTTATGGAAGGGCCGTTCCGAAGCTTGATAACAGTGGGGAAGAAGCTGTTTCTGAGTGTGCTGGTGCGCGCTTTCAAGCTTCTGTTCCTTCTGCCGGACGGGCGGGAGCGGGGAGAAGGAATGACCGAAGTGGGACAAGCCTTTGATTATGTTGGCTGCTTTCCCGAGGCTGCGTGAAGTGTAGTGGAGTCGATGTGTCAAAATATTGTATAATAGAGTTGCTTAGATAATAACTAGTGTGAGCAACTTATGTTGAGTTGCAAGAGAAGGGGTTTCAGAAATACATGTCCCCACAAAGAAATAAAGTGCAAAGAACACACACACAGGAGACAGATGGCTTACCATAACATGGAAATGTTGATTTGAAGAGGCATAGCTTTGTTTTCTATGAATAAGCTATAACGCTGTCAGAAGTTGTATTTGGTTTAGTTTGGTGTTTAGAGTATAGGTTATTGATGGGTTTCTTCTCAGGACATGGGCATAATTTGTCCTTTATTTGTGACACATCTTTGAGCTCAGATGTGCCATAAAGAGGATTTATGGTTGTCTATATTGGGTCTTGGGCAGCAAGGCTAAATAATAGTCTGTGATCTGGTTTGTGCTGTTTAAATGTATTTATGTTGAGATAAGAGAGAAGGCATAGGTGATAGTTGTGTGACCTTTGTATAAGGGTGATTTCTTATGTTTATCGAAAACTGAGAAAGTAACTCTGTTTTGATAATCTTCCATTTGCTGTGTGGAATGCTATTAGTGAGGAGGCCTTACATTCCTTTCGTCCAGAGATAGAAGGGGGAGGTTGTAATTCAGAATGAAACTAGACCTGAGTTTGGTAAGAAACAATTATAATTTATCAAGTGTGACAATTAGTGGCCTTTGCGTAGTTGGAGTTGGGAATTGTATAAATAACTTAAGTCCATACCACTTTGTAGGAATGGGGCAAAACTCATATTTAATCCATAAGTAACTGTATTTTAACTATGAAGTTGTAGGGAAATTATTTGGGAAGTGTATTGTGTTTTAATTAGGATTGTAAGTATTAGACTTTGTTTAAATCTGAAGTTTTAGAAATAACTTTATTTTCCAAAGTGAAAATATATGTTTTGTGTGTATGTATTGTGTGATTGCTATGCGATGTGTATTTTATATTCTGAGAGGTCTCTGAGAATTAATTTTATATTTCTGTGGTTTTACTTCATTGAAATAAAATGATTTTGAGCAAGGAGGATAAACCACAGAGGGAGCAAGGGTTGTAAAGATGCCAAAAAAGGGAAAATCACGCGACTATACGTGTTGTCAATCACTGGAAAGGATTTAGTTGATTGGTTAATGCAAATAAGCTAAATGCATGGTAAACCATAATGATTGGTTAATAGTCTGCCACTCCTTTTGTACCATAATTGTCTAATACCTATATAATGTGTTATGTTTGTACCAAAGTCAGTAGCTCTTTCGACCTGTCCCAGAGTTTCTAGCTCTGTGTTGGAAGGTTTAAAGAATTATCCAGCACTGTCAGAATAAAGAATTGATTTTAGCAGTAATGGTTTGAATCAAGTTTTCTTGAATTGGACTGACAAAATAACTCAGTTTAACAGATGGTGGGGAGTGTGGTCTGTGTTATGGGCTGGGCAACATCTACAACTCTGCAATTTCTTGTGGTCTTGGACAGAGCTGTTCCCAAACCAAACCGTGATCAAAGTGATAAATTAGGGGAATATATTGACAGTGATCTGCTTTTTAAAGCTGTGGGATGTGACAGTAAATAACTGCAGCTGAAACAATGGATGAATGGTTTAGTGAGTGACACTGCAGGTACCGACCCAGGGAGTAATCGCGAGTATTCACTGAGCCACTGGCTGTGCAGTGATTGGAAATAATGAAGCATTTAAAAGCTGTGCGGTTCCCTCCGGCATTCTGAAACAAACCACCAACAACTTGCCTTTAAAATGTGTTTCATGCAATAAAAGCAGCCCAGAGCCTCGCAGCTGCGATGCCAAACAAAAAAAACTCTGACCCACGGGCACTTAACAAATCTTAGAAGAATGGATGTCTGCTGTGCTAAGGAGCAAGGATTTAGGAAGCACTCTAATAGGAGCAGAGGGTGCAGGCAGGGATTGGGGGGGGATTTGATGTGTTAATTTTGATTTTTGGGATAACTACAGCAAGCAAATGAGAAGTTTGTTTCGTGGTCGTTGGTGTTCTGACATTGACCGCAGGCTCGGAGCCAATCCCATTGACGTTAAACTTATTGAAAACTGTCAAGGTTGTTGCTTCTCCATCAGATCATTGCCAGTGATCTCTGGCAAGAGTGGCGCAGTGGTGCTAGAGACCCCGGTTGTAACCTGACTACGGCTGCTGTCTGTACAGAGTTTGTACATTCTGTCTTCATCAGCCTGATGAAGGGTCTCGACCCAAAACGTCACCTATTCCTTTTCTCCAAAGATTCCGCCTGACCTGCCAAAAGCCCTATCCCACAGTACGAGTTCATTCCAAGAGCTCTCCTGAGTTTAAAAAAAAAAAATCAAACTCGTGGTAAGCACAGAGAATGAACGTAGCGGGTACGTCGGAGCTCGGCGATGACTCTTGGTGGCTCGTAACGCTAACGGCAGGTACTCGGGAAGACTCGCTAATGGCAGATAAGCACGGGAAGACTCGTGAAGATTTTTCAACCTGTTGAAAAATGTCCACGAGAGCCCCGAGTACCGACGAGTGGCCATTACCGTAAATCTCCGAGTTCGAATCAGGGCAAACTCGGGAGAGCTCTTGGAATGAACTTGTACCGTGGGACAGGGCTTTTAGTTTCTCCAGCACTTTGTGTCTATCTTAAATAATGTAGCAGGCTCAAGGGCTGAGTCGCCTGCCCTTGTCCCCAGTCTGTAAGCCTGTGTGTAATATGGAACAAATGGCCACAAGGTGGTAATTCGATAGAGATCGACTACACGGTCCACGCACCCCAGTTTGCATTGACGGTGCCGAAGTAGAGATGGTTGAAAACTTTAAATTGCTAGGAGTCAATATCTCCAACAACTTCTCCCGGACCACTCATATTGAAGCAAGGACCAAGAAAGCACACCAGCTTCATTAGAAGGCCCCCTACAAATCTCACCAACTTCTACCGATGCACCATAGAAAACATTTTATCAGGATGCATCGCAGCTTGGTTTGGGAACAGCTACATCCTGGACCGTAAGAAATTGCAGTGAGTTGTGCGCGCAGCCCAGACCGTCCATTCTATTGACTCCACGTATACCTCACGCTGCCTCAGCAAGGCCACCAGCATAATCAAGGACGAGTCGCACCCTGGCCACTCCCCTCTCCTATCGTGCAAAAGATATCAAAGTGTGAAAACACACACCACCAGATTCAGGGACAGTTTCTTCCCAGCTGTTATCAGGCAACTGAACCATCCCACCGTAACCGGAGAGCAGTGCTGAACTACTATCCACCTCTTTGATGACCCCTGGACTATCCTTGATCGGACTTGCTGGCTTTCACTTGCACTGAATGTTATTCCCTTATCATGTATCTATACACGGTAAATGGATCGATTGTAATCATGTATTGTCATTCTGCTGCTGACTGGTTATCACGCAACAAAAAGCTTTTCACTGTACCTCGGTGCACGTGACAATAAACTAAACGGAACTGAATTGATCAGTCCAGTGGGAAAGAGAGGCAAGAGCTGTAGGGTCTGAAGAAGGGTCTCGAGCCGAAACGTCATCCATTCCTTCTCTCCAGAGATGCTGCCTGTCCCGCTGAGTTACTCCGGCATTTTGTGTCTATCTTCGTTTTAACCAGCATCTGCAGTTCTTTCCTACACAAGAGCTGAACAGGTTAGAATATGGAACCGGTCCCCCACAGGGAATGGTTGAGAATGAAGAGTAGTCGGGAGGTCTGTGGCAGGAATGGTCTTCACCCTTAGCCATTCGCTCGTTTTTTTCCGATGCTTATAGTCTGAATTAATACGGGGTTCCTCTCCCCCACTATAGATGAGGCTCTAACCAGGGTCTCTTCCATACCCTGTAACACTGCTCTCTCTCCCCATCCCCCCCCCCCCACTCGTAACAAGGGCAGAGTCCCCCTAGTCCTCATCTTTCACCCCACTAGACATCACATACAACAAATAGTCCTCCGTCATTTTCGCCACCTCCAACGTGACCCCACCACTCGTCACATCTTCCCATCTCTCCCCGTCTGCTTTCCGCAAAGACTACTCCCTCCGTAACTCCCTGGTCAATTCTTCCCTTCCCTCCCGCACCACCCCCTCCCCGTGCACTTTCCCTTGCAACCGCAAGAGGTGCTACACCTGTCCCTTTACCTCCCCCCTCGACTCCATTCAAGGATCCAAGCAGTCGTTCCAGGTGCGACAGAGGTTCACCTGCATCTCCTCCAACCTCATCTATTGCATCCAGTGCTCTAGATGTCAGCTGATCTACATCGGTGAGACCAAACATAGGCTTGGCGATCGTTTCGTCGAACACCTCCGCTCAGTCCGCATTAACCAACCTGATCTCCCGGTGGCTCAGTACTTCAACTCCCCCTCCCATTCCGAATCTGACTTCTCTGGGGCTTCCTCCATGGCCAGAGTGAGCACCACCGGAAATTGAAGGAACAGCACCTCATGTTCCGCGTGGGCATAAAGATGGAATTCACCAATTTCCGGTAGCCCTTGCTGTCTCCTCTCCTTAGCTCTCCCTCAGCCCTCTTCATTTTTCCTTTCTTCTCCCCATCCCCCCCCCCCCACCCGACATCAATCTGAAGAAGGGTTTCGGCCCGAAACGTTGCCTATTTCCTTCGATCCATAGATGCTGCTGCACCCGCTGAGTTTCTCCAGCACCTTTGTCTACCTTCGATTTTCCAGCATCTGCAGTACCTTCTTAAAAACATTACTTTAACATGAGTGGGGCAAAGCTTACAGGAGACGTATGAAGCAAAGGTAGACAAAAGTGCTGGAGAGTCTCAGCGGGTAAAGCAGCATCAATGGAGCGAAGGAAATAGGCAAGGTTTCGGGCCGAAACCCTTCTTCAGAAGCAAATTATTTTTGCAGAGGGTGATGGGTGCCTGGAACACTGGTGGAGGCAGATGCGATGGTGGTGTTTAAGAGGCTTTTAGACAGGCACATGGATGTGCAGGGAGTAGAGGGATTGTGCATGCAGAAGGGATTAGTTTAATTTGGCATTGTGGTTGGCACCTGTTAATTTGCTGTACTGTTCTTTCATAGAGTGGTACAGCGTGGAAACGTGCCCACACCGACCAACATACCCCACCTATACCAGTCCTACCTGCCTGCATTTGGCCCTTATCTCTCTAAACCTATCCTATCCATGTACCTGTATCATTATTTCTTAAAGGTTGTGTCTTAGTGCCTTCCATCTTTTCTTAGCTGCCCCCCCAGTCATTCCCCTTGTTTTCCTCCGCCTGTTTTGTAATCTTTTTCCCCATCTGATCGAAAGCCATCAATCTGCAACAATAACTGATTCCTCACTTTACTTACAAAATTCTTAAGGGTTGGACAGGCTAGATGCAGGAAGATTGTTCCCGATGTTGGGGAAGTCCAGGACAAGGGGTCACAGCTTAAGGATAAGGGGAAATCCTTTAAGACCGAGATGAGAAAGACTTTCTTCACACAGAGAGTGGTGAGTCTCTGGAACTCTCTGCCACAGAGGGTAGTTGAGGCCAGTTCATTGGCTATATTTAAGAGTGAGTTGGATGTGGCCCTTGTGGCTAAGGGGATCAGAGGGTATGGAGAGAAGGCAGGTACGGGATACTGAGTTGGATGATCAGCCATGATCATATTGAATGGCGGTGCAGGCTCGAAGGGCTGAATGGCCTACTCCTGCACCTAATTTCTATGTCTATGTTTCTATGTTTTCCTCCTCCCCCCCCCCCGGACCCTGTCCCCCCCGCAGAGAACTTTCACCATTGCTGCTACTATGATTATCTTGAAGCTGTTGTTGGCTTGATTTTAACCAAGTCTCCCACTGGATGGCAGCAAATACACAAGAAACCCTTTACCAGGAGAACACCGCACATTGAATTATACCTTGTACCTTCCGAAGAGTCCACCAGGGACTATACTGGAAGTTGGACAATTAAAAAAAAAAACATTTATCAAACCAATTAATCAAGCCAATTAACTTACAAACCTGTAAGTCTTAGGAATGTGGGAGGAAACCGAAGATCTTGGAGAAAACCCTCGCAGGTCACGGGGAGAATGTACAGACAGCGGCCGTAGTTGTGATGGAACCCGGGTCTCCGGTGCTGCATTTCGCTGTAAGGCAGCAACTCTACTGCTGCGCCACTGTGAATTTGCCAATTTTAAATAACAACTCTGTCGATCCCTTTTCACCGCGCTACTCCCTGTGCCCCCACCTGACCCCCACTCTCAATCCCCTTTATTTCAAGTTCAAGTGAGTTTATTGTCATGTGTCCCTGATAGGACAATGAAATTCTTGCTTTGCTTCAGCACAACAGAACATAGTAGGCATGAATACAAAACAGATCAGTGTGTCCACATACCATTATATAAATATATACACACATGAATAAATAAACTGATAAAGTGCAAATAACAGATAATGGGCTATTAATGTTCAGAGTTTTGTCCGAGCCAGGTTCAATAGCCTGATGGCTGTGGGGAAATAGCTATTCCTGAACCTGGTCGCTGTAGTCTTCAGGCTCCTGTACCTTCTACCTGAAGGTAGCGGGGAGATGAGTGTGTGGCCAGGATGGTGTGGGTCCTTGATGATACTGCCAACTTTTTTGAGGCAGCGACTGCGGTAAATCCCCTCGATGGAAGGAAGGTCAGAGCCGATGATGGACTGGGCAGTGCTTACTACGTTTTTTATTACTACTATATTATTTCCTCTGGCTTCACATTTCACTTCATTTATCTTGCACACCTTTTCTCTTCTTTGCATCTCTACTCTTTATCCAATCCATATGTCAATTAACACACCCACTCACCTGTATCCACCTACCACTTGCCAGTCTTTATCCCACCCCTACCTCATTTTCAGCTTTCTCCCCCCCCTACTATAATTGGTTTGAAGAAATGCAGTAGCCAGAAGCACTGCCTATCCATCTATTCCACAGATGTTGAAGATGTGGATCCCAGATAGAATGGATGTTTCCACAGATGGGAGAGTTTAGGACAAGAGGTTGCAGCTTCAGAATTAAAAGACGTTCCTTTAGGGAGGAGATCATAAGGCTATACGTGATGGGAGCAGAACTAAACTACTTGGCCCATCAAGTCTACTCCGCCATTCAATCATGGCTGATCTAGTGAAAGACTTGGATAGAATGGAGAATAGTGAAAGGCTTGGGTTAAGTGGATGTGGCGAGGATGTTTCCACTTGTCAGAGAGTCTGGGACTAGTGGTCATAGCCTCAGAATTAAAGGAGATTAGTTTAGGAAGGAGGTGAGGAAAAATGTTTTGAGTCAGAGGGCGATGAATCTGTGGAATTCTTTGCCACAGAAGACCGTGGAGGCCAAGTCAGTGGATATTTTTAATGCAGAGATAGATTCTTGATTAGTGCAGGTGTTAGAGGTTATGGGAAGAAGGCAGGAGAATGGGGTTTGGAGGGAGAGATAGATCAGCCATGATTGAATGGTGGAGTAGACTTGATGGGCTGAATGGCCTAATTCTACTATAATTCCTTATATGACCTTATAATCTATCTCTCCCTCCTAACCCCAATCTCCGCCTTCACCCCATAATCCCTGACACCCATACTAATCATGAATATTTATCTCTGCATTAAAAAATATCCACTGACTTTGCCTCCACAACCTTCTTTGGCAAAGAAATCCACAGATTCACCATCCTCTGGCTAAATAAATTTCTCCTCGTCTCCTTTCTATAAGAACGTCTTTTAATTCCTTTAATTCTGAGGTTATGACCTCTAGTCCTAGACTCTCCAACTTGTGGAAACATCCTCTCCACATCCACTCTATCCAAGCCTTTCACTATTCTGTATGTTTCAATGAGGTCCCATGTCATTCTAAACTCCAATGAGTACAGGCCCAGTTCCGACAAACGCGCATGAGGAGGAATTTCTTTAGTCAGAGGGCGGTGAATCTGTGGAATTCTTTGGCACGGAAGGCTGTAAAGGCCATCAATTGATATTTATAAGGCAGTGGTAGATTCTTGATCAGTACAGGTGTTGGGTTATGGGGAGAAGGCAGGAGTTTGCAGGGAGAGATGGATCAGCCATGTTTGAATGGTGGAGTAGACTTCATGGGCCGAACGGCCTTATTTTGCTCCTATCACTTATGAACTTGGATCCAGAGCAAGGAAAAGCAGGTGCTGTTTACAAAAAAAGACAGTGCTGGAGTAACTCAGCAGATCAGGCAGCATTTCTGGAGAACATGGATTGGTGACCCCTCTTTAGAGATGCTGCCTGACCTGCTGAGTTACTCCAGCACTGATTTCTTTTTTAAATACAAGAACTTGGCTGGGGACACAAAATGCTGGAGTAACTTAGCGGGTGAGGCAGCATCTCTGGAGAGAAGGAATGGGCGTCGCCTCACCCGCTGAGTTACTCCAGCATTTTGTGTCCACCTTTGATTTATACCAGCATCTGCGGTTCTTTCTTGCACACTTGGCTGGGGAATTTGATCATCTTCCCCTTGCTGCTTTGATTGCAAATTGCTGAGCATTTCATTGCAGTCCATTTAGCTCACACTGTGTTGCTTCAGTTAGCCATTTAGGGCAGAATATCCACTTATGATGCATCTTTAGTTCCAGCAAAACCTCCCAAGGTGCTTCACTGGAGCATGTTCAAACTGAATGTGACACAGAGCTATAATCAGATGTATAGCAGAGGATGGGTACAGCTGTGATCAGAACTAGCATTGGAGGAGGGAGGCAGAGACGCGGGGGCTGAGGGAGGGAATTCTGGAGGCCTGTACGTTGGCCATGGAAGCTGTGACTGGCAATGGTGGAGCAATTATTGCTCGTGAGGGTGTGCAGCGTAGGTTTACAAGGTTAATTCCCGGGATGCCGGGACTGTCATATGCTGAGAGAATGGAGCGGCTGGGCTTGTGTACTCTGGAGTTTAGAAGGATGAGAGAGGATTTCATTGAAACGTAGTGTCACCAAACGTGGTGAATAAACAGTTGCTTTATTCAGTGAGAATTTTTTTTTTTTTCCAAAATATACTTTATTCAAATGATAAATATATACAATACATTAACCTTGCGGAAAATCCATCCGACATTTTCGGAGGCTGTACAATAGATCAATACAGTTTAGACATTTCTTTCCCCCAAATTTCCACAAATCAGTCCCCCACTCGTGCTACAGTGGCGTGGGATATTCAGTGAGAAAATAGGTTTGAAATACAGTTTGGTCCTCTAATAATGTCATTGCTGCTGCAGCTGAGCAAGGGTGTTGTGTCAAGCTCAGCTACCTGTTGACTGGGGTGATCTCAAATGTTACAAATGTCACAACATTTTGAGATTTAAAAAATCAAGTCTGCAATTTATCCCATCAGATAAAGCATTAAAATAAGTTTAATTTGACACCTGATTTTTATACTCGGAAATTAGCATCTTGTTCCCTATTGCTTTTCCATTGAGTTAACACAAAAGCTGTGATCGAGGACAGTCAAAAGCCCATAACTTTCTTAAACATTAAGAGAACTGAATGAAATTTTCAGTTATAATAGATTGAAACATTCTGAAACAAATATAAAACATCTTACTTGGATGACCTGAAATTAAAGCATATAATTAGTTAATTACTTAATTGTAGCTAATTACAAAATTGACTGTTGTGACAGAAATAGTAATAAATACCCAGACTGCTTTGAAAATTCAAAAATGTGATATTCTCAAGATCAGAACTTTAATATTATTGTATATTATAAAAGGTAAATAAATTACAATTTCTAGCAATAGACCAAATCTTTATGGAGAAGATCAGCTGTGAGCTGATTATTGTATATTATAAAAATGTGATATTCTCAAGATCAGAACTTTAATATTATTGTAACAGGCAGGTAAATAAATTACAATTTCTAGCAATAGACCAAGTCTTCATGGAGAAGATCAGCTGTGAGCTGGTAAATTGGCATATCATAATCAGTAGCATCATCATACTCCTCAGATTGTAACCAATAAGCAACTCTGTACACCTTGTTTTTCCTCAACTTTTCAATTTTAGCATTGTAAACTACAAGTTTTTGCTCTTCAAACCATGCATGACATGCCTTTCTGCCCACTGCTTTCCCATTAATGTCCTTTAGATTCAATTTCTTAAAAAATATAGCGCTAACGGGTGTCCGATCGATTTTTCATCAGCAGCTTGCAGCCCGAGGAAGTTCGCCTCAGACAGGCAGTACAAAACAGCATTTTAATCCCGCCCCCCCCCCCCCCCCCCCCCTCAAAGGCACCAAAGTCACGCACACGTCCAGTGGCAGAACTGCAGCGCCGCTGAAGGTAAGCTTTGTAACATCGCTACTCAAGGTGAGATATGCTTATGTAGCAGGACACTCCCCTTAACCCATGATGTCACGTGACAGCCCTCATAACCACTGACGAGGGTTCGACCGTAAGTGGTCTATCAGCTGACGCCACAGGTATAAGATTGGACACGCTAGAGGCAGGAAACATGTTCCCGATGTTGGGGAGTCCAGAACCAGGGACCACAGTTTAAGAATAAGAGGTAAACCATTTAGGACGGAGACGAGGAAAAACTTTTGAGAGTTGTGAGTCTGTGGAATTCTCTGCCTCAGAGGGCGGTGGAGGCCGGTTCTCTGGATACTTTCAAGAGAGAGCTAAATAGGGCTCTTAAAGATAGTGGTCAGGGGATATGTGGAGAAGGCAGGAATGGGGTATTGATTGGGGATGATCAGCCATGATCACGTTGAATGGCGGTGCTGGCTCGAAGGGCTGAATGGCCTACTCTGGCACCTATTGTCTATTGTGTAATTCCGGGATGATGAAAGTCCACAATTGGAGGATCACGGGCTGGAAGAGGCTGTAGTGATCGGGAGTGGGGAAAACAATAGACAATAGGCAATAGGTGCGGTGCGGACAATAAACAAGGGCAGTGAATTCAAATTATAATTTATAATTCAGTTTGAAATCATGAAAGACTGCATCAAGAAAGGTGTTGATTGAAAGAGATGTCATGGAAGCGGGTCCCTCGGCCCACTGGGTCCATGTTGATCGTTGATAAACCAAGCCAATTTACCTACATACCTGCACGTCTTTGGAGTGTGGGAGGAAACCAAACATCTCGGAGAAAACCCACGCAGGTCACGGGGAGAATGTGCAAACTCCGTAGTCGGGATCGAACACGGGTCTCTGGCACTGCGTTCACTGTGAGGCAGCAACTCTGCCGCTGCGCCAGCATGCCGCCATCTCGGTTCTTTGGAGCCCTCTACTCACTATTACACTCAATCTTTTCCACTGACTACCTGTTGATAAGCGGACAGTTTGCAGACAACACCAGTTTGCACGTCCTCGCTGTTACCGCGTGGGTTTTCTCTGGGTGCTACGGTTTCCTCCCAAATCCCAAAGACGTGTTGGTTTGTCGGTTAATTGGCTCTCTGTAACTCTCCCCTTTGTGTAGGCAGTGGTTGAGAAAGTTGGATAACATAGAACTAGTGTGAACAGGAGATCGCTCGTTGGCATGGATTCAGTGAGCCGAAGAGTCTGATAAAGGGTCTTGACCGGAAACTTTACCCATGTTGCCTGATCTGCTGAGTTGCTCCAGCATTTTGTGTCTATCTTTGGTGTAAAATTCCTTCCTACACAGTGGGCCAAAGGGCCTGTTTACACGCTGTATCTTTAAACTAAACTAAACCTGTCCAGCAGATGGCAGGATGTGTTCATGAGCAGAAGTCCATGCAGACTGCTTTTTTTTTAAAGAAGGAACTGCAGATGCTGGAGAATCGAGGGTACACAGTTTCTCCAGCTTTTTGTGTACCCTCCATGCAGACTGCTGTTCCCTTGTCCTTGCATTGAACTGAGGTAACCCCCTTCACTCTGCTTTCAAGGCAAGTACAAACTCTCTCATTGTTACGCACAGCAAGTAATATCCTGCAGGGCAAAAGGAGTGTTCCCATGTACTCCATTTTGACCACCTGAGCTTGGCTGACAGTAGGTCAGCGGTGCGGTGGGGGGGGGGGGGGGGGAGGGGGGGGGAAGGGGGGAAATGCCACTTTGTCAGAGGTCGGTGTGCGGCCACTCTTTCACAGGGGTGCTCCTGTTGGCACACCTTTTGAGAAAGGAGGCGGCAGGTGGAGAATGCTATTTTGATATTTTTGTTTTTTCATAAGCAATAAACAGAGGCCTTTAAATGTTGTCACGTGTACTGAGGTACAGTGAAAAGCTTTTTGCTGCATGCTATCCAACCAGCGGAAAAGCTATACAATCGAGCTGTCCACAGTGTACAGTTGCAGGACAAATGGAATAACGTTCATTATGTTTGGTGCAAGGTAAGGTCCGATCAAAGAAAGTCTGAGGGTCTCCAATGAGGTACATGGGAGGTCAGGATTGGACAATAGACAATAGGTGCAGGAGTAGGCCATTCGGGCCTTGGAGCCAGCAACGCCATTCAATGTGATCATGGCTGATCATCCGCAATCAGTACTGCTCTAAATGGCTTACTAGTTGTGGTAGGATGGTTCAGTTGTCTGCAGAGGGGAGAAGAGGGAGTGACCGGGGTGAGACTGGTCCTTGATTATGCTGCTGGCCTTGGTTATGCAAATCAGCCAATTAACAAACCGTTTGATATTGATGCTCCTAATCTCTCTCCCCAATATTTGACGTGTGGTTTACTTAGCTCTCCTGTATGTAGAAACTATACCGTGCTTCTGTGAAATGTTTTGGCTTTTATTGAAGAAGAATAGGTTGCTGATGTAAATAAGACAGCATGTGATGGATGCAGTTTGTTAGCATGACCTAAGGTTATGCGGTTTAGCAAAATGAATAGAAATGTTTCCAGTTACCTAAGGCACAAAGAAATTAACATGTATGCATATAAATCCCTTCAAGTATTTGAGTCAGTTAAGTTTTAAAAGCTTACTTTGACATAGGGATTTTGAGTTAATTTTGAGATTCAAGTCTATCTGGGAAATTAAGTGATGCTGAATCATGAAAAAGATGAATGCTCTGCATTTAGAATATTAAGAAAATAGGAGATGCAAGGAACTGCAGATGCTGGAATCTTGGGTAAAGCACAAAGAAGATTCCAGATTCAAGAGTTTATTGTCATGTGTCCCAGATAGGACAATTACATTCTTGCTTTGCTTCAGCACAACAGAATATTGTAGGCATAAATAAATACAGAACAGATCAGTGTGTCCATATACCATTGAATATACATATACACACATAAATAAGCATATAAAGTGCAATAGGTTATTAAAGTTCAGATTTCTGTTTGAGTTGAGTTTAATAGTTGAGTTTAATAGGAACTCAGCAGGTCAGGCAGCATCTGTGGAGGGAATGGACATATAATGTTTTGGGTGGGATACTTCAGTCTGATTGTAGTGGGGGGGGGTGGAAGAAGGCTGGAAAGGAGAGATTGCGGGGCAGGGCAAGACCTGGCTAGTGATAG
Organism: Okamejei kenojei; assembly: GCA_035221665.1. Taxonomy (NCBI): domain Eukaryota; kingdom Metazoa; phylum Chordata; class Chondrichthyes; order Rajiformes; family Rajidae; genus Okamejei; species Okamejei kenojei. The sequence goes on from CM069139.1 coordinate 4,657,504, forward strand.
GTGGATACAGGTGATGGGGTTTGAGTGGGGGGGGGGGGGGGTGGGAGGAGTGGTGTAGTGGGCGGGGGGGGGGGGGTTTTGGTGGGGGTGGAGGGTGTGGTGGAGGGAGGGGGGTGTGTGGTGGAGGGAGAGGGGTGCATGGGCTCAGCGGCTCCCGGCCCCGGCACCTGTCATTCCCAGCCCCGGCTACACTCAACGACTCCCCGGCCGTCATGGTCGCCGCCCGCGGAACACAGCCCCGCCCGCACACTGCTCACTCCGCTCTTTCAGCTTTATTCTCGATGCCAATGATTGACAGCGGGTGCCGGAAGGGGTGTCGCGAACCTGGCAAATGCAGACTAATAACTTGCACCGTAGGGGAACGGCGAGTAAGGTGGTGAAAAAATCGTGGCGCTCCCGGGTACCGTTTTTGCGCAAATTTAAAATCAACGCAAACCGTTAGAGGACAAGATGAGAGTTTTATAAGTATATTTGACCAAGTGCAGACCTGTTGGGCGGGGGGGGGGGGGGGTGCGGGGTGGCATGCGGCGTCACACACAATAACCACCCCCACACTAACTACCCCCTTGATATTATATTAATATTATTAATTACCCCATAACAGCCCTAGCCACTGACGCATAGCCCCCCAACTCGCAGGCGTGTCTAGAGAGGGAGAGGGGGGTAGAGAGTGAGGGCAGAGAGAGAATGGAGAAAGACAGTGAGAGAGACAGAGACAGAAGGTAAAGAGACTGGGGGAGAGGGGGGGGAATGGAGGTGAGGGAGGGTGGGGGAGGAGGGGAGAGAGAGATGGGAGGAGAGAGGGGGCTGAGAGGGGGGGAAGGGTAGGGAGAGAAGGGGGGGAGAGAGAGAGAGGGGGGGAGAGAGAGAGGGGGAGGGAGGGCAGGGGGCATGGGAGTGGTGGAGGGGAGGGTGTGTGGAGGGGGGAAAGGGGGTTTAGGGGAGAGCAGGGAGAGGAAGGGGGGAGAGAGAGAGGGGGGAGAGAGGTGGGGAGAGAGAATGGGGAGAGACAAAGAGAAAGGGGAAGAGACAGAAGGGCAAGAGACAGAGGGGAGGAGGAGGGGGAAGGTGGGTGAGGGAGGGTGGGTGAGGTAGAGGGGTAGGGGAGAGGCGGGGCTGAGAGGGGGGAAGGGAGGAAGGGGGAGGAGGAGATGGGGTAGGGGGAAGAGTGGGCAGGGAGGGGGAGAGGGGTGGGGGCAGTCCATCTATTCCCCACTCCCTACCACCCCCACTCCTCTCCCTGTATTCCCACACACTCTCTCTCCTCACTTCCCCTATTCCCCCTACTCCCTCCTCTCCTCCCCTATTCCCCCTACTCCCTCATCTCCCTCAATCCCCCGACTCCCCCTCTTCACCTCCCCAGGATCGGGCCTTACCCCGCCCGCCCGTCACCTTGTCTCTTCTCCCGATCTGCAGAGCATGCGGCATGAGAGTGGAGCTGTGGGCTTGTGACCAAAGATCCTGCTTGTGACTCCCTGGAGGAGGCGGGGCTTCGCGAGGTGCTCCAGCTTCGTGGAACTAACGCCTTATCTCTCTCCCGATCAGCAGAGCATTTTGAGAAGGGGGCGGTTTTGAGTGGGCACGCGCGCGCGCGGGGCGATTCCAGCTGCGGGAGGCGCGAGCGTAGTTGGAGGAGGGGGGAGGAGGAGCCGGGCTGGCAAATGAAGAGAGAGAAGCGGCTTGGGATTGGTCGGCATGTGGGATTGTGACGTAAGCAGCTCGTGAGCTGCCGTTTCCATTTTAAAATGAGTGAGTGTGTGTGTGTGTGGGGGGGGGGGGGGGGGGGGGGGGGGGGGGGGGGGGGGGAGAGGAGAGAGTAGTATTTTATTGAAAAATGTGTACATAAAAATGTCCAAATGTAATGAGGAGTAAAGCTGTGAATGTACAAGCGAAATCTGTGAATGTACAAGCGAAATGGAAAAAATAACGGAGTCTGAGCATGTGGTTTTGCCACACACACACACACACACACACACACACACACACACACACACACACACACACACACACACACACACACACACACACGTGCGCGTGCATTTTGTAAGGCACATGGATAAGAATTGGTCTTGGCATCCTATTCGGCACAGATATTATGGGCCGAAGGGCCAGCCTTGTGCTCTTCTCTGTTCTATGTTTATACCACATGAGCCTCTTCCTACTTCTCAATGTATATCAAATTAATTGATCGCAATGTGTTTAAATTCCCCGGCTGCTCAGGTAGGATTTGAGCTTCTGACTCCGGATTAGCAGGCAGACCTTGTGTCACGCCACTAAGCTCCTATAGTTGGTTTGGAATGATCTGGGAGGCATGGTAACCCAGCAGTGGGGGTGGGTGTGTGTGTGTGCTCAAGTTAGACTGTGGGTGATAACGAGGGTATTAATAATGACGCAGAATGGGGGAGGGGGGGAGAATGTGGTGCTAACAAAGTCCTCTATCTGAAGAGAGGTTTGTCATCTGAATTTGAGAGAGAATATTTTGTTGGGGGACACAAGATGCTGGTGTAACTCAGCGGGCCAGGCAGCATCTCTGGAGAGAAGGAAAGGGCGACGTTTTGGGTCAAGAACCCTTCTTCATCCTCCGACCCGAAATGTCACCCATTCCTTCTCTCCAGAGATGCTGCCTGTCCCTCTGTGTTACTCCAGCATTTTGTGTCTACCTTCGATTTAAACCAGCATCTGCAGTTATCTATAATATTCTACACGGGAATATTCTTTGTAAACTTTGGAGGGGCAGGGTGGGGGGTGTGATTACTCTGCAAAGACCCCTTTGTCATCCTGCGACAAGCAGGTTATAAAGAAATGCAGTAAGTACAGAGGAGACACACAAGAATATTGTCAGAACTTGTGTTTAGATGAATATGGGCCAATGTGGGCAAGTGGGACTAGTGTAGATGGAACATCCTGGTCGGTGCGTGGGCTAGTTGGGCCGAAGGATGTTCCCATGTTCGATGACCTGAGGGCCTGAGCTATTGGGAGAGGTTGGGTAGGCTAGGACTATATTCCTCTGAGCATAGGAGGTTGAGGGGTGATCTTTTAGAGCAACCTTGTTCTGCATAGGGGCTGGGTGGCATGTCTGTGAGCGGATGGCTGGCCACGTAGATCCCTCCCCGGATGGCAGGCATCAAATCACGTGTTCACATAGATCCCGCCCCATCGAGGACGCCACCCTGGCCCCTAGTTATGGGCTCTCACCAACATGGCGTACCTACGGACCATTGCATTGGGTCTGTCGTGAAGGCGGTGGCTCAAATATTCACACTCACTTGTCCCCGGTCTATTGATAACCCCGCTCCCGACAGTGAAGCCCAGGCACAGAAGGTGCGCAGCCGTGCCGGCGGCTTTGCACAGGATGCAGTACAGCCAGAGCTCGATGTTGCCCGGGCGCTCGCCGGCTCCACAATCGCGGCAGCCAGCGCACGCCTCCTTGCGTCACTGCGCCTGGACTCCGCGGCCTCGGGCCCGGATGACTATGGGGGGGGGGGGGGGAGGGGTTTGGTAATCAGCCTGCGGGCTGGATGCTTCCGGCCCGGGGGCCGTAGTTGCCGTCCCCTGCTTTGGAGGCGCATAAAATCATGCAGGGAACATACAGTGAAAGCGTAGACTGGTTTACACGGGATACGCGAATCAAGAACCAGAGGACAAGTTTAAGGTGAGAGCGGAACGATCTAATATGAACCTGAGGGGCATCTTTTTCACTTGGCGGGTGTATGGTAGTTGAGGCCAGTACTATAACAGCATTTAAAAGACACTTGGATTGGAAAGATGTAGAGGGATATGGGCCAAATTGGACAACTAGTATGGGGCATGTTGGTCAGTATGAACGAGTTGGGCCGAAGGGCCTATTTCCATGCTGTATGACTCGGGTGATGAATCGTAGTGCGATTGTTGTAAAAATGGAGCAATAATGTTTGGCGCCCGCACTGGGTAGTGTTGGCTCTGCTCAATATGAGGTCGTGTTGCTACATTTATAGTGGATCTCACACACACGCACACGCACACACCCGTACGTCAGGGTGTTTGTTTTCTCAGTGTTAATGAATTAATAATCATATCAACACTGAAGTCATTTTCTTAATGCTCAGACAGATAAACAAACAGAATAAAAGTATGACAACATTTAAGTCTTGTGGACAGGCACATAAATATACAGGGAGTGGAGATGTATATCGTGAGCAGGCTGGGGAGATTAATTTAACTTGGCACCACCTTATACTATATTATTCTATGTACTGTGTTCAGCACCGGCATTGTGGGGTGAAGGGCCTGTTCCGGTGCTGTACTGTCCTTTGTTTGGCACGGACATTGTGGGTTGAAGCTAGACACAAAATGCTGGAGTAACTCAGCGGGACAGGCAGCAACTCTGGGGAGAAGGAATGGGTGATATTTTGGGTCGAGACCCTTCTTCAGACTGATGTCAGGGTAGGGGGCGGATGTAGTCAGAGACAGTAAGACTAGTGGGAGAACAGGGAAGGGGGAGGGAATGGAGAGAGAAAGCAAGGGCTATCTGAGTTAGAGAAGTCAATGTTCATACCGCTGGGGTGTAAACTGCCCAAGCGAAATATGAGGTGCTGTTCCTTAAATCTGCGCGGGGCCTCACTCTGATAGTGGAGGGGGCCCAGGACAGAAAGGTCAGATTGGGAAAGGGAGGGGGAGTTAAAGTAGTGAGCCACCGGGAGATGAGGTAGGTTAAGGCGGACTGAGCAGAGGTGTTCAGCGAACGATGGCCATGCCTGCGCTTGGTCTCGCCGATGTAGAGAAGTTGACACCTGGAACATTGTGTGGTGAAGGGCCTGTTCCGGTGCTGTACTAACAGGGGCGGTGATTGGTCTGGATACTCTGTTGTGACCTCTACCTTGTAGAAGTGGGGCACTCTCCTGGATTTAGTCTGTGCTGCAAGAAGACTTCACAATGAACGGTGGGGCTGGTTAATTAATCCAGGAGACATGCAGTCTGCTGACCCTGCCCTCGGCTCCGAGGCAGAAGGTTGTGAATTCTACTGCCTGTCGCAGAGCCTTCAGCTCAGAATATCAAACAAGGCGTGCGATCTGGGGGGAGTGGTCTTAACATCCCTGACCCTAGAAACTGAATCACCAGACCATTCGGAAGTCGTTGCCTCAGCCTCAGAAACGTGGGGTGGCACAGTGGCACAGCTGGTAGAGCTGCTGTCTCACAGCGCCAACCTCACCTCGGGTGCTGTCTGTGTGTGTGTGTGTAGTCTGCACGTTCTCCATGTGTCCGCATGGGTTTCCTTCGGGTGTTCTCTTCCTCCCACACCGGTTTCCAGCTTAATTGGCCCGTGTTAATTGCCCCTTGTTTGTAAATGATCCACAATAAAACATAGGTCTTTATTCCATTCAGAAACACAGAGCATTTAAGTTGCACAGCCGTGCTCTTGAAGCTCAGCATATGTTCTGCTAGGTGGCCATCAGCGTTAGTGTAGTACTGTAATACCATGTAATGGGTGGCATGCATTATGTGTAGTGGCGATTGTAAATGGCATGGATTAATAACGGTTCATCTACATCCTTCCCCTTAAAGAAGCAATGCATATATAGAGTGGTTAGTGGAGTATATTGTAAAACACCAGTATAGGGGATGTGAGCAAGTGATCGATGGTCGGTGTGGACAGGCCTGTATCCATGCTGTCTCACTAAACTAAACTTGGTTGGGGCATGGTTGTTGGCATGGATAATTGGGCCGAAGGGCCCGTTTCTATGCTGTATGACTCTATGACTTAAGTGTTTCTTGGAGCTTAGTTTCTTGGAACAGAAGGCTTTGTATTAGTTACAAAATAGGATTAATTAAACTCCAGGTGGCAGTAACACTAATATGATTGTCTTTTATATTTGAATGAATGTTATGCCACGGGGATTGCAGCTCGGATCGTGTTAATAAAATTTATAAATGACTTGAATAAAGGAACCTTAGATTGTTGCTACGTTTTGCTGATGACTGGTTGGGAAAGCATGTTGTGAAGACGGCAGAGTCTACAGAGGAGTGGAGATAAGTGAACAGACAAAGCTGGCAAATGGAGTTCAACAGGGGAAAATAATGTGAAATTGCTATTTTTGGCAGGAGAAATGCAGCAGCATATTATGTAAATGGTGAGAGATTAGAGCTCTGATATGCAAAGGGAGTTAGTGCCCCAATGCATGATTTGCCAAAGGCTAGTATTTAGGCTCAGAAAATGTGCACAGAAGGTTTACCAGAATGATGCCTGGATTATTGGGGTATTAGCTACAGGGAGAGGTTGGACAGAGATTTTTTTTTTCTGGAGCACCGGAGGTTGCAGGGAGACCTGATAGAAGTATATAAAATGAAGAGAGGCATAGTTGGAATGGAAATATCAAATACTGGAGGGCATAGCTTTAAGATGAGAGGAGCAAGGTTTAAAGGAGATGTGAGGGGTAATATTTTGACAGTGACATTTGTGAGTGCCTGGAACGTGTTGCCGGGCGGGGTTGGTGGAGGCAGATGAAATAGTGGCATTTCAGAGAAGTTTGGACAGGTGCATGGATATGGAGGATATGGATGATGCACAGGCAGGTATTGATCTTCACATCATGTTCGGCACAGGCATTGTGGGCGAAAGGCTTGTTCTTGTGCTGTACTGTTCTATGTTCTAGAAAGTGCACATATTTAGGAACACTAACAAAGCTATCATTTCTACATCGGTGAGACCAAGCGTAGGCTCGGCGATCGCTTCGCCCAACACCTCCGCTCGGTTTGCACTAACCAACCTGATCTCCCGGTGGCTCAGCACCTCAACTCCCCCTCCCATCCCGAATCCGACCTTTCTGTCCTGGGCCTCCTCCATGGCCATAGTGAGTCCCACTGCAAATTGGAGGAGCAGAACCTCATATTTCGCTTGGGCAGTTTACACCTCAGCGGTATGAACATTGACTTCTCCAATTTCAGGTAGTCCTTGCTTTCTCCCTCCTTCCCCTCCCCTTCCCAGCTCTCCCACAGCCCACTGTCTCCGCCTCTTCATTTATTTTTCCTGACCCCCCCTCACCTCCACATCAGTCTGAAGAATGGTTTCGACCCGAAATGTCACCTATTCCTTCGCTCCATAGATGCTGCCTCACCCGCTTAGTTTCTCCAGCATTTTTGTCTACCTTCGATTTTTCCAGCATCTGCAGTTCTTTCTTAAACAAAGCTATGATTAATTGCTCAGGGAATTGAACACTAAGGAAGTTTGTCCATCTTTTTTTATAGCTAATACCCTCTGGTCCAGGCATAATTCTGGTAAAGTTCTCCTTCACCCTCTCCAAAGCCTCCACATCCTTCCTGTAATGTGGTGACCAGAACTACACTCAATAAGCCAAATGCAACCTGGCCAAAGTCCTATAAAGCTGCCAATGACTCCTGAACACCTATACTCAATGCCCTGTCTGATGGCAAGTGGACCGCTCACTTTCTTTATCACTCCATCTACTTGTGTGACCACTTTCAGGGAGCTATGGACTTGCACCCAAGATTCCAATGCTTTTTCAGGTTTTACCATTAACTGTATACTTTTGTCTAGTGTTCAACATTCCAAATACAATATTACACACTCGGTGACAGACGTGAGACAGAATTCTCAATTAGGGATTAAATAGGACAAATATAGACGAGGGTTCCCAACACAGCTTGATGCTACTGCCCTTGAAGACCACAGCTGTCTAAAACATCTAAAGAGGCACTCGGTGTATTTTAACACTGAATACAGGATACATTTGGCGTTGCATCCTCTGTCGCTGACCTGACCTCTCTCTATCCACACCGCACGTGACTTGCTGAAGTAAGCTGAGGTTTACCCATTTTGCTTGCAAATGCAAGAGTGTCATAGCTGGGTTTGAAGAGGGATATTCTGCCAGATTGAAATGCCGCTCATTAATCAGCTCACAGACTGCAGTGTTCCACCTTTTAATTAGAGCACGGCATGAGGGGTAGCAATGCTTAATATCCTGTGGAAATTGTCAAAGCTACCCAATCCCCATTACTGTGTGGATAAGTAGCCCAGGACTGATAACATTACAAAGGAAGGGTGGCGACACTTGCTAGAAACAAGGAACTGCAGGTGCTGGTTTACAAAACAAGACACTATAAGTGCTGGAGTAACGCAGCGGTTCAGGCAGCGTCTCTGGAGAACATGAATAGGTGACGTTTCGGGTCGAGACAATTCTTCAGACTCGAGCTTTGAGGAAGCAGTTCCAGAATCACATTTACAACCTAATTATGAAACTCCTTTTTAAAGTTCAAATGCACAACATCAACTACATAAGGTCATAAGGAATAGGAGTAGAATAAGGCCGTTCGGTCCATCAAGCCTACTCTGCCATCCAATCATGCTGATCTATCTCTCCCTCCTAACCCCATTCTCCTGCCTTCTCCCCATAATCTCTGACACCCGTACTAATCAAATACATGTCCCTCATTAATCAAGATAGACACAAAAAGCTGGAGTCTCTGTTACTTCATCAAAAAAAAGTTAAATATCTGCCGGATTTAGTCATAGAGGTTTAATGGTTCACTGGTACTTTAAAGTCACATGTACCTAGGTACAGTAACATTCCTTTTGTGGATACAGTTCATTAAACATCTCAGTCTAGAGGGTGATGAGTGCCTGAAACTTGCTGCCATGGTTGGTGGTTGAGGCAGATACAATAGTGACATTCAAGAGATATTTGGATCGACATATGGATATGCAAGGCGTGGAGGGATATGCATTGTGTGCAGGTAGCTAAGCGATGGTCTTGGTATCCGTACTCCATATGTGGCCATAATAACGTCTTAAGGGCCTGTCCCACTTTCACAACCTAATTCACGACCTCTGCCGAGTTTGCCCTTGACTCATACTCTTGGCATCTGCAGTTCCTTCTTAAGGCTGGAAAATCGATGGTAGACAAAGCTGAAGAAACTTAGTGGGTGAGGCAGCATCTATGAAGTGAAGGAAAAAGGCGACGTTTCGGGTCGAGTCCCAAAACATCGCCTTTTTCCTTCGCTCCGTAGATGCTGCCTCATCCGCTGAGATTCTCCAGCTTTTTTGTCTTGGTATCTTGTTCAGCACAGACATTGTGGGCCGAAGGGCCTGTTCTTGTGCTGTACTGTTCTATGTTCCATATTTGTTCTACCCAATCTCCATAACTCAAGCACACCAATCCAGGGAACATCCTGTGAATCTTTTATCCACCCTGTCCAACTTAATGACATCTTTCCTATAACTAGAAGACCAGAATACTCCAAGTGTGGCCTCACCAATATCTTGTAAGCTGTGACATGATGTCCCAACCCTTATGCTTGGGCTTGACCCTAAAGCATTGCTGCCCCTCACGCCATGCTCTAATTAGAAGGTGCCCTGGAACACTGCAGTCTGCCAGCTGATTAATGAGCAGCACCAGTCTTTCAATCTGGCACAAAATCCCCCCTCTGCTTCTGTCGGGCTTTGAAGCTCTTTCATTTGCAAACAAAACTACTAAACCTTGGTTTGCTTCAGCAAGTCATGTGTGGTGGAGGTAGATGGCGGGTCAGTGAGAGAAGAGACCCCTCCAAATGTTTCCTGCATTCCGTTTTGAAATACAATTTAAACTGGAAAGGGCGCAGAGAATATTTGTGAAGATGTTGCCAGGACCCGAGGCCCTCAGCGATAGGGAGAGGCTGGGACTTTATACCTTGGAATGCACGATGAAGAATGGTAGATCTTTAGATAATGAGAGGGTCAAAGGATACAATGTTAATGCAGGAACATGGTACTGAAGTAAAGTAGAGAAATCGTTACAGCTGTATAAAGGGCCTGTCCCACTTTCACAACCTAATTCACCACCTTTTTTACTCGTGGACATACTTGATGCCACGAGTACCTACGACTAGCATCGAGATCTGCTACGACCTCGTGACGACCATGCTGCGAGAGTGAGTCAAGGGGAAACTCGGCAGAGGTCGTGAAAGTGTGACAGGCCCTTAAGACGTTATTATGGCCACATATGGAGTATGGTGCCTTGTCCACTTTCCTGCATCATCCCTGTTGACTTTTGACAGTGTCTTTCCGCTCACAGCTATCTATGGTGGAGAATTTAACCTGCAGTGAATAAAGAAATTTCCCATCTTCTCTTCTACTTTTCTTTGAGTTTCTACTTTGATTCCAAACAGTTCAGCTGCGGAATGAATCTTTCAGTATACACTCACACAATCCCCCATGGTTTCAGGGACTCGAAAGGTGAGTTAACTTGCCATATTTTGTTTTTGAAAACCAGCACCTGCGGTTCCTTGTTGCCAGCCATTCCCTTACTGTCTGTTGCTGGCGGTCGGAGTTGCCCCCACTCTGTGAGGCCCATCTGTACTGTGATAGAAATGGCTTCAAAGCAGCTGAGAGAAATCCTTTGAAAATCCCCTGATTGAAGCCTTGACTGTGAATGACGTTCTTGTGCTGACATCTCATTGTATGCAGCAAACATCCAAAAACGTCTTCCCCTTTGACTTCCCGCTGAGCAGAATGTGAGCCAAGCAGAAGCCCTTGTTTTACTGAGGCACACACACGCACTCTATATATATATATATATATATATATTCTGAGTCCCTTGCTCAGATAGTTAATGCATGCTGTGGTTATTCCAAAACCACAGCTTCACCCTTCCCTCTGTATCTCAACCTCGCTTCTCTCCTCTAATACGGCACTCAGGTCATTGGAAACTCATCAGAGAGTGGTGCTCCCAAGCAAGGGAGTTGTCAACCTTCTGTGTTATTTATTTTGCTGTGTGTGACTGGCCATGCCTGAGGAGCCAGTGAGAGTGTACATGAGTCAGCCAGGCAGTCATAATTCAGTCAATCTGTTTCTGTCGGAACAGAAAGTTGCATAATAATGCAGATGTAACTATGCATCAGTTAATCACAGCAGTCGCTGGTAAACCTGTGGCTGAGTTATGGATATGTGACCACTTTGCCCATTTTCCCCACTTTCCTAAATGGAATACAAGACTGCTTATTCTGTCTGGAGTCAATCTATGTACTTTGCCACCTTGCTTATCAACATTCTAGGTACCTCTGTCTTAAAAATATTCAAAGAAAAAAAACAGTGCTTAGATATCTCAGCGTGTCAAGCAGCATCTGGAAAACGTGGATAGATTTTGGGTCAGGATCCTTGTTCACAGTGATTGTGGTGAGGGGGAGGGTACAAAGCCTGGTAAGCGATATGTGAAATAATTTTTTGCATACAGTTCAGTAACAATCCCACGATGCATTCTAAGAGTGTAAGACAGTACACCACATTGAGTCAGTACGCAAGCGTCCTCACATTTTGGGTGCCATCTTGCACCCTTCAAGTCTGAAATGTTTATAAAATGTTTAGTGTTAACGATGGCTCTCGAGGCCCGTTGTGCTTACAGGGGCACTGGGTTGGAGTTACATGGGTAGGCCTGGCCAGGTGAAGTGTCGATGTCCTCCACCGCTGCTCCGTGCCGCTGCAGGCTGTGACCGAGTTGCACGCTGGGCTACTTACAGTGACGCCCAATTTAATGCAGATGGTGTTAACATTGTCTGGCAATGCCTCACTTTATTTATTAAATAATTCACATTTATCCTTGGTCATGTCCTTCAACCCTATGATTAGCTTCCTTCCCAATACCTTCTGACAGCTGCTGAGGCCCTGTGCAGAATTTACCCCTTCCAGCTCTTTACCTCCTTCACTTCTATTTTGATGTTGCTTAAGATCCGTCTTGTATCTTAAAACATGACGGGTTGAAATCTACATTAAAGGACACAAAGTACTGGAGCTACTCAGCGGGTCAGGCAGTATCTATGGAGAACATTCTTTAGTTTGTTCCTTTGTGACTATCTTGGAGCTTGCAACCAGGTTGCAGATTCCACGTGAATTACAATGTAGAAACATAGTAACCAGTACGTTCCTGATTTTTCCCCATACCCCTTGATTCCTTTACCCCTAAGAGCTAATTCTAACCCTCTCTTGAAAACATCCTGTGAATTGGCCTCCACTGCCTAATGTGGCAGAGAATTCCACAGATTCACAACTCTCTGGGTGAAAAAGTTTTACACATCTCAGTCCGAAATGGCCTACCCCTTATTCTTAAACTGTGACCCCTGGTTCTGGACTCCCCCAACATCGGGAACTCATTTCCTGCATCTACCCTGTGCAATCCCTTAAGAATTTAATGTTTCTATGAGATCCCCTCTCATCCTTCTAAATTCCAATGAATATAAGCAGAGTCGATCCATTCTTTCATCATACGACTGTCCCGCCATCCCTCTATAGCAGTATGTAGTTCCTGAACAAGGGAACATGTTTCTCCTCTCTGCTTTCAGCCACAAGGTCAACAATTGTTTTGGTGCACTTGGCTATCGATCAGCGGTAAAATAATTATATCCCCTCTTGCTGATCCCTATATTAATGCAAGTGTTGGACAGCTCCATGTTATTTATCACCTGTTGAGGAATGATTTGTTTCGAAGTCTTGAATTGCCAGGACCTTGAACGCAAGGGGGCAGATTGTCAGTCAGTAGTTATTTCTCTGCTATGCTGTTTTGGGTTTTAGATTAAGGATGTGCACAAGTTCTCAATGATACTTTGCTCCACTGAGAGTTGAAGAGATATAGAATGATGTGATTAAGATTGAATGGTGCAAGGTGCATGGGGAGGGGGGAAGAGACGAGGCCTGGCGATAGAAGGTGACATCATTGCAACCGTGTATAAGTAAATAAGGTAGATGCTCTGTCGGTAAAATACAAAATGGAAGATATTTGAGAGCCAAGTGAGAGATATGTACCCGATAGCATTTGTTGCTGAGTGGCACGGTGGCACAGCTGGTAGGGCTGCTGCCTCACAGCACCAGAGACCTGGGTTCGATCCTGACTTTGGCCGATGTCAGTGTGGAGTTTTCACATTCTTCCGGTGACTGCATGAATTTCCTTGGGTGCTCCTGTTTCCTCCCACATCCCAAAGACGTACGAGTTTGCAGATGAATTGCAAATGAATGTGCAGGGAATGGATGCAAAAGTGGGATAACATAGAACTAGTTTGAATGGTCAGCTGGTTAAAACTGCTGCTTGTGACACAACATTCGAATGTTCTGCTGCCTCCTTGCTGTCTATTGTGGACAGCGTGGACTTGGTGGGCTGAAGGGCCTGTGTCCATGTTGTATCTTTTTTTTTAATCTACAAAAGTAGGGTGGTTTGAATGGGTATTTATTGAAATAAACATATTGGCTCATATCTGCAATGTAGTGCGTTTGCTGTGAGTGATTGGGTTTGTATCCTGCAGCGACGTGCCTCAACCAACACTGGAGCAGCTGCTAGATTCAGTAATGGGTAATGAGCCAGGATTAGTGAACAGCTCATCAGTGAGTCAGCATTTATTTTACACTGATTATGTATGATATGATCACATTCACTGTTGTGTTGCAATGTGAGAAGAGTGACACAGCCACGCTGGTTGTAAACTGGGCGAAATCGAATGGGCCTGTCCCACTTGGCAATTATTTAGGCAACTGCCGGCGACTGTCATAGTCGTAGTAGGATGGCGATAACCTACGGCATCCTGGCGACAACCTCCGACAGCACCTACGTCAAGAGAAGTCACGCTACGCTCATTGGCATCAAACCCACTGTGGCCGAAATGTTTTCAACATGTTGAAAATTTAGTGGCGACCAGAAAGACGCTACGATGTTTTGCGCAACTGAGGTGACTACTCCCAGCGACCGCCGGCGAACATCTGGCGACAAACTAGTCGCCTGTAGTTGCTTTAAAAAATCGCCTAAGCGGGACAGGCCCATAACTGGCATAACAGTAGAGCATCGCAGTCGCACAGCACGGAAACAGGCCCTTCGGCCCAACCAGACCATGCTGACCAAGCAGCCCCATCTAAACTCGTCCCATTTGCCTGCATTTATCCAAATCGCTCTAAACCATTTCTGTCCATGTATCTCCAAGTGTCTATTAAATGTTGTTATTGTACCTGCCGCAACTACCTCTCCTGGCAGCTGGTTCCATATACCCACCAACCTCTGTGTGAAACATTAGCCCCTCGGGTTCCTAGTAAATCTTGCCGCTCTCACCTTAAAACTAAGGCTTGTGGTCAGCAGGCCATAGTGAGCGGTGCAGCCAGTCGGTGCTGGAATATGGTCCTTATGGTTGTAGCAACAAAGAACTGCAAAGAACTTTGCAAAAGTTCTCAGCAGGTCAAGCAGCATCTCTGGAGAACCCGGATAGGTGACTGGTGCCGTGATGTAGAAGGGTCCCAACCCAAAAGGTCACCTAGCCATGTTCTCCAGAGATGCTGCATAAAGTTGCTGAGATGAGTGAGTCCTAGGCTCCAAGATTTAAATTACAAGAGATCACAAGACGGTTTTGGAGGCCAAGTCATTGGGTAATTTTAAAGCGGAGATTGATAGGTTCATGGTTAGTAAGGGTGTCGGGTTAAACTGAGAAGGCAGGAGAATGGGGTTGAGAGGGAAAGATAGATCAGCCATTATTGAATGGCGGAGTAGACTTGATGAGCTAAATGGCATCATTCTTCTCCAATGTCTTATAGTGTAAGGTCACGAGGTAATAACGAATAGGAGTAGATTTAGGCAATGGCTGATCTATCTCTCCTAACTCTATTCTCCTGCCTTCTCCCCATGAGCTCTGACACCCGTACTAATCAAGAATCTATCTATCTCTGACGTACAACTATCCACTGACTTGGTGTGCCACCTTCTGTGGCAAAGAATTCCACAGGTTCACCACCCTCTGACTAAAGACATTTCTCCTCATCTCCTTCCTAAAAGAACATCCTTTAATTCTGAGGCTATGACCTCTAGTGCTAGACTCTCCCACTGGTGGAAACATCCTCTCCACGTCCACTCTATCCATGTCAGTTAGCTGATCCTATTCCTTCGCTCCATAGATGCTGCCTCACCCGCTGAGTTTCTCTAGCATTTTTGTCTACCTTCAATTCAGTGGTGATTTGATTGGAGTTTTCAAGATTAAGGGAAATGATGGTGTGTTAAAAGTGCTTCCATTGGTTGCGATCTATGGAGCGAGGGGCACAATAGACAGCAAGGAGGCGGCAGAACTTTCGAATGCTGTCTCACAAGCAGCAGTTTTAACTGGAGACTTCAAGAAGTATTTTGTGATTGAAGCTAGGACGAAGGTAAGTGAGTAGATGGGTAAATGGCGAGTGGTCTGCTGCTGCTGCTGCTGCTGTAGTGATGTGGGATTGAATGGTTCCTTTCTGTTCCATGTTCCATCTGCTACTCGTTCACCCCCCTCCCACTGTTGCACCAGCTTCCTGTGCAGCCAAAGTCGGTTCATGTGGCCAGGCCAGATGAGTTGTATATTGATTTTTATATTGATTTAAATTGGTTTTGACGATTTACTTTTGAACATTTGCGTTTCAGGTCCAGGGAAGACTCCGTCACTGGGAACAGGATTTCACACCAACCTTGGGAAGGAGTCACGCACGCAGTCCTTACAGAACGGTAAATCTAAAGCAGCGTTAAACTTTACGCTAGTGGGAGGCAGCCTATGTGTAAGGTTATGTGCATTGGTGTTGGTTTAGTCTTGTCATGTTTGTGTGACTGCCTGGACCATGTCCACAACTCTCCAAATTTTCATGGTTTTGAGCAGAACAGTTGCCGTACTAATTTGTGGTGCACACGCTGGACCAAGGTGCCTCATCTACACGCGTCCCACCTGCCCGCGTTTGGCCATATCCCTCCGTACATTTCCCAACCATGTACCTGTTCAAGAGTCTTTTAAATTCTTGATCAGAGAGGGTATATAGAATTGAAATGCTGATCTGAGTGCATAGCAAAATGGCCCCGAGAGTTTGAACAGCCTCCTCCCCTTCCTAAAGCAAGTGATTGCTCGGGGACTTGATACGGCATTAAAGAAACATGCTGAGCTGATTTCAGTCATTCTCATCAGAAGCCGTGGGCCTCGCCTGCAGGAGCGGAATAAAACTGGAGAGTTTGAGTTAATTGGATGTCCACATTTCTTTTATGAATGATATATTGGGCCTGCCTCCTGGCAGCTTTTTTATTCTCTTTGCATCGGAATAACAAGACGCTTACAACACGAGGATGTTGCCAGGACTCCAGGGCCTGAGCTACAGGGCGAGGTTGGACAGGCTAGGACTTTATTCCTGGGAGCGCAGGAGGCTGAGGGATGATCTTATAAAGGTTTAGTTTAGTTTAGAGATACAGCGTGGAAACAGACCCTTCGAACCACTGGGTCCGTGCCGATCAGCGATCCCTGCACATTAACACAATCCTACACCCACTAGGGACAATTTTTATATTTACCAAGCCAATTAACCTACAAACCTGTATTTGGAGTGTGGGAGGAAACGAAGATCTCGGAGAAAACCCCCGGTCACGTGGAGAACGTACAAACTCCGTACAGACAGCACCCGTAATCGGGATTGAACCCAGGACTCTACCGCTGCGCCACCGCGACTGCCACTGTGTATAAAGTTGTGAGGGGAATAGATAGAGTGGATGCACAATGTCTCACCCAGGGTTGGGGAATCGCGAATCGGAGATCATGGGTTTAAGGTTAGAGGGAAGAGGAACTTGAGGGGCTTTTTCACTCAGAGGGTGGCGGGTATATAGAACGAGCTGCCAGAGGAGATAGTTGAGACAGGGACTGTAACAACATTTAAACAACATAAACAGGGACATGGATAGGAAAGGAGAAGAGGGATATGGGCCAAATGAGGGCAGGTGGAACGGGAATAGTTGGAGCATTTCAGCTTTGAGTTGGGCCAAAGCGCCTGTTTCAGTCGTGTATAACACTGACTCTAAGATCAATTAGTTTAGTTTATTGTCGTTTGTACCGAGGTACAGTGAAAAGATTTTGTTCGTGCTAACCAGTCAGCGGAAACACAATACATGACTACAATTGAGCAATTTACGATGCGATACAATTATTCATCCCTGGAGGGAAATTGGTCTGCTGACACTCACGACACACAAGGCACACAAAAACTTGAAATTAAAAGTGAAAAGAAAAAGACAAGCGAGTGTTGTCTGGCTGCCGTGTGCACAGCGCCTTCACCGGAACGAATGAACACACAAACTCAGACTTATCCCGTGGGCAGAGGATTCTAAACTGGAGCACCCCCCCCCATGCCGGGTCCCCATTGTCTTCCCCTCATGCTCATCGACTGCGAGGCTCCTGTTGCCGCCGAGGCACCCACTGCTGCCGCCACTGTTGCGACTCCCTTCAGCCCAGACAGGCCTCGCCACCCGGCCTCTCCACAGTCCCCTGGAAGGCCTGTGAGGCGGGTCGGGCCCACGGGGGCGTGTTCGGGTCATCGTCGGCGCAGTTGTTTGGCGGGAAGATGAGGACCCGCGTGGCTCCCCGGGACATTACATGATGAGGGATAAGGGAATAATGTTTAGATAAATGCGATGGACAAGGAAGCTCGTGAAACAGTGTTACCACCTTGGCCATATAAGAATTATAACATCTCCACATCTGCAAGCTCAGTCATCGAAGGAATAAAGTCATGTCCTTTGATAAGGTGTTACTCTGTGGAATTCTCTGCCTCAGAGGGCAGTGGAGGCAAGTTCTCTGGAGACTTTCAAGAGAGAGCTAGATAGGGCTCCTAAAAATAGCGGAGTCAGGGGATATGGGGAGAAGGCAGGAACGGGGTACTGATTGGGGATGATCAGCCATGATCACATTGAATGGCGGTGCTGGCTTGAAGGGCCAAATGGCCTACTCCTGCACCTATTGCCTATTGCCTACTCCCTCAATGCTCTCCCTCCCACACCACAGCGCTACCTCAGCACTCTCTTTTGGCAGTGAGGTACGCCCTCTGAGCTGCCCCATTGTGACGGTTGGCACTCCCTCTGCTCTGTCCCCTGATGGTACGGTGCCTCCTCTTGACAGCGTGACCCTCCCTCTGCACCGCCACCTTGTACAGTGTGGGATTCACTCTGTGCCGCCACTTTACACAGTGTGGGGCTCCCTCTGTGCCGCCACTTTACACAGTGTGGTGCTCCCTCTGTGCCGCCACTTTACAGTGTGGGGCTCCCTCTGTGCCGCCACTTTACAGTGTGGGGCTCCCTCTGTGCCGCCACTTTACAGTGTGGGGCTCCCTCTGTGCCGCCACTTTACAGTGTGGTGGTGTGGGTGCTCCCTCTGTGCCGCCACTTTACAGTGTGGGGCTCCCTCTGTGCCGCCACTTTACAGTGTGGGGCTCCCTCTGTGCCGCCACTTTACAGTGTGGTGCTCCCTCTGTGCCGCCACTTTACAGTGTGGGGCTCCCTCTGTGCCGCCACTTTACAGTGTGGGGCTCCCTCTGTGCCGCCACTTTACACAGTGTGGGGCTCCCTCTGTGCCGCCACTTTACAGTGTGGGGCTCCCTCTGTGCCGCCACTTTACACAGTGTGGGGCTCCCTCTGTGCCGCCACTTTACAGTGTGGGGCTCCCTCTGTGCCGCCACTTTACACAGTGTGGGGCTCGCTCTGTGCCGCCACTTTACACAGTGTGGGGCTCCCTCTGTGCCGCCACTTTACAGTGTGGGGCTCCCTCTGTGCCGCCACTTTACACAGTGTGGGGCTCCCTCTGTGCCGCCACTTTACACAGTGTGGGGCTCGCTCTGTGCCGCCACTTTACACAGTGTGGGGCTCCCTCTGTGCCGCCACTTTACACAGTGTGGGGCTCCCTCTGTGCCGCCACTTTACAGTGTGGGGCTCCCTCTGTGCCGCCACTTTACACAGTGTGGGGCTCCCTCTGTGCCGCCACTTTACACAGTGTGGGGCTCCCTCTGTGCCGCCACTTTACACAGTGTGGCTCTCCCTCTGTGCCGCCACTTTACAGTGTGGGGCTCCCTCTGTGCCGCCACTTTTGACGATGTGCCCCTATGCTATTTGCCTGCACGACTTTGTTCATGTTTAAGTGCCTGTCTAAATGCCTGTGAAATGGCATAATTGTATCCGGTTTCAGCACTTTCCCCATTCAGCAATCTCCAGGCATCAAACACTATCTGTTTTTTTTTTAAATTCCCCTTAAAATTGGTGGGGGAAGAAGAGCAATAAACAGGACGTTTATAATAGGATAGAGACCAAGAGAGACACACAAGATGGTGGTGGTCCTGATGAAGGAATCCGGATGAATCCACGGACCCAGAAAAGCCCCCAGCAGTGTGGATGTTGGTGAAGTTAACGTTTAATTTTCCAGCAGTCCGTTCTCACCTCTTGGGCCAAGAGTTCTCAGTGCATCATCAGAGCTGCTGAGTTGGCATTGAAGCTGGCCTCCTGATCTATTTGCGATTTCCGTTTCAAAATCTAAAATGCAGGCTGTGGTTCGCCAAGTGTTTTAGCATCTGAAAGGAGGTTAATGCTTGTGAAGTGTCACTTGATAAACCTTGCCAATGATGTTCTTTTGTGTCGGTTGGGCAGTGTTGTCTATAAAGTACGGCCATCTGCTGGGAGAGGGATGATGAGGGAATAAAATGAGTCATCTCCATCCCCATGATGTGCATAATGCACACTTACAATTCTCCAGAGAGATCCCAGGACCTACACATTGCCCACAACGTCTGCGTAATTGCTATAAATGACTTCCCACTGTAGGGAAGATGTCATTGCTTTGGAGAGAGTGCAGAGGAGATTCACCAGGATGTTGCCTGGACTGGAGGGCATTAGTTAAAGGCAGAGATTGGATAGGTTGGACCTGTTTTCCCTGGATAATTCCCGGGGTGGCGGGACTGTCGTATGCAGAGAGAATGGAGCGGCTGGGCTTGTACACTCTGGGGTTTAGAAGGACGAGAAGGGATCTAGAGGCAGGAAACATGTTCCCGATGTTGGGGGAGTCCAGAACCAGGGGCCACAGTTTAAGAATAAGGGGTAAGCCATTTAGGATGGAGACGAGGAAACGCTTTTTCTCACAGAGAGTTGTGAATCTGTGGAATTCTCTGCCTCAGAGGACTGAGGTCGGTTCTCTAGATACTTTCAAGAGAGAGCTAGATAGGGCTCTTGGAGATTGTGACGAATTAAACTTGATAGATTGATTGATTGATATGGGGAGAAGGCAGGAACGGGGTACTGATTGTGGATGATCAGCCATGATCACATTGAATGGCGGTGCTGGCTCGAAGGGCCGAATGGCCTACTCCTGCACCTATTGTCTATTGTCTGTGGGATCAGTGGCATGCAGATAAAGGCATGTAGGATTATGGGAGGCATAGATATGGCAGGTGGTCATTTCTTTTTCCCTTTACTAGGGGTTTCAAAAGAGCACAGGTTTGACATACAAACACGTTTAAGGTGAGATGAAGGGGATTTACAACAGTACAGCACAGGAATAGGTCCATCAGCCACAATGTCCGTGTTGAACATAATGCCAAATTGAGCTGATCTGCCTGCACGTGATCCATATCCCTCCATTCCCTGCATATCCATGTGTCTACCCAAAATACACTCAACAATATTATCGTACCTGCCATCAGCGCCACCCCATGGCAGCGCATTCCAGGCGCCCACCATTCTGTGTTTTAAATAAAAACCTGCCTTGCATATGTTCTTTAAACTTCTCACCTTAAAGCTATGTCCTCTAGTCTTTGACGCTTCCACCCTGGGGATAAAGGTTGTGATCATCTACCCTATCTATTCTATTAAAGGGAACCTGAGTAGAGAGGTTTTTGCATCGTGATTGATATCTGCAACACACTGCCAGTCGAGGTGGTGGAAGGACAATTAAAAGGTTGAAGAAGCATTTGAACAGTAAGGGAATGGATGGCTATAGACCACGTGCAGCCTACAAGATGGCCCTGATGGCGACGTATAGTCATATAGCGTGGAAGCCTTGGTAACTTGTCCCATCTATGCGAGTCCCACCTGCCTGCGTTTGGCCCATTCCTCTCTAAACCTGTCCTATCCATGTGGGAACTGCAGGTGCTGATGGAGTAACTCAAGTTAATGTTTCGGTCGAGTCCAAGTGTCAGTAAGCACGCTTGTGCTAATGCATGATCGTGTCTATGTTCTAGTAAGAATGTTACTGAACTGAACGGAATAAAGTACCATTGAACCATTGGCATTGTGGGCTGAAGGGCCTGTTCCCGTGATGTACTATTCCATGTTCAAGAAGGAACTGCAGATGCTGGAAAATCAAAGTAGACAAAAGTGCTGGAGAAACTCAGCGGGTGCGGCAGCATCTATTAGGCTATTTCCTTCACTCCATAGATGCTGCCGCACCCACTGAGTCTCTCCGGCACTTTTGACTGCCATGTACTATTCCATGCCTTAAACTTACTCTTCCCCTAAAACATATATGCCCTGTGATTATAAATACCTCTGTTGTGGGGGGAAATATTTACTACTCTTTGCACTATCTATGCCTTCAGAATACCTCCATCACATCTCCCACCTGTCTCCAATGCTCCGAATGCGTTCTCTGATCCTATGAGTATTTTTGCAAGGCTGAGGTAGACAGATGCCTAATCAGTAGGAGGGTAAAGGGTTACTTGGGGTGGGTAGGGACACAGAGCTGTGATGGCATCAGATCAGCCCTGTCCTGATTGAAGGCTCCCCCTGCTTGGAATAGACATCCAGGGGATTTAGCCCTCGTGCCAGCTGTCTTCAGCGTCCACACCGATGACCACCCACCCGGAAGGTTCCGTGCTGTTACATTTGCAAATGGTCTATCCTTAGCAGCCCAGTGTGACGATCTGGGCAGTCATGCTAGCGGAGAATCTACCATCTGGCTTTTCCAGCTTTCTCCCCTCTTCTATAATCAGGCTGAAGAATGGTCCCGTCCCAAAATGTTGCCTGTCCCACGTCCTGTGCAGATGCTGCCTGACCCACTGAGTTAAGGCCCTATCCCACGTTCCCGAGTTACGAACTCTCCCGAGTTTTCACCTTGATTCAAACTCGGGGAATGTCGGTAGCGAGCCCGTATATGTTTCGTAGTGGCTCGTAATGCCAGCCGTAGGAACACGGGGCATCAGGTAAGTCGGGACATCGTTTCAACATGTTGAAAAATGTCCACGAGTTTAAAAAAAATAGCCGCGAGTACCTACGAACGGCTATTACCGTAATTCTCCGAGTTCGAATCAAGGGGAAAACTCGGGAGAGTTCTTGAGTAACTCGGGAAAGTGGGACAGGGCCTTTACTCCAGCACTTTGTGTTTTGATCTACATTTTCTCCATCCCTCGGCATAAATGGAGGCTTCTGTCCAAACTCTGTGGGGACAGTTTTGGTATTGAACCCAAGCAGGTCAGCAAGACCCCCTCTTCAGACTGATTAGAGGGCGAGTGTTCGGCCAAATGGCCACCGGGTTTCGGTGAGACCATGCGTAGACTCCTGGTTGCTGAGCATTTTAACTCTTCTTCTCATTCCCACACTGACCGTTCTATCCTGGGCTCCTCCATTGCCTGAGTGAGGCCACACACAAACTGGAGGAACACCACCTCATATTCTGCTTTGGGTAGCTTGCAACCCAGTGGTATGAACACTGTTAGAATTCAGTGTTTTAGGTAGATAAAATCTGAAAACAACCTCCCTTCCCCCTTCCCCCCTTTCACTCCCCCCTCTCTTCCCTGAGCCCCACCTGCATGCACTCTCATCTCCCTCCCCCCCCCCCCCCCCCCCCCCCCCCCCCCCCCCCCCCCCCCCCCCCCCCCCCCCCCCCCCCCCCCGGCTTCCCAATTCAGGCATCCTCCCCTCCTTATCTCACTACCTCTTTGTCTTTTCATCTCTAGATCAGGAGCCTCCTTTGGACATTGTAGTCGGGGGGGGGGGGGGAAGCAGGAAAAGAGGTGGGGGCAAACAAAGCCCGCTGAGCGATAGGTGGATACTGGTGAGGGAGATTCAATTGGCACGTGATAAAGGCTAGACGTGAAAGGAGACGAGTAGAGGAGTGAAGAAGAAAGCCTGAGGGAGGGGTATAGGTGGAAGGGAAGAGTGGGGAGGGGAAAGGGGGTGGGATAAAGGGGAAATGAAGGACTGTTTGGGGGGGATAGGAGATGAGTGGGGAGGAGGGAAAAGCAAGGTAACTAGGGGGAGAATGGGTGCACTCTGGAGTAGACAGGGTGGCCAAAAGAGAGAGAGGATAGGCGGATATTACTTGAAATTGGCAAATTCAATGTTCATACATTTGGTGTCGCCAGCTACCCAGCGCAATCGAGGTGCTGTTGCTCCAAAAGGGGGCTCTGTCAGGGAGGGGGAAGGGAACATTTCCGCAGATATGTGTAAACTAGTGTGACCTAGTTACTGCAGAGCTGCTTGCTAAGTCCATGAATTAAACATCACAGCTATAAGCTGAGAGCTTTGTTTTACATTTTTTTTCACGCTAATCTTCATTTCTCTTATGAAAGCAGTGATTGCTTGCTTAAGGCACAGTTGTGTGAGCATCTGTTCCCATCCTAGTTCCCCCCCTCATGCAGTCGGCTGTTTGCTTGTAAGCCTGGCTTTGATGTGGCAAAGGTTAACAGTGGTTGTTCCAGATGTTGACCCTGGCATGTCCACCTCCAGCTGTGGTGACCGGCCGGACAGCCTTGCGGTGTGCCGTAGAGTCACACGGCACGGAATTGGGCCCTTCGGGGGGTGGTGTCCGTTATTGCTGATAGCCCACTAGAACCGTGTGAGGGGGTAAAGTTTAACCCAAGGCTGGGAGGGAAGAAAAGCTGCATTAGGGGGGAATTAAGCAAGTGCGAATACAATAGGCAATAGGTGCAGGAGTTGGCCATTCGGCCCCTCAAGCCAGCACCGCCATTCAATGTGATCGTGGCTGTTCATCCACAATTCACAGAGCCGGGAGTCGCAGAGCCCCGATCCACTGTAACCAGAATCTGTTATAGAGATCTGTTATTGCTGTTCAACATAGGTTCCTCACACGAAAGTTATCATCTGAGCAATTCTATTATATAATATTTCCTCACTGTGAGGGTTCACTGTACCTCTAAAGCTCTCGTGTCCATGCACTGCGATGGGCAATCAATCTCAACCAAAGCTAATGTTGATATCCACCTTGAACTTTGCATTGTGGAAAAAGAAACTGCAGATGCGGTTATACCAAAGATAGGCACAAAGTGCTGGAGTAACTCAGCAGCTCAGGCAGCATCTCTGGAGATAAAGGATGGATGACATTTTGGGTGTGAAGAAAGGTCCCGACCCGTATTCACCCATCCTTTTTCTCCAGAGATGCTGCCTGACCCGCTGAATTACTCTTATGTCTATCTTTAAGAACTTTCTACTGCCTCTCTTTACCTCAGCCAATCAACCACTCTCCTGCCTTGCCATCTCATGTTTGGCTCGCTTCCCTTTAAATGCACGTGTGGTATTCTCCGCAACCACCCACGCGGGGGGCAAGTTCTTGTCATCGTGTTGTCCACAGGTTAAAGGCAGTCGAAGCTGCACCAGAGAGAGTCATGGTGTCCCCACGCACCAACTCCCAACACAGCTGTCGGTTTAGTTCCACCCATTTTATATTCTAACCTCTAACAGTGCAATACCCTGTCCATGCCTTTTGGGGAACTCTGGTCAGGATAAGCTATCCATTGCATCTTGCCCAACATATATACAGAAGCTATGGAAGCAGATACAATTATTACTTTCAAAAGGCACGGACGGGTAACTGGATAGGAGGAGTTTAGAGGGATTTGGGCTAAATGCGGACTTGCCTACTATGCCAGCCGGCGGCATGGACAAGGTGGGCTGAAGGGCCTGTTTCCGTCTGACAGCTCTAGGAGAGTAGTACTAAATGTTGGTGCGGTTCCTCCATGCACTGGATATGGCGTCACACAACATGGAAGGAAGCAGAGGGTGATGGTGGAAGGTTGCTTCTTGGATCTTATAGGGGGTTGGGACAGGCTAGATGCAGGAAGATTGTTCCCGATGTTGGGGAATCCAGGACAGGGTCACAGTTAAGGATAAGAGACCGAGATGAGAAAGACTCACACAGAGAGTGTGAGTCTCTGGAACTCTCTGCCACAGAGGGTGAGGCCAGTTCATTGGCTATATTTAAGAGTGAGTTGGATGTGGCCCGTTGTCTAAGGGATCAGAGGGTATGGAGAGAAGGCAGGTACGGGATACTGAGTTGGATGATCAGCCATGATCATATTGAATGGCGGTGCAGGCTCGAAGGGCTGAATACTTAATTTCTATGTTTCTATGTTTCTAACTGGAGGCCTGTGACTAGTGGTGAGCAGTGATTTGCAAGTTGATGATACAGAAGTGAGTGGTTTTGCAGATAGTGAAGATGGTTGTGAACGATTGCAGCAGGATCTGGATCGATTGGCCAGGTGGGCGGAGGAATGGTTGATGGAATTTAATACAGAGAAGTGTGAGGTGTTGCATTCTGGGACGTCGAACAAGGGCAGGACTTACACAGTGAATGGTCGGCCTCTGGGTAGTGTTGTAGAGCAGAGGGATCTAGGAGTACAGGTGCATGGTCCTTTGAAGGTCGAGTCGCAGGTAGAAAAGGTGGTCAAAAAGGCTTTTGACACTTTGGCCTTCATCAGCCAGAGTATTGAGTATAGAAGTTGTTGCAGTTGTATAAGACGTTGGTGAGACCGCATATCGAATATAGTGTTCAGTTCTGGGCACCATATTATAGAAAATATATTGTCACGCTTGAAAGGGTTTAGAAAAGATTTACGAGGATGTTGCCAGGACTAGAGGGTGTGAGCTATAGGAAAATAGAGGTATACAAAATCATGAGAGGAATAGATTGGGTAGATGCACAGAGCATCTTGCCCAGAGTAGGGGAATCAAGGACCAGAGGACATGGCTTCAAGGTGAAGGGGAAATGTTTGAATAGAATTCTGAGTGGTAGCTTTTTCACACAAAGGGTGGTGGGTGTATGGAACAAGCTGCCAGAGGAGGTAGTTGAGGCTGGGACTTCCCCAACGTTTAAGAAACAGTTAGAAGGGTACATGGATAGGACACGTTTGGAGGGATATGGACCAAACGTAGGCAGGTGGGACTAGTGTAGCTGGGACATGTTGGCTGGTATGGGCAAGTTGGGCCAAAGGGCCTGTTTCCACACTGTATTACTCTATGATGGAAACGGGCCCTTTGGCCCAACCTATCCACGCTGACCAAGATGCCCCATCTAATCTTGTCCCATTTACCGGGTTTGTCCCATATCCCTCTAAACCTTTCCGATCCATAGTACTGACTGCATTTAGTGCATTGGTTCCTCGTCAAAGAGTAATGCATGCAAACTATCCCAAAATATCACAGCTTCAAAAAGTGTTAGATTTTCTCCTTGGTAAATTTTGAAAAAACAATCTTGTGTGAGAAATGAAACCGGCTGTGGTCTTTAAAGGCCGCTGCGTATTGTGGATTTGTGAGATTTAAAAAAATGTGAAAAATATCAGCACTTTGTGTTAGTGCATTGTGCGTGCGGAGATCAGGGTTGAAGCTTTCTGTGTCATTGACAGCTTGTGCTGCTAATGTGTGAACTGCCAATAATGACACTGCTTTTCACTGTCCCTCTTTGCAAACAGTCCCTACATTTAATCATCACCCCAGCCATCCAACCCGAGTATTTTCGTGGCCCTGTTTACAGCTGCTGTCTTAGTGTTTTTCACTTTAACTCTAAAAATCTATCTCCCATTTTGCCGCAGTCTTGTTAATGGTAATGGCAGCGGGCTGTGAACAGCACAGATCTGCATGTGTTCATTTCTATTGACTGTACGCAGAGGCAGGCTGCCCGACGGGCCCACTCATGTTTTCTGCTCCTTGTTCAGAGCGACCGCAAGAGCAGCACAGGTACAGCAGGTAGAGTTTCTACCTGACAGCACCAGGGACCTTGGTTCGATCCTGACCACGGGTGCTGTCAGTGCATGGAGTTTGCACATTCTCTTAGTCACGGAGTTATACAGCGTGGAAGCAGGCTCTTCAGCACAACTTGCCCACACCGGGATACTGAGTTGGATGATCAGCCATGATCATATTGAATGGCGGTTCAGGCTCGAAGGGCCGAATGGCCTACTGCACCTATTTTCTATGTTTCTATGTTTTAATAGGAACCTATGTCCTCTGGTTTCCGGTTTCCCTACTCTATTCTCCCAGTGACCCCGTGGGTTTTCTCTGTCGTCTCGCATCCCAAAGACGTGCGGGTTTGTAGTTTAATTGGCCCTCTGTAAATTGCCGCTGATGTGCAGCAAGTGGATGGGAGAGTGAGATAATGTAGAACTGGTGTGAACGAAGGGGTCCTTGGCCGAAGGGGCTGTTTCCGTGCTGAATCTCAAGACACTAAAGCGGTAGCTTTTGAGCAGAAGCCGCAGCACATTCTGTGGAGAGGGAGACGGTTAACAACAGCTTGTAGAGGCATAGAAGTCCTGAGGCGATTCGCAGGAACGTTGGAGCAAATAATCCAAATCATCGTTAAGGTTTTCTCTGTTCACACCTGTTATATCATCCAGTATCACTTTGTTCATCCCTTTGTTACCTTGTTTATGAAGGAACTGCAGGTGCAGAAAAAAATCGACGGTAGACAAAAATGCTGGAGAAACTCAGCGGGTGAGGCAACATCTGTGGAGCGAAGGAATAGGTGACATTGCGGGTTGAGACCCTTCTTCGGACGAAATGCCCATTGCCTCCACAGATGCTGCCTGGCCTGCTGAGTTCCTGCAACTGCTCCTTTTTAAAGCAGTCTGGGTGTTGTGACCCTAAGAGGGATTGACGGCTTCAGTTCCAGAGTCAGAGTCATACAGCATAGAAACAAGTCCTTCAGCCTAACTTGTCCATGCCTCCTCTACTCCAGTCACACATGCCTATATCCCTCCAAACCTTTTCTATCCATGTACCTGCTTCAATGTCTTTTAAATGGGTGGCATGGTGGCACAGCGGTAGAGTTACTGCCTCGCAGAGTCTTGGGTTCAATCCTGACTAAGGGCGCTGTCTGTACGGAATTTGTATGTTCTCCCCGTGCCCTGCGTGGGTTTTCTCTGAGATCTCTGGTTTCCTCCCACACTCCAAAGACGTACAGGTTTGTAGGTTAATTGGCTTGGTATTATTGTAAATTGTCCCTAGTATGTCTAGGATAGCGTTAGTGTGTGGGGATCGCTGGTCGGCACGGACTCGGTGGGCCGAAGGGCCTGTTTCCGCGCTGCATCTCTGAACTAAACTAAAAGTGCTGTTACAGTAGATGCATCAACTACCTCCTCCAGCAGCTCGTTCCATACGCCTTAAACCTAATGTTTAAGAAAGAACAGCAGGCGCAGAAAAAATCGAAGGTAGACAAAAATGCTGGATAAACTCAGCGGGTGAGGCAGCATCTATGGAGCGAAGGAATAGGTGACATTTTGGGTCTCCACCCTGTAGAAGGGTCTCTTGAACCTATGTCCCCTGGTTCTTGATTCCCCAACTTTGGGTAAAAGACTCACCTCTTTTCCTCGTTTCCTCTCATGATTTTACACACATCTATAAGATCAGTTGCTCTGTGGATTTGAGCGTGTGCAGTCTCTGTTGCTGTGGTGTGGTGTGCAGGTGCAGTCTGCTCTTGCTGCTGAGACTGGTTCAGTGCCAGCCCACAGCTCTGTCTAGATGCAGAGGCAGAATCTGCCTTCGCCACTGATCTATATGCTGACTGGCCCTTTGTGATGTTTGTGACATAAGTCCTTTGGGTTTAGGTTTATTATTACCCCATGTACCAAAGTATAGTAGAAGGCTTTGTTTGGCCTGCTATCTAATCAGATCTGATAATATTATACATAAATACTATCAAGCCAAACTCCAGTCCAATAGGTAGAGCAAAGGGGAAGATACAGAGTGCAGAATATAGTTCTCAGCATTGTAGCGCATCAGTTCCACAGACCAAGTCCAATGTCCGCAATGGGGTAGAGGTGAATCAGACAGTCCTAGCTTATGAAAGGGCCGTACAGAAGCCTGATAAAAGAGGGGAAGAAGCTGTTCCTGAGTCTGGTGGTGTGCGCTTTCAAGTTTCTGTACCTTCTGCCAGACTGGAGCGGGGAGAAGGAATGACCAGGGTGGGACAGGTCTTTGATTATGTTGGCTGCTTCCCCGAGGCAGCGTGAAGTGTAGATGGAGTCCAGGGTGAGAAGACACAAAGTACTGGAGTAACTCAACATGTCAGGCAGCATCTCTGGAGAACATGCATAAGTGACGGGACCCTTCTTCATACTGTGGCTGCTGTTCCCAGGCAATATGGTGCAGATGGAGTCAATGGTGGGGAGTCTCATCTGTGTGATGGACTGGGTTACATCCACAACTCTGCAATTTCCCTTAGGAAATCTGGGTGGCACAGCTGCCTTACAGCACTTGCAGTGCCAGACACCCGCGTTCGATCCCGACTACGGTTGCTGCCTGTGCGGAGTTTGTATGTTCTCCCCCTGACCACGTGAGTTTTCTCTGAGATCTTGGGTTTCCTCCCACGCTCCAAAGATGAAGAGAGAGATTTGTTGGTTTATTGGTTTGGTATAAATGTAAATTGTCCCTAGTGCGTGGAGGATAGTGTAAATGTGCGGCGATCGATGGTCAGTGTATCTCTAAACTAAGGTGGAGTGGAAGCGGAGTAAAGTGGAGTCTGCTTTTCTCCCACTCCCGTTTTGCCTCGCTGCCTATAACACAGAAGAGTTCCTTCCATCTCTCCATGTCTCTGGAGGCCGTGAGTCATTACAAACAGTGAGTCAGTCGGAGCTGCGATAGGCAATCAGTTCCACTGGAGGCATCAAAGGCCCTGCTGGTGTGGGGGTGTTGTGACTCATAAGGAGAGGTTTGGTGGCTTCATTTGCTGCTTCCCTTCATTGCCAGCAGATGTCCTCAGGGAAGCTAATTTACTATTGACAAATAAAACTGACCACATCCTTGTGTCTCCCCCACACTGCTCATCTCTCAACCCCAGGACTATAAATGTAGCCGGTGTTGCGTATCCATCGGGCATTCTCAAGCGCACTCATCCCCCCCTGTCTTATCTCCGCGCCCACAGTCTGGACTCCTTCTTTTGTGTTTGTTGTGCACTGATTTGTCTGGTATCTGCAAGACAGTAATCTCTTTTGTTTTACTTCTAATTCCCCTGTCCTCCACTCCCCCACCACCCCTCTTCACTGACTCATCCCGCGCCAGACTTGCTTGCCCACGGGACAGTCTCTATTCTTTGAATTATACATGCATGCAGTGCCTGGCCTGGAGCCAGTGGAGCTGCTCGGCTGCTAAATAGATAATGTTGTAATATAGAGGGCCTCTGTCGCAACACTAATGTTGCTATCATAGCTTTCACTTTTCAATTAGCTAGAGCTATGACCAGTTTAGTTTAGAGTTTTAGTTTAGTTTAGAGATACAGGGTGGAAACAGGCCCACCGAGTCTGTGCCGACCAGCGATCCCCGCACACTAACACTATCCTACACACTCTGGGACCATTTACAATTATACCAAGCCTACAAACCTGTGCGTCTTTGTAGTATGGAAGGAAACCTGAGATCCTGGAGAAAACCCATGCAGGTCATGTGGAGAACGTACAAACTCTGTACAGAGAGCACCCGTAGTAGTCAGGATGGACCCTGGGTCTCTGGCGCTGTGAGGCAGCAACACTAATGCTGCTCCACCGACTCTACCGCTGCGACACTGTGCCGTCCATTATCCTGCATCTTGCAAAATGTCAATGGTTCAAGAAGTTGGAGGTTGTGATTACCTCTTCTGATACCACCCCAAATTCCCGCCACATCTTGCCAAAGATAAAGCATGTCAAATGGGAAGACCAGGGATTGGTGATGCTGGAATCTTGAGTAAAACCAAAACAAAGTGCAGGAGAAACATGTAGGAAGGAACTGCAGATGCTGGTTTAAACCAAGGATAAACACAAAATGCTGGAGTAACTCAGCGGGACAGGCGGCATCTCTGGAGAGAAGGAATGGGAGATGTTTTGGGTCGAGACCTTTCTTCAGACTGAAACCCTTCCATATCTCTAGTTTCCCTCTCCCCTGACTCCCAGTCTGAAGAAGGGTCTTGACCTAAAAAGGCACCCGTTGCTTCTCTCCAGGGATGCTGCCTGTTCTGCTGAGCTACTCCAGCATTTTGTGACTATCTGCAGGAGAAGTGGGTCAGGCAGCAGAGGGGTGGCACGCACAGTGGGGCTGCCTCACAGTGCTGGTGACCCGTATTCGAGCGTGACCTCCGGTGCTGACTATGTGGAGTTTACATGTTCTAATTGTGACTGCGTGGGTTTTCTCCGGTTTAGGCGGATTATTGGCATGTGTATCTGGGTACACTGAAAGGCTTTAGTTTGCCTACTATCCAATCAAATACTGTACATGATTACAATCAAGCGAGAAACAAGTCCAACAGATAGAGCGAAGCGAAGGATATCAGAGAGCAGAAGATGTTTCTCAGCATTGTAGGGTAAGAGTTGCAGAGAAAACTAGTCCAATGTTCGCAATGATGTACGTTGAAGAATCGGGACAGCACCCTCGCTTATGCATGGACAAGGTCCGCTTGCCCAGAGTAAGGGAATCGAGAACCAGAGGACATTAGTTTAAGGTGAGAGGGAAAAGATTTAATATAAACCTGAGGGGTAACTTGCAATATAGAAGGCTGCAGACCAAGTGCTTGTCAGTGGATGAATGTAGATGGGTAAGAGATGTTTGCCATGGTGTGATTAGGGCCTGTCTCTGTGCTGTATCACTCTGACTGTGATTTAATGGAATATGATCTTTAGCCACCAAGGACCAAGTTTTTCACCAAAGTTCTCATCAGTGGCATTGAGTAAGTTCCATGCATTTTTCTTTTTGCCTCTCACTATAAAGTTTTGAATTGAAAGATAGAGCATGGAAACAGGCCCTTCGGCCCACCAGGTCCACACTGACCATTGATCACCTGTTCACACTAGTTCTATGTTATCCCATGTTTTTGTCCACTCCCTACATACTAGGGGCAATTTACAAGGGGATGTGGGAGGAAACTGGATGGCACAGTGGTGCAGCTGTAGTTGGTGCCTTACAGCGTTAGAGACCAGGGTCCGATTCTGACTGCGTGTTGTCTGTATGGAATTTGTACGTTCTCTCTGTGACCACTCTGTAGGGTGCTCCTACTCTCCAACGACGTACAGGTTTATTGTAGGTTTTTATTGGCTTATGTAAGTTGCCCCTAGTGTGTACGATAGTGCTAGCGTACGGGCTGATCGCTGGTTGGTGTGGATTCAGTGAGCCAAAGGGCCTATTTCCAGGCTATATCTCTGAAGTCACCCGGAGGAAACATAGAAACATAGAAAATAGGTGCAGGGGTAGCCCATTCGGCCCTTCGAGCCTGCAACGCCATTCAATGTGATCATGGCTGATCATTCAACTCAGTATCCCGTACCTGCCTTCTCTCCATACCCCCTGATCCCTTCAGCCACAAGGGCCACATCTTAAATATTGCCAATGAACTGGCCTCAACTACCTTCTGTGGCAGAGAATTCCAGAGACTCACCACTCTCTGTGTGAAAAATGTTTTCCTCATCTCGGTCCTAAAGGAATTCCCCCTTATCCTTAAAACCTGCGCGGGCACAGGGAGAACTTGCAAATTCCACTCTGAAAGTGCCAGAGGTCGGGATTGAACCCGTGTCTCTGACGCTGTGAGGCAGCAGCTCTACCAGCAAAGTCACTGTGCTGTGCTTAACGTTACCCGGGCACTTTGGGTCTTTTTGTCTGGTCATTAGTTTATTGTCACGTTACGGAGGTACAGTGAAAAGCCCTTGTTGTGTGCTAACCAGTCCGTGGAAAGACTATACATGATTACAATCGGCCGTCGGCCGTGTACGGATACATGATAAAGGGAATATCGTGAATAGCATTTAGTGCAAGATAAAGCCAGTAAAGTCCGATCAAAGATAGTCCAAGAGTCTCTAATGAGGTGATAGTAGGTCAGGACTGCTCTCTAGTTGTTGGTTGGATGGTTCAGTTGCCTGATAATAGCTGGAGAGAAACTCCCTGAATCTGGAGATGGCGTTTTCACACTGCTGTACCTTTTGCCTGATGGGAGAGGGGAGAAAAACTGGGGTGAGACTGCTCCTTGCTTGTGCTGCTGGCCTTGCCGAGGCAGAGTGAGGCGTAGATGGAGTCAATGGAAGAGAGGTTGGTTTGTGTGATGGGCTGGGCTGCAGTTGTTCACAATTCTCTAGTGAAGTGGCATGTGAAGTTCCTCCCTTGTGCCCTGATGTTCTTCCTGCTGTTTGCACCTAGGTCGACGACAGATTCACCATCTGGGTAACCAGTTGCAGTTGAACCAACACTGCCTCGACACCGCCTTCAACTTCTTCAAAATGGCGGTGAGCAAGCGGCTGACCCGTGGCCGGAAGATGAGCCATGTGGTCGCTGCCTGTCTCTATCTGGTCTGTCGCACGGAGGGGACTCCTCGTATCCTTTTCACATGCTGCTGGCCTTCAACGGCAACTTCCAGGTGAATTAGATCATGTTTTGTAACTGCAAATTCTCCCTGCGTCTACATTTATCTGTGTTATATTGAAATTGTACTCAATCCTTCCTGCCTTGTGTTTTGTGAATGTGTAAAGGCAGCTCTGCCCTCTGTAAAATGACAGGTTGGCAGTGAGAGAGCCCTCAGTTCAGTTTAGTTTATTGTACCAAGGTACAGTGAAAAGCGCTTTGTCGCATGCTAACCCGACAGCAGAAAGACTGTACATAATTACATTCGGGCTGTCCACAGTGTACAGATACATGATAAAGGGAATAAAGTTTAGTGCAAGGTAAGGATCGATTGAAACTAGTCCGAGGGCCTCCAATGAGGGAGATTGGGAACAGTGCCATAATTCTCTGCGTTTCAAGGTAGTTACAGAAAGGGATAAAGTTGGTCCTCAAGTTCAAGAGATGAGTGTTTACGTGTCATAAGTACTGACAACAGAAGAATACAATTCTTACTTGCAACAGCATAAGTGTCCTTTGAGCACAATACTCAAAGGTATATAATAAACAAAGGAAAATTCAACAAATTAATAACCCAATACTCTTGCAAAAAACCCCAAAGTCCTTCATGCAACCAAGACCATCCGTTGCTCAGTTTGGTTGGTGTTACGTAGTGTTCCAAGAACCGGACAGTTTTTGGGAAGAAGCTGAGCCTAACCTGGTTGTCACCGTTTTCAGACTCGAGGACTGTGAACCGACTGCAGGCAAATTGAAATGGGCATCTTAGTCAGCATGGGAGAGCTGGGGAGAAAGACATTTTCTTGCCGTGTGACATGGTATCTATGACTATTACAGGGCTCTCGCTGAACCTTTTTTCCCTGTTGCCAGCCGGGCAACATTGGCAGCTTTTTAGGTTGTCAAATGACAGTTTAGGTGGTCATTTAAGACGGTTTGCATGACGTGTTGCATAATGTGCTCGGACGAAGTGCGTAGTTACCAGTCAGAATTATGCTCAATGAAGCATTCACATATTATGTTCAAGAAGGAACTGCTGATGCTGGAAAATCGAAGGTAGACAAAAGTGCTGGAGAAACTCAGTAGGTGCAGCAGCATTTATGGAGCGAAGGAAATAGGCAACGTTTCAGGCCGAAACCCATCAGTCTGGAGAAGGGTTTCGGCCCAAAATGTTGCCTATTTCCTTCACTCCATAGATGCTGCCGCATCCGTTGACTTTCTCCAGCACTTTTGTCTACATTCACATATTATTTCTGCTTCAAATAACTCACAAACTAAACATATTCGCCAATCAAGACATGATATATACCACAATGACATGCAGCAAAATTGTAATACAGTATCTCAACTCTTTTTACACATTGCAATTAATGCAATTTCTATTAGTTCTTTCCACTTCCAAATAAACATGTGGTTGGATTATTCAGCAAATGATCAACCTGTGTCAATAAAACCTGGACCATGCACACTACAGATTGATCCAAGCATGTTTTCTGTGAAGGACTGAAAATTACCATGACATGACCATAGCATGGGTCATTATTGCTATTGGCACAGAAACACTCTCGCTTCCCGCATAATTTATCCACAACAAAGTATACAGGTTGCAAGGAAATTTCTAAAGGCATTTTATGATAATAGCTGTTAAAACCGACTATACCCATCTGACAGGTTAAACATTACACTAACTGACAAGAGATGGCCAAAGGACATAACTGCAGCAAATGTTCTTTTGGTAATACGTTTAAATGTGTCAAATCAAATAATAACATTGGGAATTAAAACACATTTGATTGCATTCCGTTATCAAACATAGTCAATGTTCGCTCTGAAGACCATGAATCACAATAGGGTCAGGGGGTGTGTGAATCAGTGCGGGGTGGATAGATGGCGGGGGGGGGGGGGGGGTCGAGAAGGCAATCGGTGCAGAATGGATGGATTGAGGCAGGTGAATTAGTACGTGTTGGTTGGAGTAGGTAAAATTGTGAGGGGAGAGCACGAGGGATCAGTACGGGATGGATGGGGGGGAGGATCAGTACAGGATGAATGGGGGTAGACAAAAATGCTGGAGAAGTTCAGTGGGTGAGGCAGGATCTATGGAGCTAAGGAAATAGGCAACGTTTCGGGTCGAGACCCTTCTTCAGACTGTTCCCCCCATTCAATGGGGGGGGGGGGATCAGTACAGGATGGATGGGGGGAGGATCAGCACAGGATGAATGGGGGGGAATCAATACAGGATGAATGGGAGGGGTCAGGACAGTGTTAATCGGAGGGTCTGTGCAGGATGAATGGGGAATCACTACAGGATGAATGAGGGGATCAGTACAGGATGAATAGGGGATCAGTAAAAGATGAATGGGTAGATCACTACAGGATGGATGGGGGGTTTGGTGCAGGGTAAATGGAAAGTGGGTCAGTACGGGATGAATGGGAGAATCAGTGCAGGGGAAGGGGCAGACGAGGTGGGGAGGGAGGAAGGTCAGCGCTCCTCGGACAACATCGCCCGCTGCCTTGGCCATCCCTGTCCAACGCCAAAGTGCCGCCGCCAAAGGGGGAGATGGTTGGGAACTCGTCGCCACCACCTCCCCTCCTCCGCCAGCCGACAGCAAGGTGCGGGACCGAGGGGTGCAGCTCAAAAAGATCCTACAGCTCTAAGATCTTTGGTGCAGGTGCCAGAGGGCGGTCTCTCTCTCTCTCTCTCTCTCTCTCTCTCTCTCTCTCTCTCTCTTTTCTCTCTCTCTCTTTTTCTCTTTCTCTCTCTTTTCTCTCTCTCTCTCTCTCTCTGTCTTCTGTTTCTCTCGTTTCTCTCGCTCTCTCTCTCTCTCTCTCTCGTTTCTCTGCTCTCTCTCTGCTCTCTCTCTCGTTTCTCTCGCTCTCTCTCTCGCTCTCTCGTTTCTCTGTTTCTCTCTCTCTCTCTCTCTGTTTCTCTGTTTCTCTCTCTCTCTGTTTCTCTGTTTCTCTGTTTCTCTCTGTTTCTCTGGCCTCGGCGTGCGAGAGGGGTTGTTTAGACAACGCCGTTAACGGGTCTGCAGGCAGCGGCCGTTATCAGGGCGGCAGCGGCCGCTGCCTGCAAATCAAAATTAGGCAGCGGCCTACTGCTGCAAATCCACCAACTGCGCTTTCAAAACAACCCGTCTCGCACGCCGAGGCCGGGAGGAGAGAGAGGGAGGCCTCCTACCTGCGGGTGGAGCGGCCGCTGCTGCTGCTGTTCGAGACCCGTCATTCGCTCCGCCCTTCGTCACCACGCACCTGGTATCTTTCCCCGCAATCAAAGATACTAGAGGAATACAGCTGCCGCCGTCGACACAAAACGTCACGCTCCGATTCTCAAGAGATGCTGCCTGACCCGGGGAGTTACTCCAGTTTTTTGTGTCTATCGGTATAAACCAGCATTTGCTTGCCAGGCCGGGCAAAATGAGTCGGCGTTTAGGTTGCCCAGCGGCACTTTGGGTGGTCATTGGCACCCGGGCAACCGCTAATTTCGAGCCCTGTATTACTTCATACAGGGGTTTAATTTGTCCTATGTCTCCCTATATCACCATCTATATCGCTGGTTTCTCTTTTCCCTGACTCTCAGTCTGAGGAAGAGTCTTGACCCGAAATGCCACCTATTCCTTTTCTCCAGGGATGCTGCCTGACCCACTGAGTTGCTCCAGCTTTTTGTGTCTTTGGTTTAAACCAGCCTCTGCAGTTCCTTCCCACACACTTCAACTTATATTTGACAGGTAAGAAAGAAGCAATTTTCATGGGATGACCGGAAATCAAAAAAGTTTGCAATTTTGATCAGTCTAGTAGCTTTTATGCTACCAGTTGAGACAGGGTGGCTGTGGCAATGATCAGCTTGCTCATTTAATGTTGTTATGCATGGGAGGTTCAGCAAGGATCCTTTTCTTGCAAGTGCAAACGGGGTTTTACAGCCACAACTGCCCCTTGTTCTGGCATCATCTTCTCTGATGACTCGCCAGTCCACAGCAGATTGCTTTAGGAAGGACAGGAAGTCCTTGAGACGGTGCAGTTTTTCGGCATGATGCATGTGCAGAGGAGTTAGGAATGGGTTAGGTTTGCTGTCCTTGAACGAGGGAAAATTGGATAGCAGTGTGTAAACTAATGTGGGGTTGAGTAGATTAATGTTTCCAATGGGCGATCAATAATCAAAAGCCAAAGGGTTGGCAGAAAAAAAACAGGTGTTGCAAGGAAATAACTGTGCAGTGATGAATAATTATAATTTGCACACGCTGCCTGCCGGAGTGACGGCCTGAAAATCAGTATTAGCCATCAAAGAGCAGTGCTAAATACTAGCAGGACACAATGCAGAGATGAGGAAGGAGACGCATTGTATGGTTCACTGGCTTATTCCTCGAAGCTGACTCGTTGAGTCAATGCCCCTTTTCTGTAAAGGGCTGTGCTATGATTCTGGCGAACACAGAGGGTCGAATGACAGGAAATTGTTCCCGACATTGGTTGTGTCATTCACATTACTTGGACTTGGTCCGGGTAAAAGTGAAATTAATTCATGACTGAAGATACTGCCCTGCCTATTTTATACATTATGATGTTGCTATTAACAGGTGTTACGGTAGCGCAGCGGCAGAATTTCTGCCTTACAGAGACCCGGGTTCGATCGTGACTACAGGTGCTGTCGGTACGGAGTTTGCACGTTCTCCCTGTGACCTATGTGGGTTCTCCCCAGATGCTCCGGTTTCCTCCCACATTCCAAAGACGTGCGGGTTTGTAGGCTAATTGGCTCAAGTAAAATTGTAAATTATCCCTGGTGTGTGTAGGACAGAGTTAGTGTGTGGGGATTGCTAGTCGGCATGGACTCGGTGGGCCGAAGGGCCTGCTTCTGCACCGTATCTCAAAAGTAGAAACAGGCAGCTCCTTTCTGTATATAAACTGGGAGCTACTGTCTCCTTGCATTATGACAGCATCTGTATTGCAGAAGTTCGTAGTGAGTCTCAAAACATTCCTAGACGTAAGTGGAAGTCCTTCTGTCTTTCTATTAATGAAACTGATTTTCACATCCCTGTGAAATCCATCAGTTTTCACTTGAATCTTTTCTCATGTTTTCTCCGGCTTTGTCTCCATTTCACCACACTAACAATGTTTGGCATCCCTCTCTTCAATCCACTAGCCATTGATGTGCTGACGTTGTTCACACTGTTTATCGACAGGAAATGTTAAATTTGAGTTGTTTAACGTAAATCATCTCTGGATTACAGTCCCTGCATTTTTCACCAAAGCTGTGGTCTACCTTTTTGAATTGAATTAAATCAAAACGGGTCTTTTGGCCCACCGAATCCATGCCGACCATCGATCACCCGTTCATACTAGTTCTGTGTTGTCCCACTTTATCCCACCCACTTGAGACAATTTACAGACTGCCAATTAACTTACAAACCCGCACGTCTTTGAGACGTGGGTGAAAACCAGAGCGCAAGAGGAAACCCACGCGGTCACAGGAAGAACGTGCAAGCTCCACACAGACAGCACCTGAGATAAGTATTGAACCCGGTCTTTGGCACTGCGAGGCAGCGGCTCTACCAGCTGCACCTAACTTAGCCACAGAGAAGGGAGTAACAGACCTCCCAACTATCCCGCTTTTGGCGGGATATTCCCGCTTTTTAGGTTCCCTTCCCGCCATCCCGATTTGTACCCTAATTATCCCGCTAAATTGTTCCTCCCGTGGTGAACACCGGCCCGCGCGAAGTGAAGGGTTGCCGGGCCCCAGTGGCCGTTGCGAGAAAGACAGAACACTGGAGTGGGTCAGTGGACCAGGCAGCATCTTTGGAGGGAATGAAGAGCAGGTCATTTCAGGTCGGGACCCTTCTTCAGACACTCTTACTGGTCCCGGTGACTATCTATCCCACAATGATACGTGGTCTCATAAATTAGGGTGTACTGATTGGGGATGATCAGCCATGATCACATTGATTGGTGGTGCTGGCTCGAAGGGCCGAATGGCCTACTCCTGCACCTATTGTCTAAACCAGACGATCTTTTTACTTCGAACAGTACAGCACCAGGACAGGCCCTTCAGCCCGCAATGTCCGTGCCGAACATAATGCCAAGAGCAACTCTTATCTGCTTGCAAATAATCCATCCCCTGCCGATCCATGTGCCCATCTAAAAGTCTCTTAAACGCCACTATCGTATCGGCCTCCACCATCACCTTGCTTTGTTCAGATTGAACAGAGCCCTTTGTGAAACCAGCCCCAGTCGGTGGAGGTGTGTGAGATCCGGTTGCTCCGGTCTCCTTCCACATCCCAAAGACGTGTGGGTGTGTCGGTAAATTAGCTGCAGTAAAAATTGTAGATTAACCCTAGTGTGTAGGATAGCGCTAGTGTGCGGGGATCGCTGGTCAGCGTGGGCTGAAGGGCCTGTTTCCATGCTGTGTCTCTAAACTAAACTAATGGCTGCAGATTAGTTAGGTGGCGAGTGATGGCAGCAGTGGAGGGTGAATTGCGGTCACAGCTGTTTTGTGTGGTACCACCCTGGGCACTGAATTCTGCCGTTCTCTCATTCTCCCACTCGCGCATCTGACAAAGGCACTTTTATTTTTGGTTACAGTGGGATGATGTCAGCGTGTCACTGTGGCTAAAATGATTACTGTGATTTATCTGCGTCGTAGCTGTGGGAATTGAATGGGACGGAGTGGGAGTGGGTGGGTTGACTGATTGGGATGTCGAGATTTAATTAGCAAGCAATGTGGTGAAATCTGAACAAAAAATACCTCCTACAGACGCGGGGACAGTTTCTGCCCAGCTGTTATCAGGCTACTGAACCATCTTCTCACCAACTAGAGAGCAGTCCTGACCTCCCATCTACCTCATTGGAGACCCTCGGACTATCTCTAATCGGATTTTACTGGACTTTACCTTGCACTGAACGTTATTCCCTTTATCCTGTATCTGTACACTGTGCACAGCTCGATTGTAATCGTGTAAGCACGCAACAAAAGCTTTTCACTGTACCACGGTACACGTGACAATAAACTAAAGTCAATTGCAGAGAAGTTGTGTTGTCCCGGAGTGGTGGGTTATTTCCAGATGTAAATGTTTCTGCAGTGGCCCGGATAACGCAGGCTGGTGGGGAGGAGGAGGAGGAGGGGAGAAGAGTGGGTGGTTGGGGGTGGAGTCGCGTTGCCTAGTGGCATTGAGGAACAGTTTGGATCTGGAAGCCCAGGAATAAACATCAGTGCTCTTGCCAGGAACCATCTGTACAATGGTCCTTTATATCAAACCCCTTATTAAACGTTCACACAGCGGAACTGCAACATCAATCACAATGGCCTGTATGGGTCCATCTGCAGCACGTCACACTCCATCAATAAAAGATTTATATCTGGCCGAGCCTATTTGTGCTTCAGACAGAAGGCTGGAAGAGGATGTGCAAGACGTCATGCGTGGAGTTCGAGAGGAAAAGAGCCATCCACAAAAATGCTGAACACTGCGAACAGCAGAGACCCTCTGCCTGGGCTCAGTGCAATGTATTAGTGCAAACCTTAGAGATGCAAGCAAATGCAGATGCTGGAATGCTGCATATAGAACATACAGTGCTGGAGTAACTCAGCGGGTCAGGCAGCATCTCTGGAGAACATGGATGAGTAACCTTTCACAGAGTGCTGGAGTAACTCAGCGGGTCAGGCAGCATCTCTGGAGAACATGGATGAGTAACCTTTCACAGAGTGCTGGAGTAACTCAGCGGGTCAGGCAGCATCTGTGGAGAACATGGATAGGTGACCTTTCACAGAGTGCTGGAGTAACTCAGCGGGTCAGGCAGCATCTGTGGAGAACATGGATAGGTGACCTTTCACAGAGTGCTGGAGTAACTCAGCGGGTCAGGCAGCATCTCTGGAGGACATGGATGGTTCAGAACCATTGTGAGACTTTAAAGATACAGCGTTGAAACTGGTCCATCAGCCCACTGAGTCCACATCGACCAGCGATCACCCCATACACTATCCCACACACCAATTTACAATTCAAAGAAGCCAATTAAACTACAAACCTGTACCCCTTTGTAGTGTGGGCATAAAGCGGAGATCCTGGTGAAAACCCATGCAGGTCACGGGGAGAACATACAAACTCCGTGCAGACAGCACCCGCAGTCAGGATTGGATCCGGGTCTCTGGCGATGTAAGGCAGCAACTCAACCCCTGTGCCACCGTGTCGCCCACTGTGTGAAAATAGTTACCCCTTAGATTCCTATTAAAGCTTTTCCCCCCCCGTAACCTTATATCGTCTATGCTCACTCGTTCTCGATTTTCCCCTACTCTTAGCAAAAGGCTATGTGTTTACCCAGTCTATTCCTCTCATGATTTTGTGAACCTCTATAAGCTCACTCCTGATCCTCCTGTGCTCCAAGCAATCAAGACACAGCGTGCTCAACCTCTCCCTGTAGCTCTGGCCCCCGAGTCCTGGCAACATCCTCGTAAGTCCTTGAAACATTTCACTCCTTGTCAAAAATCACCTCCTTCTGACCCCCCCCCCTCAAACCAAAACATGCAGCTTTTTATAGCAATAGAGACAGAGCTCACAAATGCCGGAAGACTGAAATGAAAACACAAAATGCTGGACGTACACAGGGCATCACTGGGCTGGTAGCAGGAAGTAAGGTGGCACGCTTCCAGCTTTGTCACTGGTGCTCTTTGAGCCTTGACTTCAAAAATAAAACAACAGGCGTTCACTGAAAAAAAATACATGCATTTTTGTGGTGCCTGTCCTGTCCCCGGTGAGCTAGTCAGGGAAGTGTTTTGGAAGGCTTGAAACCTGTCCACAAATACTCTTCAAGACTTTGTTGTGTGATTTTTCTATGCCCTGCTAAGAAGGTTGAGTGGGAAGACCTGTTATAATAGATAGGTGCATGGCACGCTGAGAATAGACGGATATGGATCACTTATAATCAGGTGGATAAGTTAGCCTTGACATCTTGTTTGGCACAGGCATTGTGGGCCGAAGGGCCTGCTCTCGTGCTGTACTGTTCTGTGATGGTGAGGTAGAGGTACAATGAAAATCTGGCCTGTAGCAGCATCAGAGGCACATAAGCAGGCAGGCAGACAAACGTACAAAAACAAGTTATACAGAAATCACACAAGGCAGTGAAAAGAAAAATGACAAACTGAACATTAGTGCAAAATATAATTAAAAACCTACAAGCCCATGCCTGCGCATTAGTGCCCTAAATCCATAGCGTTCTGTTGCTGAGGTAGGGTTGGGCGGATGGATTCAAGACCTGATGGTTGCAGGGAAGTATCTGTTCCTGAAGCTGGTGGTGTGGGACTTGTGGCTTCTGTACCTCCTGCCCGACGGTAGCAGTGGGAAGAGGGCACGGCCCTGATGGTGGCGATCCTTGATGGTCGATGCTTTCTGCACCTGGGGTCGAAGCTTTCTGTTAGTGGGGGGGGCTGTGCCCATGATGGGCTGAGTCTACCATTCTCCGCAGTCTCCTGCGTTCCCATGCACTGGAATTGTTGCACCAGGCCGTGATGAAACCAGTCAGGATACTTTCAAAATTCCATTTGTAAAAGTTTGCCGCAGTAGTCAGTGAGCAAAGTTTAGAAGGATGAGAGGGGCTCTCATAGAAACTTATAAGATTGTTAATGGTTTGGACACGCTAGAGGCAGGAAACATGTTCCCGATGTTGGGGGAGTCGGTGACGAGGAAACACTTTTTCTCACAGAGAGTTGTGAGTCTGTGGAATTCTCTGCCTCAG
This sequence comes from Okamejei kenojei, assembly GCA_035221665.1. NCBI lineage: Eukaryota > Metazoa > Chordata > Chondrichthyes > Rajiformes > Rajidae > Okamejei > Okamejei kenojei. The sequence continues at coordinate 4,700,523 of CM069139.1, forward strand.
AGGGCGGTGGAGGCAGGTTCTCTGGATACTTTCAAGAGAGAGCTAGATAGGGCTCTTAAAGATAGCGGAGTCAGGGGATATGGGGAGAAGGCAGGAACGGGGTACTGATTGGGCCATGATCACGTTGAGTGGCGGTGCTGGCTCGAAAGGCCGAATGGCCTACTCCTGCACCTATTGTCTATTGTCAAAGCACAAAGGGCTGGAGGAACTCAACAGATCAGACAGCATTTGTGGAGAGAATGGACAGATGATGTTTTGGGTTGGGAACCTTCTTCAGAGGAAGAGTATTCAGTGATATGCTGATTCTCTTTTTTAAAAAAAAGTAAATCCTCTGGCGAGCCATCTTTGTGATCATCTATGTGCTGAGTAGGGATGCTGGATAATGCCCAGGAACTTGAACTCTGTGGCTCAGTGGCTGCGGGAAGAACAGGCATAAAATGGATGCTGTTGCTCAGGCTTTAATAACTACAACTGCGAGATTTATGCCAGTGCCTTTGTCTTCAATTCTTTAATCCCGTTGACCTAGAATCTGGCAGCATTGCAATCTGCAGCTGAGGGATTTTCTGTTTACAAGGTTGAGAAGCTGAAGGCTAGAGACTAATTTCAGAGCAGAATTTTCAATCCAAAATTGTGGTGAGGATGGGATGAAAGGTTCAGTTTACCAAGCCTGGTGATTAAGAGGTTGGCTTTGGCAGAGCTTTAGCAGGGAGCTGGTTTTGATCCTGAGCTTCAGTGTAAAACGGGCTGCTCTTTGAAAGAAGCGAAGTTTGCTTATCTTTGCCAAGTTGGACTCTCTCTCCAAGGTTTTCCCCAGTCCATCCCAACATGTGCCCAGAGTTAGGCGGCAATTTGCTGAATCTCACTGTTACGGGTATAAATAAGTCCAAAGGCAAAGGCTGTTGGAGATAATGTCTTATCAGCTTTATAAATCTGTTGACTCCATGTCATGGAGTTATAGGCCATGGAAACAGGCCCTTTGGCCCAACTCCTCCATGCCGACCAGGATGCCCATCTACACTAATCCCAGCTTCCTGCATTTAGCCCATTTTCTTCTGAATCTTGTATTTGTTTACCTCTCCAAATGTCTTTGAAACATTGTAATTGTACTCACCTTATTGCCCACGCGGCAGCTTGTTCCGTACACCCCCCCCCCCCCCCCCCCGTTCTGTTTGTTTTGTGCCGCACATGCATTATTTATGGAATTTGTTTGGGAGTGGGCACGGCGGCGCAGCAGTAGAGTTGCTGCCTCACCGCGCCAGAGATCTGGGTTCATCCTGACCACGGGTGCTGTCTGTGTGGAGTTTGTACGCTCTCACTATGACCTCGTGGATTTACACCGGGTGCTGCGGTTTCCTCCCTAGTGTACGGAGCGATTGCTGGTCGGTGCAGACTCGATGGGCCAAAGGTCAGACCGCATTTGGAGTATTGTGAGCAGCTTTGGGCCTCACATCTGAGGAAGGATGTGTTTGCTGGCTCTAGAGGAGGTTTACAAGAATGATCCCAGGCATGAGTGGGTTAACATATGATGAGCGTATGACTGCACTGGGCCTGTACTCGCTGGAGTTTAGAAGGATGGGGGGGTGGGGGGGCTCATTGAAACTTACTGAATAGTGAAAGGCTTGGATAGAGTGGATGTGGAGAGGATGCTTCCACTAGTGTGAGAGTCTCAGACCAGAGGGCATTGCCTCAGAATTAAAGGACGTTCCTTTAGGAAGGAGATGAGGGAATTTCTTTCGTCTGAGGATGGTGAATCTGTGGAATTTATTCCCACAGAAGGCTGTGGAGGCCAAGTCAATGGATATTTTTAAGGTAGATATTGAGAGATTGGACATTGACAGTTATGGGGAGAAGGCAGGAGAATAGGAGAATGAGATGGAAAGATACTGTAGATCAACCATCATTGAATGGCGGAGTTGGCTTAATGGGCTGAATAGCCTAATTCTGCTCCTTGAACTTATGAACATGTATGATTAATTAAGTTATCCAGTCTGAAGAAGGGTCTCAACCCGAAACATTGCCTATTTCCTTCGCTCCATAGATGCTGCCTCACCCGCTGAGTTTCTCCAGCATTTTTGTCTACCTTCGATTCTCCAACATCTGCAAGTCCTTCTTAAAAATTAAGTGATCAAAGTAATCTCTCTTTATCCCACTTCAAGTGCGTTGCAGCCGAACAATTTAAGGCTGTTTATCTCTAGAAAAATTCAATTATGTGTTAATTTGAATTGAGTAATGTTGAATTAAGATCAGTGGAGTATTGCTGTTTTCTTTCAAGCACACTCAACCCTTGTAATACAAACCGTTAATGAATAGCACTTTGGTTCATCAGAAACCTATAATCTAAAGGTTAAACTTCATGGCTTGGATTAGAAACTTGCAAGCTGCAGGTTTTTTGCACATCAAGGCAAGCTTGGAAAAAAACATAAACCAAGGCTTGAGAAATGTTGTCAGAACTTCAAAAGGGGTTTGAAGTTTGTTCCTGCACATGTTGTGCTGTGTTGCTAACATTAAATTAGTTCTTCAGATTCCCAAGGTTCGGCACACCTCTCAGCGCTGTTTGCCTTTTGATCTCTGTAGTTGCTGGTCTCCAATTTGTCATGGAAATCCTCGAGTTGTAGAGGAGTGGTGTCTGTAGCAGCTGGCAGTATCAATGTGGAAGAGTGTCCAGAGGCTCTAATTGTCACATGTACCGCCACAGCACAATGACATTGTTGCACAGAGCCCTAGTGAGACCACACCTGGAGTATTGTGTGGGAAGTTTTGGTCCCCTCATTTGAGGAAGGACGTTCTTGCTATTGAGGGAGTGCAGCGTAGGTTCACCAGGTTAATTGAGAATGGAGCGGCTAAGCTTGTATACTTTAGAAATTTAGAAGGATGAGAGGGTATCTTATTGAAACATATAAGATTATTAAAGGTATGGACATGCTAGAGGCAGGAAGCATGTTCGGGGAGTCCAGAACCAGGGGCCACAGTTTAAGAATAAGGGGTAAGGCATTTAGAACGGAGATAAGGAAACACTTTTTCACACAGAGAGTTGTGAGTCTGTGGAATTCTCTGCCTCAGAGGGCAGTGGAGGCCATTTCTCTAGATACTTTCAAGAGAGAGCTTGATAGGGTTCTTAAAGATAGCGGAGTCAGGGGTATGGGGAGAAGGCAGAAACGGGGCGCTGATTGTGGATGATCAGCCATGATCACATTGAATGGCGGTGCTGGCTCGAAGGGCCGAATGGCCTACTTCTGTGCCTATTGTCTATTGACACCCAACCACAATCAGTCTGAAGAGGGGTTCTGACCCTAAACATCACCTATCCACATTCTCCAGTCTGCTTCACTCCAGCACTTTGTATATTTGATTATAAACCAGCATCTGCAGTTCCACGCGTCACCATAAATATACGAAGTTAGACAGAAGAACTGGAGAAACTCGGCGGGTGAGGCAGCCTCTATGGAGCGAAGGATAGGTGATGTTTTGGGTCTTCGGTTTTTCCAGCATCTGCAGTTCTTTCTTAACTTCTTTCTCCCTCAGACCACTGAACCAGCCTGTAATCGCTTGGCTGCGCACAGAATGGTGTGCGTGACTCTGTATACCGTGCATACAAGACTGGTGTTCGTTTCAAAGATGACTGTTGACTTGCTGGACGGGAAGTGTTGCACAGTCACTCTTTGGCACAGCTTCCTTATCTCCAGCTGTTCCTCATGGCTCCATGATCTCATCCTTTACCTAATCACTCACGTTGGACAATTTATTACCGGCAATTGCAAACCTTGATTGCAGATAAGACCTGGTTGCTGTGGGCAGGCAGGGCTTTGTGTTGGTGTTTGATGAGGTGATTTGTATCTGTACTCCTGCACGTAGCTCTGTAGTTCCACAGGAACGTGGGACTGTGACGATCTCTCGTTGCCTGGTAAGACTTCCACTCCTGTGCCTGTTCAAACACTGGAGACGCATTAAAACTGAAGCCACTTGTTATCTAAATAGTTCAGTGCAGAAATATGGTGAAATATGCTGTTAATCATCCACCAGATGAGACTTTAAAATGTGTACGTGGATATGCAGCAAATGGAGGTATGTGGATTACGTGTAGGCCGAGGAGATTAGTTTAATTTTGTTCGAGATGCAGCATGGATTCAGGCCCTTCGGCCCACCGAGGGCACTCCAACCATCGATCACCCGTTCACACAAGTTCTATGTTATCCCACTTTCTCATCCTCTCCCTACACACTAGGGGTAATTTACAGAGGGCCAATTGACCTACAAATGTGGGAGAAAACCGGAGCACCCGGAGGAAACCCACGTGGTCACAGGAAGAACGTGCAAACTCCACACACACACACAGGCAGCAGCTCCACCTGCTGCACCACTGTGCCGCCCATGTTCGGGTTCATGTTTGCCAGACACATCGTGGGCCGAAGGACATGTTCGTATGTTGTGTTGTTTTACGTTCTATGTCCCAAGAAAGTTTCCTAAATAGAGTAGCAATAACTGGAGCAATGTTCTTCTGACGCAGGCTGAGCGAGATAGATTTGATTTTATGGAACACTGGCTCAGACATTTGCCACGCCTCATTGCCAGTGTGTGCTCAGGGGGATGGTCTCCACGGACACACCTGATGCATTATCCAGAGCTCCATTAACTCCACAAGCTGGGAACAAGCCGCTTGGCTCAACAGATCTATGCTGGTGTCCGTGCCCTATTTCATGGGGGCAGGAGAGGCAAAGCTACTGCTCAGAAGGCACATCAACACCTCTGCTTCCTCACAAAGCTAAGGAAGCTTGGCATGTCTCCAATGACTCCTACCAACTTGTAGAGATGTGCAGTAGAGCGCATCCTATCGGGATGCATCACAGTTTGGTTTGGTACCAGATCTCATCTTAAGAAGGGTTCGGACCCGAAACATCGCCATCCTTTTTCTCCAGAGATGCTGCCTGACCCCCTGAGTTACTCCAGCACTTTGTGTCTGTCTTTGGTATAAACCAGCATTTGCAGTTCCTTCCTACACGTAATCAAGGACATTTCCTCATCCCTCCTCCTCCTCCCCGCTTCCATCAGTCAGAACGTACAAAAACACGACAGCGTGGGTCACCAGATTGAAGAACAACTTCTTTCCTGCTGTTATCATACTTCTGAAAGGTCTGCTCATAAGCTAAGAGTATAGTCCCGATTTCCCAGTCTACCTCACTGAAGCTTTTGCATTTATTTATTACCTGCACTTTCTCTGTAACTGTAACACTATAATACTGTAACTATATTCTGCAAGGTGGTATTTTTCTCTTTGAACTCTTGTTTTGCTTGTGAGGGCTTGATTGTACTTGTGCAGTCTGATTTGACTGGATAGCAGGCAAATAAAGTTTTTCCAGTCTGAAGAAGGGTCTCGACCCGAAACGCCACCCATTCCTCATCTCCAGAGATGCTGCCTGTCCCGCTGAGTGACTCCAGCTTTTTGTGTCTGTCTTCGATTGAAACCAGCATCTGCTGTTCCTTCCTAAACAAAGTTTTTCACTGTTTCTCAGTACATGTGACAAAAATAAACCAAAAAAATCAATACCAATGCCCCTGGAGCTGGTTTACTGTGCAAATAGCTTATCTGTGACCTGACACCAGATGCTGACCTTTTCCCCACCATTCCCTTAAAACCTTGGTTAATAATCTAGCGATGTATTAACATTCTCCCATCAATGCATCCTGCTAGCCTGCTCTCCCAAGTGAGTAATCTTGCTTCCCCTTAAATGCTTTTAAGTTGTTTAATTGAGATGTACTGTCAATTGAAGGAAGGCCGGCGAGCCCCCAGTGAGCCAAAGAAACGCTTCAAGGACAACATCAAGAACAGTCTGAAGAAATTCTACATCACATCGAGCAGGAAGGAGCTGCTCGATGTGATGTGGAAGGAGCTGCACATCACAAAACGGAACTACGCCGTGTCGTAGAGACAGAGCGACAGCACCGTAAGGAGAGGGAGAAGGGGGCTCGACGACTACCGACCACCGCCCGTCTCCACTGCCCACGTTGCACCAAGGTGCGTGGATCACGGATCAGCCTCTACAGACATCTGCAGACCCACAAGTGGACGACCCTGTGGAGAGGAGAGGACAGTCATACTCGTTTCGAGTGACCGCCGATGATGATCATCTGTTCCTCCCACGTCTTGCATTTGGCAGCAGGATCGTGGCTAGCTGTGATGCTTTCTGCAGGCGGCCAGCTGCAGAATGGTGATTGCTGACATCTCCAATACTTACCAGTCTGTTGGGAGTGCTCCCTAACAGTTAACACTAAATGAAAACTCTTTTAACGTCTTTTCCAAAGTGCGTGTGTGGGACGGCAGGCAATGCTTGGCTTATGAGGGTGCGATGCGGCTCTTCCTGATCAGCTGGCTAGTAGTGCAAGGCAGGCCGTCTTCAGGAGCCAGGCAGCATTGCGAAAGATAGACACACAATGCTGGAGTATCTCAGTGGGTCAGATACTTTCTCCAGAGATGCTGCCTGTCCCGCTGAGTTACTCCAGCATTTTGCGTCTATCTTTGGTATAAACCAGCGTCTGCAGTTCATTTTTATTACAGCATTATGAAATGTTGTCCTTGGTTGATTGGTTAATTGTCTTAAGAATGAAGAGCTGGTACCTTCGATTAAAGGACAAAGCCTAGGTGCCATGGTAATGTTAAACTGATGTGTTGAAGCATTGCCCATTAATGGTAGGTTCACAGAATAGTTCCTGGACTATGTATTCCATGGAGCATATATGGATAGGAAAGGTTTAGAGGACTACTATGGGACTAGCACAGTATGCAAACCTGTCAGCATAAACTTCTCTCCAGAGATGCTGCCTGTCCCACTGAGTTACTCCAGCATTTTGTGTCTATCTTTGGCATAAACAAGGTATTGGCTTATGAGGGTGTCACGTATATCGAGGTCCGGTGAAAAGCCTTGCTTGCATGCTATCCAGTAACATCATACTATACACGAGTACAACCAAGCCAGACATGTACAACAGCTACTGCAAAGAGAGAGATACCGGAGTGCACACACATGGACACTGGGGACTGGACTTCACTGCACTTGATCTTGCACTAAACATTATTCCCTTTATTCTCTTTATCCTATATCTGTATACTGTGAGAGGCTCAATTGTAATCGTGTATAATCCTTCCGCTGACTGGATAGCACGCAACAAAAAAGCTTTTCACTGCATCTTGGTCAACGTGACAAACTAAACTAAAACATGCAAACTCCACACAGTCACACCTGAGGTCAGGATCGAACCCGGGTCTCTGGCGCTAAGAGGCAGCAGCTCGACCGGCACACCAGCCCCAGAAGGTCTCCTCTGGAAACCATGGATGTTGCTGATAATCGGAGCTTTATAACTTAAGTAATTGGAGCTGTATAACGTAAGATTGGGAGATTATTCTTGAGTATATCTGACTTGGAGCTGAGGTAAGTGATTGGGATTCAGTGCACTGTGTAGCTGAATGTTGGACTGGGCTTGAGTAGCTGAACGTTCTTCTGATAGTCGTTCACAGTACATCGTGTCCTGCAAGTGCGGTGTAATAAACACTTATTGTTTGTTGTTGAAAGAACGTGGTGCATTATGAGAATAACAATCAGTTACTGATGGTTACGCAATAAGCTGGAGAAACTCAGCGGGTGCAGCAGCATCTAAGGAGCGAAGGAGATAGGCGACGTTTCGGGTCGAGACCCCGAAATGTCGCCTATCTCCTTCGCTCCTTAGATGCTGCTGCACCCGCTGAGTTTCTCCAGCTTTTTGTGTAACCCTCGATTCTCCAGCATCTGCAGTTCCTTCTTTAACAATCAGTTACTGATTACTGGCCGTTCCGATGTCTTCCAGTTAATTGTCGCTGAGTTGGAAATACAAAGGTTAGGGGTTATGTTGCAAGTTTATAGAATGCTGATCAGATTCTGCGATTCAGCTCACCGCACTATAGGATGGATGTGGTTATGCTTGAGAAAGTGAAGAGGATTTTCATCAGCTTGTTGCCTGAGTTAGAGCACTTTAGTTAAGGGGATAGATAGGTCGTGGGCTGTGTTTGTTTTCCCTGCAGTGAACGAGGCTGAGATTTGACCAGAGAGAGAGAGAGGGATGCAAATTTATCAGAGGCGTAGAATGGGTGATCAATATCTTTACTCCATGATAGTGGTGCAGCGGTAGAGTTGCTGCCTTGTAAGGCCTAAGACCCGGGTTTGATCCTGACAGAGTCGGTGCTCTCTGCATGTGACCTTGTGGGTTTTCTCCGGGTGCTCTGATTTCCCCCCCACATTCCAAAGATGTGCAGGTTTGTAGGTAAATGGTCCCTAGTGTATAGGACAGAGCTAGTGTCCGGGTGATCACTGGCTGGCGTGGACTCAGTGGGCCGAAGAGCCCGTTTCAGTGGTCTATCTCTAAGGTATCAAAAACACGAGGGCATACGTTTAAATTCAATGTTATTTTTTATTGTCACATGTACCAGATACAGTGAAATATATTTTGGCTAGCCAATGGTGTTAGCTAGCTAACGTTCACTAACGTTAACCAAAGGTCACCTCAGCCAGACAAAGGTCACGGCGGCCGGCCAGAGGTCAGCCCGACCAGAGGTAAACCCAACCAGCCAACATACACTTTGTGCCAGATTTAAGCTCTTCGATTTTCAACAGGCTTTTCTTTAGATAGAAAAAGTTCATTAAAATCAATAATGTAATGATCTCATTGCTGGACATGGCTTCTTATTGCACACTGTAGACGGAGACGGTTGAATTGACTTTTTTTTGTGCAGGGTTTCCCAGTTGCTCTGGGTGGATGAGGTTGCCCATGGCTTTATAGTCCAATGGTTTCTTTATTATAGACAATAGATGCACCTTGGAGCCAGCACCGCCATTCGATGTGATCACGGCTGATCATCCACAATCAGTACCCCGTTCCTGCCTTCTCCCCATATCCCCTGACTCCGCTATCTTTAAGAGCCTTATCTAGCTCTCTCTTGAAAGTATCCAGAGAACCGGCCTCCACCGCCCTCTACGGCAAAGAATTCCACAGACTCACGACTCTCTGTGTGAAAATGTGTTTCCTCGTCTCCGTTCTAAATGGCTTACTTATTCTTAAACTGTGATCCTTGGTTCTGGGCTCCCCCAACATCGGGAACATGTTTCCTGCCTCTAGCGTGTCCAAACCCTTAATAATTTTGTATGTTTCAATGAGATCCCCTCTCATCCTTGTAAACTCCAGAGTGTACAAGCCTAGCCGTTCCATTCACTCAGCATATGACAGTCCTGCCATCCCAGGAATTATCATGTGCAACTGGTTCAGTGAAGTACACTTTTTGCATATAGCTCAGCAACACTATCCCTGTTCGCAAGCACAATGGCTCCCAGTCAGTACAGTATACGCAGAAAAGCCCACCTACGTAGCATTCCTACGTAGAAATCCCCTTGCGCCTTGTTGGTTTCCACCCTCTCGCTCCCTTCCATCAGAGTTATGCAATTGAAAATATTTTTCCCTTCCGAGTGAATCGTGATTGGAAAAAAAACATCCCTCTCTTGTTTTCTTTCAATGTGCACATCCAGCCAGGTATTTCCTGGTTCCTCTGCTGTGAAAGAACATTACAAATAGGAGCTGGAGTAGTAACACACTTGGGGCAGCACTGCCTCTTAATGCAGGGTCATGGTTGAACTGTTGTTAAACTGAGTTATTTTGTCAATCTAAAGTCAACTTGACTCAAACACTTCCTCACTGTGTAGGAAAGAACTGCAGATGCTGGTTAAATTGAAGGTAGACAAAAATGCTGGAGAAACTCAGTGCTGAGGCAGCATCTATGGAGCGAAGGAAATAGGTGATGTTTCGGGTCGAGACCCTTTTTCAGGCTGATAGACTGATAGAGCTGGGAAGGGGAGGGGAAAGAGGGAGAACACAAGGACTACCTGAAATTGGAGGTCAATGTTCATACCGCTGGGGTGTAAACTACCCAAGCGAAATATGAGGTGGGCCTCACTCTGGCCATAGAGGAGGCCCAGGACAGAATGGTCAGATTGGGAATGGGAGGGGGAGTTGAAGTGCTGAGCCACCGGGAGATCAGGTTAGTTATTACGAATCGAGCGGAGTAGTTGGGGGAAGCGATGGCCAAGCCTACACTTGGTCTCACCGATGTAGAGCAGCTGACACCTAGAGCAGCGGATGCAATAGATGAGGTTGGAGGAGGTGCAGAATTCCTTCTCTCCATAAATGCTGCCTCATGGTTGAACTGTGGCTCAAAGGTACTGCCTGTTTCTTTGAGTCCCCGATGTGTCCAAAATCCATCCACGTAGCTATAATATGTTCATTGCTTCAGCCTCCAGAGCAACTCCCTGTGGTGACAAATTGCAAAGATTTGTGACTTTGCAGATGCTCCTTAAGTCCGTGCAGCAGGTACTGTTTGCCAGTTGCAAGTAGAGGGGATGTTTTTCTCTGCCTTGTTATCTGTTTTATCAGTAGAAAGGAACTGCAGATACTAGTTTACACCAAACATTGATACAGTGCTGAAATAACTCAGCGGGTCAGGTGCGTCTCTGGAGAAAAAGGGTGGGTGAAGTTTCGGGTGGAAGTGCTTCTTCAGAGTCCAGTCACTTTGTTACTTGTGTTACTTCAGCACTTTGCCGAGTTATGGGCCTGTCCCACTTAGGCTGTCGCCACATGGTCGCCTGTAGGGTCGTGAGGCGTCGCCTCAGTCGCCCAAACAGTTGTAGTGTCTTTCTGGTCGCCGCTGTTGAAACATGTTGAAACATTTTCTGAGACAATCAGCAACAGTGGGTTTGACACTAATGAGCGTAGCTTGACTTCTCCTGACGTATGTGCTGTCATAGTTGTCTCCAGGTTAATGTAGGTTGCGCCAGGTGAGCTTAGGTTGCGCCAGGTGACGTAGGTTGTCGCTGGTGCTGACTTAGTTTTTTGTTGTTGTTAATGATTCTATTTCAAATTTTATGTCGGGGGGGTGGGGGTGTCCAGTTGCCGTTTTTTCAGCGACCTGCTACGACTATGATAGTCGCCTAAAAATAGCCTACGTGGGACAGGCCCATTACTCCGGCACTATCTGTTATTTCTGCTGTGCTGCTGCAAGTAAAGGGCCTGTCCCACTTTCGCGACCTAATTCACGACCTCTGCCGAGTTTGCCTTTGACTCGTACTCACAGCATGGTCGTCGGAGGTCGTAGGTCTATCGTAACAGGTCGTGATGCTAGTCGTAGGTACTCGTGGCATCAAGTAGGTCGGGGCGTTTTTATAGCGTGATGAAAAATGTCCACGAGTAAAAAAGGTCACAAATTAGGTTGTGAAAGTGGGACAGGCCCTTAAAAATGTCATCGTTCCGATTGGGAACATATGACAATGACACCCTCTGTGAAACTTCATGGCATGTGGCAAAGAACTGGTTGTGAGTTGATTCAAGAGAGTTTATTGCCGTGTGTCCCTGATAGGACAATGAAATTCTTGCTTTGCTTCAGCACTACAGAACATAGTAGGCAATGACTACTATGCCTACAAGTTGCCGACCCAGTAACAGCGCAGAGGCGGGAGGGCAGAGGTGAAGATGATTTCTGGTGTGTGTTCAACCTGCTGCTGCCCTGAATCTCCAAAGCAATGAACAACAAATGACTTTCAAAGCAATTAAAATGTTCCTTGGTGACAAATTCTGCTCAGCCTATGGAGTGTGAGGAAGGGCTCATCTCGGGCTTGCATTGGGAAGGTGTTATCCTCAACACAATTATCCCTTCCTGTAAGGCTCCCTTCACAAGCTGACAATTGATTCCTCTTTCTGTCTGCACAGATGTTTAGTGTACGTACAAAGTGATGCCGAACTGTAGATGTTATCACTCTGCTGGGGGCAGCCAGAACAGGCAAGGTGATTAGCTGTGATTTTTGACAGCAATTAACCTCTGGTACTAAAACAAGATTCATAAATGATCATGGCAGCAGCTTTCTGGCCTTTGCAAAGGCCAAGTCCATACTTCCATCTGTTTGTGTTATTCCAGTTGGGGTTCTGGACTCTTGGAACAAGCGCTGTGTGTGTGTGCGTGCGTTTCTTCACGTATTTAATCTCTGCAACTCCTGCACAATGTGTGCTCACCTCTTGTGAGGAGTGAGCGGGCCAATGTGTGGACCGGCTTGGTTGAGGGATCTGAGGCAGTCTCTGGACTGTAGCCATTAGTCTGCTGGAACAGTGTCGCTAGTTCCGTCTTCTCAGCTCTGATGTTCCCCTGGCAGTGAAACAAGCTACTTTTGTTTAACACCCCACTGACCCCCTGATTTCCCCCCCCCCCCCCCCCCCCCCCCCTCTATTTTGAATACATTTCCGTCCATGTGTCTCACGGCAGGAAGAACAATGACTTCTTTGCTGTTAGTGATGTTCCCAGGAACTTTGCAGCTTTAGATATGCTTCCCCATTGTGAGTGTGGGCATTTGTTGCCCACCCCCAGCTGTCTTATGAAGTTCGCCTTGCACTTTGCAAACCTCAGTGGAACGTGGACAGGTTATAGAGTCTTAAAGATGTCAGGCCCTTCGGCCCATCCAATCTGTGCTAACTATCAAATATTTTAGTATATTAACGATTTAAACGAGGGAATTAAATGTGACATCTCCAAGTTTGCGGATGACACAAAGCTGGGTGGCAGTGTGGGCTGCGATGAGGATGCTATGAGGCTGCAGGGTGACTTGGATAGGTTGGGTGAGTGGACAGATGCATGGAACATGCAATATAATGTGGATAAATGTGAGGTTATCCACTTTGGTGGCAAGAACAGGAAGGCCGATTATTAGCTGAATGGTGTCAGATTAGGAGAAGGGGAGGTGCAACGAGACTTGAGTGCGCTTGTACATCAGTCACTGAAAGTAAACATGCAGGTACAGCAGGCAGTGAAGCAAGTTGGCCTTCATTGCGAGAGGATTTGAGTTAAGGAGCAAGGAGGTCCTACTGCAGTTGTACAGGGTCCTGGTGAGACCGCACCAGGAGTATTGTGTGCAGTTTTGGTCTCCTAATTTGAGGAAGGATATTATTGTTATTGAGGGAGTGCAGCGTAGGTTCACAAGGTTAATTCCCGGGATGGTTGGACTGACATATGATGTAACAATGGGTCGACTGGGCTTGTATTCACTGACATTTAGAAGGATGAGAGAGGATCTTACAGATAGAAATATAAAACTCTTAAAAGATTGGACAGGCTAGATGCAGGAAAAATGTTCCCGATGTTGGGGGGAGTCCAGAACCAGGGGTCACAGTTTAAGAATAAGGGGTAGGCCATTTCGGACTGAGATGAGGACATTTTTTTTCACCCAGAGTTGTGAGTCTGTGTAATTCTCTGCCACAGAAGGCAGTGGAGGCCAATTCACTGGATGTTTTCAAGATAGAGTTAGATATAGCTCTTAGGACTAAAGGAATCAAGGGATATGGGGGAAAAGCAGGAACGGGGTACTGATTGGGGATGATCCGCCATGATCACATTGAATGGCGGTGCTGGCTCAAAGGGCCGAATGGCCTACTGCACCTATTTTTCTATCTTTCTAATCCCTGCTCATTCTCCACGAATTGCTGTCCCCTCCCCCCAGATTCTACCACCCAGGTAGTCGGGACAATAAACTGACCAACCTGCACATGTTTGGGATATGAGTGGAAGCCAGAGCACCCAAGCATTCAAGACAACTGTGGGGGCCAAGTCATTGGGTATTTTTAAAGCAGCAATTGACAAGCTCTTGATTAGAAACATAGTCAATAGGTGCTGGAGTAGGCCATTCGGCCTTTCGAGCCAGGACCACCATTCAATATGATCATGGCTGATCATCCCCAATCAGTACCCCGCTCCTGCATTCTCCCCATATCCCTTGGTTCCGTTAGTCCTAAGAGCTATATCTATCTCTCTCTTGAATACATTTGTACGGGTGTCAAGGGTTATGGGGAGAAGACGGGAGAATGGGGTTGAGAGGGAAAGATAGATCAGCCGTGATTGAATGGTGGAGCGGACTTAATGGGCTGAATGGCCTAATTCTGATCCTATACTTAGGACCTAATTCCTAGTCCATTTACACTAGCACTATCATAAACACTAGGAACGATTTACAATATATTTAAAAAAAAATTGAAACCAATTAAGCTTACAAACCTGTACGATTTTGGAGTGTGAAAGGAAACCGGAGCACCCGGAGAAAACCCCCGCGGTCTCAGGGAGAAGGTACAATCTCCGTACAGACGTCATCAACCGTCAGGATCAAACCTGTGTCTCTGGCTCTGTGAGGCAGCAACTCTACCGCTGCACCACCCTGCCGGTCCTGATCTCATTGGATAGCATGCAAACAAAAGTTTTTCACTGTATCTCAGTACACATGACAATAATATAGCAATACCATTTTTACAGTTTAAAACCCAAACTGTGTTTTTCATTTTATATAAATACTACTCTTTGTTGGAAAGTCCTAGTGAGACCACACCTGCAGTATTGTGTGCAGTTTTGGTCCCCTAATTTGAGGAAAGACATTCTTGCTATTGAGGGAGTGCAGCGATTGTGCTTGTGAACAGGGATAGTGTTGCTGAGCTGTATGCAAAAAGTGTACTTCACTGAACCAGTTGCACATAATAATTCCCGGGATGGCGGGACTGTCATATGCTGCGAGAATGGAACGGCTGGGCATCAGAGGGGATCTTGGACATCTAAGGGGATCTAAGGGGATCTTGGATCTAAGGACATCTTTCAAATGTCATTAGGCTATGACAGAAATATTTCAAATGTCATTAGAAACGGGAATAGTGCCGGAGGATTGGCGTACTGCGCATGTTGTTCCATTGTTTAAAAAGGGTTCAAAGAATAAACCTAGCAATTATAGACCTATTAGTTTGACGTCAGTGGTGGGCAAATTAATGGAAAGGATACTTAGAGATAATATATATAAGCATCTAGATAAACAGGGTCTGATCAGGAACAGTCAACATGGATTTGTGCCTGGAAGGTCATGTTTGACAAACCTTCTTGAATTTTTTGAAGCGGTAACTAGGGAAATTGATGAGGGTAAAGCAGTGGATGTTGTCTATATGGATTTCAGTAAGGCCTTTGACAAGGTTCCCCATGGAAGGTTGGTTAAGAAGGTTCAATCTTTGGGTGTTAATGGCGGAGTAGCAAGATGGATTCAACAGTGGCTGAATGGGAGATGTCAGAGAGTAATGGTGGATGGCTGTTTGTCAGGTTGGAAGCCGGTGACCAGTGGGGTGCCTCAGGGATCTGTGTTGGGTCCACTGTTGTTTGTCATGTACATCAATGATCTGGATGATGGGGTGGAAAATTGGATAAGTAAGTATGCAGATGATACGAAGATAGGTGGCGTTGTGGATAATGAAGTAGATTTTCAAAGTCTACAGAGAGATTTGGGCCTTTTGGAAAAGTTGGCTGAAAGATGGCAGATGGAGTTTAATGCTGTTAAGTGTGAAGTGCTACATCTTGGCAGGACAAATCAAAATAGGAAGTACATGGTAAATGGTAGGGAATTGAGGAATGCTGTGGAACAGAGGGATCTAGGAATAACTGTGCATAGTTCCCTGAAGGTGGAATCGCATGTAGATAGGGTGGTAAAGAAAGCCTTTGGTGTGCTGGCCTTTATAAATCAGAGCATTGAATATAGGAGTAGGGAAGTAATGTTAAAATTGTACAAGGCATTGGTAAGACCAATTCTGGAGTATGGTGTACAATTTTGGTCACCTAGTTATAGGAAGGATGTCAACAAAATAGAGAGAGTACAGAGGAGATTTACTAGAATGTTGCCAGGGTTCCAGCAACTATGTTACAGAGAAAGGTTGAACAAGTTAGGTCTTTATTCTTTGGAGCGCAGAAGGTTAAGGGGGGACTTGATTGAGGTCTTTAAAATGATGAAAGGGATAGACAGAGTTGACGTGGATAAGCTTTTCCCATTGAGGGTAGGGAAGATTCAAACAAGAGGGCATGACATGAGAATCAAGGGACAGAGGTTTTGGGGTAACGTGAGGGGGAACTTCTTTACTCAGAGGGTGGTGGCTGTGTGGAATGAGCATCCAGCAGAAGTGGTGGAGGCAGGATCGATTTTAACATTTAAGAGTAAAGTGGATAGGTATATGGATGTGAAGGGAATGGAGGGGTATGGTCTGAGTGCAGGTAGATGGGACTAGGGGAAAACAAATGGTCGGCACGGACTGGAAGGGCCGAGAGGGCCTGTTTCCGTGCTGTAATTGTTATATGGTTATATGTTATATGGTTATATCTTATTGAAACATATAAGATTATTAACGGTTTGGACACAATAGAGACAGGAAACATGTTCCCGATGTTGGGGGAGTCCAGAACCAGGGGCCACAGTTTAAGACTAAGGGGTCTATTTAGAACGGAGATGAGGAAACACTTTTTCTCACAGACAGTTGTGAGTCTGTGGAATTCTCTACCTCAGAGGGCGGTGGAGGCCGGTTCTCTGGATGCTTTCAAGAGAGAGCTAGATAGGGCTGTTAAAGATAGCGGTGTCAGGGGATATGGGGAGAAGGCAGGAACGGGGTACTGATTGGGGATGATCAGCCATGATTATATTGAATGGCGGTGCTGGCTCGAAGGGCCGAATGGCCTACTCCTGCACCTGTTGTCTATTGATGTGGACAGTAGCACTGTGACAACGAGATGCATAGAAGAAGTCATCTACTGCTCCAGTACCTGGAATTATGAGAGCTGTGTGGGGTTGGCTGTGGGAGGCACAGCATTAAACAAACATTGGAAACAGGATGAAAGGCTGATTATTTGAAATTGTTGGATTTGGATACTATCTTGTGATGCAGCAAGTTAAACAAAAACAAGGTTGATACAAACGACGGTTAAACAAAAAGCTGGAGAAACTCAGCGGGTGCAGCAGCATCTAAGGAGCGAAGGAGATAGGCGACGTTTCGGGTCGAGACCCTTCTTACAAACGACATTGTTTCTTCACACATTCCCAGAGTATAAACCAAAACCAATACCAAGAATGATGGGAAAAAAAGACACAAATCTTGTTGGATCAGGCAGCATCTCTGGAGAACATGGTGGTGACTTTTCAGGCGGGAGTCTTCTCCAGTACAATTGTGGTGGGAGGGAGAAACACAATCAGACGTCTCGACACGAAACGTCACCTATCCATGTTCTCCACAGATGCTGCCTGACCCGCTGAGTTACTCCAGCACTCTGTGAAACGTCACCTATCCATGTTCTCCACAGATGCTGCCTGACCCGCTGAGTTACTCCAGCAGTTTGTGTCGACATTTGTAAACCGGCATCTGCTGTTCATTGTATTTCCAAGATTGAGAAGATTTATTGCTTCAATGAAAGTGCATTTTATCTTTGGAATCGGAAGATGACTCTAAAGTCCCAGGGACTTCCTCCCCTTCAGTCTGAAGAACGGCTGCCAGAAGGGCCATCGCCTGTCTATTCCATCCACAGATGCTGCCTGAGCTGCTGATTTTCCACCAGCACTTTGTAATCTGCTCAACGTTCTCTGTCCATTCACACACTCAAGGCTTTGGCAGCAAGAGTAAAACAGCATGTGAGGGCACCTCGTATTTCACTTGGGCAGCTTACAACCCAGCGGTATGAACGTTGATTTCTCTCATTTCAAGTAACCCCTGCATTTCCTACCTCTCTTAGTCATCCTGCCTGTTCCACTGTTTGCATCCGTATATCCCTTTGTTATCACACAGCTAACAATGCAAAAGCATTTCACTCGTAACTATTAACTATGACCAAACTGAAACTGAACTGCAGCACTATATTCCTTTTTTCCAGAGATGCTGCCTGAGCGAGAGAGAGTTAGATAGAGCTCGTAAAGATAGCAGATACAAGGCATATGGGGAGAAGGCAGGAATGGGGTACTGATTGGGGATGATCAGCCATGATCATAGTGATCGGTGCTGGCTCGAAGGGCCAGATGGCCTATCCCTACATGTAATTTTGTACTGTGCCGCTGAGTTACTCCAATACTTTATGTCTATCTTCTGTGAGGGGTAAACGCAGATCAACGCTAGGCGCTGGCGACCTCACAGTGCACTGGACAACCTGAAGCTCCCACCCCCACCTCTCTCCCTTCCCTCTGACAATGCAGGAGCACCCACCCGTCTGACTCCAAGCCAGGCCATAGAGCGGGTGCTGTAATTACAAATGAAGGGCTCCATGCTAATTGTCCCTGCTGAGTCCTCATTTGTGTTTCTGTTGTGGTTCAGTCTTTATCTGTGGTGCGTGAAGAACAGTGAATGTGAAGTCTCTTTTTACATTACAGATGGTGCCTTCTGGCTGGGCTTGATCAAAGAATGGATTCCAATTAGGCCATTCAAGGGGAATGAAGGGAGCCTCTCAAAGATAAAAGCACCTTGTATTTTTTTAATTATTATAATGAGTTGTGCTGCTGGAGGAGCAGAATAACCATGCTGCAAGCCTGTGGAATTTTACAAGCCTGTGGTATTTAGTCTTGTTGACAGTGCAGTGTCAAAGGAGGGTCCACACCCCTGCACCTCAGGCTGTGCCTAATTGTACTATTTGTATTGGACCATCTCCCCCCCCCCCCCCCACCCCACCCCACCCCCCCGGCGGCCATTTTACCTGCTTTTTGTTAGTTCTCGATGTTGTTTTTAAAATTTACAACACCATTCCCTCTCCCCCTCCACAACCCTAATCACCCTACCAGTTCCACTGCTTGCTGCCCTGTATCTCATAAGCGATAGAAGAAGAATTAGGCCATTCGGCCCATCAAGTCTACGTCGCCATTCAATCATGGCCGATCTGTCTCTCCCACCTAACCCCATTCTCCTGCCTTCTCCCCATAACCCCTGACACCCACACTAATCAAGAAGCTATCTATGTAAGAAGGAACTGCAGATGCTGGTTTAAACCAAAGATAGACACAAAAAAGCTGGAGTAACTCGGCGGGACAGGCAGCATCTCTGGAGAGAAGGAATGGATGAGGTTTCGGGTCGAGACCCTTCTACAGTCCAATAGAGACCCAGCCTACTCAACTTCTCTCTATAGCTCACACCCTCTAGTCCTGGCAACATACTCGTTAATCTTTTCTGAGCCCTTTCAAGCTTGACAATATCTTTCCGATAACATGGTGCCCAGAGAGAGAGGGAAAGCAAGGGTTACTTGAAGTTTGAGAAGTCAATGTTCATACTGCTGGGGTGAACTCCCCAAGCGAAATATGAGGCGCTGGGCCTCAGGTACATCTGCAGACGTTGGTAAGTCACTGGAGACATGCTGAAGACTTAAGGGCCTGTCCCACTTTATTGGCGACTGTCGGCATCATTGACTAACGTATCAGGTCACCGAAAAAGTCGTGGCGTGATGACGTATCAAGTGTTGCCACATTTATTTGTCGCCGCTGGATTTTGATATGATCAAAATCTTTTGGCGACCCTGATACGTCAGTCAATGAAAAAGTGGCCAAGTGGGACAGGCCCTTTAAAGTCCAATATTAATTAATTGTCACATGTACTTGGAACAGAAGAGTTAAATTCTTACTCGTTGCAGCTTTTGCAGGCATATTAATGCAACAACGCAACATTAAATATATAATAAACTAATATGATACATCATCGGTGACACTAGGTAACCAGATTACAGAAACAGCAATCATTAGACAAGGCCTGTGTAGGAAGGAATGCAATGCTGGTTTACACCGAAGATGGACACAAAATGCTCAGCGGGACAGGCAGCATCTCTGGAGAAAAGGAATAGGTGGCGTATCGGGTTGAGACCCTTCATCAGACTGAGAGTCAGGGAGGATGATACTAGATGTATGGGAAGGTATAGAACAAAGCAGAGCTTGCGTCCATGACTCAGAAATGGTGGAGCCCACAATGGTCCATTGTTGGCTGGGGATGAGGTGATAACAAAGAGATACAAACGGGGAAATTAGCAAGAGGACTAGGGTGGGGGAAGGATGGAGAGGGAGGGACTGCAAGGTTACTTGAAGTTAGAGAAGTCAATGTTCATACCGCTGGGGTGTAAGCTGCCCAAGCCAGATATGAGGTGCTGTTCTTCCAATTTGTGCTGGTCTTCACTCTGACAATGGAGGAGGCCCAGGACAGAAAGATATGGTCTGTATGGGAGTAGGAAGGGGAGTTAAAATGTTTGGCAACCGGGCGATCACGTGGGCCATGGCAAACTGAGGAGAGGTGTTCAACGAGACGCTCGCAGATATATAGCAGAACAACGGATACAGTAGATGAGGCTGGAGGAGGTGCAAATGAACCTCTGCCTCCCCTGAAAGGACTGTCAGGATCCTTAGACGGAGTCGAGGGGGCAGGTATAGGGACAGGTGTTGCATTGCCTGCGGTTGTAGGGGAAAGTACCTCATCCGCTGTCCCCAGTTTGGAAAGTCGGGCACCAGGCTGTGCTTCCACTCTGCATACAAGCCTAGTGATTGAGCAGAGACGTTGTGTAATGCTGCTCTGAGCAAAAACAAAACCCAGCCAGCACCGAGACGCATGAGTGTTTAGGAAGGAACTGCAGATGCTGGAAAATTGAAGGTAGACAAAAGTGCTGGAGAAACTCAGCGGGTGCAGCAGCATCTATGGAGCGAAGGAAATAGGCAACGTTTTAGGCCAAAACCCTTCTTCAGACGCATGAGTGTTGTGCGCAGGACACACTGCGTGAACGAGTCCCTGGATGTGATGGACAATCCCGGCCAATACCTGCCTGTCTTGCTGATTGTGGTGTCTGTCGACCAGCAGAGTCTGTGCCTGGAACTAACTACTCCACTCAGGCAGTGGTGGCGGTGACGATGAGACAGTTGCTAAGTGATGTACTCCGTGCTGGCAGCTGCCGGCTGCCCACTGTGGCAGAGGTCTAGCCACCAACTGTACTTAATTGTCTGTAAAACACTGGGGTGCCTGAAGGGCTCTATCGCCTGTCTGTCTCTTCCCCTCTCTCCATCTCTTCCCCCCTCTCTCTGTCTCTTCCCATCTTTCTCTCTCTCTCTTCCTCTTTCTCTCTCTCTCCCTTCCTTTCTCTCTGTGTCTGTCTCTGTCTGTGTCTCTTTCTCTCTGTTCCTATCTGTCTCTGTCTCTTCCTCCCTCTCTGTCTCTGTCTCCCTCTGCCTCTGCCTCCGTCTCACCTGGGTTTGCTTTTTTAAAATCAAAATAAACTTTATCCAAGTAATAAATATGTACAATACAGGAACCGTGTAAAAAACCAGTCCGACATTCTCGGAGGCTATACATACATTCAATAGTGTTTACACAAATTATACAATTTTACCCCCACCCTTGCCACTCATGTGGCCCCATGGCGTGATATCCCTTCCCTTGTCTGAGGGGCGTCTCCACCACACCCTGCCCCCCCATTGTCCAGCTACGGAAGGACCCTAGACTGTGGTCCTCCCCCACCGAGCCTTGGCGTTGGCTGCACCGAGCTTCAGTGCGTCCCTCAGCACGTACTCCTGCAGTCTGCAGCGGGCCAGTCGGCAACATTCCCCGACAGACATCCCGCTCCGCTGGGAGGCCAACAACGCTCGGGCAGACCAAAGAGCGGTGCCTGGGTGTGCTGTGTTCCATCAGAACTGCACTGGCTTTAAACTGCTTTAGCAAAGTTGTGAAAGGCCCCGTAAAACTGAACACTCCCCCTTAGAGTTGGTGGAAAGGCTACACCAGGTTGGCTCTCCGCTTTTCTATATTAAGAACGGCCTTGATCTGTGCAGGCTAACTTGGCATGGCTTCAATCTAATCCGCCCAAAAGCTGAATACCAGGCAAATAATGAATTTTACTTATTTACAAAAGAATTCCATTTCAAAATGTGATTTTTAATGTTTGAAGTACTGAAGCATTCTTCTACAATGCTAATGGAATCCACATTTTGATTTAAAATGGTACATTTTACTGATTTAATCATAATGACACTGAATTTCATGGGAACACAAGCTGTCTAGTGTTTTCCCAGAGTGTGTCTTACCAGGAACCATATCCCCCCGGGGGCAGATTACGTGGAGCACAGCAGTGTTTGAAGAGCCCTTCCTACAGGCTTGTGGCAGCTGGGCTATATTTAACACCGAGGTCAGCAGTGGGAGAGCTGAGGGTAGGTATTCCCTGCTCGCTGACAGCAGGGGCAGAAAGTGACCCGCACATTCACGCCCAACTCGCCCGCCTCTGGAGCACCCCTCCATCCACGAAGGACTCCTGCTGCTGAATTTTAATGCACATAATTCATAAGTTCACGGGGCAGGCAAAGACAGCTGGTTGCAGTTTGAGATTAAAGTAGACGGTATTTATTTTTTTACAGCCCATGAATAAACCAACAGTGACTAAACGAAAGGGAGCAAATTTTCTGCCGTGCAAAGTTCAGACTTTCTGAAGAAGGGTCTCGACCCAAAATGTCAATTATACCTTTTCTCCAGAGATGCTGGCTGACCCGCTGAGCTACTCCAGCTTTTTTGTGCCTGTCTTTGGTTTAAACCATTTGTTGCCTGCACAAAGTTCAGCCTAAACTGCGCTTCAAATTGTGCAACTCAAGTCTCCACCAAGGCACTTTTGTGTAATTACAAACATTAAGCCTTCTTCACACATGCCAATTCAGCAGCATAAAATAACCTGCTTTCTCTCCCTTTTTATTTCACCCCCCCCCTCTCCATTCTATTAAAAATGGTTCCTTGATGTTTTACAGACCTGATGTGGTTTTATTAACAAAGCTAAATATATTTTTCACCAAAATGAATCATTTCATGTGGTGTGTGATCCTTCACCATCACCCGGCTATATTTGAAACAACCAAACCTTTTGTGACTGGCAGAGATTTGTTCACATTGTGACAGGGAACTCCACCCCACTGGTGTCCAAGTGCTGGCAGTGTGCAGTCATTTTCATTTGGTCTGCTTTCAGCACTGCATTTCATAATGAGAACTGGAAGGGTGGACAAGGGGATGGGGACTGGACTTTGTGCCTTCCCTCACAGTGGGAACCATTGTGGGGGGATGTTTTATGTTAAATTCTTCTTTAACGTTGTGTTGTATTATTAGTGTGCTGCAATGGCAACTTGAATTTCACTACACCAATTGGTGTAAACTCTCTTGCAGAGAGTTGTGAACGCAGCTCAGACCATCACACAAACCAACCTCCCTTCCATTGACTCCCATCTACACCTCACGCTGCCTCGGCAAGGCCAGCAGCATCATCAAGGGCCAGTCTCACCCCGGCCACTCCCTCTTCTCCCCTCTCCCATTGGGCAAGAGGTGCAGAAGTGTGAAAACGCACACCTCCAGATTCAGGGACAGTTTCTTCCCGGCTGTTATCAGGCAACTGAACCATCCTATCAGTCTGAAGAAGGGTCTCGACCCAAAATGTCACAAATTCCTTTTCTCCAGAGATGCTGGCTGACCGGCTGAGTTACTCCAGCATTTTGTGTCTACATCCTATCAACAAGTTGAGAGGGATCCTCAGCTACTATCTACCTCATTGTAGACCTGCAAACTATCTTTAATTGGACTTTACTGCTCTCTATCTTGCACTGAATGTTGTTCCCTTTACCCTGTACACTGTACACTGTCCCTGTACACTGTGGACAGTTAGATTCTAATCATGTGTAGTTTTTTTCGTTGACTGGATAGCATGTAATAAAAATAGTTTTTTCACTTTACCAGATGGGCGACGTTTCGGGTCGAGACCTTTCTCCAGACTGTCTGAAGAAGTGTCCCGATTCAAAATGTCACCTCCATTTACTCCAGAGATGCCCCCTGAGCCGTGGACCTACTCCAGCACTCTGAGTCTGCCATGCTATTAAAATTTCAGACAGATTTCAGACATCGCACAAATGCAGTATGTCCTGTCTGATGGTGGGCAACTCAACTCGATAATTAACCAGCCGTCCTTTGATGTGGATGTAGGTTGATTTGAGCCTTTGTGTTCCTGATGGCCTATGGAATTACTGATTGCTTGTTTCCTAACATGATTTAAAAATACTCAACTTGATCTCATTGTCCAGATGCAAATGCATTAAAATGAACCACTCACGAGATTGATTTGTGGGAGCTTTGCAAAGCTGTTGTCTGGCGTCGATGAATCAGATAACTAGACTCGGTGATTCATGCTTGACTGTCACTGAAGTGCTCCTTCTGATTCTCTCTTTCTTTCTCAGTTTCCTCGCTCCGTTGCTGCCAGAGGGTTTAGCAGGTAGTTATTGTCCTGTACATTGTACATTTGTCACCTTGCACATGGGCTGCTTACCTTCATGAATGCTGCCTCACCCGCTGAGTTACTCTGACATTTTGTGCCTACCTTCGATTTTACCAGCATCTGCAG
This sequence comes from Okamejei kenojei, assembly GCA_035221665.1. Classification (NCBI taxonomy): domain Eukaryota; kingdom Metazoa; phylum Chordata; class Chondrichthyes; order Rajiformes; family Rajidae; genus Okamejei; species Okamejei kenojei. The sequence goes on from CM069139.1 coordinate 4,724,770, forward strand.
TTCATCGGTCGGTTGAGTAGAAAGGTTGGTAAGGAGATACGAGGAACTTTAGACTTTAGAGATACAGTGTGGAAGCAGGCCCTTCGGCCAACCAAGTCCATGCCGACCAGCGATCCTACACACTAGGGACAAGTTACAAAACACAGAAGCCAGTTAACCTATGTACCTGCACATCTTTGATGTGTGGGAGGAAACCGGAGCGCCTGGAGAAAATCCAGGCGTTCACAAGGAGGAACTCTGTACGGGCAGCACCTGTAGTCAGGGTCGAACCCGGCTGTCAAGCGCTGTGAGGCAGCAACTCTGCCCTGGAACTGCAGATGTTGGTTTATGCAAAGTGAAAGACACAAAGAGCTGACGTAACTCAACAGGACAAGCAGCATCTCTGGTGAGCATGGAGAGGTGGCGTTTCGGATAAAACTATGGTCAGGCCGCATTTGGAGTATTGCTTGCAATTCTGGTCGGCCCATTACAGGAAGGGGATGACTTTGGAGAGGCAGCAGATGAGGTTCACAAAGACCACCATTTTGGTCACTTCTGCTACAGGAAGGATGTTGTTAAACTAGACGTTGTTAAGTGCAGGGAAGATTTACACGGATGTTGCCAGGATTCGAGGGCCTGAGCTGTCGGGAGAGGTTGGGCAGGCTGGGAGCGCAGGAGGATGAGGGGTGATCTTATAGAGGTGTGTGAAATCATGAGCGGAATAGATAGGTGCAGAGTCCTTTACCAAGAGCGGGGAATCCAGCGGACAGGAGTTTAAGGTGTGAGGGGATAGATTTAATAAGAATCTTTCACACAGAAAGTGGTGGGTGTATGGAATGAGGTGCCAGAGGAGGTAGTTGTGGCAGGTACTATCACAATGTTTAAAAGACACTTGGACAGGGAGACACAAAATGCTGGAGTAACTCAGCGGGTGAGGCAGCATCTATGGAGAGAAGGAATGGGTGACGTTTTTGGTCTCGACCCGAAACATCTCCCATTCCTTCTCTCCATAGATGCTGCCTCACCCGCTGAGTTACTCCAGCATTTTGTGTCTACCTTCGATTTTACCAGCATCTGCAGTTCTTTCTTACACACTTGGACAGGTACATGGATAGGAAAGATTTGGAGGGATATGGGCCAAACGCGGGCAGGCGGGACTAGTGTAGCTGGGATATCTTGGTGGGCGTGGGCAAGTTGGGCCCAAGTGCCCGTTTCTGTGCTGTGTGGCTCTCTATGACCTGTTTATTATCCCATATAACGGTTACAAGATAAGCCAGTAATTAAATCCAGAGAGGAAAAGGTCAATCCAATTATTGGAATAACATCACCCAGTCTGCCCTGGTGCTGCTCTTGCTGCTGTCAGTGGGACGTGTCCTGTGGCTGTAATACAGCACACTGCAGACCTGCTGGATCTCCCGCTTGCCAACCATTTCAACTCCCCTTCCCATTCCCACACTGACCTTTCCGTCCTGAGCCTCCTCCAATACCAGAGTGAGGCCACACACAAACTGGGGGAAACGGCACCTCATATTCCCACAACCCAACGGTATGAACGTTGAAGTCTCTAGTTTTAGGTAGCTTCTGCATACATCTCTCTCCCCCTCCCTCTTCCTCTCCCCCTTCTTCCACTAAAAGTCACAGTTGGTAAAGATATATCCTAGGGAACAATAGACAATAGGTACAGGAGTAGGCCATTCGGCCCTTCGAACCAGCACCACCATTCAATGTGATCATGGCTGATCATCCACAATCAGTACCCCGTTCCTGCCTTCTCCCCATATCCCCTGACTCCGCTATCTTTAAGAGCCCTATCTAGCTCTCTCTTGAAAGTATCCAGAGAACTGGCCTCCACCGCCTTCTGAGCAGAAAATTCCACAGACTCACAACTCTCTGTGAGAAAAAGTGTTTCCTCGTCTCCGTTCTAAACGCCTTACCCCTTATTCTTAAACTGTGGCCCCTGGTTCTGGTCTCCACCAACATCGGGAACATGTATCCTGCCTCTAGTGTGTCCAAACCCTTAATAATCTTATATGTTTCAATGAGATCCCCTCGCATCCTTCTAAACTCCAGAGTGTACAAGCCCAGCCGCTCCATTCTTTCATAATACGCCGGTCCCGCCATCCCGGGAATTAACCTCGTGAACCTACGCTGCACTCCCTCAATAGCAAGAATATCCTTCCTCAAATTAGGGGACCAAAACTGCACACAATACTCCAGGAACAGGCCGCCCCTAGCCAGCAATCTGTCTATTTAGAAACCTCCTTGCCTGCCCCGGGTCATCTATTGGTGGCCCTGATTTGTCCAGTTTTTCTTGCTTCCATTTTCACCCACCTCCCCCCCCCCCCCCCCTCCCCCCCCCCCCCCCTCCCCCCCCCCCCCCCCCCCCCCCCCCCCCACCCGCACTACAATCAGTCTGAAGAAGGGTCCCGACCCGAGATGTCACCTATCCATGTTATCCATGATCCATGAGCGGATAGAACTCTAGGGGCTAGTGGAGTCAAGGGATATGGAGGGAAGGCAGGCACGGGTTATTGATAGCAGACCATCAGCCATGATCACAATGAATGGCGGTGCTGGCTAGATGGGCCGAATGGCCTCCTCCTGCACCTATTTTCTATGTTTCTATCCACCAAAGATGCTGCCTGACGCGCAGAGTTCCTCCGCCGTTTCTGTGTCCACCCTATGATTGTATGCTCTTTCACGGCAGAAAGAATACTGGCTGGTCATCTGGGTGTGGTATGAAAGGCAGCCGGCCGGTGCCTGGAGCTTAAACCAACCATGTAGCCAGAAAGGAGACCTAAATCTGACTACGTTGGACTGACAGACAGGAAGAGTAGAGCGGCTGACTTTAAATTGCATTTCCTTTGATTGTCATAATGTGTGGAATGCTAATGGTATTTTCAGTCTGTGGGGGGATATTAATACTTGATTATGCTACCACCTGGATCCAGCCCCAGTCTCAATCTCATTAACAACTGTTTATTTGGTTTTCCCATACATACTGCACTGCACCTATTTACCTTCCTCCCCCCACTTGCTTTCTCAGCTCCATTCACTCTGTGTCATTCAGCATGTTCACTTCATTCTCCACATCTTTCTATTCCTTATGAGGCCCTTACTTGTTCAATCCAGCTTGTTGTTTCTGTTCTATTCTTGAGTCAAGCATGTTTAGTTCACAGACATAACATGGAATATTAATCTATAACTATAATCTATTAATCTATAATATTAACATTAATCTATAACTTAATCTTGGCTGTGGAACGAGGTGCTTTTTCATTTCATTTTGTGACCCAAATCATGTACCTACCTGTATTTTTAACATATTGTGTAAAAATATTGTATAAATCATACCTGAAGCTTGTCGAGAACAAAACCTACACATATTGTTAAAATATGAGAAAAACCTTTAATTTTCAGTAATAATTATCCAATCAAAGCATGTCTGACATTGAGTCGGACGTCAACTGACCAATCATGCGCTTTTTTCAGACATAACATGGAATATTAAGTTATAGATGAATCTTATAGATATAAGATATAGATATGCATTAAGATATGACATCTTTAGGCCCACCGAGTTTCACGCTGGATAGGGTTCAGAGAAGATTTACGAGGATGTTGCCAGGACTAGAGGGTGTAAGCTACAGGGAGAGGTTGAGTAGGCTGGGTCTCTATTCCTTGCTCGGAGCGCAGGAGGATGAGGGAAGATCTTACAGAGGTGTATAAAATCATGAGAGGAATAGTTCGGGTAGATGCACAGAGTGTCTTGCCCAGAGTAGGAGAATCGAGGACCAGAGGACATAGGTTCAAAGTGAAGGTGAAAAGATTTAATAGGAATCTGAGGGGTAACCTTTTCACACAGAGGGTGGTGGGTGTATGGAACAAGCTACCAGAGGAGGCAGTTAAGGCTGGGACTATCCCAACATTAAGAAACAGTTAGACAGGTACATGGATAGGACATGTTTGGATGGATATGGACCAAGCGCAGGCAGGTGGGACTAGTGTAGCTGGGACATTGTTGGCCGGTGTGGGCAAGTTGGGCCGAAGGGCCTGTTTCCACACTGTATCACTCTATGACTCAATGACCATCGATCACTAGTATGTTATCCCACTTTGTCGTCCACTCTCTACACACTAGGGGCAATTTACAGAGTCCAAATAACCTAAAAAGACCCGCCAAAGAAACCGGAGTACGTGGAGGAAACCTATGCAGTCACATGGAACATGTGCAAACTCCATACAGACAGCACTCGAGGTCAGGATGGAACCCGGGTCTCTGGCGCTGTGAGGCAGCAGCTCTACCCGCTGCACCACTGTGCCGGCCTTAACTGTTAAATGTAGCAGATACGGAGCAATTACATTCACACCGCTGTATAACTGGCCAGTAATACTACATGTATAGATAATGTACAATACATCACAAACAAAAAATCAATTCAAAACTCGATACCAGAGTAGGGGAATCGAGAACCAGAGGATAGAGTGAGGGGGGAAGATTCAATGGGAGCTTGAGGGGTAACGTTTGTACACTAAGGGTGGTGGGTGTATGGGACAAGCTGCCGGAGGAGATAGAGGGCATAGCTTTACGTTGAGAGGAGCTAAGTGCAGCAGAGATGTACGGGACAACATGTTTTACACAGGGTGGTGGGGGCTTGGAACGTGCGGCCTGTGGCCGTGGGTGGAGGCAGATACTATAGTGGTGTTTATAACAGGCTTCCACACTGCCCATGTCTGTCCAGCTTTACATACTGCTGTGGCCTTTTCTGGCTTGCTACCCTCCTTCCATCAGTCTGAGGAAGAACGGTCCCGACCCGAAACCTTGCCTGTCCATTCTCTCCTCAAATACTGCCCGACCCACTGAGTTCCTCCAGCACTTTGTGATCCCAGCAAAGATCCCAGCAAAGGCAGTTCTTTGTCTGTATTGTCTGAGTCTGAGTAAAGGTCCCGACCTTAAACATTGCCTACTTGTTGAGGTTACACCTGTGATGCTGCCTGACCCGCTGACTTCCCCCAGCACCTTGGGTCTTTCTCTGCATTGCTCTATTGTTTATTATTGTTTATAGGGGTAACGTGAGGGGGAACTTCTTTACTCAGAGGGTGGTGGCTGTGTGGAATCAGCTTCCAGCAGAAGTGGTGGAGGCAGGATCGATTTTAACATTTAAAAGTAAAGTGGATAGGTATATGGACGGGAAGGGAATGGAGGGGTATGGTCTGAGTGCAGGTGGATGGGACATGGGGAAAACAAATGGTCGGCACGGACTGGAAGGGCCGAGAGGGCCTGTTTCCGTGCTGTAATTGTTATATTGTTTATTGTCACAGTTACTGGGATAACAGTAGAGAAACTTTGTGTGCGATCCAATCAAAATAACCCTATGTATGAGTTCAATCAAGCTGTATACAATTACAACAGGTAGTGCTAAGAGGGCAGCGTATAGGGTTACAGCTACAGAGAAAGTGCAGGTCAAAACAAGAGCAAGTTTGCAATGAGGTAGGTTGGGTGATCGGGAGGGACCACACCTTAGTTTATGGGCGGGCCATTCAGTAGGCAGTACAGATGCATGATAAAGGGCCTGTCCCACTTACGTGACATGTCGCGGGGTGACGCCTGTATGGTGGTGAGTAGTCGCCCAATGAGTCGTACCTTTTTCTGGTCGCCGCTAGATTTTCAACACGTTCAAAATTTTCGGCCACCTGCTGCGACTATGACGGGTGCCGGCAAGTGGGACAGGCCCTTAAGGGAATAACGTTTAGTGCAAAGTAAAGCCAGCAAAGTCGTACTATCTTTGATCAGACTTTGCCGGTTTTACCTTGCACTAAACGTTATTCCCTTATCATGTCACTACACTGTATGCCGTAAGTGGATCGATTGTAATCGTATATTGCCTTCCCTGACTGCTCAGCACGCAACAAAAGCTTGTCACTGTACCTCGGTACACGTGACAATAAGCTCAACTGCGCTGAAACGGAACTGAACTAGTCTGAAAACGGCAGGGAAGACACTGTTCCTGAGTCTGGTGGTACATGCCCTCAAGCTTCTGTATCTTCTGCCCGACAGGTGGGGGGTAGAAGAGGGAATGACGGGGGTGTGACTGGTCCTTCATTATGTGTAGGGAAAACTGCCGTTGCTGGTTTAAATCAAACGTGGACACAAAATGGTCCTTGATTATGTCGGCTGCTTTCTTGCGACGGCATGAAGTGGAGATGGAGTCGATGAGGTGGAGGCTGGTTTGTCTGATGCATTGCAGGCCTCTGATCTGAAACACGGCTCTCTCTCTCTCTCTCTCAGGATGAGAGTACTCTGCTTTTATTTCTGATTTTATCCTGTTGAAGTAGACTGATAGAGAAGATTATTAAAATCCATACTCCTGTTTTAAACAGTGTTGGTTCTGTTCCCTTCACATGCCGTGGTTGTGTGCAAATGTATTGAAGTGCTGAGTGTATGAGACAGATGTCTTGCCATTAATGCACTCTTGACCTAACTGGATCTAATCCCACCTCGTTACAGTTCTTAGAACTGTTTATTTTATTTATTCTGCTGTACGCGCAGTGAATCACTCCATTTATGTCATGGCTAAAGCAGTGGTTCCTCTCTCGATGCCGCCTTCCAGTCTTTGGCCGACTTCTGAACCATTTCGGCATAACTTTCGTAATAACACTGTGATGTGAACCACTTGATTGGGTTCCAGCATGTTAATCATTCTGACATTGAACACTGATTAACCCGCACCCCTCTGGCCAGCTGTGCTAACATCCCTAGGACAAAACGTTAAAGCCAGCGAATCATACAGCATGGAATGGCCCTTCGGCCCATCTCGCCCATGCAGACCAACATGCCCCAGCTCCACTAGTCCCAAGATTCAAGATTCAAGTGAGTTTATTGTCAATATGTCCCTGATAGGACAATGCAATTCTTGCTTTGCTTCAGCACAACAGAACATGACTGCCTGCCTGCGTTTGGTCAATAGACAATCGACAATAGACAATAGGTGCAGGAATAGGCCATTCGGCCCTTCGAGCCAGCACCGCCATTCAATGTGATCATCCCCAATCTGTACCCTGTTCCTGCCTTCTCCCCATATCCCCTGACTCCTCTATTTTTAAGAGCCCTATCCAACTCTCTCTTGAAAGCATCCAGAGAACCGGCCTCCACAGCCCTCTGAGGCAGAGAATTCCACAGATGGAATTCCATCCCTCCAAACCTGCCGTATCCATGTACCTGTCTAAATGTTTCTTAAAAGTTGTGAACGGAGCTACGCCGTGTCGCAGAGACAAAGCGACAGCACTGTAAGGGGAGAGAGAGAGAAGAGAGTCCGATGCCTACCAACCACCGCCAGTCTCCACTGCCCACGTTGCACCAAGATGTGTGGATCACGGATCGGCCTCTACAGACATAGAAACATAGAAACATAGAAAATAGGTGCAGGAGTAGGCCATTCGGCCCTTCAAACCTGCACCACCATTCAATATGATCATGGCTGATCATCCAACTCAGTATCCTGTACCTGCCTTCTCTCCATACCCCCTGATCCCTTTAGCCACAAGGGCCACATCTAACTCCCTCCTAAATATAGCCAATGAACTGGCCTCAACTACCTTCTGTGGCAAGAGAATTCCAGAGATTCACCACTCTCTGTGTGAAAAATGTTTTTCCCATCTCGACTTCCCCAACATCAGGAACAATCTTCCTGCATCTAGACTGTCCAACCCCTTAAGAATTTTGTAAGTTTCTATAAGATCCCCCTCAATCTTCTAAATTCTAGCGAGTACAAGCCGAGTCTATCCAGTCTTTCTTCATATGAAAGTCCTGACATCCCAGGAATCAGTCTGGTGAACCTTCTCTGCACTCAGACTTCGGCAGACCCACAAGTAGACGACCCTACGGAGAGGCGAGGACAGTCATACTCGTTTCGAGTGACAGCCGATGATGATGATGATAGTCCCTTCCTCAACTACCTCTTCTGGCAGCTTGTTCGGTTCACCCACCACCCTTTGTGTGGAAAAAGCTATCCCTCAGATTCCTATTAAATCTTAACACCTTCACTGTACACCTGTGTCCTAAATCTGTGTTGCTAGTACAAAAATGCTGGAGAAACTCAGCGGGTGAGGCAGCATCTATGGAGCGAAGGAGATAGGCGACGCTTCGGGTTGAAGCGGTGAGTCTGAAGAAGGGTTTTGGCCCGAAACCTAGCATATCTCCTTCGCTCCATAGATGCTGCTGCACCCGTTGAGTTTCTCCAGCATTTTTGTGTTCAGAACAGTACAGTGCAGGAAAAGGCCCTTCAGCCCACAATGTCTGTGCTGAACACCATGCCAAGACCAGCTTTCCCACGCGGAGACCACGGGGGGTAGCTCCGACCCCGAGATCATCCAATGCAGTCGGCTTAAAGAATTGCTTACATAAGTGCGGGTTTACTTAGTCGCCTAAGGTGGGGCGTGCCTGTGTGTGTTTATATATATATATATGTGTGTGTGTGTGTGTGTGTGTGTATTAATGTATTCATATATATGACATTAATACATTATAATACATTAATACATTACATACGTATTAAATACTGCTGACTCATGATGTTTATGTCATTCTACACAATGTCCACTTGATGTAGGTACCTCCATCACTTGTTGGTGGAGGTGGTGGACTGACATAAACCTGTCATAGTGTAGGGTCCACATCTGATTCAGCACCATCCCTGCTCCCTTATCGCGACCTCACTCGCCTCCCAACTAATTCCCCGCTTTGATTTCCTTTAACCCCCATTCCCTTCCTCAGTTTGTCTCTGCCAATTCTTCCAACCAGTTGGCGTGTTCAGGTTGTAACGAATAAGGGGTAAGACGTTAAGAATAAGGGGTAAGACGTTAAGAATAAGGAGTAAGCCATTTAGAACGGAGACGAGGAAACACTTTTTCTCACAGAGTTGTGAGTCTGTGGAATTCTCTGCCTCAGAGGGCGGTGGAGGCGGGTTCTCTGGATAATTTCAAGAGAGAGCTAGATAGGGCTCTTAGAGATAGCGGAGTCAGGGGATATGGGGAGAAGGCAGGAATGGGGTACTGATTGGGGATGATCAGCCATGATCACATTGAATGGCAGTGCTGGCTCGAAGGGCCGAATGGCCTCCTCCTGCACCTATTGTCTACCTTTCCCGCTGCGCCACTGTGTAGCCACAACCACTGTGATCTTTCTTTCATTCATTCATTCATTTATTCATTCCCTCCCTCCATCTCCTCACTAGACGTTCATTTCAGCGGCTGTGATTTTCCACGCTGCTCCTGTTAGTGTAATGCTTTGCTCTCTCCGTCGCTGTAAGATGGGACGCAGTCCAAGTGCGAACAATCGCGACGTTCAAATTCCTCAGGATGGCACGTAGTTGGCAGGATGGGAGAGGAACATACGAGGTGCTTGAGGCTTTTACTCTGATTTCTGATTGTCTGCGTTGTACATTTCATGTGGGTGCTTTGTTCCCAATACTGACGCATTCGACAGTCATCAGAGTCATTTTCATGAGAGAGTCCCTTGTTATAGTTGTCTGTGGCTACACCATGTTGTGATACCTAATACTGGACATGAGAGCAAAACTGCTTGAGGGAGGGACACAGCGTCTCTGTATTCTCCTTGGTGTGGATCCAGTACACAATGTGAGAGCGACGCACATTGAGGGCCCCTCACTGGGTACATCTCCACTTCCCAAACCAGATAGCTGGATTCTGTGAAACAACGCGCATGGAAAGGGAAGAGCTGCTGCTCTCAGCCCTCTGGGCACTTCACACGCCCATCAAGGCCCAGTTAGCCCAGCTGATTCAATTTGCAAGCAAATTCAACTCTGACCCAGCAACAACTTAAATTTATGTAGTGCATTTGAATTTGTCGTTAACAAATAGTCTCTTGGCCCTTCAGGCTAACTGTCAAAGAATTTGTGTTTAAAACCACGAGGGGAGTAGATAGCAGAAGGCTGTTAGAGGCCAAGTCGATGGTTGTTTTTAAGGTGCAGATCGATAGATTCTTGATTAGTGCGGGGGTCAGGGTTTACGGGAGAAGGCAGGAGACTGGGGCTGAGATGGGGTAGATCAGCCATGAATGAATGACGGAATAGACTTGCTGGACCAAATGGCCTAATTGTGCTCCCGTCACGTACGGCCCTATGATTGAATGGCGGAGTAGACTTGATGGGCCGAATGGCCTAATTCTGCTCCTAGAACTTAAGAATGGCCAGAATCTTTTATGCAGGGCAGGGGAATCAAGAACCGGAGGACATAGGTTTAAGGTGAGAAGGGAGAGATTTAATAGGAACTTGAGAGACAACCTTCACACACAGGGTAGATAAAAATGCCGGAGAAACTCAGCGGGTGAGGCAGCATCTATGGAGCGAAGGAATAGGCGATGTTTGCAGTGGAGACCCTTCTTCACACACAGGGTGGTGGGTATGTGGAAAGAGCTGCTGGAGGAGTTAGTTGAGCCAAGTACAATAAAAGCATTAAAGAGACACTTGCATAGGTACATGGATAGGAAGGATCTGGAGAGATTTGGGCCAAATGCAGGCAAGTGGCACAAGTGTAGTTGGGGCATCTTGATCAGCATGGACGAGTTGGCTGCTTCAGTGCAGAGTGAGTCTTTGATTCCAACTGGGAGAGAGACCCTGAGCTGGTTGGAAGGATGGAGTGTGAGCAGACTTTTAAAAGTGGGACTTTAAAATAAAAATAACCCCGATGCTTCACAGCGTGGTTCAGCAACTCATGGGATTCAACTCGAGATAGTGGGAGGTTTCAGCAAACCATAAACTGTTGGAGAAACACCCTGCTCCCCCTCGCCTCTCTCCCCCATCGCCTCGCTCCCTCACCTCCCCCCCTCACCCATCACCTCTCTCCCCCTCGCCCCCTCTCTCCCCCCTCGCCTCACTCTCCCTCACCTCTCTCCCCCCTCACCTCTCTCCCCCTCACCTCTCTCCCCCGCCTCGCTTCTCTCCCCCCTCACCTCTCTCCCCCCTCACCTCTCTCCCCTCACCTCTCTCCCCCCTCACCTCTCACTCCCTCACCCCTCTCCCCCTCACCTCTCTCCCCCCCCTCCCTCTCTCGCCCTCTCTCCCCCTCACCTCTCTCCCTCCTCCCCTCTCCCCCTCTCACCTCTCCCCCCTCACCTCTCTCCCCCCCTCACCTCTCTCCCCCCCTCTCCTCTCTCCCCCTCACCTCACTCCCCCTCTCTCCCCCCCCCCTCACCTCTCTCCCCCCTCTCCTTGCCCTCCCTCTCCCCCCCCTCACCTCTCCCCCCCTCACCTCTCCCCTCGCCCACCCCTCTCCCTCTCTCCCCCTCACCTCTCTCCCCCTCTCTCCCCCTCACCTCTCTCCCCCTCACCTCTCCCCCCTCACCTCTCTCCCCCCCTCACCTCTCTCCTCCCCTCATCACCTCTCTCCCCCCTCACCTCACCTCTCTCCCCCCTCACCTCTCTCCCCCCTCACCTCTCTCCCCCTCTCCCCCCCTCACCTCCTCCCCCCTCACCTCTCTCCCCCCCCTCACCTCACCTCTCTCCCCCTCACCTCTCACGCCCCTCTACTCACCTCTCTCACTCCCCCCTCACCTCTCTCCCCCTCACCACTCACCCTCTCTCCCCCTCACCTCTCTCCCCCCTCACCTCTCTCCCCCTCTCACCTCTCTCCCCCCTCACCTCTTTCGAACCTCTCCCCCTCACCTCTCTCCCCCCCACCCCTCTCTCCCCCCTCACCTCTCTCCCCCCCCTCACCTCTCTCCCCCCCACCTCTCCCCCCTCACCTCTCTCCCCCTCACCTCTCTCCCCCCTCACCTCTCTCTCCCTCACCTCTCTCCCCCCTCACCTCTCCCCCTCACCTCTCTCCTCCTCACCTCTCTCCCCCTCACCTCTCTCCCCCCCCCCCTCACCTCTCTCCCCCTCACCTCTCCCACCCCTCACCTCTCTCCCTCACCTCTCCCCCTCGCCCCTCACCTCTCGCCTCACTCCCTCCCCCCTCACCTCTCTCCCCCCCTCACCCTCTCCTCCCCCTCACCTCTCTCCCACCCCACTCTCTCCCCCTCACCTCTCTCTCCCCCTCACCTCTCTCTCCTCCCCCTCACCCGCTCTCCCCCCTCGCCTCTCCCCCCTCACCTCTCTCCCCCTCTCTCTCTCCCCCTCTCTCTCCCCCCCTCACCTCTCTCCCCCCCTCACCTCTCTCCCCCCCTCACCTCTCTCCCCCCCTCACCTCTCTCCCCCCTCTCTCCCACCCCTCACCTCTCTCCCCCCTCACCTCTCTCCCCCCTCCCCCTCGCCTCTCTCTCCCTCTCTCCCCTCTCCCCCTCACCTCTCCCCCCCTCACCTCTCTCCCCCTCCCTCCTCGCTCCCCCATCACCCTCTCTCACCTTCCCCTCACCTCTCCCTCCCTCTCTCCCCCTCAGCCTCTCTTCCCCCCTCACCTCTCTTCAGCCCTCACCTCAACTCTCCCCCCCTCCATCCTCTCGCCTCTCTCTCTCCCCTCACCTCTCTCTCCCCCCCTCAACACGCCTAACTCCCCCCCTCACCTCTCTCCCCCCTCACCTCTCCTCCCCCCCTCACCCCTCTCCCCTCCCCCTCCTCTCTCCCCCTCTACCTCTCTCCCCCTCACCCCTCTCTCCCCCCACCCCCTCAACCACCTCCCCCCTCGCCTCTCTCCCCCTCGACTCCTCCCTCCTCTCTCCCCCCTCACCCCCTCGCCTCTCCCCCCCTCACCTCTCTCCCCCTCACCTCTCTCCCCCGTCCCTCTCTCCCCTCACCTCTCCCCCCCTCACCCCTCCCTTCTCTCACTCCCCCCTCACCTCTCTCCCCCCCTCGCCTCTCCCCCCTCACCTCTCTCCCCTCACCTCTCTCTCCCCCTCTCCTCCCTCCCTCACCACCTCTCTCCCCCTCACCTCTCTCCCTCCCTCACTCTCTCTCCTCACCTCTCTCCCCCCCATCCGCCTCACTCTCCTCCCTCCCACCTCACCTCTCTCACCTCTCTCCCCCCGCCTCCTCTCCCCCCTCACCCTCCCCCCTCACCTCTCCCCCCCTCTCTCCCCTCACCTCCTTCCCTCCCCCCTCACCTCTCTCCCCCTCGCCCTCTCTCCCCCCCTCTCTCTCCCCTCACCTCTCTCCCCCTCCCTCCTCTACGCTCCCCCTCTCTCCCCCTCACCTCTCTCTCCCCCCCTCACCTCTCCTCCTCCCCCCTCTCTCCGCCCCTCAACTCTCTCCCCCTCACCTCTCGCCTCTCTCCCCCTCCCCTCACCTCTCTCCCCCCCTCACCTCTCCCTCCCCCCCCATCCTCCCCCTCACCCTCTCTCCCCCTCGCCTCTCTCCCCCTCGACCTCTCTCTCTCCCCTCCCTCACCTCTCCTCCCCCTCAACCTCTCTCTCCCCCCTCACCTCTCTCCCCTCTCCGCCTCTCTCCCCCTCGCCTAACTCCCTCCCCCCTCCTCTCTCCCTCTCTCCTCTCCTCCCCTCTCTCCCCCTCTCGCCCTCTCTCCCCCTCACCTCTCTCCCCTCACTCCCCTCTCTCTCCCCTCACCTCCTCTCCTCCCTCACCTCTCTTCCCTCGCCTCTCCCCCCTCACCTCTCTCCCCCTCACCTCTCTCCCCCTCACCTTCTCCCCCTCCCTCTCTCCCCCTCACCTCTCCCCCTCTCTCCCCCTCACCTCTCTCCTCCCCCCTCACCCTCTCTCTCCCCTCTTCTCCCCCTCACCTCTCTCCCCCTCAGCCTCTCTCCCCCTCACCTCTCTCCCCCTCATCCCTTCCCCCCTCCTCTCTCCCTCTGCCTCTCCTCTCTCCCCTACCTCACCTCTCTCCCCCCCTCGCCTCTATCCCCTCCCTCCCCGCCACCTCGCCTCTCTCCCCCTCACCTTCTCCCCCTCACCTTCTCCCCCTCCCTACCCCTCCCCCTCACCTTCTTTTCTCCCTTCCCCCCTCGCTCTCTCTCCTCCCCCTCACCTCCCTCTCCCCCCTCACCTCATCCCCCCTCACCTCTCTCTCTCCCCCTCCCCTCCTCTCTCCCTCCTCCCCTCACCTCTCTCCCCCCTCGCTCTCTCTCCCCCTTCTCCCCTCTCTCTCTCCCTCTCCCCCCCTCCCTCCCTCACACTCTCTCGCCCCTCTCTCCCCTCCCCCCTCGCCTCTACCCCCTCCACCTCTCCTCTCGCCCACCTCTCCCTTCCCCTCCTCTCCCCCTCCCCTCTCTCCCTCCATCTCCCCTCTCCCCCTCACGCCTCTCTCCCTCTCTCCCCCCTCACCTCCCTCCTCTCCCTCTCCTCCCCCTCGCCTCTCTCCCCCTCCCTCTCCCCCTCCCCCTCTCCCCCTCGCCTCTCCCCCTCCCCCCCCTCCCCCTCCCTCTCTCCATCCTCTCTCCCTCTCCCTCTCTCCTCCTCTCTCTCTCCCCCCCCCTCTCTCTCCTCTCCCCCTCACCTCTCTCCCTCCCTTTCCCCCTCCCTCTCCCCCCTCACCCCTCTCTCCTCTCTCCCCCTCACCTCTCTCCCCCCCTCACCTATCTCTCCCCCCACCTCTCTCCCCTCTCCTCTCCGCCCTCTCTCTCCCCCTCTCTCGTCCCTCTCACCCCCTCGCCTCTCCTCCCTCCCAGCCCCCTCACCTCTCTCCCCTCAACCCTCTTCCCCCCTCACTCCCCTCTCTCCCTCCCCTCTCCCTCTCCTCACCCCTCACCTCACCCTCTCCCCACCTCTCCCTCTCCCCCTCTCCCCCCTCCCCCCTCTCCCCCCCTCTCCCCCCACTCTCTCCCCCCTCTACCTCTCCCCCCCTCCCACCCCCTCACCTCTCCCCCCCTCTTCCCCTCTCCCCCTCTTACCCCACCCCCTCTCCCTCTCTCCCCCCACTCCTCCCCACCCTCTCTCCCCCACCTCCCCCTCTAACCCCCTCTCCCCCCCTCACCCTCTCCCCCCTCACCTCTCTCCCATCACGCCCCTCCGCCCCTCTGCTCCCCCCTCTCCTCACCCCCCCCTCGCCTCTCTCCCCCCTTCACCACCTGGCTCTCTCTTAGTCTGAAATACACTGTGTTGGTCACCGGAGAACATGAAATGGGTGCTCTTTTCTTTTGACAGTGGACTGGTGTTAATAAAGTCATTAACCAGATCATGGATTGTACATCAGTGCTCAAGCCTGTTCACCGTGGTGGAGCGGAGCAGTGCTTCCCACTACACTGAATGCTTGACTGACTGGTTATTGGGCGACTAATATCAGTTCCACGCACTACAGGAATGAACAGTGCCTGAAACAGTGAATTTTTCAGCATACCCACGTTCTATTGTCTCTTTAATGCTGCAGAACTTAAGCTGATTTCACTGCATTTATAATGCATTGTTGTGTTTCTATTTTCCTTGTAGTATGCTTGCTATGCCCTAGTGAAGTCATGGAAGCCTAAAGAAGGGTTTCGGTCCAAAACGTTGCCTATTTCCTTAGCTCCATAGATGCTGCTGCACTCGCTGAGTTTCATCATGGAAGCCTGAACGTCATCCCGAGTCAATTCAAAGGTAGACAAAAAGCTGGAGAAACTCAGCGGGTGAGGCAGCATCTAGGGAGCGAAGGAATGGGTGACGTATCGGGTCGAGACCCTTCTCGGCCCAAAACGTCACCCATTCCTTCGCTCCATAGATGCTGCCTCACCCGCTGAGATCCTCCAATTTTTTGTCTATGTTCAATTTTTACAGCGTCTGCAGTTCCTCTTAAACACCTAGTCTGTTCAAGGTTTGCTAGGGCCAGAAAAATGTATGTCTCCAATGTCAAATGATACACTCTGTAACCCCGTCCCCTCCTTCCCCTCTGTACACTCATCTCCCCTCCTGAACCCCATATTTCCCTCTCTGCCCCCGGCCATAACCCTCTGGCTTGATATTCCACTTATCTTTCTTATCTGACACTCCTCTTATCGCCCTTTCATCTTGAGCCTTCACCCACCCATCTACAGTTGAGGCAGCATCTATGGAGAGAAGGAGTGGTCGCCCATTCCTTAGATGCCGCCTCACTCGCTGCGTTTCTCCAGCATTTTGTGCCTACCTTTGATTTTGACCAGCATCTGCAGTTCTTTCTTATACAAAGGAACTACACATGCTGGTTTACACCAAAGATAGGTACAAAATGCTGGAGTAACGTAACGGGACAGACAGCATCTCTGGAGAGAAGTGGGGAGGATGAGTGACGTTTTGAGTCGAGACCCTTCTTCAGACCCACTCCCGCATCTTGTGCCCACCTTTCTTTTCCAGATTTCCATAATCCATCAATCTGAGAAGGGCCCCGACCTGAAAAGTCATTTATTTTGCTCCACAGATGTGGCCTGTCCCACTGAGTTCTTCCGACCTGAAGCACTAACTCTTGCCTCTGCCTCTATTTCGAGGGACATGGGTCAAATGCGGGCCATGGGGACTGGCTTAGATGGAGCATCTTGGTCCACGTGGAGGAGTTGGGCGGTTTCCTTGCTCTCTGCCTCCATGGCTCGATGCCTCTTGCCGTGCGTGAAACGGAGACTACACACACTTGCTGGAGAGATCCGTGTAGCTGTGCAATCTTCGCCCAGACACCACAGGGCAATAGTTTGAGTTTTAATATCAAAAACGCTAGTCAGAAGTGATTATCCTGTTGGTATAAAATATCTGTAATGTGAGCAAGTGATTTGGAGGGAGGCTGTCATGGTACAATTTCTATCTGCAGCACATGCCTGCAGCTATTTCCCACTGTCTGGGGAATGATTCAGACTGCGCACACAGGCAGCTTGTGACTGATGTCTCCATGACGCTGAAGAGTTTATTTTGGCAATTTCCGCTCTGCCGCTGCCGCAGATGCTGAATCTTGCCGGGATGTGGATTGCCGGGCCACATAGCTCTGTGGAACTTAGCGCAGCGGTTGTGCCGATGCCTCACAGTGTCAGACACCCAGGTTCTTTGCTGGGTATAGAAACCAGAGAAAATAGGTGCAGGAGCAGGCCATTCAGCCCTTCGAGCCAGTACCACCATTCAATGTGATCATGGCTGATCATCCAAAATCAGTACCCCGTTCCTGCCTGCTCCCCATATCCCCTGACTCCGCTATCTTTTAGAGCCCTATCTAACTCTCTCTTGCAAGCATCCAGAGAATTGGCCTCCACTGCCTTGTGTGGCAGAGAATTCCACAGACTCACAACACTCTGGGTGAAAAAGTGTTTCCTGATCTCAGTCCTAAATGCCCTACCCCTTATTCCTAAACTGTGACCCCTGGTTCTGGACTCCCCCGACATTGGAAACATTTTTCCTGCATGTACCCTGTCCAATCCTCTAAGAATTTTATATGTTTCTCTTAGATTGCCTCTCATCCTTCTAAATTCCAGTGAATACAAGCCCAGTCGACCCATTTTTTCATCGTATGTCACACCCATACGGAGCAGGATGCTGCACAATAGCTCCCAGCAGAGATCACTTGAACCCAACAAAAGAGTGCTGCAACAATATTCACTGCTCTCCAGTAACTCAGATTCAGGGAGAGTTTCTTCACCGCTGTTGTCTGGCAACTGAACTGTTCTCCCAGCAACGAGAGATCGGGATCCTGCTGGACCACCCACTACCCCATTGGTGACCCGTAGACGGTCTTTAATTCGGACCTTACTGATTTTATCTTCACGAACCTTATTCCTTTTCTAAATGTATCTGTACGTGAGCGGCTGCGATTGTCTGTCCGCTGACTGGATAAGCACGCACAATAAAGCTTTTCACTGTACCCCGCACATGTGACAATAAACTCAACCAACTAAGTATTATTTTGAAACTACTCTTGTGTAAAGAATCTCTCTCGGGTCCTCAGTATAGAGTCCCCTTTGCCTTCAATTTAACGAACTTTGTACTTCAAATCTGTGCAAAATCGGACTGGATTTTGATTACGGAGCCAACAAGAATGCTCTCCCACTGAATGAAATGAATAAGTTTTTTATTGTGCCAAGTGTCACATACAAGGAATTTGGCCTTGGTGCTATCCGCCAGCGAGTGGCGAACATGACATATCGGTGACAGTTAGGGAATAGACACATAAAACATAAACTTTATTAATAAATGTTTAGCTCCCTTTATTCCCAACAACACTCTCCTCCCCCCCTCCTCCCCCCCCCCCCCCCCCCCCCACGCACCACAAATTCCCATCCCCCTTGGGTCTGCTGCACACCACCGCCCACAAATCGTGGGCGTGCGGGAAAAAAAAAAAATAAAAAAAACAAGCGGTGGGGTCTTCCTGACCACCTCGCAGCGCCAGAGACCCGTGTATCTGTTCTTGACGGCCGTTTGTATTTTCTCCCCGTGACACCGTGGGTTTTCTCCCGGGATGCTACCGTTTTTTATTGTTTTCCTCCCACACTCCAAAGACGTGCGGGTTTGCGTGTTTATTTACCTTGGCGTAGTTGTAAATTGTCCTAGTGTCGGATCCTGGCCAGCATTGTACTTGGTGGGGCCGAAGGCCTTTTTTCCTGTACTGTAATCCCGGGGATGTTGGGGGGGATAAGGCAAGGAACGGGTCTGAATGTGGATGATCAGCCGATGGATCTTATGAATGGCGGTGGCTTGGCACCAAGGGCCGATATGGCCTACTTCCTGCCACCTATTTCTAATGTAATCTCAAAAAAAAGTATTTGAAAAAGTTCTCTCAATAAGAGTTGAGGAGCTCTGTGCCAACCTGTATGTTTAACACATTAGACTGCCTACATCCCAGTCAGTATGATAAATAA
Source organism: Okamejei kenojei (assembly GCA_035221665.1). Lineage (NCBI taxonomy): Eukaryota > Metazoa > Chordata > Chondrichthyes > Rajiformes > Rajidae > Okamejei > Okamejei kenojei. Next base: position 4,743,434 of record CM069139.1, read on the forward strand.
TGCAATGCTTACTATCACCGCCCTGAGCGGTTCTGGCACAGCAGGACTTTGTGGACTCATTTCCTCATTTGGCTTTCTACGGACAGTTTGGAAGAACTCCCAGCGATGAAATTGCTCCCCCCAGTTCTTTGATTTCATCGAGCATCTAGTCATAGACCACAGACAAGTCCTCTGGCACGGAAAAAACCCTTATTGCCTATGCTAGATTTCTCATCCCATCTCAGCTGTGATTGTTTGTAGCCAGTGAGTTTGTCCCTCTCCCACTTTGCACTCCTCCTCCGTCTGTCTGCGAGCTATACAACCATGAATAGTCAGCTTCCAGTCCTGACCTCCGTTAAGCCGCTCCGAATTATTTATAAATACCATCTTACCATGTCTAATCCGTTCCGTGCCTTTAACCGCTCTGCCTGTGTCCCCACGCATGCATTTAAGACTGAATGCCATTACGCACTAGCCAATGGTCAGTTCTCTTTTCTGGGAGCAGTCATTAGTCGTTTCCCAGCATCCGTGGAGGAATGACCCGCGACGTTTCGGATCTTCAGACTCTCGACGAATCCTAAAGAACCATCCTGGCCCAAAACCTTTGCCTGTCCATTCCTTCCGCAGATACTGCCAGATCCGCTGAGGGATCCTCCAGCACTTTTGTGTTTTTTAGCTCAAGATTCCAGCATCTGCAGTTTCTTCTTGTGTCTCTTCTTTACTTTCCTTTCATCTTTGATTTATTACCCACAAAAATGCTCTCCCCACTGATACTCAGCTCGTTTCAGTAAAAAGAAGCTTTTCTCAGGGTATCTCATAACAGAGCGACAATAATTCCTATTTACATCTTAATCTGAGGAGAATTATTTGGCCCAGGCAGTAGCCTTCATACAGAGAGTGGTGGTATATGGACAGGGCTGCCAGAGGAGGTGGTTGAGGCAGGAACAATGAACAACGTTGGGACATGTACGTGTCATGAAAGGTTAGAGGGAGATGGGACTAGAGCTTAATGGGCAGGTCGTATTAGGATGGCACGTCTGGCCAAATGGCCCTGTTTCTGTGCTGTATGAATGCATAGCTCACTCAAAACATGGGTTTGAAGATGAACATTGACCTTCTGTCTGTGATTAAGAAGGCTGGGATCTAACATGCTCCTGCAGGTTGGGCTCTCTAGTCGGGTTCCTACTGTAACTGCAGCTGTTGTCATAAGTTCATAAATGATTAGGAGCCAGAATTAGGCCATCAGCCCATCAAACCCACTCCAACCATTCAATCGTGGCTGATATATCCCTCTCCCTCCGTAACCCCATTCTCCTGCCTTCTCCCCATAACCCCCACACCGTACCTAATCAAGAATCTATCGATCCCTGTCTTAAAATATCCACTGACTTAGCCTCACCACAGCCGTCCTATGCATCAATTCCACGGAATCACCACCTTCTTACAACGAGAAAATCCCACACATCGCTTCCTAAAGGAATGTCCTTTAATTCCGGAGGCGTGTGACCTCTGGTCCAGGACTCTCACACTAGATGGAAACATCCTCTCCACATCCACTCTACCCAGTTTTTCTTTCACTGTTCTGATACGTGTTCTTTGAGGGCTCCCCCCTCACTTTTGAACTGCAGTGAGTAGACTGCCCCATGCCGTCAAACGCTCATTCGTTATTAATGCACTCATTCCTGATCATCTTTGTAAACCTCCCTCTGGACCCTCTCCAAGAGCCAGCACACTCCTTCCTCAGATTGGGGACCCAGAATATTTTGTGCGGGGTGTGTTTCTGTGTGTGTGTGTGGTGGTTGTCAGCGTGATGTGAGTGCGTGTATCCTGTGTATGTCTGTGTGAGTGTGTGTGTCATGTGAGTGTGTGTGTTGTGTGTATGTGTAATGTCTGTGTCTGTGTGTGACAGTGTGGAGTGTGTCTGTGTGTGTCTGTGTGTGTCACCTGTGTGTCAGTGTGAGTGTGGTCAGTGAGTGTGTCAGTGTGGAGTGTGTGCGTCTGTGTGGTGTGTCTTTGTTGTGTGCGCCTGTGGTTGAGTGTCAGTGGTCTTCTGTTTTGTGTTCAGTGTCTGTTCTGTGTGTGTTGTGTCTCTGTGTGTCAGTTGTGAGGGTGACGTCTGTGTTGTGTGCGCCTGGTGTTGAGGCCAGTGTCCTGTTCTGTGTGTGTGTGTCCTGCTGTCTGTCTGTCTGTCCTGTGTGTCCAGTGTTCAGTGTGTGTTTCTGAGCTACAATGCTTCAAGTGGAGAGTGCAGATCCCATGGCCCCAGCTGTTGACAGTTTGCACTCATGCACATCATTGGCTTTGCGAAGTTTGCAGTGGGTGAAATAATTGCTAAATTTACTTTTTTAACTGATTGCACTTCAAAGTAGCAATGGGAGGAGTGGTTCTGGCAGTGTGTTCCCTGTACGTTAGTACTGTCTAACTGCACTGGCTGTTCTGGCTTGCTTGCTCATAAATTGGTAGTGTAACCTTGAAACCTATGTCCCCGATGTTGGGGGAGTCCAGAACCAGGGGCCACAGTTTAAGAATAAGGGGTAAGCCATTTAGAACGGAGACGAGGAAACGCTTTTTCTCACAGAGAGTTGTGAGTCTATGGATGATTCAGAAGTCTGATAACAGAGGGGAAGAAGCTGTTCCTGAGTCTGGTGGTGCGCGCTTTCAAGCTTCTGTACCTTCTGCCGGACGGGAGAGGGGAGATGAAGGAATGACCGGGGTGGGCAGGACTTTGATGATGTCGGCTGCTTCCCCGAGGCAGCGTGAAGTGTGGATGGAGTCGATGGTGGGGAGTTGAGCCAAAGGGGATAGGCCAATAAGGAGTGAATAAAATAAACTGCAGATGCTGTAAACCTGAAATAAATGAGTAGATGCTGGAAATACTCAGCAGGTCAGTCAGCCAGCTGTGGAACAAGAACCAACGTTGCTGTTTTGTACGTTGCACTCTGGTATCTGGGACAACACTACCTGTTGTACTTGCGTGTGCCTCGATTATACTCATGTAGGTATGATTTGACTTGATCACACACAAATAAGATTTACAGTAATAAATAACAAACCCATCATTAGGAGTGAACCGTTGGTGGGAGTCAGTTTAAAAGGATAAAGTGTCAGTTTTTGGGGGGAGTCCAGAACCAGGGGTCACAGTTTAAGAATAAGGCGTCGGCCATTTAGGACTGAGATGAGGAAAATCTTCTTCGCCCAGAGGGTTGTGAATCTGTGGAATTCTCTGCCATAGAAGGCAGTGGAGGCCAATTCACTGGATGTTTTCAACAGAGAGTTAGATAGAGCTCTTAAAGATAGTTGCATCAGGAGATATGGGGATGAAACAGGAAAGGGGTACTGATTTTAGATGATCAGCAGTGATCATATTGAATGGCGGTGCTGGCTCGAAGGGCCAAATGGCCTACTGCACCGATTTTTCTATGTTTCTATGTTTTGTTTTCTTCTAGTGGTTAGTGAGGTTGGTGAGGCTTTTCGATAGACACAATGGCATGCAGGGAATGGAGGGATATGGATACATGCAAACAGAGGAGATTGGTTTAACTTGGCATCGTGTTCAGCACAGACATCGTGGGCCGAAGGGCCTGTCCCTGTGTCGTACTGTTCCATGTTCTGAAGGGTATTTGATGCCTGGTTTTAAAGGCATTGAGGATTTCAGGTAAAGGGAGGCGATTGTTAACGTGTCTGTAGTTGTTGTGTCCGCAGGCTATCATTGTGCCATTTTAGTGACACTCCCACTTCACCTGCCTGGTCCTGTTCATGTAACACCCCATTGCAGCTAGAGCTCTGGCTGCAGATTTCAGTGCGATGTATCTGATCCTATACAGACGCTCCCCGACGTACGTAAGGGTTATGTCCCACGGACCCTTGCCTAAGTCAGATATGACGTAAGTCAAAAACGGAAGTGCCTCTAAGCACTTATGTACTATTTTATCAATGGATTTGATGGATTTGACGTATTGAAGAGAGAGTTAGATAGAGCTCTAGGGGCTAGCGGAGTCAAGGGATATGGGGAGAAGGCAGGCTCGGGTTATTGATAACGGACGATTAGCCATGACCACAATGAATGGCGGTGCTGGCTCGAAGGGCCGAATGGCCTCCTCCTGCACCTATTTTTTATGTTTCAAGGAAGACCACAGGGGGAGCTCCGACACGGAGACCACGGGTGGAGCTCTGAGATGGAGACCACGGGGGAGCTCCTTGCTGAGAACATGGGGGGAGCTCTGTGCTGAAACCACGGGGGTGCTGCATGCTGAGACCATGAGGGGGGGGGGGGCTTCCATGCTGAGACCAAGGGGGAGCTCTGAGAAACTGCCACAGACCACATGGGGTAGCTCTGTGCATGAGATCCACTGATGGGGGTGGGGGGAGGGGGGGGCGTGCTGCGACCACGGGGGAAGGTCTGACATGGACACCACTAGGCATTGGGAGATCAGTCTGCATGGTGAGCCATCAGAGGCACAGCTGGTGGAGCCGCTGCCTCACTGCGCCAGAGATCGCCGGGTTCGATCTTGACCTTGGGTGCTTTCTCTGTGGAGTTTGCACGTTCTCCCTGTGACTGCGTGGGTTTCCTCTGGGTGCTTCGTTTTCCTCCCACTTCCCAAAGACGTGCGGGTTTGTAGGTCAATTGCCCCTTGTGTGCGGGGAGTGGATGAGAAAGTGGGATAGCACAGAACTAGTGTGAAGGGCCAGAGGGTTAGTCCAGCGAGGAATTAACTGTAGGTGAGAAAAAGCCAGAACAAATCAGGGCCCGGCAACAGATGACCTCAGGAAAGGTGGAGCCCACAATGGCCCATTGTTGGCTGGGGAAACTGTGTTTAGAGCAGGGATATAAGGATGTGAACAGTGGAACGGGCAGGATGCCTGGGGTGGGGGAGGGTGGGAAAGAAGATATGAATGGGTGATCGATTGTCGGCACGGACCCGGTGTGCCAAAGGGCCTGTTTCTATGCTGTAACTATAATAAACTGAAGAAGATGTAGGAAGGAACTGCAGATGCTGGTTTAAACCAGGTAGACACAAAAAGCTGGAGTCACTCAGCAGGTCAGACAACATCTCTGGGGAAAAGGAATAGGTGACGTTTCGGGACGAGACCCTTCTTTAAGACTGAGAGTCAGGGAAAAGGGAAACGAGAGATACAGATGGTGTTATAGAGAGATATAGAACAAATGAATGAAAGATATGCAAAAAAGTGACGGTGGTAAAGGAAACAGGCCATTGTTAGCTGTGGGCCGGGTGAAAACAAGTTTCAGACAATGAGACTCGACAAGACAGCTTTGAAACAACGACTTGGGTGGGGGAGGGCCGGAGAGAGAGGGAAAGCAAGGGTTACTTGAAGTTAGAGAAATCACAATCATACCACTGGGGTGTAAGCTGCCCAAGTGAAATATGAGGTGCTGTGCCTCCAATTTGCGTGTGGCCTCTGATGAAGGAATTGCTTTAATTGCAAGTGATGAGCTAAAGTAGCACCTGGGTGAATGTTGGTGACTTCAGCCAACAATGAAGCTCAGCTCACCCCAGTTCAATTAATTTAAACACTGGAATGAAACGAGCAGTTGCTACACACAGCAGGCAGGCCATCAGCACCAGACCAACGCAATTAATTTACAGATTCACAATGAAAGCAAAGACATTTGGGTCCATCAGTGATTAAAATACTAATAGAGCCTGTGCTCCCTGGAACTCTCGGCTGGATTGAGTGATGTTTTTCAACTATTAAAGGACGCTGCCGGGACACAGAGTCTAGGGTCCGGGGTTCATGTGCCTTGTCCCAAAGTTAAAACAGCACCTGCCAGAAATTAAGAGGTTTCCGTGGCACGATGACACAGAAATAAAGTTGCTGCTCACAGCGCCAGAGAACCGGGTTTGATTCTGACTACGGGCGCTGTCTGTACGGAGTTTGCACGTTCTCCCCGTGACCTGCGTGGATTTTCTCCAAGATCTTCGGATTCCGCCCACACCCCGAAGAGGTACAGGTCTGTAGGTTTATTGGCTTGGTACAAATGTACAATTGACGCTGGTGTGTGCAGGATAGTGTTAGTGTGCGGAATTTGCGGGCTGGTCCAGACGCGCTGGGCCGAAGGGCTCTTTTCTGCACTGTAGCCCTAAAACTAAAAAACTAAAACCGTGTTCAAGAGTAGATTCCTTTTCCCAGGGTGGAGATGTCAAAGACTATAGGGCATGATGTTAAGATGAGAGGGGCAAAGTTTAAAGGAGCTGTGTGGGGCAAGTTTTTTAATACACAAGATGACGGTGAGTGCTTGGAATGCGCTGCCGGGGATGATGGTGGAGGCATAGTGGTGTCTAAGATTGGCACGTGGATATGCAGGGGATGGTGCAGGCAGAGGAGATGAGTCTCTCGCTTCACGTTTGGCATGGACATTGTGGGCCTGTTCCTGTGCTGTACTGTTCTATATTCTGTGTACCATTGCCGGTACATGTGACAATTAAACACCTCCGACTCTTCACTCTCTCATGGTATTAGCTGCATTGTTGGCTTTTAATTCTCTTCTGCATCATCATCGTTGCAAACATTTGCGACGCAGTGGCGCTGGTTTGCGACGGGAACGGTGACGGATGCACCACACCTCTCTGTCCTCCAGTTCCTGCGGACTTCCTGCGGTATAGGATGTTGGTGTGTGTGTGTTTTATCATCATTCCTTACAATGCCGTGTACGACAGTGACCGCAACTTCTACTGAAGTGTGGATGGCCGTTGGCTTGCTAGACGCTCATCCGCCCTTTGACAGTCTTGTTTTTGGTCCTGCTGGGGGTCCACAGCCCCCTCCTCACCCGGCAAACCAGGTGGGGGAGACGGTTTAGTCGCCGGCTGTCCGACCATGGAGCGGGTAGCACGGGGTTACATGGTACCCGTGGCGGGGGGGGATCTCTCCCCGACCTGACCTGTAGATCTCTTCTGCAAATGCAGGTAAAGTTTGATGAATTGATAGTTCCAAGAGATAGTTTGTTGCTCTTTCAAATGTTCAGTGATCTCACAATCTCATTAAATGGCTGGAATGACTCGAGGAGCTAAATCACATCTTGCGCTTCTGTCAGTGACCGTATCTATTGATTGTGTAACTCCAGCAGCATCTTCCCTGTCATGGGAATTAAGGAGGGAAGACTGCGCCTTACATAAAGATTTCCCGAGCTCTTTTTAATGCAAGTTCCTTAGGCAATCAAGTAAAATCATGGTCTTCACCACGGATGGTGCCCAACCCAGGGGATTCTTTGTGTGGATCTGTAATCACGCATTATAATCTTTGAAGCCTCTACTGCTACTGACTTTATCTTGCACTAAACGTTATCCACGATCTTCCCTTTGTACACTGTGGGCAGCTCGACCGTAATCTTGCATAGTCTTTCCACTGACTGGCTAGCATGCAACAGATGTTTTTTTACTGTACCTCGGAACACGTGACATTAAACTAAAGGATGACTGCAGATGCTGGAATCCTGAGCAAAACACCAAAGTAGGAGGAGGAAGGTAAAAGTAATTTGTCTTCCATCGCCGTGGGGAGTGCGAGGTTACCCAAAGCAAGATGGATGCTGCCTGCGCTGGCGGGGGACTCGGAGGGAGCGCGTGAGTGCGGTGGTCCCGGCGTTTGCGGGGGCGTCGTGCCACGGGAGCGTCCTGGAGTCTGGTGCGAGTGTGGACGGCTTTCTGACTGTTCGGGCGGACAGGGACTGCAGAGAGAGTGACAGCGGTCGGTACAATCTGGCCACATCACGGTGAAGGAGCCTGTGTGTGTGTGGCCCGGACATTGAGCTGATGGATGTGAGTCTCCGCTGATGCTGTGTGGCCTGGGGATTCTCACACGCCGCTGCGGTGGCTGGTTACGCTTAATTTTGATGTAATATTGTGTCTTGGAGCTTTCTTTGGTGTGACTATATGGTAAATCAAATTTCATTCTACCTTGGGGTACGTGACAATAAAGGACTATTGAAGTACTGGTCAATGATGCTTTCATTGTCACTTGATGAGTACTATCAGAGTGAAATTATTTTTCTTACGAACAGTCCAGTAGACTATTGCCCGATCAGCAAGTGTACAGAAATAGTTGACTGAGCCTGCATGCAAACTCGTCGTGGGGTACCAATGCATCCACACTGCAGTCAACTGCTCTTGTGCTGTGCTGCCTAAAACCAACGGATGTGGATAGCTTGCATGTCGTGGCAGGTATTGCTCCACCAGGAATCGGCAGATCAGGTACCGGTAGAACTGAACGTAGAGGGCAAGTTGGGGACGCCCGCCATTCGCGTCACTCCTCACCACCACCACCCAGCTCCTAGAACAACCCCAACAATGGCTGAAGTGGAGGAAGAGCTTCCTTCACACAGTCCAGCCACTGTCATAGTCCCCTCAAGCAACCAGACTAGCCTGGTGGGGAAACGAAACGCAGTGAAAAACACCACCACGTAAAGATGCCAATCCCAACCAAGGAACAGCTACCACCTGACCACAGAGGTGACCGGAAGATCTGGAAGTCCCTCAATAGGCTTTGTACCGGGATGGGTCGATGCCAATATGAGCAATCGGGGCTGTGCAGATGTGGCAGACACAGAATCTTCTGTCGTGTGTCTTTTAGACATGTAGCTCCGTTGTGGCGAGCCAGGTCAACGTGTCATCGTCCAGGTCAATCAGACCTCGTTCACCATTGGGTGGCCGGTGTTTGGGGCAACTGGTGACGATGTGCTCCACTGTCTGTGTTGGGTCCCCACACTCGCAGGAGGCGCTCGCTGTCCACAAGGTCCCACCTCTTCATCGCTACTCCATAGCGTCCGACGCCTGTCCTCAAGCGGTTGAGGGTTGTCCACTGCTTTCGGGGCAGGTCCTGGCCAGGGACGTCCATGGGGTCATTGATGCACTGGTGTAGGCTAGATGACTTCCACTGGTCTCTCGATCGCGTCTTGATCCAGAGTCAAGACACAGAATGTGAATGTGGAACATCTGTACAATCCATGCCACACCCACTAAGGTGCCCACTTCTTGGTGAACAATGCTGCCTGGAAGACCTAGCAGTGGCAAACAAGAAGGCTGTCCGCCGTGCGAGAGCCTACCCCAACATTTGCCATTAAGTAAAACTCACCTCTCTATCCCCATTTCTCTCAACGAGAACCTCTCTTGTTTTTGATAACCCTACCATGGGAAAATAGATTTGAGCTATCATGCCCATCTATGCCTCTCATAATCTACAATCAGCCCAAGGAGTTTCTATCTAAACAAGGCTCCGATAATTCAAATAAAACAAACTACTGCTTGACTTGGCTACTATGGATCTGAAAATGACATCATGACTGTAAGCAAACATTTTGAAGAATTAACATATAGTTGATTACACATGTGTGTCCTTATAAGGAACCAAACCAGTCGGATAATGAACCATTCATGGTCATCATGAGAAATCGAACATAATTTTAGATCAAAGGGGGAGGCTAATAATGTTGCCAAAAAGAGCAGTAAAGATTGTGTTTTGGGAACATTCAGCTGGGATGGAGCAAGGCACTGTTCAGGGAAAAAGCAAAGTAAATAATGAGCGTCATCTGGAAAGAAAAGTAAAAACAAACTACAGGTTTTCACAGAAATATAAAAAACAATTAGGCAACATTGATTCCTTACAGATTGCAACAGGAGAAATTTTGCTGGGTCATTAAAAAAAACTCAGAAAAAATAAACTTCATATTTTCTGTCGAGGCAAAAGAAACTGCAGATGCTGACATCTTAAGCAAAACACCAAGTGCTGGAGGAACTCCAGGTCGGACAGCATCTGTGGAGGGAATGAACAGGCGACGTTTTGGGTCGGGGTCCCTTTTCAGACTCGAATATTTTCTGTAGACGAGGAACTGCAGATGTTGGAATCTTGCGTAGAACAGCGGCAGAGTTGCTGCCTCACCGCGCCAGAGACCCGGGTTTGATCCTGACTACGGGCGCTGTCTGTACGGAGCTTGTGCTTTCTCCCCGTGACCCGTGTGGGTTTTCTCCGGGTGCTCCGGTTTCCACCCACACTCCAAAAACGTACGGGTTTGTAGGTTAATTGACTGGGGTAAAATTGTAAATCGTCCCTAGCGTGTGTAGGATAGTGTTAGTGTGCGGGGATCGCTGGCAAGTGTGGACTTGGTGGTCCGAAGGGCCTGTTTTCACACTGTATCTAAACTAAAAAACGAAACACCATTCTGAAGTAACTCAGCGGGTCAGGCAGAATCTCTGGAGAGCATGGATAGGCAGTGTTTTGGGTTGGAATTCTTCTTCAGACTACTTAGAAATATTGTCTGTCTTTCGTCACGTTCGGAGTTCTCCGGGAAGATATAGGATGTTTCATGGAAAAGTGAACAAGTAGCGTCAGAGAGAACAAGGAGCTGGAAGAAATGAACATTCTTTAAACATTAGCAGTGGCACAGTATCGCAGCGGCAGAGCTGCTGCCTCACCGCTCCGGAGACTCGGGTTCGATCCTGACCACGGGTGCTGTCTGTACGGAGTTTGTACGTTCCCTCCGTGACCCGCGTGGGTTTTCTCTGGGTGCTCCGGTTTCCACCCAGACTCCAAGACGTGCAGGTTTGTAGGCTGATTGGCTTCTGAAAAAATATACATTGACCCCAATGTGTGTAGGTTAGTGATAGGGCAGCGTCTCGAAACAGTGAACAACTAGCATCAGAGAGAATAAGGAGCTGAAATAAATCAATGTTCTTTAAACATTAGTATTTGAGTAATTAATAGGAGTGAAAGTGGATGCTTCCCGGAACTTGTCAATCTGTGTCTGGGGATGTGGAAAGTGGTGTCTGTGACAACCATGGAGCTCTGTCGCCTCTTTGCAACTCGCAGTGAAAATTAATCTGCAGGTACAGAGAGCAGCTCAAGCAGCAACTGATACTCTGGGCCTGAGGGATATGTGTGCAGGGGTAAAGGTGTCTCTGTAATTATACCGGGCGGTGGTGAGACCACACCTGGAGTAGTGTGTCTGGTCTTCTACCTCATACTGTGGTAGAGAGAGTGCAATGAAGGTTCACCAGATTGATGCCTGACTGGGGAATAGTCTGACAGCAGCAACTGTACCCATATTCCTTCAGTCAAGAAAGAGGTCCCCTAGTGAGACCACACCTGGAGTATTGTGTGCAGTTTAGGTCTCCAAACTTGAGGAAGGACATTCTTATTATTGAGGGAGTGCAGCGTAGGTTTACAAGGTTAATTCCTGGGATGGCGGGACTGTCATACGCTGAGAGAATGGAGCGGCTGGGTTTGTACACTCTGGAATTTAGAAGGATGAGAGGAGATCTTATTGAAACATATAAGATTATTAAGTGATTGGACACGCTAGAGGCAGGAAACATGTTCCCGATGTTGGGGGAGTCCAGAACCAGGGGCCACAGTTTAAGAATAAGGGGTAAGCCATTTAGAACAGAGAAGGCGGTGGAGGCCAGTTCTCTGGATACTTTCAAAAGAACTCTTGAAAGTATCCAGATAGAACTCTTAAAGATAGCGCAGTCAGGGGATATTGGGTGAAGGCAGGAACGGGGTACTGATTGGGGATGATCAGCCATGATTACATTGAATGGCGGTGCTGACTCGAGGGGCCAAATGGCCTACTATATTGTCTATTGTTTAATGAGTGGTGATCTTATTGGAACAAACAAAAACCTTTCTGCAGCAACAAACAATCTGCTGGAGGGGGAAAATACGTGTGTTTTCTTACACCGAGGTGGGTGGGCGCCTGGAACGTGCTGCCAGGGGTGGTGGTGGAGGCAGATACGATCGTGGTGTTGAAGGGAACTTTTGGACAGGCACATGGATATGCAGGGAATGGAGGGATATATGGATCACATGCAGGCAGAGGAGATGAATTTAACTTGGCTTAAGTGCTGGAGTAACTCAGCGGGACAGACAGTGACTCTGGAGAGGAAGGACGTGTGACGTTTCGGGTCGGGACCCCTCTTCAGACTGAATGTTGGGGTAGGTGGGGTGGGGGTGGGGGTGGGGGTGGGGGTGGGGTGGGGGTGGGGGTGGGGTTGGGAGGTGAAGAGCTGGAGGTGAGTGAGCCCTGATTGCTCCTGGTCTTTTCTCGTCTCTTGTTCTTCACCCCCCCCACCTTTACTTTGAAGAAGGGCCCCGGGGGGGGGCCCCCCGAGCGGAAACATCACCCGTCCACCTTCTCCACAGATGCCGCCTGACCCGCTGAGTTACTCCAGCACTCTGTGTCTAACGTTGGTATAAACCAGCATCTGCAGTTCTTTGTTTCTATAGTTTAACTTGGCATCATGTTCAGCATGGACATTGTGGGCCGAAGGGCCTGTTCCATGTAATTAAGAGAGTCTGGATCAGTGCTCTGTGGTAAAAGGTAAACCAGAAGCTTATTGCGTGGTGGAAGTTGGAAAGTTTGTGCAGATTGAATAACTACCTCCATTGGAATGCACCTCCAACCTGTGACGTGTAGGACGGCAAGTCAAGTCAAGTCAAGTTTATTCGTCACTTACACATACGGGATGTGCAGTGAAATGAAAAGTGGCCGTGCCTGCGGACTTTGTGCAAAAAACTAACAAACAAACAACCAACAAACTACAAACAGAATCGCATGTTCTTTTTCATATTAAGTATTTTGGGCGATATTGTGGTACAGTAAGTTAGTAGAGTTAGTCCCTGGTGAGATAGGAGTTTACAGTCCTAATGGCCTCTGGGAAGAAACTCCTTCTCATCCTCTCCGTTCTCACAGCATGGCAACGGAGGCGCTTGCCTGACCGCAGCAGTTGGGACAGTCCGTTGCAGGGGTGGAAGGGGTCTCCCATTATCTTATTGGCTCTGGAGTTGCACCTCCTGGTGTATAGTTCCTGCAGGGGGCGAGTGAAATTCCCATAGTGCGTTCGGGTTCCGAACGCACTACTCTCTGCAGAGCCGCCTTGTCCTGGGCAGAGCAATTACCAAACCAGATTGTAATATTTCCGGACAAGATGCTTTCCACAGCCGCTGAGTAGAAGCACTGGAGGATCCTCGGAGACACTCTGAATTTCCTCAATTGCCTGAGGTGGTAAAGGCGCTGCCTTGCCTTACTCACCAGTGCTGCAGCGTGCGATGTCCATGTCATATCCTCAGAGATGTGGACTCCCAGGTATTTAAAACAGCTCACCCTATCCACAGTATCCCCATTTATCCTCAGTGGTGTGTACGTCCTCGGATGATGTGCCCTCCTAAAGTCCACGTTTTTTTGATGTTCAAGAGGAGGCTGTTGTCCTGACACCAGAGTGCCAGATCAGCCACCTCCTCCCGGTAGGCCTTCTCATCGTTGTCTGAGATCAGGCCCACCACCACGGTGTCATCAGCAAACTTGATTATCGAGTTGGAGCTGAACCTAGCCACACAGTCATGTGTGTACAGGGAGTACAATAGGGGGTTGAGGACGCAACCCTGGGGGGATCCTGTGCTCAGGGTGAGGGCCTTCGATGTATTCCCTCCCATATTGACTAACCTGGGGCCTGACGTGATAAAGTCCAGGACCCAGGCACACAGGGGGTGCTGAGCCCTAAATCCAGTAGCTGCGCGGGACCAGTCTGGTGGGACTATCGTGTTGAAGGCTGAACTGAAGTCTATGAACAGCATCCTCACGTAGCCCCCCTTCTGGCTGTCAAGATGGGAGAGAGCGGTGTGCAAAACCTGGGAGACAGCATCGGCCGTGGATCTGTTCGGACGGTATGCAAATGTAACGGGTCCATGTTTGCGAGGAGGAAGGCGCAGATGTGTTTCTTCACCAGCCTCTCAAAAGCATTTCATGACTACCGAGGTGAGGGCCACCGGACGGTAGTCATTCAGACAGGCTGGGGAGGCATTCTTCGGTACAGGTACAATGGTGGACTTTTTGAAGCAGGCAGAGACCACGGACTTGTCCAGGGAGAGTTGAATATTGTAGTGAGCACCGGAGCTTGCTGCATAGCACAGGACGCAAGTACTTGCCCCGAGATGCCATCGGGACCTGCAGCTTTCCTCGTGTTCACCCGTGTCCGGGCCCTCCTCACATCGTGCTCGGACAGCGAGAATGTGTGCTCATTCCTCCCATCAGCTTCGTTAGCCAGCCCGCTGGTGGTATTGTCGATAGTCGGCAGACCTGGGGTGGTGTTGCCCATCTCTGGAACGGCAGATGCTGATTTATACGGAAGACGGAGACAAAGTGCTTTAGTTTAGTTTAGTTTAGTTTACTGTCATGTGTACCGAGGTATAGTGAAAAGCTGGAGTAACTCAGCGGGTCAGGCAGCATCATACTCTTGATTTGTTCGGTGTTGTTCATTGCTCTGTGCCAAGCTGCTGTAAGCGTGTTGAAGCACGTTATCTCAGCTTGGCATCTTACTGCTTGTGCTTGTGGAGGGCAAGCAAATGGAAGCCACTCGGTTGACTGGCAACTGGTGAAATGTAGAGCTGAATGTAACGTGGTGTGCTGCTTTGCTGTTGACGTTGTGCTGCTGATTGACCGCGGCTGGTTGTTATCATGCAGCGGCCAGGACTCCACACTCTGCTGGCTTTAGGTTTATTATTGGCACCTGTACCGAGGTCCAGTGAGTGGCTTTGTCATGCATGCTGTCCAGTCAGCCACAGGCCTATCAGGATAGAGCCGTTGCCTCACAGCGCCAGAGACCCGGGCCCGATCCCGGCTGTGTGGAGTTTGCACATTCTCCCTGTGACTGCCTGGGATTCCTCCGGGTGCTCCGGTTTCCTCCCACGTCTCAGAGACGTGCGGATTTGTGGGTTCATCGGCCTCTGCAAATTGTCGCTAGCGTGTAGAGAGTGGATGGGAAAGTGGGATAACATAGAACTAGCGTGAGCGGGAGATCGACGGTCGGCGTGGACTCGGTGGGCCGAAGGCCCCGTTACCACGTAGTATAACTAAATTAATTTAAAGCTAAACTTAAACTAAAGGGCCTGTCCCACTTGGCGATTTTTTTTCAGCGACTGCCGGCATCATTGACTGACGTATCAGGTCACCGAAAAACTTTTTTTTGTCGCGGCTGGATTTGTCGCGGTTCAAAATCTTTTGGCGACCCTGATACGACGCCGGCAGTCGCCGAAAAAATCACCAAGTGGGACAGGCCCTTGAAGTAAATAAGTAAGTGAGTATTTTTTATTTATATATAGCACTTTTAAATCAAATCGTGTTGAAGCCAAAGTGCTTTACAGAGCAACAAATTAGATGGCCAGACATCCGTGTAAACTAAAAAAGACACAATGCAGTAAAGGATTCGACATGAACGTCCCCCCCACAGCAGAATCAACACTTTCCACGGTGAGGGAAGGCGCCAAAAAGTCCAGTCCTCCTCCTCCTCCTCCTAGACCACCCGAGGTCGGGGCCTGTTTGAGGCCTCTGCAGCCAGTCCTCAGCGGCACGGAAATGTCTGGAGCGGCCGCTCCCTCCCCGGAGACCGCGGCACCCAAAGTCCTCAGGCCGCGGATATCTTTCGGATCCGATATACACCCCCATTCATAAATATAATCAGCTCAAATTGTTGAAACCTCCATGAAACCTCACTCACTTCACTGTGTCTGCCTGTGCATCGCCCGATGGGATGGAGAGCTGGATTTAAGCCGCAGAATTAAATTGTAAAAGAAGCTACGTTATGAAAGCGAAACACGTGGAGAGCAAATAACGGCAGACAGACCCACACACAATCTCGGCATCTTCGCTCATATGCCTGTAAAGCTAATTTAAAAAAAACCTCTTCTTTCCTCCCTTTTCATCCAACAATGCTGTGCAGTGAAGTGGCGATCCAGGGGGGGGGGGGGGGGGGGGGGGGGGGGGGGGTCCGTATGTAGTAGTGCCTTGCGTTGACGTGAACCAGTTGGCAGCACATTCTCTTGTGAACCAGGAGGTCATGAGTTCAAGCCACAACCCGCAGACTGGCGAAGGAATGCTGACTGCCGCGCCCATGATGCACCACTGCGAGGGCTGCCTTCCAAAACTAATGTTTAAGAAGGAACTGCAGATGCTGGAAAAATCGAGATGTGGGCGGGGGGGGGGGGGGTGGGGTGTTGGTGTGAAAAAGAAAGGAAGAGGCGGTCTTCAGACTGATGTGGGGGGGGCGGGAAAAAGAAAGGAAGAGGCGGAGCGCCTCTTCCTTTCTTTTTCCCGCCACCCCCCCACATCAGTCTGAAGAAGGGTCTCAACCTGAAACGTCGCCTATTCCTTCGCTCCATAGATGCTGCCTCACCCGCTGAGTTTCTCCAGCGTTTTTGTCTACCGTCATCAGCCACATTTAAACATCTCTGTGATGAGCATCTGATCTCCCAAAACAAACGGGGCTGTGGACCAAGAGCTGAAGTCTACACAGCTCTACTTTGGCAAGCTTGGCGCCATCAAACGCCCGGATGGCCAAAGGGTAAATTAGTTTGGAAGGTAGACAAAAATGCTGGAGAAACTCAGCGGGTGAGGCAGCATCTATGGAGCGAAGGAAATGGGCGACGTTTCTGGTCGAGACCCTTGGGCCTCACGCGCTGAGTTTCTCCAGCATTTTTGTTTAACTTCCAAACTAATTGACCGTTTGGTCCATGTGGGCGGGTATCTTGGCACCATGAAGCACAGCAGGGGAGTTCCGCCAGTGTCCTCGCCAACACTTGGACAAACCACAACATTCAGCCTTAGGTTTATCATTGTCACCTGTACAGTGATCTCACACCGGCCACACTCCCCACCATCGACCATCTACACTTTATGTTACCTCAGCAAAGCAGCCAACAGAATCAAAAACTTGTCCCCGTCCCAACCCCGTCATTCCTCCTTCTCCCCGCTCCCGTCCGGCAGAAGGTACGGAAGCTTGAAAGCGCGCACCACCAGACTCAGGAACAGCTTCTTCCCCTCTGTTATCAGGCTTCGGAACGGCCCCCCATAAGCCAGGGTACTGTCCGATTCACCGCTACCCCATTGCGGACATTGGGCTTTGTCTGTGGAACTGATGCGCTACAATGCTGAGAACTATATTCTGCACTCTGTATCTTCCCCTTTGCTCTACCTGTTGTACTGGAGTTTGTCTTGATTGTATTTATGAATGGTATATCTGATCTGATTGGATACCAATGCAAGAGAAAGTCTTTCATTCCAGGTTTTTAGTGTTTTAATTATTTTGTTTTTGCGTGGGCACAAATCACAAACTCTCTGGACGGTCAATTGTCAAAATGTTTATGGTTCTCTCTCTCTCTCTCTCTTTCTCTCTCTGTCTCTCTCTCTTTCTCTCTTTCTCTCTCTCTGCCTCTCTCCCTCTCCCTCCCTCCCTCTCTCTCTCTCCCCCTCCCTCTGTCTCACTCTCTCTCTTTTTCTCTCTCTTTTTCTCTCTCTTTCTCTCTCTCTCTCTCTCTGTCTTTCTCTCTCTCTCTCTGTCCCTCTTTCTCTCTCTCTGTGTCTATCTCTCTGACTCTCTCTGTCTCTCTCTCTCTCTCTCTCTCTCTCTCTCTCTCTCTCTCTCTCTCTCTCTCTCTCTCTCTCTCTCTCTCTCTCCCTCTCCTACTTTTTCCACCTTTTAGTTCTGACTTGTCATCACATGTAGTGTGTATTAAGTATCACCTATACTAACGAGCTACGATAGTATTTACATGAAGCAAAGATGTATTGGTGAGTTGAGTCATTACTGCCAGGGGTCACAGCCCTGTACACAGGTGTGGTCACTCTGTTCTGTGGCCTGGGAAAGTACGCTCTACCAAAGAGCTTCCTACTTTCTGGGAAAGCTAACGCCTCCCTTTCGTTTGCTCATCTCGGGAACTATCAAAGTGATTTGGAATTGGCAAAGCTTCTAAAAAACATAGTTTAGCAAGGGAGTCTACAAGCCCTTTTCTAATATTCCATTCTTTTAAAACATTCTTTGTGTATCTGCTGCTGTTTTTGAAGTCTGCAAAGGAATCTGTCAGTGGGCTTGTGGCTGCTGCACATCCATTCAAGGGAGAAGTAATTAATGAAACTTGTACTTCTGTGTAGATGTGGCTTCAAGCCAATCCTGAACTCCCCACCTCCCCCCACTACTCTGCTTCCCAAATGCGTTAACTCCTTATGGGCAGGAAGGAACTGCAGATGCTGTTTTAAACCAAAGATAGGCACAAAATGCTGGAGTAAAAGCCCTGTCCCTCTGTACGAGTTCATTCAAAGAGCTCTCCCGAGTTTGCCCTGATTTGAACTCGGAGATGTACGGTACTGGTCGCTCGTCGGTACTCGGGGCTCTCGTGGACATTTTTCAACATGTTGAAAAATCTTCACGAATCTTCCCGTGCTTACCTGCCGTTAGCGAGTCTTCCGAGTACCTGCCCCTAGCGGTACGAGCCGCTAAGAGACGTCCCCGAGCTCCGACGTACCCGCTACGTTCATTCTCCATGCTTACCAGGAGTTTGATTTTTTTTTAAACTCGGGAGAGCTCTTGAATGAACTTGCACAGTGGGACAGGGCTTTAGCTCAGCAGGGTACACAAAAAGCTGGAGAAACTCAGCGGGTGCAGCAGCATCTAAGGAGCGAAGGAGATAGGCGACGTTTCGGGTCGAGACCCTTCTTCAGACTGGTCAGGGATCAGGGAAACGAGAGATATAGACGGTGGTGTGGAGAGATAAGGAACAATGAGTGAAAGATATGCAAAAAAGTATCGGTGATAAAGGGAACAAGCCATTGTGTTTGTGGTGTGAAAATAAGAAGCTGGTGCGACTGGGGTGGGGGAGGGAGATAGAGATAGAGGGAATGCCAGGGCCCGAGGGCTGAGGGAGAGGTGGGAAGGGGAGGAGACAGCAAGGTTTAACAGAATTGAGAAAATTCAATATTCAAGCCCAAAGGATGCAGACTCCCCAAGCGGAATATGAGGTGCTGTTCCTCCAGCTTGCGGTGTTTGCTCACTCTGGCCATGGAGGAGGCCCAGGACCGAGAGGTCAGATGTGGAATGGAGGGGGAGTTGAAGTGCTGAGCCACCGGGAGGTCGGGTTGGTTATTGCGGACCGAGCGGAGGTGTTCGGCGAAGCGATCGCCAAGCCTCCGCTTGGTCTCACCGATATAGATCATCTGGCATCTGGAGCAGCGGATGCAGTAGATGAGGTTGGAGGAGGTGCAGGTGAACCTCTGTCGGACCTGGAAGGACTGCTTGGGTCCCTGAAAGGAGTGGAGGGGGGAGGTTGAAGGACAAGTGTTTGCATTTCTTGCGGTTGCAAGGGAAAGTGCCCGGGGAAGGGGTAGAGTTGGAGGGGGGGAAAATTGACAAGGGAGTTGCGGAGGGAGCGGTCATTACCCCTCCACCAGCCACATCTTCCCATCTCCCTCCGTCTGCCTTCCGCAAAGACCGCTCCCTCCGCAACTCCCTTGTCAATTCTTCCCTCCCCTCCAACTCTATACCCCTTCCCCCGGGCTCGAAGGGTCGAATGGCCTACTCCTGCACCTATTGTCTATTGTCTATTGACAGCCATTGTAAACTTACTGACGGGCAGTCGTTGCCGTACGTTGTAGCTGCATGGCTCAGCACTCATGTTGACTGTACTGTGCTTGACTCATCTTTTCCCTTTGCATCTTCCTTGACAACGTTTTCAAGATATGTTATTGGATCTCAGTGACCTGCTGCAGGTACGTACGTGCATTGACTTCAAATGTTTTGTTTATCCTGTTGTTTTTTTTACATTTCCCAGCTTTCTATCCCCCCCCCCCCCCCAATACCCCCCCACTACAATCAGTCTGAAGAAAGGTCCCGAGCCGTCGCCTATCCATGTTCTCCTGAGATGCCTGGCACGTCGAGCTGCTCCAGCACTTTGTGTCTTTCTCTTTGTTAAATCTATATATTTCCCAACACAGTCCTCTGTATTTTGTTATATTTGAGAGAAGGGATTATGAACATAAGATAGGAGCAGAATTAGGCCATTCGGCCCATCAACTCTACCCCACCATTCATTCAAGGGTCTCGACCATTTTTTCTCTCCAGAGATGCTGCCTGTCCTGCTGAGTTACTCCAGCATTTTGTGTCTATCTTCAGTTTAAACCAGCGTTTGTAGTTCCTTCCTACACATTCAATCATGACTGATCATCATCATGAAGCAACGTCATCAAGGACCTACACCACCCTGGCCACTCGCTCATCTCCCCGCTGCCTTCAGGTAGAAGGGACAGGAGCCTGAAGGCTGCAACGTCCAGGTTCAGAAACAGCTTCTTCCCCACAGCCACCAGGCTATTGAACTCAACTCAAACAAAACTCAGCAATCTACTGCATCCGCTGCTCCAGGCTTGGCGATCGTTTCGCCGAACACCTCCGCTCGGTCCTCAATAACCAACCCGACCTCCCGGTGGCTCAGCACTTCAACTCCCCCTCCCATTCCGTATCCGACCTCTCGGTCCTGGGCCTCCTCCACGGCCAGAGTGAGCAACACCGCAAGTTGGAGGAACAGCACCTCATATTCCGCTTGGGGAGTCTGCATCCTTTGGGCTTGAACATTGAATTTTCTCAATTCTGTTAGCCCTTGCTGTCTCCTCCCCTTCCCACCTCTCCCTCAGCCCTCGGGCCCTGGCATTCCCTCTATCTCTATCTCCCTCCCCCACCCTAGTCGCACTAGCTTCTCATTTTCACACCACAAACAGCTTACAATGGCTTGTTCCCTTTATCATCGATACTTTTTTGCATATCTTTCATTCATTGTTCTTTATCTCTCCACATCACCGTATATATCTCTCGTTTCCCTAATCCCTGACCAGTCCGAAGAAGGATCTCGACCCGAAACGTCGCCTATCTCCTTCGCTCCTTAGATGCTGCTGCACCCGCTGAGTTTCTCCAGCCTTTTGTGTACCCTCTGAACATTAATAGCCCATCATCAGTTTATTTGCACTTTATCTGTTTTATTTATTCATGTGTATATATTTATACAATGGTATATGGACACACTGATCTGTTCTGTATTCATGCCTTCTGTATTCTGTTGTGCTGAAGCAAAGCAAGAATGTCATTGTCCTATCTGGGACACATGACAATAAACTCTCTTGAATCTTGAATCTATCTCCCCCCTAACCCCATTTTCCTGCCTTCTCCCCATAGCCCCTGACATCCGTACTAATGTATTCAAGAGAGAGTTCGATATAGCTCTTGGGGCCAACGGAATCGAAGAAAATGGGGAGAAAGTAGGAACATATCTCCCATAACCTCTGACATCCGTTCTAATCAATTATCTTATCTATCGCTGCCTTAAATATATCCACTGACTTTACCTCCACAGCCTTCTGGCAAAGAGTTCCGCAGATTCACCACCGTCTGACTAAACAAATTGCTCGTCAACTCCTTCCAAAAAGAACATCCTTTAATTTTGAGGCTTGGAGTGTCAGGGGTTATGGGGAGAGGCAGGAGAAGGGTTGAGAGGGAAAGATAGACCAGCCATGATTGAATGGCAGAGTAGACCTGGTGGGCTAAATGGCCTGATTCCCCCCCCCCCCGCTGGCATTACCTGGTGTTAGAATGTGGTCCATACGTTGGTTTGTTCCACAGGAATGTGATTCTTTTTCCTGTCATGCATCAACCTGAGTTACAGATGAGAACAGGCCATTCGATTAATTTGAGTGCAACTCCCTGTGACTTGAAATGCACCAAAGTCATAGAGTCATTCAGCATGGAAACGGGCCTTGCAACCTGACTCATCCATGCCGACCAACATGCCCCATCAAAGCTGGTCCCATTTGCCAGCGCTTGCCCCATGCCCCTCTACACTATCTGTCCAAGTAATGTTACCTCAACCACTTCTTCATAAGCTCATACATTGTAGGAGCCGAATTTGGCCATTCGACCCATCAAGTCTACTGTGCCATTCACTCATGGCTGATTTATCTTTCGCTCACAACCCCATTCTCCTGCGTTCTCTCCATAAACCCTGACTAATCAAGAATCTTCCAATCTTCACCGTAAAAATATCTATTGACGTGGCCTCCACAGCCGTCTGTGGCAATACTCATAGAGACTTACAAAATTCTTAAGGGGTTGGACAGGCTAGATGCAGGAAGATTGTTCCCGATGTTGGCGAAGTCCAGGACAAGGGGTCACAGTTTAAGGATAAGGGGGAAGTCTTTTAGGACCGAGATGAGAAAATCGTTTTTCACACAGAGAGTGGTGAGTCTCTGGAATTCTCTGCCACAGAAGGTAGTTGAGGCCAGTTTGTTGGCCATATTTAAGAGGGAGTTGGATGTGGCCCTTGTGGCTGAAGGGATCAGGGGTTTTGGAGAGAAGGCAGGTACAGGATACTGAGTTGGATGATCAGCCATGATCATATTGAATGGTGGTGCAGGCTCGAAGGGCCGAATGGCCTGCTCCTGCTAATTTCTATGTTTCTAATAGATTCCACAGATTCACCGCCCGCTGACTCAAGAATTTCCTCCTCATCTCCTTTGTAAAGGTACTTTCTTTTATTCTGGGGCCGAGGCCTCTGGATTCTAGACTCTCCCACCAGTGGAAACCTCCTCCCCACGTCCACCCAATTCTCCACACCCACCACCCTCTGAAACAAAAATGTTGCCCCTCAGGTTTCTATGAAATCTTCCTCCCCCCTCACCTTAAACCTATGCCCTCTAGTTTTTTATTCCTCTACCCTGCGAAAAAGCCTCCCTCCATGATTTTATATACCATCTCAAATAATATTTCATGGTTGAAAGGGAAAAAAATCTGCAGATATTGTAAATTTGAAATGAAAATAGTCAATTACAGAAGTACTCAGCCGATCAGGAAACATCTGTGAGGGGGGAAGCCTCTGTTTGATTCTCTGCAGATGTTGCCTGACTTGCTGAGTATTTCCAACAGTCTCCAGTTTAAGTCATGTTCGGCATCTGAATTGTTTATCCAGGAGATGATTTCATCAACTCTCCACTTTATGTGCAGAAGAGATTCTGATGTTATTGTCCATCCCTGTGATAGGCTGCTCCTTGAACCACTGCTGTCCAGGTGTTGAAGAGATTCCCACAGTGCAGTTGGGAAGGTGATCAAGATTTAGATCCAGTACTGATGGAGGACTTGCAATTAGAGTCATACAGCACGGAAACAGACCCTTCGGTCCTTCTCGTCCTTGCTGTCCAAGATGCCCCATTTGAGCTAGTCCCATTTGCCACATTATGCCAGATCGGATCATAGAGCCTTACAGTGAGGAAACAGACCCTTTGGCCCAACTTGCCCATACCGGCCAACATGCCCCTTATACACTAGTCCCACCTGCCTGTGTTTGGCCCATATCCCTCTAAACCTGTCCTATCCAAGTACCTGTCTAAATGTTTCTTAAATGTTGCGATAGGGCTCTTAAAGATAGCAGAGACAGGGGATATGGGGAGAAGGCAGGAACTGGGTACTGATTGGGGATGATCACATTGAATGGCGGTGCTGGCTCGAAGGGCCGAATGGCCTTCTCCTGCACCTATTGCCTATTGTCTATTGATAGTCCCTGCTTCAACAACCTCAACCCGGGGTGCCCATGGCGGCGTAACGGGTAGAGTTGCTGCCTTAAAGCACCAGAGACCTGGGTTCCATCCTGACTACGGGTGCTGTCCGTACGGAGTTTGTACGTTCTCCCCGTGACCGCGTGGCTTTTTATCCCTGCACATCTCCGTTAAACTTTCCCCCTCTCACCTTATAGCCTCTATTTCCACAGAGGATTTGCCCTTTAGATTCCCTTCAAACCATATTTCCGTGTTTGGTTTGCTGCCACAACAGCTGCTGTGGACCAAATTAGATTGTAGTCTGTTTGCATTTGAACCTGACCGAGCGGGCGATGGTGAATCCTGCCCGAACGCAGCTGGTACATGGTTTATTTTCGACTCTTCAGCTGCTCCCACTGAGTGTACTCTCCCCATATCCGCAAGATTTTTTTTTTCCCTTTTTAGTACTTGTTGTTTGGCAGCTATCAGCATTGGATCAAGTAAAGATGATATTCTGTGCGTTAAAATATTCCGCAACACAGCCAGCGGCCTATTTGACAGCTCTTCTGAGGGTGTTCCTGGACTTGTGCAGATCCATGGCACGAAAGGAAGCCTTTTGTTTGATTGCGCCAAGCTTGCCAAAGTCGAGCTGTGGAGATCAAATATTCTCTGCCTCAGAGGGCGGTGGAGGCCGGTTCTCTGGATGCTTTCAAGAGAGAGCTATGTAGGGCTCTTAAAGATAGCGGAGTCAGGTGATATGGGGAGAATGCAGGAACGGGGTACTGATTGGGGATGATCAGCCATGATCACATTGAATGGCGGTGCTGGCTCGAAGGGCCGAACGGCCTACTCCACCTATTGTCAGTTGTCTCACCCCTCAGTCTGCTTCAGCCGTCAGCAGCATCGAGCAGTCGGCAGGATTATCCCCACTCCGGGTTGGAAACCATGTAGGTTCGTTGCTGCCTTGTGTAGTTGCTAGTCTAATAAATTTTAATAAGGTACAATTAAAGCCACAATGGAAAGCAAAAAGCCTCTCATTGTCGGTCGGTCATACAACCGTGCCGGTGAGTGCTTTTGGAACAAAGGATCGCTCTGTGCCGAGGGAAACCAGACTGATGAAGTGGCTCTTTGTGCAAACCTTTGTGGATGATCAGCCATGATCACATTGAATGGTGGTGCTGGCTCGAAGGGCCAAATGGCCTACTCCTGCACCTATTGTCTATTGTCTATAATCAATTATCGTCTTACCGCTGACTGGATAGCACGCAACAAAAAAAATCTCGGTCCACATGACAATAAACGCAACTATAGCGTGAGGCAGCAGTCCCTCCAGCTGCGCCACTGGACTGCTGGCATAGAGTCAATGTTCGGTCGTGGTCTAACTGGAACTGAACCAGTAAGAAGAGATTCCCAACAAGGTCCCCGTCCCCTCGTGGCTGAAGCGGTTCCAGCGGTTTCATCTTCAGAGAACTGTACATTAGATGATCCATCGTGGCCTCTTTATGACCTCCCTTTATTATGGTTTCCAGTCCAACTGGATCCAGTTCAGTTCACTCCACGTTGCATCAGCAGACAGCTGACTGCTCTGGACACAGCAAGCATTCTGGCTGCAGTTCTAAAGTGTTGTGCTCAAGAACTGACCCATGTCTGCAGCCAAGCTAGTCCATTACAGCTCCAGCACTGGCAACCGATCAAGCGAAACTTCGCCGTGGTATGTCCACACAATGCAGGAACATCTCCAGCCTAGTTGATTACTGTGGGACTAGGGCCATAGAGTCCGTCGTCCACTGTGGAAACGGGCCCGCCGGCCCAACTTGCCCACACCATCTGCACTAGTCCCACCTGCCCGTGTTTGGCCCATATCCCTCTAAACCTGTCCTGTCCTTGCACCTGTCCAAATGTTTCTTAAATGTTGCAATAGACCCTGCCTCAACTACCTCCTCCAGCAGCTCATTCCATACACCCACCATCCTCTGTGTGAAAAAGTTACCCCTCAGACTCCTACTAAATCTTTCCCCTCTCACCTTAAACCTATGTCCTCTGGTTCTCGATGCCCCTACTCTGGGCATAAAGTCGGAGAACGGCAAACACTTGCGCTCGAATCTAAGCTTGGTAACGTTGGCCTTGCACCAATGATCACATATTATGTGAATTATTGTTTGTAGCAGAGAAATACCAAAAGCTGTTTCCCAGAAGGACTAAAGTCACAGGGGTGGTGGGCGCTGTACTTACTGAAGAACCTGGCCGCTGGAAATGCTGCCTTTGCAGATTGTTCTGTTCTTATTTTCTGCTTCATTTCATTGTTCTTCGACGGCTTGTTGCCAAACTTACCATGGTGGTTTCTACGGCAACAGACTTCAGATCCAATTCACAGTCAAGGTACGGGCATGGTGACTGGGGGGTGATGAATTGGAAAGGTGTGATGGAGGAGGCCTTCAAATCTGCTCTCACTCCCCTGTTACAGTCAATATCTCTTGCTGTCGGCGAAATCTCAACCCTTCTGTTGGAGCAAAGGTTGTAGGTGTTAGCACAATCACTGTTACATGTATAGAAGTTGGGAGGCCATGTTGCAGCTGTATAAGGCGTTGGTGTAAGGGTGCAGAGAAGATTTACGAGGATGTTGCCTGGACTCGAGGGTGTGAGCTACAGGGAGAGGTTGAGTAGGCTGGGTCTCTATTCCCTGGAGCGCAGGAGGATGAGGGGTGATCTTATACAGGTGTACAAGATCATGACAGGAATCGATCAGGTGGTTGAACAGTGTCTTGCTCATAGTGCGGGCATGGGTTTAAGATGGAGGGGGGAAAATGTTATATGAATTTGAGGGGTAACATTTTCACGCAAAGGGGGCCGGGTGTATGGAACAAGCTGCCGGAGGAGGTTGATGAGGCAGGGACTATTGCAACGCTAACAATAATAATAATAATAATAATAAATACTTTATTGATCCCCTCAGGGAAATTCAGATTGCTTAACAAGCAATTAGATATGTGCATAGATAGCAGACACAAAATGCTGGTGTAACTCAGCGGGTGAGGCAGCATCTCCGGAGAGAAGGAATAGGCGACGTTTCGGGTGGAGACCCTTCTTCAGACTGATGTCGGAGAGGGGGCGGGACAAAGATAGAATGTTGTCGGAGACAGTATAGGGCCTGTCCCACCAGCATGTGACTGCATGCGGCGAGCGCGACCAAACGTGGTGGCTTGAGCCGTACGGCCTCGCGGGGCCAGAACCCGCTTCCAGCCGCGGAGCCGTATGGAGCTGGTCCCGGTATCGTACTCACCAATCAGCTGGGCAGGAGGCAGGCCGAGTGAATTTGGACGTCGGGCGGTGACGTCATCGCGCAATGCCACGCGCTAGGCGTATGGCGTCATGGCGCTGCGTACGGCGTCCAGACGCTGCATACGATGTCGAGACACTGCGTGCGGCCTCAATGCGGCCGCGAGCCTGTCGGCCGTTGATTTTGAACAGTGTCAGTTTTTCGGAGCCCCGCGTGATGCCGGGACCAGCCCCGCACACCTCCATACGCCTCCGGCGATCGAAGTGGGACCGGCCCCACAAAGCCGTACGGCTCAAGCGACCACGTTAGGTCGTGCTTGCCGCATGCAGTCGCATGCTGGTGGGACAGGCCCTTAAGTCTAGTGGGAGAACTGGGAAGGGGGAGGGGATGGAGAGAGAAAGCAAGGGCTATCTGAAGTTAAAGAAGTCAATGTTCATACCGCTGGTGTATAAAGTGCCCAAGTGAAATATGAGGTGCTGTTCCTCCAATTTGCGCTGGGCCTCATTCTGACAATGGATAATTTTTCCAAAGTCACGCGGCATTTCTTTGCCGAAGACACATGCTCCTGGAAAAGAGAGACACAAAATGCTGGAATAACTCAGTGCGTCAAGCTCCATCTGTGGTGAATGTGGATAGGTGACGTTTCGGGTCAGGGTCCTTCTTCAGGCTCAGTAGGTTCAGATTGCACCCCACTGCTCACTCACGCCGTCACGGGAAAGCAGTCAACATAATCAAAGACTTGTCCCACCACGGCCATCCCTGCTCCCCGCTCGCGTCAATATAAAAACCAAGAGGCGTGCACCACCAGACTCGGGAACAGCTTCTTCCCCTCTGTTACCAGGCTTCTGAACGGCCCTTCCATAAGCTAGGGTACTGTCTGATTCACCTCTACCCCATTGCGGACATTGGACTTTGTCTCAGCAACTGGTGCTCTACAATGCTGAGAACTATATTCTGCACTCTGTATCCTCCCCATTGCTCCACCTTGTTTTGTGCTCTTGTATGTACAGTATTGATTAGTGTGGATAGCATGCAAAGCAAAGCTTTTGACTGTACCATGTGAGAATAATAAACGTAAAGCTAAATGTTCTTAACCTTTCTTGCAGGTGAATGTGTACGTGTTGGGGAAGACGTTTCTTCTGCTGGCCAGAGAGCTGTGCATAAATGCACCAGCAATAGGTCTGTAAGCAATGATCCCCTTTCCCACACTATTCAATCGGTGTACTGTTGATTGTTTCTAACCCACCCAGGTAAACAAAGATGCCTTTACTTTGTATGTGTGTAAATGAAGAGCGGATCTGAGACCAGCGGGTCAGGAGGTTAAACTCTCTACTGCGTTAGTGAAGGGACTGTCCCACTTACACGATTGTCACAGTCGCGGCAGGTGTCTGAAAATGTTCAACGTGCTGAAAATCCAGCGGCGACCAGAAAAAGGCACGACTCTTTGGGCGTCTACTCACCACCGTACAGACATGTCGCGGGGTGACGCCTGTACGGTCGTGAATAGTCGCCCAAAGAGTCGTACCCTTTTCTGGTCGCCACTGGATTTTCAACATGTTGAACATTTTCGCAGATCTGCTGTGACTAACGACGGGTGGCGGCAAGTGGCCGCAACAATTGCGTAGGTGAGTCAGGCCCTTTAATATCTGGTAGGGACACTGGACACTGAGTTGCATTTAACACACAAATGGAAATGCTGTCGGATGCTTCCTGAAGAATACTTGCGATTGAATTGTGACAATATCCCAAGAACCTCGCCCACATGAGGTAGGTCTGTGTTGTGCAGGAATAGTGTGAGCAAAATAGTTATCTCCCCCCCCCCCTCACCCTGTAAAAAAATTGAACTATATGGAGAGGATTTTCCAGTCTCCACTGAGTACTTTGGAGAATGTAGAGCCAGTGTCCTATTTGCTTGGAATCTGAAATATAATATAGGTTAGGCTGCACTTGTAGTATTGTGTGCAGTTCTGCTCACCACACTGGAGGAAGGTAGACAAAAATGCTGGAGAAACTCAGTGGATGAGGCAGCATCTATGGAGCGAAGGAATAGGTGATGTTTCGGGTTGAAATCCTTCTTTAGAGCATAGAGGAAGTCTTCCTCTCACCCCTTCTTCCATTCCACCTCTCCTCCCCCCCTCCTCCTTCTCACCCCATCTCCACCTTCTCTCCCTCACCCCATTCTCACATCCTCCACCTCGCCCCTCCTTCAATCCACCTCCCACGCTCCCTTCCTCCCCACCCCTCGCCTCTCTTTCCATCCATATCTCTGTCTCCATCTCTCTCTCTTTCTATTGATCCACCTCTCCACGTTATCTCAATGTCCCATGCACTGTCTGTCCTCTGCCCTTTTCTACCATTCATCTGTCTCTGTCTATCTGTCTCTATATATATCTCTCTATCTGCTGCATCTCACAATGCCTTGATTACTTTTCCTTCTCTCATTTCCTTTCCTCCTCTCTCTCTCTCGCTCTCTCTTTCCCTCTCTCTCTCCCTCTCTCTCTCTCTCTCCCTCCCTTTTTCTCCCCCTCTCCCTCTCACCCTCCCTCTCTCTCTCCCTCCCTCCCTTTCTCTCTCCTCTCTCTCACCCTCACTCACTCCCTTTCTCCCACTTCTTCTCCCTCTCTCTCCCTCCCTCTCTCCTCCCCCTGCACCTCACTCCATTTGGCGTGGCAAACCATTCTTCCTTTGCCACTGTGTTGCTTATGCTTCAGGCGTCCCAGCGACCGTACGTGAATTACAATCCAGAACACTTAATAGACACAAAGTGCTGGAGTAACTCAGCAGGGGCAGGCAGCATCTCTGGAGAGAAGGAATGGATGGCGTTTCGGCTCAACACCCTTCTTCAGACCAAAAGGTCTCAACCTGAAACATCACCCATTCCTTCTCTCCAGAGATACTGCCTGTCCCGCTGAGTTACTCCAGCATTTTGTGTCTATTTTACGTTTAAACCAGCATCTGCAGCTCCTCCCTACATCAGAACACTTTATGTCGAGTTTGTAGTTTTTGGGGACCTGCTAAAGAATCTCTGTCTTAAAGTGATTTGTTTCCTTTGTGAATGAATGCTTTCTGCAGTGACATCGAATCCCATTGCTCATCACACAGTGTAAGTGTTTGCAGACTCTACTTGTCTTTCATTCCTGCCCCTCCACCCCCCCCCCCCCCCCCCCCCCCCCCCCTCCCCCCCCCCCCAATCTGCTGCTCCCTTGCTGGGGCTGGGCTTGCACCGATACACTTGGCCAGTGTTCTGCTGCAGTGACATAGCGCGGTTGTTAGTTCACAGTTTGGGCAGGGTTCTGTTTAATGACGGGGTTTGGTTCAATCTTCCATCCTGGCTCAGCGAAGAGCTGCTGAGACCAATTATTTCTCAGTTGTTGCTCAGCTGAAGTTATATCACAGCACAGATTGGAAATGGTGTGCCTGGCAAATGTAACACCAAGGCACTCGAGAGTGTGTCACGTGCAGCTGGCTGGCCTATATAATCAGCTCAATACTAAAGGTGTGCATCGCCACAGGACTTTAGCGTAGAAAATGTGTAGATAGTGACTGTGCTGTCAAATGTGTAAATGGTGTACGCTTCACAATGCATCAAAGTGTTAATGGTCCAACATAGGACTTAAAACAGTACAGCACAGGAACAGGCCCTTCGGTCCACAATGTTGAAGATGATGCCAAGACCAACTCATAGCTGCCTTCTCATTATCCATATGCCTCAGTGTGTGAAAGGTGTTCAGTGTTGAGACATTTTGTGTTTGCAAATGATGTATTCTACTCATAAGCCCCAATTAGTTAGTTAGTTAAAGAATATAGACACAAAATGCTGGAGTAACTCAGCGGGACAGGCAGCATCTCTGGAGAGAAGGAATGGGTGACGTTTCAGGTCGAGACCCTTCTTCAGACCGAAATGCCAGCCATTCCTTCTCTCCAGAGATGCTGCCTGTCCTGCTGAGTAACTCCAGCATTTTGTGTCTATCTTCAGTTTAAACCAGCATCTGCAGTTCCTTCGTACATAGTTTAGATTATTGTCACGTGTACCGAGGTACAGTGAAAAGCTTTTGTTGCGTGCTAACCAGTCAGCAGAAAGACAATACATGATTATGATTACAATCGAGCCATTTAAAGTCCGATCAAAGGTAGTCCGAGGGTCACCAATGCCATGGGCAGCTTTATGACGCACGGAGGTAAGGTGTGTGTGGAGTTTGCACGTTCTCTCTGTGACATTCGGTTTATTGATTTGGTTTTAGTGTCACGTGTACTGAGTTAGTAAAAATCTTTGTATGCTATCCATTCAAATCACAGTATCCACGAGTCCAATAAAATCATACGCCACCACAACAGGTTGTGCAAAGGGAAAATGTACCAGAGTGCAGAGTCTTACCGCATTACAACATTACAGTTAAGAGAGAGAGTGCAGATTTTTTTTAAAGTGCAAGGTCCGTAATGAGGTAGGTTGGAAGATCGGTACTACACTCTAGTTCAGGGGTCGGAAACCTAAAGCCCTCGGGCCGAATGCGGCCCGTAACCCGAAATCATCCGGCCCACATGCGGATTTTTCCCCCCGCAGTCATCCGGCCCGCTGGGCGCAGCGGCGAGCTCTGGCTGTACCGCATCCTGCGCAAAGCCACCGGCACGGCCGCGCACCTTCTGTGAACACGTTTAAGAAGGAACTGCAAATGCTGGAAAATTGAAGGTAGACAAAAATGCTGGAGAAACTCAGCGGGTGAAACATGCAAGGATTGCATGAGGCTGCCTCACCCGCTGAGTTTCTCCAGCATTTTTGTCTACCTTCTGTGAACACGTGATTAGATGGCTGCCATCCGGGGCAGGATCCATGTGTACACGTGATAGATGTGACCCACCATCCGCTCACAGACATGCGTCCCGGCCCTTATGCAGAACAAGGTTGCCCACGCCTGCTGTCGTTTATGGCAGGGCTGTTCAATAGTCTGATGACAGTGGGGAAGAACTTATTCCTGAATCTGGTGGTACGTGCGTTCAAGCTTTTGTACGGGAGAGGGGGAAGAGAGAAGGACTGGGGAGTGAGGGTGGTCCTTGATGGTGTTGGCTGCATTCTGTGGAGTGAGTGCCACATAGATTCACCAGCCTAATTACAAGGATAGAGGTCTACTGTACAAGGTGCGAGTGTGTGGGCTTGCTCTCTACTCTCCGGAGCAGAATGAAAGGTGACGTTGATTCAAGCTCTCAATATTCACGCTGGGCTCTTCAGGCCAGACACAGGGAGGATCTTTCTCATGATGGGGAAATCACAGTTTCAGAATAAGCCAGGATGAGGAGGAATTGCTTCACTCAGAGGGTGGTGAATATTTGGAATTCTCTACCCTGGAGAGCTGTGGATGCTCCATCATTGCGTTCCTTCAAATCGAAGATCGATAGGTTTCTGGATATGAAGGTCATTGAGGGATATTGGAATAGTTCAGGAACATGTTGCTACAGTGGGAGAGCAACAATGATCTGGATGAAGATACAAGGAACTGCAGATGCTGGTTTACAAACAAAGGCACACAGTGCTGGAGTAACAGCGGGTCAGGCAGCATATCTGATGAACGTGGATAGGTGATGATTTGGGTCGGGACCCTTCTTCAGACTCCTGATCTTGATAAGTTCATAAGTTCTAGGAGCAGAATCAAGCCATTCACTCATCAAAGTCTATTCTGCCATCCAATCATGACTGATCTATCTTTTCCTCTCAAACCCCATTCTCCTGCCAACTCCCTGTAATCTG
Organism: Okamejei kenojei; assembly: GCA_035221665.1. Taxonomy (NCBI): domain Eukaryota; kingdom Metazoa; phylum Chordata; class Chondrichthyes; order Rajiformes; family Rajidae; genus Okamejei; species Okamejei kenojei. Next base: position 4,775,768 of record CM069139.1, read on the forward strand.
TTAATCTCCACTTTAAAAATACCCAATGACTGCCTCCACAGCCATCTGTGACAATGAATTCCACAGATTCGCCACCCGCTGATAAAGAAATTCCTCCTCATCTCCTTTTATTAAGGTACGTCCTTTTATTATTAGACTTTGCCCCTGGTTCTAGACTCTCCCACTAGTGGAAACATCCTCTCCATATCCACTCTATCCAGGTTTTTCATTATTCGGTAAATTTCAATGTCCCCCCCTCTCATCTTTCCAAACTCCAGTGAGTATAGGAATATTAACAGGAATCTGAGGAGTATTTTTTTCGCACAAAGGATGGTGGGTGTAGGGAACAAGCTGCCGGAGGAGGTAGTTGAGGCTGGGACTATCCCAACGTTTAAGAAACAGTTGGACAGGTTTGGAGGGATATGGAGCAAGCGCAGTCAGGTGGGACTAGTGTAGCTGGGACATGTTGGGCAAGTTGGGCCTGTTTCCACACTATCACTCTATGAGTAGAGGCTCAGCGCCGTCAAACGATCATCTCTGTCTTTTGAAAGTCTTAGTTGTGCCTATAGTTTCCTCTGGCAGCTCATTCTGTAGATGGACTATCCTCCTATGATCTCTTGTTTGTCAGCGTAGTCTGTATATAAAGTGTGGACAGTTTAAAGTTAGTGGGATCAACTAAATGGCTGCGTTGGAAACACAGCATGTAAGCACCGTGGAGTGTGGTAGCAATGGGGATCCCCTGATTAGACGTGTGGACATTGTGATACAGATTTAACTCTTCATTCCGCACTCTAAAACCCAGAACAGCTCCCTTCAGTCTGAAGAAAAGTCCTGACCTGAAACGGCACCTATCCATGTTCTCCCGAGAGGCTGCCTGACCTGCTGAGTTACTCCAGCACTTTGTGTGTCTTTTTATGTTCCCATTTAATCGATCACTTTTTCACATCTCAGAAATCAGGATGTTACCGGATGAGTTATAATGAGAAGTCGGATAGGTCAGGACTCCTTCTGAACTCCAGAGTGTACAAGCCTTGAAAGTATCCAGAGAACTGGCCAATGAGGCAGAGAATTCCACAGATTCACTACTCTCTGTGTGAAAAAGTGTTTCCTCATCTCCGTTCTAAATGGCTTACTCCTTATTCTTAAACTGTGGCCCTTGGTTCTGGACTCCCCCAACATTGGGAACATGTTTCCTGCCTCTAACATGTCCAAACCCTTAACAATCTTATATGTTTCAATAAGATACCCTCTCATCCTTCTGAACTCCAGAGTGTACAAGCCCAGCCGCTCCATTCTCTCAGCATATGACAGTCCTGCCATCTCGGGAACTAACCTGGTGAACCTACGCTATACTCCAAGGTAGAGGATTCTAAATAGAGCTAGATGGGGCGCTTAAAGATAGCGGAGTCGGGGGATATGGGGAGAAGGCAGTAATGGGGATGATCAGCCATGATCACATTGAATGGCGGTGCTGGCCTACACCTATTGTCTAAGAGACTGAGCATTCACTTTATGATATTGTACACCTCAATGAGGTCACCCCTCAGTCTTCTACGCTCCAATGAAAAGAGTCCTGACCTATCCAACCTCTCATTATAACTCACCCGGTAACATCCTGATTAGTTCAATCTGGGGTCAAATAGTATACCGGTAGTTCTAAAAGTGCAATATCCTGGATTTAAACATTCCTCAGAAGAAGATAGAGAATTTTCTGAGATGTGAAAAAGTGATCGATTAAATGGGAACATAAAAAGACACACAAAGTGCTGGAGTAACTCAGCAGGTCAGGCAGCCTCTCGGAAGAACATGGATAGGTGCCGTTTCAGGTCAGGACTTTTCTTCAGACTGAAGGGAGCTGTTCTGGGTTTTAGAGTGCGGAATGAAGAGTTAAATCTGTATCACAATGTCCACACGTCTAATCAGGGGATCCCCATTGCTACCACACTCCACGGTGCTTACATGCTGTGTTTCCAACGCAGCCATTTAGTCGATCCCACTAACTTTAAACTGTCCACACTTTATATACAGACTACGCTGACAAACAAGAGATCATAGGAGGGTAGTCCATCTACAGAATGAGCTGCCAGAGGAAACTATAGGCACAACTAAGACTTTCAAAAGACAGAGATGATCGTTTGACGGCGCTGAGCCTCTACTCATAGAGTGATAGTGTGGAAACAGGCCCAACTTGCCCAACATGTCCCAGCTACACTAGTCCCACCTGACTGCGCTTGCTCCATATCCCTCCAAACCTGTCCAACTGTTTCTTAAACGTTGGGATAGTCCCAGCCTCAACTACCTCCTCCGGCAGCTTGTTCCCTACACCCACCATCCTTTGTGCGAAAAAAATACTCCTCAGATTCCTGTTAATATTCCTATACTCACTGGAGTTTGGAAAGATGAGAGGGGGGGACATTGAAATTTACCGAATAATGAAAAACCTGGATAGAGTGGATATGGAGAGGATGTTTCCACTAGTGGGAGAGTCTAGAACCAGTGGGCAAAGTCTAATAATAAAAGGACGTACCTTAATAAAAGGAGATGAGGAGGAATTTCTTTATCAGCGGGTGGCGAATCTGTGGAATTCATTGTCACAGATGGCTGTGGAGGCAGTCATTGGGTATTTTTAAAGTGGAGATTAACAGATTACAGGGAGTTGGCAGGAGAATGGGGTTGAGAGGAAAAGATAGATCAGTCATGATTGGATGGCAGAATAGACTTTGATGAGTGAATGGCTTGATTCTGCTCCTAGAACTTATGAACTTATCAAGATCAGGAGTCTGAAGAAGGGTCCCGACCCAAATCATCACCTATCCACGTTCATCAGATATGCTGCCTGACCCGCTGTTACTCCAGCACTGTGTGCCTTTGTTTGTAAACCAGCATCTGCAGCTCCTTGTATCTTCATCCAGATCATTGTTGCTCTCCCACTTTAGCAACATGTTCATGAACTATTCCAATATCCCTCAATGACCTTCATATCCAGAAACCTATCGATCTTCGATTTGAAGGAACGCAATGATGGAGCATCCACAGCTCTCCAGGGTAGAGAATTCCAAATATTCACCACCCTCTGAGTGAAGCAATTCCTCCTCATCCTGGCTTATTCTGAAAGTGTGATGTCCCCATCATGAGAAAGATCCTCCCTGTGTCTGGCCTGAAGAGCCCAGCGTGAATATTGAGAGCTTGAATCAACGTCACCTTTCATTCTGCTCCGGAGAGTAGAGAGCAAGCCCACACACTCGCACCTTGTACAGCAGACCTCTATCCTTGTAATTAGGCTGGTGAATCTATGTTGACCTCACTCCACAGAATGCAGCCAACACCATCAAGGACCACCCTCATTCCCCAGTCCTTCTCTCTTCCCCCTCTCCCGTTGGGCAGATGATACAAAAGCTTGAACGCAAGTACCACCAGATTCAGGAATAAGTTCTTCCCCACTGTCATCAGACTATTGAACAGCCCTGCCATGAACTACAGCAGGCGTGGGCAACCTGGTTCTGCATAAGGGCCGGGACGCATGTCTGTGAGCAGATGGCGGGCCACATAGAAAAATAGGTGCAGGAGTAGGCCATTCGGCCCTTCGAGCCTGCACCGCCATTCAATATGATCATGGCACATCTATCACGTGTACACATGGATCCCGCCCCGGATGGCAGCCATCTAATCACGTGTTCACGGAAGGTAGACAAAAATGCTGGAGAAACTCAGCGGGTGAGGCAGCCTCATGCAATCCTTGCATGTTTCACCCGCTGAGTTTCTCCGGCATTTTTGTCTACCTTCGATTTTTCTTTGCAGTTCTTTCTTAAACGTGTTCACAGAAGGTGCGCGGCGTGAAAGCATCCAGAGAACTGGCCTCCGAGGCAGAGAATTCCACAGATTCACTACTCACTGTGTGAAACAGTGTTTCCTCGTCTCCGTTCTAAATGGCTTACTCCTTATTCTTAAACTGTGGCCCTTGGTTCTGGACTCCCCAACATTGGGAACATGTCCAAACCCTTAACAATCTTATATGTTTCAATAAGATCCCTCTCATCCTTCTGAACTCCAGAGTGTACAAGCCCAGCCACTCCATTCTCTCAGCATGTGACAGTCCCGCCATCCCTGGAATTAACCTGGTGAACCTACGCTGTACTCCAAGGTAGAGGATTCTAAAACTAGAGGGCATTGGCTTAAGGTGTGAGATTAAAGTGGGACTTCAGGGGCAACTTTTTCCACTCAGAGGGTTGTTCATATCTGGAATTATCTGTCAGAGGAAGCTATAGAAGCAGATACAATAATGAATGAATACGTTTATAGGCCAAGTATTCACATATAAGGAATGGGTCTCACAAGACATTTGGACCAGTACATGGATAGGAGGGGTTTAGATGGATATGGCCAAATGGGACTGTGGTAGATTCCAACTTACTGATTATTGACAAGGTGGGCCAAAGGGTCTGTTACCACACTGTACAGCTCTGACTGCAAATATGTGCTGTAGATTTTTGTCCTTGCTCTAAATCACAGGCAGGTACAGTAAAGAGCACATATCCCTGCAGCACCAGACTATTTACAGGTAGCCAACCTGTCAATGGTGCACTGGGCCCCACTTGCCATTAACCAATCCTTTGTATGTACATACAATTACAAGTGGCAGAGATAGGGTAGTGAGAATCTTGACGTTCTCCTCCTTTACTTCTGCTATTCCATCATCAGCAACACCGCCACAAGCTATTGCCTTGCAACATAGCGAGGCACTGAAAACCCAAAGCATCATCTATCCATGGTCTCTAGACATGCTGCCCGACCCGCTGAATAACTCCACCAGTGTCTTTTTTTCCCTCAGACCAACCTATTTTCCCACACCCTGCCATGATTCTGGATATTTTACAATCTTACTAGCATACCAGGTTACATTTTGGGCTTGGGTTATTAAAATGAAATGTTCTCCCAAAATACTTACTGGTGCAGGCCAACTATTCTTGTTCACAAGTGATAAGCGCAGAATTAGGCCATTCGGCCCATCAAGTCTACGCCACCATTCCATCATGGTTGATTTATCACTTCCTCCTGCCTTCCCCCCCCCCCCAGCCTCTGACATCTGTACTAATCAAGAATCTATCTACACTTCAAAAATATCCAATGACTGCCTCCACAGCCACCTGTGACAATGAATTCCACAGATTCACCACCCTCCGACTAAAGAAATTCCTCCACATCTCCTTCCTAAAGATATATCCTTTTATACTGAGGCTGCGGCTGACGGTCCTAAACTCTCCCACTGCTGTTGTCGTTGGATAGATACACTTGCTGCTTCTAGTTGAACGGTCATTCCATAAGCTAGGGTCACCTCTACCCCATTGCGGACATTGGACTCTGTCTACAATGCTGGGAATTATATTCTGCATCATCTTCCCATTTTCTCTACCTAATGTACTGGCGTTTGACTTGATTGTATTTATGTATCAACATAATTAGATAGCTCAATGGGACAATCAGCAATTGATTTACCATATTTTGCACACAGTTGCTTCTTCGTTCCTAGGCAGCAATAAAGACAATTTCAGGCTGATATATAATCGTGTAAAAATCTTTATACTGTACAGGTTCATCAGTACACAGCGGTGTTGAAATATCATTCATCAGTCATTAAGCCATTTTAAACAGCACTTCTGTACAAAAAACAGCACAAAACAAGTGCACTACCGATTACTGGCCGCTGCAGCATCAGTACATCCCATAATAATACTCTAGTCATTATAAATAAAATTAATTTACAACCAAACATTCCTTCAATTTCAGATAGTTTGAGACAACAGCTGATCCATCCGGACCACTGTCTGCAGTTCAATATATTATCAGTAGAAGGGGCAAGAGCTGGATCCTTGCCAAACTCCCTCTGGTTAGCAGCAGTTGGATGCAGAATTGTTCCTTTTGCTTGTGATTCCCGTGCTTATCAAGTCTCTGGTCAGGTGAAGTAAAGTCCTTTTCCAAGGGCCATTATGTGTCCTGGTCAGGCGTAGAAGATTAGTTCGGGGATCTGGCCCCCCTGTACCCCAGTGCCGTTGGTGCTGTCGGAGGAGCACTGAAACTGGAATGTCACTTTGCCACACTGCACCTCCGTCATGCCCTCCTGCCCAAAGTAGCTGAGCTCGTTGCCGTCGAGGATGGCGCTGGCGGTGTAGAAGGTGTCCTGCTCCACCTGCACTGGGTGCTCGAACCAGACGGAAAAGGTGACGCTGGAGCCGTCCGACACGAATTTGGTGAAGTTGTGGGCCAGCACCACGCCCTGCCGCTTCAGCTCGATCTTCACGCTGTACTCCGCCTTGCCGCAGCTGGAGCCGTACAGGCCCAGGCCAGCCACGAACACCCGCTTGTCCACGGCAAACTGGATGCTGTCGCAGCGGCCCCGGTACCGCCACTGGTTGCTGCGGTAGGCGGACGACTGGAAGCGGTGGCAGCGCTGGGGGGCCAGGCCTTTGCGCTGGCTGGTGGAGAACTCCAGCTGTGGCTTGTTGGCCGCCGTGTACCACAGGAAGATGTTGTGCGTCTGCTCCAGCGTCAGCAGGTCACACTGAGCCGCACCGTTGGCAAACTCCTCCAGGGTCATGGCAGGCACCCGCACGATGTAGAGCGCCTTGCCCAGCACGCTCCTCTTGTTGCGGGCGCTAAGGGGCAGACCCTGCCTCTTGCACTCTGCCTCCGCCCAGCTCACCACCGCCTCGAACACCACCACCTCCTTGGTGTTCAGCGTCTCCCGCGACAGGATGATCTCCAGAGTCTGCAGGTCGATCTCACAGAAGCCCTCGGACCGCAGGGCCAGCTCCGCCTGCGTGTCGATCACCTCCCAGCATCGCTGCGTGAGCTCGGGCTCCTCAAACAGCCGGCTCTGCGACAGCAGGACGCAGGCGTTCTTGGCCTCCAGGCTGGTCTCCAGGAAAGTCACACAGGCCTTGGCCAGGTGAGGGACAATGTACTTCTTGGCAGCGTACAGAGTCGCCAGCACAGTGTCCGCTTCCAAATCAATCTCGTCACTGTACAGGTACCTGCAGTGTACGGGTAGAGGAAGCAAGCATTACTATTACAGGGCAATGCTGGAGTAACTCAGTGGGTCAGGCAGCATCTCTGAACAATCACACCCTCTTGTTATTCTCTTTATCATGCATCTGTACACTCTGGATGCCTGAATTGTAATCATGTATTTTCTTTCCAGCTGACAACAGCTTTTCACTGTACCCCAGTACAGGTGACAATAAGTTAAACTCTCAACGCAATCTCCACCCACGGCCACAAGATAACAAGAGGAATCAAATATTGGAGCAAAGAGGTCCTTATGCAGTTGTACAGAGCCCTAGTGAGACCACACCTGGAGTATTGTTTGGCGTTTTGGTCCCCTAATTTGAGGAAGTACATTGCTATTGAGGGAGTGCAGCGTAGGTTTACAAGGTTGATTCCCGGGATGGCGGGACTGTCATATGCTGAGAGAATGGAGTGGCTGGGCTTGTACACGCTGGAGTTTAGAAGGATGAAGGGGATTCTCATTGAAACATATAAGATTATTTAGGGTTTGGACACGCTAGAGGTTGGGGGAGTCCAGAACCAGAGGCCACAGTTTAAGAATAAGGGGTAAGCCATTTAGAACAGAGACGAGTAAACACTTTTTCTCACAGAGAGTTGTGAGTCTGTGGAATTCTCTGCCTCAGAGGGCGGTGGAGGCGGGATCTCTGGATGCTTTCAAGAGAGCTAGATAGGGCTCTTAAAAATAGCGGAGTCTGGGGATATGGGGAGAAGGCAGGAACGGGGTACTGATTGGGGATGATCAGCCTTGATCACATGATTAAAAGCACATTCCATCAGGAGCAGCTTCTTAAACTAGTGAACAGTCAGAGCACAGACCCACGACCTAACTTGCCCATGCTGACCAGTCTAAAATAATGCCATTTGCTTATTCTGCCCTCTATCGTTTGCCCTTTGCTCCATCTATTGTACTCAAGTTTAACTTGATTGTATTTATGTATAGTGTTTATCCGATCTGTTTGGATAGCACACAAAACAAAGGTTTTTACTGTACCTCAGTACGTGACAAACTATATTTGGCCCATATCCCTTCAAATTTTTTCTATCTATGCTACCTGTCAAATGTGTTTGAAAATGTTATTGGGTCATCCCATAAACTGGTGTTTATGGGATGACCTGATCTTCGAAGTCCTCATTGTGGACTTGACACATTTTCCTCTAGCTGTAACACTTATAGTCTGCACTCTGGTATTTTCTCTGCACCACCTGTTGTACTCGTCCGATTTGACAAAGCTTTTCACCGTATCTTCGTACACGCGACAATACTAAACCCATAGCAATCGAAAAATCCCATCACATTATCAGCCACAGTCGAAATCACTTTAAAAATCCCAAGCAAAAAAAAGTTAAATTCTCCATTCGGAGAGTGCTATCAGTCTCTCTATCAGTGCTTCAGAATCGACTGCAAAAACAACCCTGGCACCAAACTGCCGTCTCCCCCCCCCCCCAGCCCACACAAACACACACAAATCTCCTTACTTGAGCAGTATGAGGAAAGCTGCAGGCTCCACGTCTGGGATGTGAATGTCGGATTTATTCTCGGCCAGTTCTCCATAGAACATGGCGTAGAAAACGGAACTACCGACTGCCAGAATGTACTGCAATGGGGAAAGTCACAAGCAGAAAACAAAAGATCACAACACGGCCCACGGTTTGCAAGAAGCCCTCCCCAAACAGGACTTCACATGCACACCCCTCCTGCCTTCATCTACCTACACGCGTTTCTTGAATAACAGCCAACAGGGCTGCCAAGATGTGTGTGTAGGAGGCGTTCTCTTTTAAGTCTTGCAACTTTTAAGCCACCGATTTATGCGTGTTAAAAATAATCCACTCCCTGCGCAGTTTGCAATCGCGTCGGTGTAGATAAATAAACAGGAGCGGTTTGAGAGGGAACGAGAGAGAGGGGAGGGGGAAGTGGGATAGGGAGGGGAGAGGGGGAAAATAGAGATAGGGAGGGGGGGGGAAGAGAGAGAGTTGGAAAGAGGGGGTGGGGGAGAAGGAAGGAGAGGGGAAGAGAGAGGGAATGGGAAAGAGGGGGGTGCGGGAGAGGGGAAGAGAGTGGGAATGGGAAAGAGGGGGGTGCGGGAGAGGGGAAGAGAGTGGGAATGGGAAAGAGGGGGGTGCGGGAGAGGGGAAGAGAGTGGGAATGGGAAAGAGGGGGGGTGGGGGAGAAGGAAGGAGAAGGGAAGAGAGAGGGAATGGGAAAGAGAGGGGGGGGTGGGGGGAAAAGAGAGGGGGGGGGGTGGGGGGAAAGAGAGGGGGGGGGGGGGTGGGGGGAAAGAGAGGGGGGGGTGGGGGGAAAGAGAGAGGTAATGTGAATGAGAGGGGGTGGGGGAGAGGGGATGGGAAAGAGGGGGTGGGGGAGGGGATGGGAAAGAGGGGGTGGGGGAGAGAGGAAGAGAGAGGGAATGGGAAAGAGAGGGGGGGGTGGGGGAGAAGGAAGGAGAGAGGAAGAGAGAGGAGGGGGGGTGTGTTTACCTTGTGAGCCGGGAGTCTCTGCGTCGATCCCGGGGAGCCGACGATAAAATGCACATCTGCCATCTGTTCGTTATTGTACATCATGGCATTCCTGGGGCAAGCAAAGTGTACATCAGGGTTGTTGTTTTAAAAAATAATAATAATAATACAGCGCGAGTTTAGCCGGCGATGCGAGGACGTGGGAGAGCCTCTTTCTCTCTCACCTTTCCCGCAGCGTGGGGTAGAAGGACTGCCAGTTGGTGTTGTGGACGTGGTTGTTGTTGAGTGTTTTGTGCTGACCCTGGCGGAGCAGTAGACTCCGCTTGGAGCTGCTCACCGCGCCGCCGCCGCCGCCGCTGCTGTTAATGCTCTGCTTACTCTGCTGTTGCTGCTGCTGCTGCTGGCTGTTGCTGTGCTCCGACGGATACAATTCCGCAGCCATCTTTTTACCCAGAGAGAGAGTTACAATCTCATAGCAAGCGGGCAGCCTGCTGTTGCTGCTGCTGCTGCTGCTGCTGTCGCTGGGCCCTCCTCGCTTCACACTCTTCGACTTCTTCAAGGTTTCTAGAGAAAGCGGGAAACAGCGGTTAGACTGAACATTCACACCCGCAAAAGAACTGCCGAACAAAAAAAAAAAAACACAACAACAAAAAAAAAACTTTGTGTTTTTGTTTTTAATTACTAACCCTGAAAATATTTCACCAGCAACATAAAGATCCTGGATTGCTTTAGTTTAACTTTCCACCAGTGGATGCGAGCCAGATTTGCAGTTTAAAGTTGATTTCACTCTCTCAGAGCAGATCTGGAGATTGTTAATTAAAAAAAAAAAAATCCTCCTTCACGTCTTCCGAGTTAAATCCCAGCAGAACCGTTTTCCAGTAAACACACACACACACACACACAGAGGCAGGCAGGCGATCTGCTCTCTTGTTGCTGTCGTGGTGCGCGCTTTTTTAAATGTTGCCTCCGGTTCAGCAAAAACAAAATCAGATTAGTCCCTGTAAGATTTTGCTCACTTCTGGGGCCAAAGATGAAGGCAGCTGCATTTTACATTACAAATACTCTTTTTGTTTTGCACGATAGCGTCCAGTTCTCACGGGTGTTTTCTGCGCGGCACCGTCCCGACTAAATGCCAGGTCTATTCTGCGCTCACGCCGACAAACGTCTGCTTTTTGATCCGTTTACAAATCCCGATCCAAGGGCGAAAGCTCCCCGCACTCCGCAGAACTGTCAGCTAGCTTTTGCTGGGCTGCTTGTTTGTCTCCCCCCTTTTTACCAACAGCAGGTGTTCACGTGATGCCAACCTAACCCAAACAACAAGCTCCAATGAAGAGGGGAGGAGGAGGGGGGAGAGGCCGAGAGAAGGGAGGGGGCGGCACGAAAGCAGCGACTGGCCGAGCGGCGATCACAGCGCCGGCAACAAAGGGAGGGACCCAATCTTTCATCAACACCGCCCACCCGCACACATATAATCATGGGGTGGTTGGTTACACCTCAATATTTATCTTTATGGATGGATTCTGCCGGTTGTGTTAAATCACCGACTGGTTAAAACCGATGCACAAGAAAAAAAAAAGTTGGCTTGGAAATCCATTTATCGCAGTCGATAAATCGGTCGGCCGCAAAGCAAGAAAGACAATAACGAGCCAAGGATTCGCCCGTCCGCGGTTTAATAATAAATGCTGGAGTAACTCGGCGGGACGGGCAGCATCTGCGGGGAGAAGGGATGGGCGGCGTTTCTCCAGATTCCCTCTCCCCACAGATCCTGCCCCGAGTGGCTCCAGCATGTTGTGCCTGCGGTTTAAACCGGCGCCCGCCGTTCCTTCTCACATATGAATAAATAAATGCAACCCGCTTGGGGGGGCGGGGGGAGATAATCGGGGTGCATCGATACTGGCCGGCCAAGCGACTGGGAGGTTGTGAGTTGTTGCTTGCCAGTTGCAGCGACGACACGCCGTTTGCTGCCGTGGGTTTGGCCGAGCAGAGACGCCGCCCCGGCCGCTACTGTACCTTGGGCCCCTGCAGCCGTGCTGGGCAGGGCGGACAAACTTTGTGTCCCGCGGTGCTCGCAATTAGCAGCAAACCACCATCCAGCCTTATCCTCCCCTCCTCTCCTCTCCTCTCCGCAGAAGCCCAAACGATTCGGGAATTGGAAACGACACAAGAGAAAGAGGGGGGGAGGCTGGGCGAACAATGTTTTATTTCCAAACGATTCCTGCCTGCAACGGCAGAGGGACTCGGAGATCCCGAATAAACATCCGCGTCTTGCCGGATGTGGCATTCAAGGGACACCTGTTTTGTAAAGTGTTTAAGAAGGAACTGCAGATGCTGCAAAGCCGAAGGTGGACAAAAAAAATGCCCCAACTAAACTGACCCCATTCACCCACGTGTCATGAATTCACACAGGAGCGGAATTACGCCATTCTACCCATCTAGTCTGCCCTGCCATTCGATTATGGCTCCTCTGTTTTCCCCTCTCAACCTCATTTTCCTGCCTTCTCTCTGTAACCTTTGACACCCTTACAAATCAAGAACTTAGCGATCTCTGCATTAAAATAGCTAATGCTTTGGTAATGTATTCCACTGATTCACCACCCTCTGGCTAAAGAAATTCCTCATTTGGCCCATATCCCTCAAAACCTTTCCTATCATCTCCCTGTCCAACTGTCTTTTGAATGCTATTATAGCACCTACCTCAACTACCTCCTCTGGCACCTCATTCAATGTACCCACGACCCTCTGTGTGAAAAGGTTGCCACTCAGGTTCCTATTAAATATTGCCCCTCTCACCTTAGACCCAATGTCCTCTGGTTCTTGATTCCCCTACTCTGGGTAAACGACTCACTTGGAAGAAAGACTGAGAGGAGGAATGTGCACAGCATGTCCTTTGGATGGAACGGCATATGGGTGGTGCAGCAGTAGAGTTGCTGCCTTATAGCACCCGAGACCCGGGTTTGATCCTGACTATGGGTGCTGTCTGTACGGAGTCTGTACGTTCTCCCTGTGTCCACATGGTTTTTCCCAGGTGCTCCAGTTTCCTCCCACACCCCAAAGACGTATTGGTTTGTAGATCATTTGGCTTCGGTAAAGATATAAATTGTCCCTAGTGTGTGGTATAAAGTTAGTGTACAGGGCGATCGCTGATCGGCGCAGCCTCGGTGGACCGAAGGGCCTGTTTCTGCGCTGTATCTCTAAACCAAGCTAAACTAAACTTTAATCAGCATTCTGTTAGTTCACTCACTACCTGCCACAGACTGACTTGGCAGAAGCATAGAAATTAGGTGCAGGAGTAGGCCATTCGGCCCTTTGAGCCTGCACCGCCATTCAATATGATCATGGCTGATCATCCAACTCAGTATCCTGTACCTGCCTTCTCTCCATACCCCCTGATCCCTTCAGCCACAAGGGCCACATCCAACTCCCTCTTAAATATGGCCAACAAACTGGCCTCAACTACCTTCTGTGGCAGAGAATTCCACAGACTCACCACTCTCTGTGTGAAAAACGATTTTCTCATCTCGGTCCTAAAAGACTTCCCCCTTATCCTTAAACTGTGACCCCTTGTCCTGGACTTCGCCAACATCGGGAACAATCTTCCTGCATCTAGCCTGTCCAACCCCTTAAGAATTTTGTAAGTCTCTATGAGATCACCCCTCAATCTTCTAAATTCCAGCAAGTACATGCCAAGTCTATCCAGTCTTTCTTCATATGGAAGTCGTGCCATCCCAGGAATCAGTCTGGTGAACCTTCTCTGTACTCCCTCTATGGCAAGAATGTCTTTCCTCGGATTTGGAGACCAAAACTGTACGCAATACTCCAGGTGTGGTCTCACCAAGACCCTGTACAACTGCAGTAGAACCTCCCTGCTCTTGTACTCAAATCCTTTTGCTATGAATGCCAACACTTTCTTCACAGCCTGCTGCACCTGCATGCCTACTTTCAATGACTGGTGTACCATGACACCCAGGTCTCGCTGCATCTCCCCTTTTCCTAATCGGCCACCAATCAAATAATAGTCTACCTTCCTGTTTTTGCCACCAAAGTGGATAACCTCACATTTATCCACATTATACTGCATCTGCCATGCATTTGCCCACTCACCCAGTCTATCCAAGTCATCCTGCAGCCTCCTAGCATCCTCCTCACAGTTAACACTGCCCCCCAGCTTTGTGTCATCCGCAAACTTCGAGATGTTGCATTTAATTCCCTCGTCCAAATCATTAATGTATATTGTAAATAGCTGGGGTCCCAGCACTGAGCCTTGCGGCACCCCACTAGTCACTGTGAGAAACTGTGTCTGGCAGTGAACCAACACGAGGTACAAACCTGGTCATAGAGTCATGAAGCATGGAAACAGGACCTTTAGCCCAACTCATACATGCCAACAAGACTTTATAACCGAGCAGGTCCCAATGTTTGCATTCTGGATCCATGACAAAAAGGCTGTGTTATTGCTCAATATTTCCCCCCAAACTATCTAGCTTCCGTGCTCCACATCAAGGTGACTTCCCACGAAAGTGGAGGGCACCAGTTGGAAGGCTGAGCTCCATCCAATGTCCACTCATTCATGGAGTCATACAGCACGCAAACTGACCCTCCAGCCCCAACGCTCCATGCTGACCAAGATGCCCCATCCTAGCTGCTCCCATTTCCCCATATTTGGCCTCTATCCCTCCAAACCTTTCTTTAGTTTACTTTAGAAATACAGCACAGAAACAGGCCCATCGGCCCGCCGAGTCTGTGCCGACAGGATCACCCCAGCAAAGGGCCTGTTCCTGTGCTGTTCTGGTCTGTGCTCTATAAACCCCGTGGCAGGTTAAGCAAACCAACTCAGTGACCTCTCTCACGCCAATGTCACTGGTGTTGACACTTTCATTAGTAGAAGCAAAGAACTGCAGATGCTGGTTAGTACACAAAAAAGACACAAAGTGTTGGAGTAACTCAGCCGTCAGACTCGAATCATCACCTATCCATGTTCTCCACAGATGCTGCCTGACCCGCTGAGTTACTCCAGCACTCTGTGTCTATCTGAGACATTCATTAGACTCAGTCAGCTCTGTTGGGTAGATCATGTTGCAATACAGGGGATGATATCCAGGAACTCATAAAATAGTATGATTGTGCAGCATCATCATGAATTCATGAAAGGGAAATATTTTTTAACTCTTTGATCAGTTTTCTGAGAATGCACCGAGTAGAAAAGATGAGTGAGAATTGGTGAGAAACAATGAACGTGGTGCATTTGAATTTAAGGAAAGCTTTCGATACTGCTCCCACACAAGAACCTGGCAAGGAGCGCATGGTTTGGGGTTAATGTACAGGTGTAGGTTGAGAGAAAGCATAAATATTAATAGAATGAGTTGGCAGGCTGTTCTCACAAGGTACCATGGTGATGGGTGCTTGGGCAGCAATCATTCACAACCTCAAGTGATGACTTGGCAAGTCAAGTCAAGAGTGTTTTATTGTCATATGTCCCATACTGACCTTTCTGTCCTGGGTCTCCTCCACTATCAGAGTGAGGCCACACACAAAACTGCAGCTTAAGGTGGCAGCTTACAACACAGCAGATTTTTTTTTATTTCTCTAATTCCAGGTAGCCCCCACCCCCCGACTCAGTCCAAAGAAGGGTCTTGAATAAAGTGTAGGCCATTTAGAACGGAGACGAGGAAACACTTTTTCTCACAGAGAGTCTGTAGAATTCTCTGCCTCAGAGGGCGGTGGAGGCCGGTTCTCTGGATACTTTCAAGAGAGAGCTAGATAGGGCTCTTAAAGATAGCAGAGTCAGGGGATATGGGGAGAAGGCAGGAATGGGGTACTGATTGGGGATGATCAGCCATGATCACATTGAATGGCGGTGCTGGTACAAAGGGCCGAATGGCCTACTCCTGCACCTGTTGTCTATTGTCTATTGTCCTGGAATGCCACCCTTTCCTTTTCTCCAGAGATGCTGCCTGACCCGCTGAGTTTCTCCAGCATTTTGTGTCCATCCAGGCTGGTGAGTGTTCGGGGTGGGTGGGGGTAGTGTGTTAAAGACTACTGAAGCAGTCCTCAACTGACGATCCTTATGTGGCCTTGATACTGAGCATTGTGAAGATTGTTGCCGCCCCATGCACCTCAGACACGGGCCACTATCATTATAGATGGTGATTCAACTGGGAGACAGTGTAGGCAGGAGGAGAGAACAAACTTTTCACAGAGGTGATACTGTGAACCCAATCACTACATGAAAATGAGGGGTATTATGGAGATAAGTACTGGGAATTGTGAGAGCTCTCACATATAGAGCAGCTTGCTGTTCTTTAATTATATACCTTTATTAGTCAAATAATCCTATTTATATAGTTTGAAGCCACATCAGATACATTCAGGTTATCAGGCAGAGGGATCTTCACTGTCATGTAACGAGGTCATAACGAGGTAGAAAGTAGGAATGAAATTGTTTTATTTTTGTTCTATCTTCATCACTACAAGTCACTCAAACGTATATTTTAAATGTGGCTATTTGTGTTCGAAATAGAGCAGTTCTGGCAGAAAGTGCCGGGGGCGCTCAGCAGGTCAGGCAACATCTCTATAGAACAGGAATGTTTCAGGTCGAGACCTTTCTTCAGACTGAGAGGATGGACGCCCCCTCAGTCTGAAGAAGGGTCTCCACCCGAAATGATGCTTTCCTCCAGAGATGCTGCCTGACCTGCTGAGTTACGCCAGCATTTTGTGTCTAGCTCCTGTGTAAACCAGCATCTGCAGTTCCTTCCAGCACATAGACAATACAGTGGCTTGCAAAAGTATTCATACCCCTTGAACTTTTCCACATTTTGTCACGTTAAAACCAAAAACGTAAATGTATTTTATTGGGATTTTATGTGATAGACCAACACAAAGTGGCGCATAATTGTGAAGTGGAAGGAAAATGATACATTGTTTTCAAATTTCTTTACAAATAAAAAACTGAAATGTGTGGCGTGCAAAAGTATTCCGCCCCCTTTACTCTGATACCCCTAAATAATATCCAGTGCAACCAATTGCCTTCAGAAGTCGCCTAATTAGTAAATAGAGTCCACTTGTGTGTAATCTAATCTCAGTATAAATACAGCTGTTCTGTGAAGGCCTCAGAGGTTTGTTAGAGAACATTAGTGAACAAACAAAGTTCCTTGGGCATCATGGAGCCCAAGGAACACACCAGACAGGTCAGGGATAAAGTTGTGGAGAAGTTTAAAGCAGGGTTAGGTTATAAAAAAAAATCCCAAGCTTTGAACATCTCACGGAGCACTGTTCAATCCATCATCCGAAAATGGAAAGAGTATGGCACAACTGCAAACCTACCAAGACATGGCCGTTCACCTAAACTGACAGGCCGGGCAAGGAGAGCATTGATCAGAGAAGCAGCCAAGAGGCCCATGGTAACTCTGGGGAAGCTGCAGAGATCCACAGCTCAGGTGGGAGAATCTGTCCACAGGACAACTATTTGTCATGCACTCCACAAATTGAGCCTTTATGGAAGAATGGCAAGAAGAAAGCCATTGTTGAAACAAAGCCATAAGAAGTCTTGTTTGCAGTTTGCCACAAGCCATGTGGGAGACACAGCAAACATGTGGAGGAAGGTGCTCTGGTCTGATGAGACCAAAATTGAAGTTTTTGACCTAAATGCAAAACGCTATGTGTGGCAGAAAACTAACACTGCACATCACCCTGAACACACCATCCCCACTGTGAAACATGGTGGTGGCAGCATCATGCTGTGGGGATGCTTTTCTTCAGCAGGGACAGGGAAGCTGGTCAGAGTTCTTGGGAAGATGGATGGAGCCAAATACTGGGCAATCTTGGAAGTAAACCTGTTAGAGTCTGCAAAAAACTTAAGACTGGGGCGGAGGTTAACCTTCCAGCAGGACAACGGCCCTAAACATACAGCCAGAGCTACAATGGAATGGTTTAGATCAAAGCATATTCATGTGTTAGAATGGCCCAGTCAAAGTCCAGACCTAAATCCAATTGAGAATCTCTGGCAAGACTTGAAAATTGGTGTTCACAGACGCTCTCCATCCAATCTGACTGAGTTTGAGCTATTTTGCAAAGAACAATGGGCAAAAATGTCAGTCTCTAGATGTGCAAAGCTGGTAGAGACATACCCCAAAAGACTTGCAGCTGTAATTGCAGCGAAAGGTGGTTCTACAAAGTATTGACTCGGGGGGCTGAATACTTTTGCACGCCACACTTTTCAGTTTTTTATTTGTTATAAAATTTGGAAACCATGTGTAATTTTCCTTCCAATTCACAATTATGCACCACTTTCTGTTGGTATATCCCGTAAAATCCCAATAAAATACATTTACGTTTGTGGTTGTAACGTGACAAAATTTGGAAAAGTTCAAGGGGTATGCATACTTTTGCAAGCCACTGTAGGTGCAGGAGTAGGCCATTCGGCCCTTCGAGCCAGCACCGCCATTCATTGTGATCATGGCTGATCATGCACATTCAGTACCCCGTTCCTGCCTTCTCCCCATATTCCCTGACTCTGCTATCTTTGGGAGTTCTATCTAATTATAACCATATAACCATATAACAATTACAGCACGGAAACAGGCCCTCTCGGCCCTTCCAGTCCGTGCCAACGATTTATTTTCCCCTAGTCCCATCTACCTGCACTCAGACCATACCCCTCCATTACCTTCCCGTCCATATACCTATCCACTTTACTTTTAAATGTTAAAATCGATCCTGCCTCCACCACTTCTGCTGGAAGCTCATTCCACACAGCCACCACCCTCTGAGTAAAGAAGTTCCCCCTCATGTTACCCCTAAACTTCTGTCCCTTAATTCTTATGTCATGCCCTCTTGTTTGAGCCTTCCCTACCCTCAGTGGGAAAAGCTTATCCACGTCAACTCTGTCTATCCCTTTCATCATTTTAAAGACCTCAATCAAGTCCCCCCTTAACCTTCTGCGCTCCAAAGAATAAAGACCTAACTTGTTCAACCTTTCTCTGTAACTTAGTTGCTGGAACCCAGGCAACATTCTAGTAAATCTCCTCTGTACTCTCTCTATTTTGTTGACATCCTATAATTAGGCGACCAAAATTGTACACCATACTCCAGAATTGGTCTTACCAATGCCTTGTACAATTTTAACATTACTTCCCTACTCCTATATTCAATGTTCTGATTTATAAAGGCCAGCACACCAAAAGCTTTCTTTACCACCCTATCTACATGCGATTCCACCTTCAGGGAACTATGCACAGTTATTCCTAGATCTCTCTGTTCCACAGCATTCCTCAATTCCCTACCATTTACCATGTACGTCCTATTTTGATTTGTCCTGCCAAGATGTAGCACTTCACACTTATCAGCATTAAACTCCATCTGCCATCTTTCAGCCCACTTTCCCAAATGGCCCAAATCTCTCTGTAGACTTTGAAAATCTACTTCATTATCCACAACACCACCTATCTTAGTATCATCTGCATACTTACTTATCCAATTTTCCACCCCATCATCCAGATCATTGATGTACATGACAAACAACACAGATCCCTGAGGCACCCCACTGGTCACCGGTTTCCAACCTGACGAACAGGTTTCCAACCTGACAAACCTGGCAATTCTCTCTTGAAAGCAATGCAGCACAGGAACATGCCCTTTAGCTTACAATGTCTGTGCCTAAAATGATGCCAAGCTAAACTAATCTCTTCTGCCTGCACGCAATCCATATCATTCAATTTCCTGCATATCCATGTGCCTGTTCAAAAGCCTTTGAAAAGCCACTCTCGTGTCTGCTTCCGCCACCATCCCCAGCATCACATTCCAGGCACCCACCACCCTCTGTACAAAAACTCACCGCGTACGTCTCACAAAGCTCTGCCCTCTAGTCTTAGACATTTCTACACGGGGAAAAAGGTTCTGACTGTCTCCCCTATCTATGGTTCCCATCATTTTATATACTTCTACCAGGCTTCCTCTGAAAATTCAACAATTCGGAGAGAACAATACTTATTGAAACATATAAGATAAGAAGGGTTTGGACACGCTAGAGGCAGGAAACATGGTCCCGATGTTGGGGGAGTCCAGAACCAGGGGCCACAGTTTAAGAATAAGGGGTAAGCCATTTAGAACGGAGACGAGGAAACACTTTTTCTCACAGAGAGTTGTGAGTCTGAGGGAGGTGGAGGCCGGTTCTCTGGATACTTTCAAGAGAGAGCTAGATAGGGCTCTTAAAGATAGCGGAGTCAGGGGATATGGGGAGAAGGCAGGAACGGGGAACTGATTGGGGACGATCAGCCATGATCACATTAAATGGCGGTGCTGGCTCGAAGGGCTGAATGTCCTACTCCTGCACCTATTGTCTATTGTCTATTAGTCCAATCCTCTGTATAAATAATACTCTCTAATCTAGGCATCATTCTGGAAAACCTCATCTGCACCCTCTCCACATCCTTCTGCTCAGTTTATTGTTCAGTTCAGTTTAGTTTATTGTCACGTGTACCGAGGTGCAGTGAAAAGCTTTTGTTGCGTGCTGATGGACCATGCTGTGGAATAGATGAGCCCTTAATGGGGCGACCAGAACTGCACGCAATACTCCCAAGTACAGCCGAACTACAAAGTCTTACAGAGCTGTATCTAGTGGTGTAGAAAAATGCTGAGCTCGTCTATTCCACAGCGTGGTTGCGCAGTCAGCAGTGCTGTAAGTCGGCAAATGAGATTATCCTTGAAGTTGGTCAAGTAATAAATATTGGGCTCAGCAACATCAGCAAGTCACTCCTGCCGTTGGACCTTTCACATCCACCTTCAGGAGCGGATCAGTTTAATGCCCATCTGATTGTAGACCATCGCCAGTTATCTGAAATCTGCAGGGCGGTGTGTGGAGACAAGGCTGCCTGACAGCCCATTGAATCACAATTGACAACCTTGCACAGAACGGTTATCTACTGTACATTCAGACTCATCTCTTACAATTCTCTTCACTGTCTCCTCCAACGCCTTTGATCCCAGCCATTGGTGGTTTGTAGTTCATGTGGGAATCCTTTGCTCGTGTGAGCTCGGGGAAGAGATGTCAGGAGTGTTTTATTGTCATATCTCCCGAAATGGAACAATGAAAGTTTAACTTGCAGCAGTGGTGCTGGGGATGTGTCAGAGTTCCACGTTATCCTTGGAATTAAAGATAGACACAAAGTGCTGGAGTAACACAGCGGAACAGGCAGCATATCTGGAGAGAAGGAATCGGAGATGTTTCAGACCGAGACCCTTCTTCAGACTGAGAGACGGGGGCTGTGATACTCTTCCCACAATCTGAGCATTTACATTTATTCTGCCTCTCTCCGATGTGGATCTGTTGGTTTCACTGGAAGGTCCCCTGCCTGTGTGAAACTCTTCTGAGCATGAAACACAGTCTGTGGTGTCTCTCCTGTGTGGGTCCGCCAGTGTTTTTGGAGGGTCCCTGCCCATGTGAAACTCTTCCCACAGCCTGAGCATGTATGTGGTGTCTCTCCAGTGTGGCTTCATTGGTGTCGCTGGAGGTGATCTCTCTTTGGTATAAATCAGCATCTGCAGTTCCTTCCATCACATTATCCCTGACACCCGTACTAATCAAGAGGCTATGTTCAAGTAGGAACTGCAGATGCTGGAAAATCGAAGGTAGACAAAAGTGCTGGAGAAACTCAGCGGGTGCGGCAGCATCTATGGAGCGAAGGAAATAGGGCAACGTCTCGGGCCGAAAACTGAAGTCTGAAGAAGGGGCTCGTTCCGAAATCAAGAAGCTATCTATCTCTCCCTTAAAAATATCCATTGACGTCCTACAGATTCGCCACCCTCTGTCTAAATAAATTCCTCCTCATCTCCTTCCTAAAGGTACGTCTTTTTATTCTGAGGCTATGACCTCTAGCCCTAGACTCTCCCACTAGTGGAAACATCCTCTCCACATCCACTCTATCCAAGCCTTTCACTATTCTGTATGTTTCAATGAGGTCCCCCCTCATCCTTTTCAACTCCAGTGAGTACAGGCCCAGTGCTGTCAAATGTTCACAATATGTTAACCCTCTCATTCCTGGGATTATTCTCGTAAACCTCCTCTGGACCCTCCCCAGCACCAGCACATCCTTCCCCACTCAGCACTGAAGAGCAACCAAATCTGAGAGCACTTTAATCCATGTGATCCTGACATGAAGGAAACCATTGGGGACTTTGTTAACAGCCATCAACACTTGAAGAATGTCAACTCCGTTACCTTTTTGAATTCATTGGTGTCAGGAATGTTGAGTGAGGTTGTGATTCTTGTCATTATTCCACTATTAGTGAATCCAGCTTTACCGTGGGACTGGTGGGCAAGCTCTAAGAGGAGAGGAGAGGAGGCAGTAATGTTTGTTCTTCAATGTCTTTTAATTACACACTTGTTTTAAGTGCTGCTTAAATCCCTGCTCTTTTCTCAGAATCACGCTGATATTGCCAGAGGTGAAATGTTGTTCAGGCACAGCTAGCTCCTACAATTATACAAAGCATACCCTTTATCCATTATATTTCCCTTCAAGATGCGCCCCATTTTTCCACCTGTTATCTAGCCCAGATGGCCGAATGGTTTTGCCTGGAGAGTTTACCTCCTCCTGTTTGGAACAGTGTGCTTATGCCTTCTTATTATGACCCAGCATTTGACGGCACTGGGCCTGTATAAATCCAACATTAATTCCGTTTGATTCTCCCCAAATTCCCACCAGGTCTCCGCAGATTCCCCGCTCACTATCACACTAGGGCCGGTTTTACAGTGGCTACGGGATGTGGGAGGAACCCGGAGCACCTGGAGGAAGCCCACACAGTCACATGGAGAACGTGCAAACTCCACACAGACAGCAGCTGAGGTCAAGAATTAACCCTGTTGCCGTTAAGACTGGAGACTGGGAAGAACCCGTCCGGAGAGTCTTCAGTTTAAAATTTCTTGAGAATGAATGAATGAATAAATAAGTTTATTGGCCAAGTATTCACATACAAAGAATTTGCCTTGGTGCTCTGCCCGCAAGTGGCAATGACATACATTGACAGTTGGGAATGTCACATAAAACATTTAAACATTAATAATAAAACATTTTTGATTAAACATGTGAATTAGATAAATTACCAGAGCAAAAGGAGGCTACAGATTTTTGGCTATTGAGTAGAGCTACTACTTGTGGAAAAAAAGCTGTTTTTATGTCTGGCTGTGGCAGCTTTGACAGTCCGGAGTCGCCTTCCAGAGGGAAGTGATTCAAAGAGTTTGTGGGCAGAGTGAGAGGGGTCAGAGATGATCTTGCCCGCTCGCTTCCTGGCCCTTGCAGTGTACAGTTCATCAATGGAGGGAAGGTTGCAGCCACTAACCTATTAGGGAAGACTTCATTGTGGGCAGCACAGTGGTGCAGCGGCAGAGTTGCTGCCTCGCAGTCTGGGACCCGGTTCAATCCTGATTCGGAGTGCTGCCTGAACGGAGTTTGTATGTTTCTCCCTGTGACCGCGTGGGTTTTCTCCGGGTGCTCTGGTTTCCTCCCACACTCCTAACATGTGCAGGATTATACGTTAATAGGCCTCTCTAAATTACCCTTAGAACTGGTGGATGGGTGATTGCTGGTTGGCCTGGAACTCGGTGGGCCGAGGGGCCTGTTTCAACACTGTATCTCTAACGAAACAAAACTTTACGCATTGAATTGGAATTTGAACAAAAGGCAAGAGTAACTCAATGGGTCAGGCAGGATGGCTGGAGAAAAGGGCAGGATGGCTGGAGAAAAGGGCAGGATGGTTGGAGACATTTTGCATCGACACCCCTCTTGGGAATTTGTTCAGCCACAAGGAATGGCTCCAATGGAGCAACAGTTTTGGGGCAAAGTTATTTTGAAGCAGAGACTGATACAGAGGTGTGAGCATAGTTAGGGGCACTGGAGTGAGATTTGGACTGCTCTAGCAGTCGGTGGGCACCGATATTTCAGCGTTGCGGGCTCTTGTTGCAGGGTGACGTGTCTGGTGGAAGAAATGGCCTCGACCTCTCCTGGGTTGGGGGATGAAGCATCAGGCAGGGTTCATGTCCTCAGCCCTGGCTGGGATAGGGAGGCTCTGGGCTGGGGGCGGGAGAGTGCGGGTGGCATCTTGGTGACTGAGAGTAGTCTTAAAGACCGTTTCTATAAATGGAGAAACTAAATAGACAAAATATCATTCATGAAGTGAAACAGGCCTTTCATTGAGGTGGAAGCAGGACCTGGGCTCTGGGACTGCTCGTGTTGGACTTGGCAGCAGGCTTTGCCGAGCTGATGTTTGAAAGGGAACATTATAGTGTTTGGAGAACGAAGGAAGTGAATGTGACTTCAGAAAATTGCAGCCGGCATCAGCTTGTCATTCGAAACCGCCTGATGTTGTTTGACTGGATCCTAAGTCTAGGAGACATCCAGAGTGCCTGCCGTTTTGTACACAGCCTGCTCCCGTTTATATAAACCCCAACCATGCTGCAGAGGAGCCAAACACAGGTCCATTCTTCCATTCATACCTCACTTCTCCAGACCCAGTCCCCTGAGAGGTCAGGTTGCCAGCTCCTGACTGAATGTGTTCCTTGAGATTTCACCAGATAACCTCCTGCTGCTAACTCCATCACCCTCCACCCCCACCATCCGCTGCCTGATGCCGCTGGAGAAAAAGGCTGTTGTCTGAAATGCAGTAAAAAAGGAAATTGAACCTCATTTCTTGGAGATTCAGACCAGTATAAAAGTCGTACAGCACAGAAACAGACCCCTTCAGCCCAATTTGTCCATGTCGACTTGCCTGTGTTTATCCCGATAAACATTTCTTTTTCCTGTCCATGTACCTGTCCAAGTGTTGTTTAAGTATTGTTTATAGTACCTGCTTCAACAGCTCGCTCCATATACCCACTACACTCTGAGTGACAAAGTTGTCCCTCAGTATCCTATTAAATATCTCCCTCTCACCATAAACCTATGCTCTTGGTTCCTGATTCTCATACCCTGGGTAAAAGACTATGTTTTCACTCAAAGACAGACACAAAATGCTGCAGTAACTCAGCGGGACAGGCAGCATCTCTGGAGAGAGGTAATGGGTGACGTTTCAGGTCGAGACCCTTCTTCAGACTATCTCCAGAGATGCTGCCTGTCCCGCTGAGTTACTCCAGCATTTTGTGTCTATCTCCAATCTAAACCAGCATCTGCAGTTCTTTCCTCCACATGTATTCACTCTATTCCCCTCATGATTTTATACACCTCTATAAGATCACCCCTCAGTCTCCTGCGCTCCATGGAATAAAGTTCTAGCTTGCCCAACATTTCTCTATAGCTCAGGCCCTCGAGTTCTGGCAAGAATAAGGGTAGACCATTTAGAATGGAGATGAGGAAAAATGTTTTCACCTAGAGAGTCGTGAATCTGTGAAATTCTCTGCCTCAGAAGACATCTCTGGATGCTTTCAAGAGAGATTTAGACAGATTCCTTAGAAGATAGGGGATAGTCAAGGGATATGGGGAGAAGGCAGGAACGGGGTACATTGTGGATGATCAGCCATGATCACAGTGAATAGCTCGAAGGACCGAATGGCTTACTCCTGTACCTATTGCCTATTGTCTAACACCCATATAAATCTTGTTTGCACTCATTCCAGCTTCAAGGGATGAGTCATACAGCATGGAAGCAGGCCATTTGGCCCAACGCACCCACGTCAACCAAGATGCCCCATCTTCACCAGTCCCACCTGCCCGCATTTGGTCCATACCCCACTGAAGCTATCCTATCCATGTACCTGTCCAAATGTATTTTAAGTGAGGTCGAGGTGAATCAGACAGTACCCTAGCTTATGGAAGGGCCGTATAACGGAGGGGAAGAAGCTGTTCCTGAAGGAGACATGACCGGGGTGGGAGAAGTCAGGAATTCATGACTTCCTAACCTTGGCCCAGCTATAATTCCATGGTTACATCGTCTGTGCTTAATGCCGCCAGAGGAAAGAGTTCCCCTATTCCTCTAATGCTTCCATTAAAACCATTATTAGTTTGTAACGTTCAAAGTGTCAAATTCCAGTGTCCTTTGTCCCTAGTCCAGTCTCTAGGAATCTACACATTCTTGCTGCAAAGCCGCCACATATTCCCACAGATTCATTGTCCAGAACAATGCAGTGCTTCAACCTCACCAAGGCTTTGCAATATTCTCATCTCGTTCCAAACTCTCTTCAGGTGAAAGTCGACCTTTCATCAGTTTTTCGGATTACTGCTTGTACTTAAGGTCCTTGCTGTTAGTGAAGCTTATACACCGTGGCTTTAATTATGTTGCTTCTCCACTACTCTCGTTCTCTCACCGTTAAGATATACGAGGGCAGGCAGCATCTCTGGGGAGAAGGAATGGGTGACGTTTCGGGTCGACACCCTTCTTCAGTCCTTCGGACCCGAAACATCGCCCATTCCTTCTCTCCAGAGATGCTGCCTGTCCCGCTGAGTTACTCCAGCATTTTGTGGCTTATCTTTGATTTAAACCAGCATCTGCAGTTCCTTCCTATACAAGATATACTCGGACTTACCTTTCCAAAATGAAGGATTTCAACCTTCATTGGATAGTGGTTGTTACTGGCTTCACGTCAGAGGCTTGGACTATTGATCAGTCAACTGAACATTGGTAGACACAAAATGCTGGAGTAACTCAGCGGGTGAGACAGCATCTCTGGGAGAAGGAATGGGCGACGTTACGGTCGAGACCCTTCTCCAGACTGATGTCAGGGGAGGGGGAGACACAAAGATAGAATGTAGTCGGAGACAGTCAGACTAGTGGGAGAACTGGGAAGGGGAAGGGGATCGAGATAGAAAGCAAGGGCTATTCTCAAGGGAAATTAGAGAAGTCAATGTTCATACCGCTGGGGTGTAAACTACCCAAGCGGAATATGAGGTGCTGTTCCTCCAATTTGCGCTGGGCCTCACTCTGACAGTGGACAGAAAGGTCAGTGTGGGAATGGGAGGGGGAGTTGAAGTGCTGAGCCACCGGGAGATCAGGTAGGTTAAGGCGGGCTGAGCGGAGGTGTTCAGTGAAATGATCACCGAGCCTGAGCTTGGTCTCGCCGATGTTGAGAAGTTGACAGCTGGATCAGCGGACACAATAGATATCCTTACACTGCTGAACATTGGTGCTGTCCTACCGTTATACTCTCTCTTTATTGTATCATCTGTCATCATCCCCCCAAGCCTAAACCGTCAGGATCAATTCTGTATTTACTTATGCCTACTATATTCTGTTGTGAAGAAGCAAAGCAACAATTTCATTGTCCTATCTGGGACACGTGACAATAAACTCTCTTGAATCTTAAATCTTGAAAAGATTGGGAAGATTATTTAAAATCGTTATGCATTTAAGAAATGTTAAGAAACTAAGAAATGTTCAAATTTCCCCTTCTCTGAAAAACAAAAAAAAGTAGGCAGAATTAAAAGTCACGCTGATGTGTTATTGTTGAGGAATATCTTTAGAATGCTACATCAGTATGTTACTGCCTCTTTGGTACAATGTGTCCCAAACATTACATCACTGTGTTACTGTCCCTGTTCTGTTTGTGGTTTAATATTATAGCAGTTTTGTCATATCAGTATTTTTGAATAATGTTGTAATTGAGTGCGACATTCTCAAGTACAGCTGTAATGTTGTGCTATCTGGAGCAAACAAGTGGTGCTGAGCACATGGCTGGTGAAAACCACACTCAGATTTGGAGGGAGTATGCTGTTCCTCTTGCCTGCAAACCGTTCCCCATTTGGGTAGCAGAGTGAGTGGTGCAGCTGGTAGAGCCGCTATCTCACACTGCTGGAGACCCGGCTGTGTCAGGGGACCTTGACCTTGGGTGCTGTCTGAGTGGAGTTTGCACATTCCCCCTGTGCTTTTTCCCGGGTGATCCCGTTTCCTCCCACATCCCAAAGACATGCTGGTTTGTAGATTAATTGGCCCTCCATAAAATAAAATGACCTCCAGTATGTAGGGAGTGGATGAGAAAGTGGCATCACATAGAACTAGTGTGAATGGGTGATCGATGATCAGCATTGGCTTAATGGGCCAAAGGGCCTATTTTTATGCTGTATCTCTAAACTAAACTGTTCCAAGTCTAGCTGTAGCATTCTAGTTGTTGCTAGAAGTATTCTTTTCTTTTAAATCATTTCTCATTGAAGCTAGAAATAGGTTTTTAACGTTTTTAATGTTGAGATCAGCTACTCTGGCAGAGTTACAACTATACAATAAGTATGAAATTCAGGAAGTCTTGATGGAGCTTTATACGCTTCTGATGCCCCATTGGCATATATTTATATCCCATTTGCAGTATTGACTGTTGTTTTGGTCACCCCATTATAAGAGGAATGTGGAGGCATTGGAGAGGGTGCACAGGAGGTCTACCAGAATGATGCCTGGATTAGTGGGTATTAGGTATAAGGAGAGTAGACACAAAATGCTGGAGTAACTCAGCCGTTCAGGCAGCATCTGTGGAGCGAAGGAATGGGTGATGTTTCGGGTCGAGACACTTCTTCTGACTCTAAACGCCTTTCGACCTTAGTTTAGTTTACTGATGTTCACCAAGACCCTGCAGTTGTACAGGGTCTTGGTGAGGCCACAACTGGAGTGTTGCGTACAGTTTTGGTCTCCTAATCTGAGGAAAGACATTCTTGCCATAGAGGGAGTAGAGAAAAGGTTCACCAGACTGATTCCTGGGATGGCAGGACTTCCATATGAAGAAAGACTGGATAGACTCGGCTTGTACTCGCTGGAATTTAGGAGATTGAGTGGGGATCTTATAGAGCCTTACAAAATTCTTAAGGGGTTGGACAGGCTAGATGCAGGAAGATTGTTCCCGATGTTGGGGAAGTCCACGACAAGGGGTCACAGTTAAAGGATAAGGGGGAAGTCTTTTAGGACCGAGATGAGAAGATCTTTTTTCACACAGAGAGTGGTGAGTCTGTGGAATTCTCTGCCACAGAAGGTAGTTGAGGCCAGTTCATTGGCCATATTTAAGAGGGAGTTGGATGTGGCCCTTGTGGCTAAAGGGATCAGGGGGATTGGAGAGAAGGCAGGTACAGGATACTGAGTTGGATGATCAGCCATGATCATATTGAATGGCGGTGCAGGCTCGAAGGGCCGAATGGCCTACTCCTGCACCTATTGCCTATGTTTCTGTTTCACCCATTCCTCCAACCTTGTACATTGTACCTTCCGAACAGTCCACCAGGGACTATACTGCAAGTTGGACAATTTTATACTGGACAGTTTTTTTACATTTATCGAGCCAATTAACCAAGCTAATTAACGTACAAACCTGTACGTCTTTGGAGTGTGGGAGGCAGCTAAAGATCTCGGAGAAAACCCACGCAGGTCACGGGGGAACGTACAGAATGCACAAAATGCTCAAAATGCAGCCTAAACCAAAGGCCAAGGCGACCTACTGACTTCTATCCTCAATGCCCCGAGCGATGAACACACGTACACCATGCATCAGTAAACTAAACTAAACTAGTTCACCTCTTCTTCCCTTTCCCTTTGGGCAGAAGGTACAGAAGCTTGAAAGCACGTGCCACCAGACTCAGGAACAGCTTCCTACACGCTCTTATCACGCTGCTGAATGCACCTCTCATAAGCTGGGGTGTAGTAGCGACCTCCCAACCTACCTCGAGCAGACATGGCACTTTTCTTAACCTGCACTTTCCCTGTTGGTGTCATGTTGCAACGCTGTAACACTACTTTAGTTTAAAGATACAGCGTGGAAACAGGCCTTTCGGCCCACTGAGTCCGCACCGACCAGCGATCACTGCACATTAACACTATTCTACACACACTAAGAACAAGTTACGTTTGTACCCAGCCAGTTAACCTATAAACATATGCATCTTTGGAGTGTGGGAGGAAACAAAAGATCTCTTGATTAGTACGGGTGTCAGGGGTTATGGGGCAAAGGCAAGAGAACGGGATTTGGAGGGAGAGATAGATCAGTCATGATTGAATGGCAGAGTGGCAGAAGGACTTGATGGGCCGAATGGCCTAATACTGCTCCTATCACTTATGATCCCGGAGAAAACCCACGTGGTCACGGAGAGAAGGTACAAACTCCGTACAGACAGCACCCGTAGTTGGGATGGGACCCGGGTCTCTACCGCTGCGCAACAAAGCCTATAAACCACTTTGCACTCTGGTCTTGTTGTTATGTGCTGCACCATTTTATGATTTATGATCTTTCTTTCCTTCCCCCCCTCATTCTAACATCCCTTCCTTTTCCCACAGACCCATGTTTGTACATCCCACGCTTTGCCCACATGCTGGAGTTTGGCAATAAGAATCACGAGGTGTCCATGACAGCTCTCCGGCTGCTACAGAGGATGAAGAGAGACTGGATGCACACAGGCCGGCGGCCATCGGGGCTCTGTGGAGCAGGTACCCGTGCTTGTCCATCACCGACACCTCACCTCAACCCTGCTCCCTCACCCTCTCCCCGCCCCTTCCCTGACCCTCGCCTCCTCTGTTACCACACTCACATCAGCTCCCATCTCCTGCAGTCTGGGCGGCACAGTAGCTCAGCTGCCTCACAGCGCCGGAGACCCGGGTTTGATCCCGACCTCGGCTGCTGTCTGTGTGTGGTGTTTGCACGTTCTCCCTGTGACCGCGTGGGTTTCCTCCGGGTACTCCAGTTTCCTCCCACATCACAAAGACGTGCGGGTTTGTAGGTTAATTGGCCATCTGTAAATTGCCCCTTGGGCAACACAGCGGCGCAGGGGTAAAGTTGGTGCCTTAAATCCCTGTCCCACTGTACAAGGTAATTCAAGAGGCCTCCCGAGTTTTAATAAAAAAATCAAACTCGTGGTAAGTGCGTAGAATGTAAGTAGCGGCTACGTCGGTGCTCGGGACGTCTCTTAGAGGCTCGTAACTCTAACGGCAGGTACTCGGGGAAACGCGGTAAACTCGTGAACTTTTTTGAACAGTGTGAAAAATGTCCACGAGAGCCCCGAGTACCTATGAACGGCCATTACCGTAATTCTCTGAGTTCGAATCAGGGGAAACTCGGGAGAACTCTTGAATGACCTCGTACAGTGGGACAGGGGCTTTACAGCAACAGGTACCCAGATGCAATCCGGACTACAGGTGCTGTCTATGCAGAGTTTGTACGTTCTCCCTGTGACCTTGAGGGTTTTCTCCAAGTGCTCCGGATTCCTCCCTCATTCCAAAGACGTGTAAGTTTGCAGGTTAATCGGCCCTCTGTAACTTGTCCCTAGTGTGTGGATTGCAAAACTGGGATAACATAGAACCAGTGTACGGGTGATTGATGGTCGGCACGGAAACGGTGGGCTGAAGGGCCTGTTTCTGTGCTGTATCTCTAAATTGCTACTCAAATCTCTACAACTAGAGGACAATGCACTTGGGTGGGGGGGGGGGGGGTGTGGGAAACAAAGTGCTGGAGGAACTCAGCACGTCAGGCAGGATCTGTGGAGACTAAGAGATGTTGGGTTGAGACCATACATCAGGGCAGTGTGGTGTAATCCTGTACTGAGCCTGTGTGTACCACTCCAGGAGAACTGGCATAGATAGAGTGGATGTGGAGAGGATGTTTCCACTGGTGGGAGAGTCTAGGACCAGAGGTCACAGCCTCAGAATTAATGGGCACTCTTTTAGAAAGGAGGTGAGGAGGAACTTCTTTAGTCAGCGGGTGGTGAATCTGTGGAACTCATTGCCACAGAAGGCTGTGGAGGCCAGGTCAGTGGATATTTTTAAGGCAGAGATAGACAGATTCTTGATTAGATTTTGGGTGTCAAGGGTTATGGCAGGAAAATGGGATTAGGAGGGAATCAGCCATGATTGAATGGCAGAGTGGACTTGATGGGCTGAATGGCCGACTTCTACCACTATAACTTGTGAACAAACTTGTGGGCAGAGGATACGGAGGCTCGGAGAAGGTGCAGAAATTATTTCCATGAGAAATTAAGGATTAGGTCATCTGGCCCCGAGCTTTGTCATCATTGCTTTGTCTCCACAGTTAATAAGATTGTGACTGATTTGATCTCGGTCTCAACTCTACTCTCCTGCCCGACGCCTTAATCCCTTGATTCCCCAAGAGATTTAGCTATTTGAATCCTGAATATATTCAATGATTCAGCCTCCATTGCTCTTTGAGAATAAAAGATTCTCAACCCTGTGAGAGAATCATGTCTCAATTCTAAGCAGTTATTCTAGATATTCCCCAAGGGGGTGGGGGTGGGGGGGAAGGGGGGCTCACTACCCTGGTAATCCCTCTGGATATCTCTCATGTTTGAATCATTCCTGTAAATCCAGTGCGTCTCGCTTCAATGGCGGTGCGTATGTGATGCGAGCTGCCAGAGGAATCGGTCGAGGCGGCAAGATGGCGCAGTGGTGGAGTTGCTGCCTCACAGCGCCAGTGACCCAGGTTCGATCCTGACTATGGGTGCTGTCTGTACGGAGTTTGTACATTCTCCCCGTGACCTGCGTGGGCTTTCTCCGGGTGCTCCGGTTTCCCAAAGACGTGCAGGTTTGTAGGTTAATTGGCTTCAGTAAGTTGTAAAATAAATTGTCTCCAGTGTGTGTATGTTAGTGTACAGGGTGATCGCTGGTCGAGGGGCCACATATCTCTTTTAGAGGCTAAAGTAAAGTTACTACCTGTAAAAGACATTTGGGCAGGTACATGGGAAGGAGTGGTTGAGTGGGGTATGGTAGACACTCGACGTGAAACGTCTCCCATTCCTTCTCTCCAGAGATGCTGCCTGTTCCGCTGAGTTACTCCAGCATTTTGTGTCTACCTTCGATTTCAACCAGCACCTGGAGTTCTTTCCACACCTTGCTTGGGGTATGGGTTAGGCATCGGCAAGTGGGACCTACTCAGGAAGGCAGCCTTTGGTACCACATAAACTAGTCGGGCTGAGGTACGCAGCTAGTTCCGCACTGTATAGCTCCATGACCAACATTCAGTTATTCCTCATGACATCTTCAAACTTACAAATCATGCCACTGAGGTAGATAAAAATGCTGGAGAAACTCAGCGGGTGAGGCAGCATCTATGGAGCAAAGGAATAGGTGACGTTTTGGGTCGAGACCTTTCTTCAGACTGATGTCGGGGTGGTAAGAAGAAAGGAAGAGGCGGAGATAGCGGGCTGTGGGAGAGCTGGGAAGGGGAGGGGAAAGAGGGAGAAAGCAGGGACTACCTGAAATATCTTCATACCGCTGGGGTGTAAACTACCCAAGCGAAATATGAGGTGCTGCTCCTCCAATTTACGGTGGGACTCACTCTGTCCATGGAGGAAGCCCAGGACAGAAAGGTCGGATTCGGAATGGGAGAGGGAGTTGAAGTGCTGAGCCACCGGGAGATCAGGTTGGTTATTGCGAAAACCGAGCGGAGGTGTTGGGCGAATCATGTCACTTATGTTCGCATCCAAATCAACAATAGATGGTAAACACCAGTACCGATACGAACACCAACGTATGATCAACTCCAGCACTGATCCCTGGGGCCCACCACCAGTCTCCAGTCCCCAAGCAACCTTCCCTACCTCTCAAGATAGACACAAAATGCTGGAGTAACTCAGTGGGACAGGCAGCATCACTGGAGAGGAGGAATTGGTGACGATTCAGATTGAGACCCTTCTTCAGTCCCAAAACGTCACCCATTCCTTCTCTCCAGAGATGCTGCCTGTCCCGCTGAGTTACTCCAGCATTTTGTGTCTATCTTCGGTGTAAACCAGCATCTGCAGTTCCTTCTTACACACTTTCCTACCACTCTCTGGCTCCCACCACCAAGCCAATTTTGTACCACTCTCTGGCTCCCCCCCCCCCAAGATATTGGGACCTTTCAGAGTTGAGGGACTTTTGGAAGATTGCAAGAACAATTCATTCGGTATCTCTGCGTCCACTTCTTCCGAAGATGTTGATCATTATTTGTACGGGTTGGATTAGCGTTTTAAACCGATAGTCCCATTAATTTACCGTACGCATTTTCCTCTGATGACATTATTAATTTTTGCTTGCTGATTTTCTTGTGTAATCGGGGTGATTTTTGTATCTTCGACTATGCATACAGAATGTTTGTTCAAAGGCTTTTCAATGTCCTTATTAAGTCCCTGTCTCTTCCTCTCAGCAATCAGTACTTACTTTCACTGTTGTACCCTTGAACAATCTCATTCTGTCAGTCTCAATATTTCTTGCTAGGCTTCCCTGATAATGTTTTCTCTCGCCATTATCTTATTTTTGTTATTCTGTATTTGTTCTAATCATTTTTCAATCTTCTGGCCAGCTGCTAATCCTGGCAATATTATGTGCCTTTTCTTTCAATTTAATACCTTTTTTCAGCTTGCCCAGGCTGGATAATCTTTATTTCTCAGTGGAGAAGATTTCCTGCTGAGGAAGGTAAAATATTTTCTTATCTGCCACTACTTAACCGCTGTCTTATCTTTTAATATATTTTCCCTGTTCTTTTTCACCAACACTGCCTTCACACCTTTGTAATTTTAGTCACTCGGTTCAAACCCAAGTTCCTCGTTCTTAAACTGAATGTGAAAACATTTCCTGCTCTAATCATTCCCTGCGTGGCTCTGAACCATGAGATCATTCATTACTCCTGTCTTAGAACAGATGACCAGTTCAAAAATACCTTGTCCCCTCGATGCCTCTACGACAACTTGTCTGAAGAACCTGTCCCAAATACTCCATCAACTCAATCTCAAGGCTGCCTTTGCCAATTTGATTTGCTCAATCTATACCAAAGTTACAATTGCCCCCTCTAATCACCACGCCTGATGGTTGCAGGGAAGTAGCTGTTCCTGAACCTGGTGGTGTTGGACTTCAGGCTTCTCTACCTTCTTCTCCCCGCTCCCGTCCGGCAGAAGGTACACGAAAGCACGCACCACCAGACTCAGCAACAGCTTCTTCCCCTCTGTTATCAGGTATCCTCCCACAAGCTAGGGTACTGTCTGATTCACCTCTACCCCATTGCGGACATTGGACTTTGTCTGTGGAACTGATGCGCTACAATGCTGAGAACTATATTCTGCACTCTGTGTCTTCCCCTTTGCTCTACCTGTTGTACTGGAGTTTGACGATCGTATTTATATCTAGCATTGTCTGAGCTGTTGGATAGCGTGCAACAACCAAGCTTTTCACTGTACCTCGGTACACATGACAATAACAAACCTAAACTTAAACAAATGGTAGCAGTGAGAAGAGGGCATGGCCCAGATAGAATCTCAACCTCATGCAGATGGTTGAGATGGTGGGGACAATAGACAATAGATGCCATTCGGCCCTTCGAGCCAGCACCGCCATTCAATGTGATCATGGCTGATCATCCCCAATCAGTACCCCGTTCCTGCCTTCTCCCCATACCCCCTGACTCCGCTATCTTTAAGAGCCCTATCTAGCTCTCTCTTGAAAGTATCCAGAGAACCGGCCTCCACCGCCCTCTGAGGCAGAGAATTCCACAGACTCACCACTCTCTGTGATAAAGTGTTTCCTTTTCTCCGTTTTAAATGGCTTACCCCTTATTCTTAAACTGTGGCCCCTGGTTCTGGACTCCCCCAACATCGGGAACATATTTCCTGCATCTAGCGTGATCAAACCCTTAATAATCTTATATGTTTCAATGAGATCCCCTCACATCCTTCGACATTCCAGAGTGTACAAGCCCAGCCGCTCCATTCTCTCAGCATATGACAGTCCCGCCATCCCGGGAATTAACCTTGTAAACCTACGCTGCACTCCCTCAATAGCAAGAATGTCCTTCCTCAAATGAGGGGACCAAAACTGCACACAATACTCCAGGTGTGGTCTCACTAGGGCCCTGTACAACTGCAGAAGGACCTCTTTGCTCCTATACTCAACTGCTCTTGATATGAAGGCCAACATGCCATTGGCTTTCTTCACTGCCTGCTGTACCTGCATGCTTAAAGCAGTGCTATAGGAGGGCTGTGCCCGTCCGTGATGGACTGGGCTCAGCCCACCACTCTCTGAAATGTTAGGAACTGCTTAATATTGTTTTAAACCATGGCTCCATACTGCTTATGAGATCTTACCCACTGACATCACTTTGTGCTGTCCATTCATCTACCTTAATTAGGAACCATGTACTTTGAAGTTTTCTGCATCTAGGGATCTAGAGCAGGCTGTGGTTTACGCAGGGTGAACGGTGCCTGGAGAGGATTGCTTTAATTATGAAGAGGATTTGATTGGGTAAGTGTGAAGAGGATGTTTCCTCTTGTCCGGTATAGCTAATGCAAGAGCCATAAATATAAAATAATTACTCACACATCCCTCAGGGAATCCAGAAAAAAGACTTCACCCAGTGAGTGCTAAGAATATAGACCTCATTACTATAAAGAGCAATTGAGAGAACATTTTTTCAAATTAAGCCAGAGGAAGTAGTTGAGGTATGCACAGGAGAAGCTTTTAAAAGACATTTGTGCAGATGCAGGGATGGGGAAAATGTAGATGGATAGGGGCCAAATGCAGGAAAATGGGAGCAGCCCAGATGAGGCATCTTGGTCGGCGTGCATACGTTGGTCACTTTCCATGTTGTAGCACTCTTATGACTAGGCCCACACGGTGGCGCATGCTGCCTCACAGCACCAGAGATCCAGCTTCCATCCTGACTACAGGTGCTGTCTGGACGGAGATTGTACGTTCTCCCTGTGACCGCGGGGGTTTTGTCCGGGTGC
This sequence comes from Okamejei kenojei, assembly GCA_035221665.1. Taxonomy (NCBI): domain Eukaryota; kingdom Metazoa; phylum Chordata; class Chondrichthyes; order Rajiformes; family Rajidae; genus Okamejei; species Okamejei kenojei. The sequence continues at coordinate 4,811,908 of CM069139.1, forward strand.
TCCGGTTTTCTCCCGCACTCCAAAGACGTACAGGCTAGTAGGTTAATTGGCTTCGGTAAAATTGAAAATTGTCCCTCATGCGTGTAGGATAGTGCGAGTAAAAAACAGCAATTTTAAAAAGACACCACACAACATTAAAATGGTCCAGTAAAGTTAGTCCCTGGTGAGATAGGAGTTTACAGTCCTAATGGCCTCTGGGAAGAAACTCCTTCTCATCCTCTCCGTTCTCACAGCATGGCAACGGAGGCGCTTGCCTGACTGTAGCAGCTGGAGCAGTCCGTTGCAGGGGTGGAAGGGGTCTCCCATCATCTTGTTGACTCTGGATCTGCACCTCCTGATGTGTAGTTCCTGCAGGGGGGCGAGTGTAGTTCCCATAGTGTGTTCGGCCGAACGCTCTACTCTCTGCAGAGCCTTCTTGCCTTGGGCAGAGTAGCTCCAAAACCAGATTGTGATGTTTCCGGACAAGATGCTTTCCACAGCCACTGAGTAGAAGCACTGGAGGATCCTCAGCGACACTCTGAATTTCTTCAGCTGCCTGAGGTGGTAAAGGCGCTGCCTTGCCTTACTCACCAGTGCTGCAGCGTGCGATGTCCATGTCAGATCCTCAGAGATGTGGACTCCCAGGTATTTAAAACAGCTCACCCTATCCACAGTATCCCCCTTTATCCTCAATGGTGTGTACGTCCTCGGATGTTGTGGCCTCCTAATGTCCACGATCTGCTCCTTAGTTTTTTTGACATTCAAGAGGAGGCTGTTGTCCTGACACCAGAGTGCCAGATCAGCCACCTCCTCCCGGTAGGCCTTCTCATCATTGTTGGAGATCAGGCCCACCATAGATAGGAGAGAGATAGTCATGTTCTAACACCCCCATATTCATAGTGATGACCTAATACAAGTCGAAGGTGAGAGGGGGAGAGTATAAATGGGTTTGGCAAGGCAGGGTGTTTACACAGAGAGTGCTGGGTGTCTGGAACACGCTGCCAGGGGAAGTGGTAGAAACAGATGCTATTCCAAACTCTAGGAGGTATTTAGACAGCCACATGAACAATGGAGGGGCAGACACCATGTGCAGGTAGATAGAGTCATGCAGCACGGAAACAGACCCTCTGGCCCCATCTACACTACTGCCACCTGTCTGTAGTTGACCCATACCCCTCGAAACCTTTCATAAGCATCTACCTGTCCAAGTGTCTCTTGAATATTGTTAGAGCTCCTACCTCAACGACCTCCTCTGGCCACTTGTTCCATACACCCATCACTTTAGAAGGGAGGGGATCTTATTGAAACGTATAAGATTGTTAAGGGTTTAGACACGCTAGAGGCAGGAAACATGTTCCCGATGTTGGGGGAGTCCAGAACCAGGGGCCACAGTTTAAGAATAAGGGGTAAGCCATTTAGAACGGAGACGAGGAAACACTTTTTCACACAGTGAGTTGTGAGTCTGTGGAATTCTTCTGCCTCAGAGGGCGGTGGAGGCCGGTTCTCTGGATACTTTCAAGAGAGAGCTAGATAGGGCTCTTAAAGATAGCGGAGTCAGGGGATATGGGGAGACGGCAGGAACGGGGTACTGATTGGGGATGATCAGCCATGATCACATTGAATGGCGGTACTGGCTCGAAGGGCTGAATGGCCTACTCCTGCACCTGTTGTCTATTGTCTATTGGCTATTTAGTGGGTCGGAGGTTCTAACGTTATACTTTTAAAGGTGCTGTAATAGTGAAACACAGGCTGTAGTGGCGGGTATGTTTACACGCTTCACTTCCAGGAGTCAATCACAATCGCATTTGCCTTGCTGACATTGAGGGAGATGATTAAGAAAGAACTGCAGATGCTGGAAAAATCAAAGGTAGACAAAAATGCTGGAGAAACTCAGCGGGTGAGGCAGCATCTGTGGAGAGAAGGAATAGGTAACGTTTTGGGTCGAGACCCTTCTTCTACATTGGTGAGACTAAGCGCAGGCTTGGCGATCGCTTCGCCCAACACCTCCGCTCAGTTCGCAATAACCAACCTGGTCTCCCGGTGGCTCAGCACTTCAACTCCCCCTCCCATTCCGAATCTGACCTTTCTGTCCTGGGCCTCCTCCATGGCCAGAGCGAGTCCCACCGTAAATTGGAGGAACAGCATCTCATATTTCGCTTGGGTAGTTTACACCCCAGCGGTATGAACATTGACTTCTCCAATTTCAGGTAGTCCTTGTGTTCTCCCTCCTTCCCCTCCCCCTTCCCAGCTCTCCCACAGTCCACTGTCTCCGCCTCTTCCTTTCTTTCCCCCGACATCAGTCCAACCCGAAACATCACCTAATCCTTCTCTCGATAGATGCTACCTCACCCGCATTTTTTGTCTATCTTTGAGGGAGTGGTTGGTGTCTTGGCAGTTACACAAAAAGCTGGAGAAACTCAGCGGGTGCAGCAGCATCTAAGAGGCGAAGGAGATAGGCGACGTTTCGGGTCGAGACCCTTCTTCAGACTGGTCAGGGATCAGGGAAACGAGAGATATAGACGGTGATGTGGAGAGATAAAGAACAATGAATGAAAGATATGCAAAAAAGTACCGATGATAAAGGGAACAAGCCATTGTAAGCTGTTTGTGGTGTGAAAATGAGAAGCTAGTGCGACTAGGGTGGGGGAGGGAGATAGAGATAGAGGGAATGCCAGGGCCCGAGGGCTGAGGGAGAGGTGGGAAGGGGAGGAGACAGCAAGGGTTAACAGAATTGAGAAAATTCAATGTTCAAGCCCAAAGGATGCAGACTCCCCAAGCGGAATATGAGGTGCTGTTCCTCCAACTTGCGGTGTTGCTCACTCTGGCCGTGGAGGAGGCCCAGGACCGAGAGGTCGGATACGGAATGGGAGGGGGAGTTGAAGTGCTGAGCCACCGGGAGGTCGGGTTGGTTATTGCGGACCGAGCGGAGGTGTTCGGCGAAACGATCGCCAAGCCTCCGCTTGGTCTCACCGATATAGATCATCTGGCATCTGGAGCAGCGGATGCAGTAGATGAGGTTGGAGGAGGTGCAGGTTCTCGACCCGAAACGTCGCCTATCTCCTTCGCCTCTTAGATGCTGCTGCACCCGCTGAGTTTCTCCAGCTTTTTGTGTAACCCTCGATTCTCCAGCATCTGCAATTTCTTCGTTAACACGTTGGTGTCTTGGCCCCAGGTTTGGAGATTCTCAAGCTGCTTCCAGTACCCCATCTTGTCATTATTGGATATCCGGCCCGCTGCGGGGGTATGTCGTCTGGGAATTTGTCAATTGAGTTAGATTTGTATTTGGCTGCGCAGTCATGGGTCTGTGAGCTGTTATGTACTGAAAGGCAATAAAAGGAACAAATCTCTTTCAGTAGTTCCCTTCGTGACCTCTGGATGTCTGCAAGTGCTTTAGAGTTAATGAAGTATATCTGATTTACAAGCACTGTTATACAGCAGCCAATTAACTAGTACCAAGCTCTGACAAAGATCCGTGGGGGCAATGACCACGTCATCTGTTCCATTGATTTTGACTGAGGGATGGATATTTGCAAACATACCTGTATTTTTCTTTGAGAAAGAACTGCAGATGCTGGAAAAATCGAAGGTGGACAAAAATGCTGGAGAAACTCAGCGGGTGAGGCAGCATCTATGGAGCTGCACCACCTGAAGAAGGGTCTCGACCCGAAACATCGCCTATTCCTTCGCTCCATAGATGCGGCCTCACCCGCTGAGTTTCTCCAGCATTTCCGTCTACCTTGTATTTTTCCTTGAGATGGAGCTTGGGCATCTTTCACATTGACCCTGGAGGAGAAGACGAGGGTCATTCTCGACACTTTATCCAAAAGATAAATCTATCGACAGTGCCGCATTAGGAAAGTCACACAGCATGGAAACAAGCCCTTCGGCCCAACTCGTCCATGCTGGCCCAGCTCTCCCATCTAAGCTAGTCCCATTTTGCCTGAATCTGGCACATATCCCTCTCAATCTTTCTTATTCATGTACTTGTCCAAAGCTGCTGGAGTAACACAGCGGGTCAGGCAGCATCTCTGGAGAAAAAGGATGGGTGACGCTTTGGTTTGGGACTGTTTGAGATGCTGCTTGGCCTGCTGAGTTACTCCAGAACTTTGTGTCCATCATAGGTATAAACCAGCATCAGCAGTTCCTTGTTTCTCTACATGTACTCGTCCAAGTGTTTTTTCAATCTTGTTATCGTACCTGCCTCAACTACCTCCTCTGGCAACTTGATCCATATAGCCACCACCCTCTGAGTGAAGAAGTTTCCCCTCGGGTTCCTAATAATTCTTTCCTCTCTCACCTTAAATCTATGTCCTCTGGTTCTTGATTCCCCCTGTTTTTTTTTGCCCTGGGTAAAAGATTATTTTTCCTTGGGCAAAGGCCTGTGCGTTCACCCTATCTGTTACGGCTAGACTTGAGTGGTTTCAATACTTCTGGAGTTGGTCTTGAACCTGCAACCTTGGCTGCCCACTCAGCCATGACTGACACAAACCCCCCTCTCCCCCCCCTGTGAAGGAAGGAACTGCAGTTGCTGATTTATACCAAAGATAGACACAAAGTGCTGGAGTAACTCAGCATCTATCCGTCCCCAATCGCAGAGTGTCAGTGGCACAAGCAGTCAGGGAGATTCGAGATTGTGTGTGTATGTGAAGCTGAATATTTTTAGATCATCTTTGTGGGTGCTGTGAGGAAGCTGCCTGCTTGACTGCCTCTGCCTCTCAGTGATTATCTGCGATTTGCTTGGCATCAGCAGTTGGCCGGGCAGTGTATGTGTCGTATCAGATTCAGAATCACTTCAGTTTATTGTCATGGACACTGGGTGCAGTGAGATTGCGAGCTCGCATGAAGCTCATGGGCTAAACAATAAACAGAGAGCATCAAGCACAGCCGCTAACGCAAGAGCAGCAGAAGGGCACGAAGATTGAATGAATGAATAAGTTGGGAGGTAGACAAAAATGCTGGAGAAACTCAGCGGGTGAGGCAGCATCTATCGAGCGAAGGAAATAGGCAACGTTTCGGGTCGAAACCCTTCTTCAGACTGGTGTGAGGGTGGGGGGGGGGTGGGAGGAAGAAAGGAAGAGGGGAGCCAGTGGGCTGAGGGAGAGCTGAGAAGGGGAGGAGACAATATGGACTACCTGAAATTAGAGGTCAATGTTCATACCGCTGGGGTGCAAACTGCCCAAGCGGAATATGAGGTGCTGCTCCTCCAATTTACGGTGGGCCTCACTCTGACCATGGAGGAGGCCCAGGACAGAAAGGTCGGATTGGGAATGGGAGCGGGAGCTGAAATGCTGAGCCACCGAGAGTTCAGGTTGGTTATTGCAAATCGAGCGGAGGTGTTGGGCGAAGCAATCGCCAAGCCTACGCTTGGTCTCACCGATGTAGAGCAGCTGACATCTAGAGCAGCGGATGCAATAGATGAGGTTGGAGGAGGTGCAGGTGAACCTCTGTCGCACCTGGAAAGACTGCTTGGGTTCTTGAATGGAGTCAAGGGGGGAGGTAAAGCGACAAGTGTAGCATTTCCTGCGGTTGCAAGGGAAAGTGCCAGGAGAGGGGATGGTTCGGATGGGAAGGGACAAATTGACCAGGGAGTGAATAAGTTTATTGGCCAAGTATTCACATACAAGGAATTTGCCTTGGTGCTCCGCCCGCAAGTGACAACATGACGTACAGTGACAGTTAGGAATTACACATAAAACATTAAACATTAATAATAAAACATTATCGATTAAACATGTGAATTACATAATATACCAGAGCAAAAGGATGCTACAGGTTTTTGGCTATTGAGTAGAACTACTACTTGTGGGGAAAAAAAGCTGTTTTTATGTCTGGCTGTGGCGGCTTTGACAGTCCGGAGTCGCCTTCCAGAGGGAAGTGATTCAAAGAGTTTGTGGCCAGGGTGAGAGGGGTCAGAGATGATCTTGCCCGCTCGCTTCCTGGCCCTTGCAGTTCATGAATGGAGGGAAGGTTGCAGCCACAGGTTGTTAGATTTTCCAGCGATTCTTTTGATCCGGACAAAATTATGAGAGCGTACTTGAAATTCCCCCCCGGATGTCCCCTTGAATATGTGGCTCATAGGTCATGGGGAGAACGTGCAAACTCCATACAGACAGTACTACCGCTGCGCCACTGTGCCAGGCAGTGGGGAAGAAGCTGTTCTGAAGTCTGGATGTGTGATTTTCAAGCTCCGGTATCTTCTCCCAGAAGGGAGGACAATTAACCTACAAACCCGCACGCCTTTTGAGATGTGTGAGAAAACCGGAGCACCCGGAGGAAACCCACGCAGGTCACGGGGAGAACGTACAAACACCACAAAGACAGCACTCGAGGTTGGGATGGAGCGCGGGTCTGTGGCGCTGTGAGGCAGCGACTCTACCAGCTGCGCCTCTGTGTGTTGCCCCAGAAGGAGCCGGCTTGTTGTTGTGTTATTGTGTTTGTACACGTGGCTGTTTTATCTGTGTCTGTGTGGGACTGCAGCCTCCTTTGCCCTCTGTCTTTGGGGAATCAGTTTGACTTTGTGTTTTCCCAGCTCTGCTGGTTGCTGCCAGGATGCACGACTTCAGGAGGACTGTAAAGGAGGTTATTCGTGTGGTCAAGGTCTGTGAATCAACGCTCAGGAAAAGGTGAATGGAAATTCTTCATACCTTCAGTTTAGTTTAGAGATACATCGTGGAAACTGGCCATTGAGTCCGCACCGACCAGCGATCCCTGCACACTAACACTATCCTACACACACTAGCGTCAATTATACATTTGTACAAAACCAATTAACTTACAAACCTGTACGTCTTTGGAGTGTGGGAGGAATCCAAAGATCTCGGAGAAAACCCCCGCTGGTCACGGGGAGAACGCACAAATACAGACAGCACCCGTAGTCAGGATCGAACCCAGGTCCCTGGCGCTGTAGGGCGTCACCGTGCAGCCCATCATCGCCAGCGCTCTTCAGCTTTCATTATCTTGTCCCTAGTCGCTGCTTATGCTTTCTGGGAGTGGTGTTTGGCAGGAACACAGAACAGGACAGCACAAGAACAGGTCGATCGGCCCACAATGTCAGTACCGAGCATGATGCCACGTTAATCCCCTCTGCCTGCATAGAACCCATATTCCTCCATTCCATGCATATCCACGTGCCTGTCTAACACCTTTGTAAACACCACTATGGTATCTGCCTCCACCACCACCAGCCCTGGCAGCACGTTCCAGGCACCCACCAATCTATGTTAAAAAAAAAACTTGCCCCACACATCTCCTTTAAATTTTCCCCCTCTGACCTTAAAGCTATGCCCTCCAGTCTGACATTTGTCCCCTGGTTAAATACATTGTGATTCTCTGTCCCATCTATGCCTCTCATAATGTGATATACTTAGGTGCTGAGGTCTCCACACAACCTCCAGCGTTCCAGAGAAAACATTCCATGTTTGTCTAACATCTCTTTATAGCTGATTCCATCTAATCCTGGCAGCAGGCTGGTAAAATAAACAAGCTGTTGGCACCATTTTCAATTCAATTTTGTTCTGTTTGCTGTGTTTTTGTGCACGTTGGTGCTGCTATCTATACACGTTTAATAAACATGCATGTTATGCAGTCGAAAAACAAAATAACAACCTTAAACTTTGTTGAGCTGCCGGTTGCGCAGCAGTAGAGTTGCTGCCTTACAGCGAATGCAGCGCCGGAGACCCGGCTCCCATCCCGACTACGGGCGCTGCCTGTACGGAGTTTGTACCTTCTCCCCGTGACCTGTGTGGGTCTTGTCCGAGATCTTTGGTTTCCTCCCACTCTTCCAAAGACGTACAGGTTTGTAGGTTAATTGGTTTGATTAATTGGCTTGATAAATGTTTTTAAAAAAATGTCCGGTATAAAATTGGCCAACTTCCAGTATAGTCCCTGGTGGACCCTTCGGAAGGTACAAGGTACGCCAAGCTACCGCGTACTGTAGAATAAAACGCACTGGTTCTGACACAATGAACAACATTGCGCCAGGTGGTAGAGTTGCTATCTCACAACGTCAGCGTCCCGGGTTCCATCCTGACTACGAGTGCTATGCGTGAGGAGTTCGTACGTTCTCCCCGTGACCGCGTGGGTTTTCTCTGGGTGCTCCAGTTTTCCTCCCAAAGATTAATTGGCTTCTGTAAAATTGTCCCCAGTTCATAATTTCATGGTCATGTGATAGGAGCAGAATTAATCTCCCATCAAGTCTATTCCGCCATTCAATCAAGGCTGATCAGGATCTTGGTGAGGCCACACCTGGAGTATTGCGTACAGTTTTGGTCTCCTAATCTGAGGAAAGACATTCTTGCCATAGAGGGAGTACAGAGAAGGTTCACCAGACTGGATCATGGGATGGCAGGACTTTCATATGAAGAAAGACTGGATAGACTCGGCTTGTACTCGCTGGGATTTAGAAGATTGAGGGGGGATCTCATAGAGACTTACAAAATTCTTAAGGGGTTGGACAGGCTAGATGCAGGAAGATTGTTCCCGATGCTGGGGAAGTCCAGGACAAGGGGTCACAGTTTAAGGATAAGGGGGAAGTCTTTTAGGATCGAGATGAGAAAATCATTTTTCACACAGAGAGTGGTGAATCTGTGGAATTCTCTGCCACAGAAGGTAGTTGAGGCCACTTCGTTGGCTATATTTAAGAGTGAGTTGGATGTGGCCCTTGTGGCTAAAGGGATCAGGGGGTATGGAGAGAAGGCAGGTACAGGATACTGAGTTGGATGATCAGCCATGATCATATTGAATGGCGGTGCAGGCTCGAAGGGCCAAATGGCCTACTCCTGCACCTATTTTCTATGTTTCTATGATCTATCTCTCCCTCCGAACCCCATTCTCCTGCCTTCTCCCCATTACCCTTGACACGAATACTAATTAAGAATCTATCTATCTCTGCCTTAAAACTATCCATTGGCCTCCACCGCCTTCTGTGGCAAAGAATTCCACAGATTCACTACCATTTGACGAAATAAATTCCTCCTCATCTCCATCCTAAAGGAACATCCTTTAATTCTGAGGCTGTGACCTCTGGTTCTAGACTCTCCCACTAGTGGAAACCTCCTCTCCACATCAACTCTCCCCAGGCCTTTCACTATTTAGTCATGAGGCCCTGCCACATCCTTCTAAACTCCAGTGCTGTCAAACGCTCCTCAAATGTTAACCCACTCATTCTTGGGATCATTCTCGTAGGATAGAACGAGTGAACGGGTGATTGCCTGTCAGCGTGGGCCGAAGGGCCTGTTTCCGCGCTGCATGTCTAAAACTAAAACTAAAACAGTGTGTGCACATGTTCTGACTCATACAAGCTCTGCATGGATTCCACTGGTGGGACATTTGAGGCGACTCCATCTACTGCTTCGGCTATGTGGAGCTGGCGTTTAGTTTAGAGATACAACCTGGAAACAGGCCCTTCGGCCCACCGAGTCCACGCCGACCAGCATTCACCCCGCACATACTATCTAGATTAGTACCGGTGTCAAGGGTAATGGGGAGAAGGCAGGAGAATGGGGTTGAGAGGAAAACATAGATCAGCCTTGACTGAATGGCGGAGTAGCCCCATTGGGCCGAATGGCCTAATTCTGCTCCTGACTTATTTTAGTCCACAGAGGCTGTGTTAATGTCAGAGACATGGCAGCAAGTCACCTCCCGCAGTGAATCAAATCACAGATTCCCTTTGTAGCTGATGGAAGACCTGACGCGGAGATTAGAGCCTTCAGGGCGTTACCTGAGCTCCTCTTCCATCCACTTTGGATTTCATTGAATGTCTCTGAATGTGAAGAGGTGTCAGTAGCCATAGCAGCAGCAGTCCTTTAACCCCATCTTAAAGCAGTCCTTTAACCCCCTCACATGCCTTTGATGTGCTTTCCCTCGCAGTTTCAACACCACCCAGCGCTGGACACAGTACTGGGAATCGTAGCATCATACAGTGTGGAAACAGGCCCTTCTGCCCAACCTGTCCACACCGGCCAACATGTCTCAGCCACACTAGTCCCACCTGCCTGTGTTTGACCCATATCCCTCCAAACCTGTCCTATCCATGTACCTGTCTAACTGTTTCTTAAACGTTGCAATAATCCCTGCCCCAACTACTTCCTCTGCCAGCTCGTTCCATACACCCACCCCCCCCATGTGTGAACAAGTTACCCCTCGGATTCCTATTAAATCTTTTCCCCTTCACCTTAAACCTATGTCCTCTGGTCCTCGATTCCCATGTCTGGGCAAGAGACTGTGTGCGTTTACCCGATCTATTCCCTCCAAGTTCAGCCACAGCTGCCATGCTGCCTCAGTCTGGAGAGCAGTGAGGCCACCTCCATATGGGGCCACACTGAGCGAGGATGGCTTATTTCACTCCTGCCAATCTTTCCTGACAATCTTCTTGTCAGTTTTATTATTCCATTTATTCATTTGTTATATTAAAGTGGGTACAATTCTGGGAGTGGATGGGATGAATGGGGGAGTTGAGAACTCACTGTGGGGACGTGGGTTTAAGGTGAGGGGGCAGGTAGTATCAAATATTTGGACAGGTACACGCATAGGACAAGATAGAGAATAGGAGCCAAATGCAGGCAGGTGGGACTAGTGTAGATGGGGTATATTGGTCGGCATGGGTTAGATGGCTGAAGGGCCCGTTTCCACACTGTGTGAGGCTCTGATGGGACTGGGGGAAAGTAGTGTGAAGACTGTGGTTGACATCTATCTGCTGGATATTGCCACAACTAGAGGCTGTGAGCTATAGGGAGAGGTTGAGTAGGCTGGGACTCTCTATTCCTTGGAGCGCGGGAGGATGAGGGGAGATCTTATAGAGGTGTACAAGATCATGAGAGGAATAGATCGGATAGCTGCAAAGTCTCTTGCCCAGAATAGGTGAATCGAGGACCAAGGGACATAGGTTCAAGGTGAAGGGGAAAAGATTTAAAAGGAATCCGAGGGGTAATTTTTTCACACAAAGGGTGGTGGGTGTATGGAACAAGCTGCCTGAGGAGATAGTCGAGGCTGGGACTATCACAATGTTTAAGAAACAGTTAGACAGGTACATGGATGCGGAGCAGAACAATAGACCTGTGACTGCGGAGCAGAAGAACAGACAGCCAACCATGTCATCTCTGGGTGCCCGCTCTACCACCCACCAAATGGAGCTCAGGGCCCGGCGGACATTGGCGCCAACGGAGACAACAGCCTGGCTGCTCTACACCCGGCTCGGGATCTAACTATTCCTTTGGTTTATGTTTCATTCCCAAGAAGAAGAAGTTACATGGATAGGACAGGTTTAGAGGAATATGGGCCAAATGCAAGTTGGTGGGACTAGCGCAGCCGGGACACGTTGGCCAGTGTGGGCAAGTTGGGCCAAAGGGCCTGTTTCCACACTGCATGACTCTGACTCTGTGTGAGTAACACAGCAGATGGAGTGATGGTTAGATCATTCGTGATCTCACTGAATGGCTAGGCTTGAGACGCCTCCTCCTGTTCCTGCATACATTTCTATTGCTGTCTACGAGGGTTTATCATCACTTGCCGGCTGCTACGTCCCTTCCACAACAAGAGCTTCACTCAGCGATTCCACTGCACTCAGCGATGACCTGGAAACATGCTACCACACCACATAAATAGTAGTTTAACCTTCACACAGAAGGCGTGAATGAGTAAGGAACCAAGAGGCACAACACACCGGATGGAATTTTTTTAAGAAGGAACTGCAGATGCTGGAAAATCAAAGGTAGACAAAAATGCTGGAGAAACTCAGCGGGTGAGGCAGCATCTATGGAGCGAAGGAAATAGGCGACGGGGGGGGGGGGGCAGGAAAAAGAAAGGAAGAGGCGGTCTTCAGACTGATATGGGGGGGGCGGGAAAAAGAAAGGAAGAGGCGGAACGCCTCTTCCTTTCTTTTTCCCGTCCCCCCCATATCAGTCTGAAGAAGGGTCTCGACATTTCGGATCAAGACCATTTCCTTGGCTCCATAGATGCTGCCTGACCCGCTGAGTTTCTCCAGCATCTTTTGTCTACATACCAGAAAATAATCAGTAGATCTTTCTGTGAGAGCAAACCACCAATTATATCAACGACTTGGACGCAATCGTAGACGGGTTGGTTAGTAAGTTTGCAGATGACGCCCAGATTGCTGGAGTCACGGACTGTGAGGAAGGCTGCCAAAGTGTCCAACAGGATACAGATCAGCTCCAGACATGGGCAGGGGAATGGCAGATGGAGCTTAGACCAAACTAGTGTGAAGAGCTGCACTTGGAAGATCAAATGTAAGGGGAAGTATATAGTCAATGGCAAGGCCTTTAGTTTCAGTTGCCAGATACAGCGCGGAAACAGGGCCTTCAGCGCACCGAGTCCTTGCAAACCAGCGGTCCCAGCACACCAACACTATCCTACACACACTAGGGATAATTTACTGTTTTACCAAAGCCATTTAGCCTACGACCTGTACTTCTTTGGAGTGTGGGAGGAAACCGGAGAACCCAGGAAAACCCCACACAGTTCACGTACAAACTCCGTACAGACAGCACCCACAGTCAGGATTGAACCCGGGGCTCTGGCGCTGCAAGGCAGCAACTCTACCGCTGCGCCACTGCATCGATGTACAGAGGGAACCTGCGGATGCAAGTCCGTAACTTGCTGAAAGTGGAGTTGTACACAAGCACACAGAGTGATAAAGAAGACATTCGCTATGCTTTGCTGAGTTCCTCTAGCACTTTATATTTTGCGCAAGATTCCTACAGTCTCTTGTGTGACACTTTTTGCTCAAGATTCCAGCGTATCAGTTCCTTAGACAAAGTCCAATGTCCGCAACCGGGTAGAGGTGCATCGGACAGTACCCTAGCTTATGGAAGGGCCGTTCACAAGCCTGATAACAGAGGGGAAGAAGCTGTTCCTGAGTCTGGTGGTGCGCGCTTTCAAGCTTCTGTACCTTCTGCCGGACGGGAGCGGGGAGAAGAAGGAATGACCGGGGTGGGACAAGTCTTTGATTATGTCGGCTGCTTCCCCGAGGCAGCGTGAAGTGTAGATGGAGTCGATGGTGGGGAGTGTGGTCTGTGTGACGGACTGGGCTACATCTACAACTCGCTGCAATTTCTTGTGGTCTTGGGCAGAGAGCTGTTTCCAAGCTAAGCTGTGTGTGTTTAGGTACAATGTATGTAGATGTGATTCACTTCAACAATTTAGCTGAACCTCTTTGCCTTCTGTTCCAGGCTCAACGAGTTTGAAGAGACACCAACCAGTCAGTTAACGATTGATGAGTTTATGAAGGTTGACTTGGAACAAGAGTGTGACCCGCCCTCATTCACAGCGGGGAAGAGAAAGGTTCGACTGCGGCAGGTGCGTTTGTAAAGATGTGAGACATTGAGTAAAGGGCCTGTCCCACTTGGGCACCATTTGCGCGTCACGCAGGTGGCGAGTGAAGATTTTGTGAATCTCAAAATCCTGGGGTATCACGCGTCAATGCCTACGTCACCACGCACCGTGCGAGCGTCGTGCGTCGTGGCGCGTAAATGATGTCGCGTAAATGACGCCCAAGTGGGACAGGTTCTTAATCAACCACTGGAGAAAGTGATTTGAGAGGAGCTGGAGGTGGTTTGGGGTAACTGTCATAAGAGGTGAGTTTAAGCTGATGGGGGCTGAATTCCCTTGGTTTGTGAAGGATGAAAGGTGATCGCATTGAAACGTACAAAATTCTTATCACATAATGTTTTAGATCGAAATGCCTATCTATGTCCTCTAGAGATGCTGCCTGACCCGCTGCGTTATAGAGTCAGAGAGTGATACAGTGTGGAAACAGGCCCTTCGGCCCAACTTACCCACACCAGCCAACATGTCCCAGCTACACTATTCCCATCTGCCTGTGTTTTTGGTCCATATCCCTCCAAACCTGTCCTATCCATGTACCTGTCTAACTGTTTCTTGACCTACCTCCTCTGGCACCTTGTTCCATGCACCCACCACCCTTTCTGCGAAAAAGTTACCCCTCAGATTCCTATTCAATCTCTTTCCCTTTACCTTGAACCTATGTCCTCTGGTCCTCGATTCCCCTACTCTGGGCAAGAGACTCTGTGCATCTACCCGATCTATTCCTCTCATGACTTTGTACACCTCTATAAGATCTCCCCTCATCCTCCTGCGCTCCATTGAATAGAGATCCGGCCTATTCAGCCTCTCCCCATCATAGAATCATAGAATCATAGAATCATAGAAAATAGGTGCAGGAGTAGGCCATTCGGCCCTTCGAGCCTGCAACGCCATTCAATATGATCATGACTGATCATCCAACTCAGTATCCTGTACCTGCCTTCTCTCCATACCCCCTGATCCCTTTAGCCACAAGGGCCACATCTAACTCCCTCTTAAATATAGCCAACGAACTGGCCTCAACTACCTTCTGTGGCAGAGAATTCCACAGATTCACCACTCTCTGTGTGAAAAATGATCTTCTCATCTCGGTCCTAAAAGACCTCCCCCTTATCCTTAAACTGTGACCCCTTGTTCTGGAGTTCCCCGACATCGGGAACAATCTTCCTGCATCTAGCCTGTCCAACCCCTTAAGAATTTTGTAAGTCTCTATGAGATCCCCCCTCAATGTCCTAAATTCCAGCGAGTACAAGACAAGTCTATCCAGTCTTTCTTCATATGGAAGTCCTGCCATCCCAGGAATCAGTCTGGTGAACCTTCTCTGTACTCCCTCTATGGCAAGAATGTCTTTCCTCAGATTAGGAGACCAAAACTGTACACAATACTCCGGGTGTGGCCTCACCAAGACCTTGTACAACTGCAGTCGAACCTCCCTGCTCTTGTACTCAAATCCTTTTGCTATGAATGCCAACATACCATTCGCTTTCTTCACTGCCTGCTGAACCTGCATGCCTACTTTCAATGACTGCTGTACCATGACACCCAGATCTCGTTTCATCTCCCCTTTTCCTAATCGGCCACCATTCAAATAATAGTCTACTTTCCTGTTTTTGCCGCCAAAGTGGATAACCTCACATTTATTCACATTATACTGCATCTGCCAAACATTTGCCCACTCACCCAGCCTATCCAAGTCACCTTGCAGCCTCCTAGCATCCTCCTCACACCTAACACTGCCCCCCAGCTTCGTGTCATCTGCAAATTTGGAGATGTTGCATTCAATTCCCTCATCCAGATCATTAATTATATTGTAAATAGCTGTGGTCCCAGCACTGAGCCTTGCAGTACCCCACTAGTCACTGCCTGCCATTCTGAAAATGACCCGTTCACTCCTACTCTTTGCTTCCTGTCTGCCAGCCAGTTCTTTATCCACATCAATACTGAACCCCCAATACCGTGTGCTTTAAATTTGTATACTAATCTCTTATGTGGGACCTTGTCGAAAGCCTTCTGAAAGGCGTGTCAGAAACTACATGTCTCACACCCTCTAGTCCTGGCAACTTCCTCCAGCATCTGCAGTTCCTTGTATGTCCAAATTCATATCGAACTTGGCAGAGTGGATGCAATTACATTTCTTTGCACTTTAAACACACAATACGGAAACAAGCCCTTCGGCCTACTGAGTTCTCACCAAACAATGATCACCCCCGTACACTGGCAGTATCCCACACACTAGGGACATTTTATAATTTACAGAAGCCAATTAACCTGCAAACCTGTATGTCTTTGGAGTTTGGGAAGAAATCGGAGCACCCGGAGTAAACCCGCGCGGTCACGGGGAGAAAGTACACACTCCGTACAGACAGCACCCGTAGTCAGTATCGAACCCGGATCCCTGGCGCTGTGAGGCAGCACTGTGCAGCACTTTGTGTTCTAGCATGGGCAGTTCCTTGTGTCTCCAAATTCTTATCAGACTTGACGGGGAGGGAAGAGATTAAGGGATGAGCCGTTCAGGACAGAGATGAGAAGAATGTATCTTCACTAGAGGACCATCAATATGTGGAATTCTCTTCTCAAGAGGCTGCAGAGGTTCAGCCGCAGTGGTGAAGATGGACATCTTTGTATATTAAGGAAATCGATGATTAGCTTTATTATTGTTACATGTATCAGGGTGGTGAAAAGCTTTGTTCTACATGTTATCCAATCTGATCAGATAATACTATACATAAATATAACCATCAAACTCCAATACAACAGGTAGAGCAAAGGGGAAGATACGGAGTGGAGAATATAGTTCTCAGCATTGTAGCGCATCAGTTCCACAGGCAAAGTCCAATGTCCGCAATGGGGTAGAGGTGAATCGGACAGTACCCTAGCTAATGGAAGGGCCGTTCAGAAGCCTGATAACAGAGGGGAAGAACCTGTTCCTGAGTCTGGTGATGCGCGCTTTGAAGCTTCTGTACCTTCTGCCGGACGGGAACAGGGTCTTCCTGCCTCTCACTCTGCATCAACACCAGACCTTCCCGGGGGCTTCATTACACTGAGACCCCGACAGGAAGCCCTGACCACTTGAACTCCCGGCATTGTACCGCAGGAAAACAGGTCACGGCACATCTCTGCTGGCTCCGTCAGTGACCCATCCAGATCACCGCCATCCCCTGCACCATCGCCATCTCCCTGGGCAGATGCTTCCCCTCCCCCTGAAAGGATCTGCTTCCTCCCCCCTGTCAAGGCCGTGCATTCACGATCATGAGCAAAGCACTGCGCCGGAGGACAGCGAGTCAGGCAACATCTGGAGAAGTGTGGAAGAAGGAACTGCAGATGCTGGTTTATATCAAAGGTAGACACAAAATGCTGGAGTAACTCAGCGTGGTCAGGCAGCATCTCTGGAGAGAAGGAATGGGCGACATTTCAGGTCGAGACCCTTGTTCAGACTGAAGAAGGGTCTCGACCCGAAACGTCGCCCATTCCTTTTCTCCAGAGATGCTGCCCCACCCGCCGAGTTACTCCAGCATTGTGTGTCTAACAGCTAGAGAAGGAAAGGACTGACGACAACCTTTCGAGTCAGGGCCTTCCGTCAGACTGATGGAGACTGGAGAGAGCGGAAGAGAAGGGCCCTGACCCAAAAGGTTGTCTGTCCATGTCCTCCACAAATGCTGCCTGACCTGCTGAATTCCTCCAGCACTTGGTGTTTTTGCTGAAGGTTGCAACACTTGCAGTTCCTTTTTTGTCTGTAATGAAGATAATAATAACTTACCCTTCATTTACCCGCTTCTTTGAAAATTGGGCCTTCCAATTCCTAACCCCTTTATCATTGGTAATGGGTTTCAAGCTGTGATCGCGTGGAAGCAATCTATACCCTTATGTGAGGGCCCCTCAGTACTGCTACAATGCATTGTATGTTGATTGTAATTCATTTGCAAAAGCACCTGATGATTATTTTTTTAATTTATTTGTTATTATCATTTCAGTTGGAACAAGAACTATCCAAAAAACTGGAAGATATTGAAGGTAATATGAACTTCTTGTTCATCTCTACTTTCTCTTTTTCTCTCTCTTTTGATCTCACACGTTCTCTCTCTCTGGTCTTCTCCGCCTCTCATCTACTTGCCTGCCCCAACCCTCCCACCCCACTTCAAAGGATTTAATATCAAGGCTGCTCAGCAATGCCTTCTTCCCCCTAATCTTCCGACCTGATCTTCCAACCTACCTCAATGACGACATGGCATTTTCCACTCTGCACCTTCTCCGTAACTGTACCTCTATGACACCGTAACACAATATTCTACACTCCGATATTTTTCTCTTTGCACTAATTGTGAATGACGTGATTGTATTCATAGAGCAGACACGTGCTGTGAATAATTACTCGGGGTAGGCAGTCAGTCGGCTTGTAAAAAATCTTAAACCGCGCATGCGCAGATTGTTCTCCTCTCTGTAAGCTTTCAGTCGACTTTTATAAAGTCTTCAAAAGCCGTATCTCCTAATATGGTACCGTATTTCCCGGCAATGAAGACACACCTCCTTCGAAGACGCACCCCTCCCCCATCCTTCTCAACGCTCCTGCCCCTGGCCAGACTCCCCACACGCTGTGAAAGGAACTCTTCCCACTCCCCCCCCCACCAGCGGCGCTGTCCTTTTACAGCCGCTTCCCATCAGCTGCCAGCAATGAGGGATAGACCTGGCTACCCCTCAGTACAGTGACATTGTTCTTGATGTTGCTGTACTGAGGGATACCCCAGTCCACGGTGCGAAGGCAGAATTTCAGCTGCCTTCAGCTCTCCTTGATGCAGCGTATACAGCACGTGGGCTGCGCAGACGTTCGCGTGTTACATGTACTGCGGGTGCAAGGCACGGACAGTTATGCCTACCTATGAGATCGATCTCTCGGCCAGGCAGAGTTCTCCCGTGCTTTTACTATTTATATTTAATAATTACCGCTTTATAATTTTGGTCAGGGTTGGCAGTGCCAACCTTGCCTACCCTGACGGCACGTGCCTGGTCTCAGCTCACGTGACAATGACCAATCCCACTGGGGTAACATTGATAACGTGATTTTTTTTTGCCATTTGCAGGTGAAATAAACAGTTACCAGGATGAGATTGAGACAGAACTGGAAATCATGCGTCCACGATACAGAGGAGTGTACGCGACGTATGCTAAGGGAGGTGTGTACACTACAGTGTGTCCATCACTGAGGCACGCAGCGCAGTGTGTAACTCGATGTTAATGATAGCTACAGTGGCATGGTCACTGCCAATCATCAGTGCTTCATTACTATCACACGGACATATGTACAGTGCGATTCTTTCATTGCATTCATTGCAGTAAAGTGACCTAAACTAACCCTAACCCTAATTCCGTACAGTAATGCCATACCTAGGAACAATTCCCGATCTGTACAAAGAGCATAGAGATAGTCCACTGCAACAGTCGATAGTCCACTGAGACCACAGACAGTCAACAGTCGCCCGGTTTAGTCGCCATTTGCAAAGTCCAGTTGGGTCCATGAGCTGGGTCTCCTGGAGCGGGGCCCGATCCAGGCGAGCCCCAGGCTGCTGAAGGGCCACCAGCCGTCGCCTCCATGTTGCCTGACTTGCTGAGTTACTCCAGCACTTTGTATTTTTTTTAATATAAACCTGCATCAGCAGTTCCTTATGTGTAGGAAAGAACAGCAGACGCTGGTTCAAATCGCAGATGGGCACAAAATGCTGGAGTAACTCAGCGGGGCAGGCAGCATCTCTAGAGAGAAGGAATGGGTGACGTTTCGGGTTGAAACCCTTCTTCAGACTGAATCGAAATCACCCATTCCTTCCCTCCAGAGATGCTGCCTGACCCGCTGAGATATCCAGCATCTTGTGTCTATCTGCAGTTTCTTATTTCTCCTCAGTCCATAACCTACAGAGTTCAACTCTCCCACTCTCCCCAGCCTCTACACATCTCCCCTTCTGACCCCTTGATTTATTTCCCTTGTACCTCCGGCAACCAAAACCCTGGAAATCTGCAGGAACAATTTGAACAAAGGAGGAGTGCTGAACCGAAACGTGGCCTGCCCACTTCCTCCACAGATGCTGCCTGACGCACTGTTCCTCCGGCACTTTGTGCTTTGCCCGAGATTCCAGCTTCTGCAGTTTCTCCGCTTTACCATTCTGTTCCGATTCCCTGCTTGGAATTGTCAACGAAACAGCCTCACTCCATGAAAGGAATACACCTGTGTAAGACAAGAGGTTTCATTCAAGTTGTTTGACTGGGAGCTGTGTCTGACAGCTGTAGAATGGATGAACAGCCTGTTGGAAAGGGGATGTGTTGTTTCCCATGGACACGCTGAATCCACAGGGCTATGTGTTTTGTGCGTCGTGTTCAGTACCTGCCTTGTCACTGGCTCCCACAGTCAGCAGCATTTACTCTTTGCTTGTGGAAACAAGGAGCTTCAGATGCTGGAAGGTTCCGACTGTCGACCCTATCTATGCCTCTCCTCATTTTATATACAGCCGAGGGTTGAGATGTAAAAATGTCCACCCGACAGTTCTCTGCTGAAGATGAACCAGTCTCAGTCTGTAGAAACAAGGAACTGCAGATGCTGCGTGATACACAAAAGGCCCTAGTGAGACCACACCTGGAGTATTGTGTGCAGTTTTGGTCTCCAAATTTGAGGAAGGACATTCTTGCTATTGAGGGAGTGCAGAGTAGGTTTACAAGGTTAATTCCCGGGATGGCGGGACTGTCATTCGCTGAGAGAATGGAGCGACTGGGCTTGTATACTCTGGAATTTAGAAGGATGAGAGGGAATTTTATTGAAACATATAAGATCATTAAGGGTTTAGACACGCTAGAGGCAGCAAACATGTTCCCGATGTTGGGGGAGTCCAGAACCAGGGGCCACAGTTTAAGAATAAGAGGTAAGCCATTTAGAACGGAGATGAGGAAAACATTTTTCACACAGAGAGTTGTGAGTCTGTGGAATTTTTTGCCTCAGAGGGTGATGGAGGCCGGTTCTGTTGATGCTTTGAAGAGAGAGCTAGACAGAGCTCTTAAAGATAGCGGAGTCAGTGGATATGGGGAGAAGCAGGAACAGGGTACTGATTGTGGATGATCAGCCATGATCACATTGAATGGCGGTGCTGGCTCGAAGGGCCGAATGGCCTACTCCTGCATCTATTGTCTATTGACACAAAGTGCTGGTGTAACTCAGCGGGTCAGGCAGCATCTGTGGAGAACATGGATAGGTGACATTCTGGGTCGGGCCCCATTTCAGACCAGCACCGCTTTAAGCTCAATTACCTCAAAGCAAAGCAAAATGGTGCAGTGAAATAATTTTGCCTGCACTGTGTACTCTCTGGAGAACGGCTTTGATCTTGGCTGTAACTGAGAGATGCTGCAAATGTGTGGGGAGTGGGCGAGCTCTCTGCGGAGCCAGGGTCCAATACCGTGTGGTCTCTGTGGTTGGCAGAGCTGCAGATAATTAAGAATCGGTTTAGGGTTCTCCTCTTCACCCCCTTTCACAGGAATGAGTGGGTTAACATATGATGAGCATTTGTCGGCACTGGGCCTGTACTCGCTGGAGTTTAGAAGAATTAGAAGGGGCCTCATTGAAACATACAGAGTAGTTAAAGGCTTGGAAAGAGGGGATATGGAGAGGATATTTACACTAGTGCGAGAGTCCAGCACTAGAGGCCATAGCTTCAGAATTAAAGGATGTTCTTTTAGGAAGAAGATGGGGAGGAATTTCTTTAGTCAGAGGGTGGTGAATCTGTGGAATTCTTTGTCACAGAAGGCTGTGGAGGCCAAGTCAGTGGATATATTTAAGGCAGAGATAGATTCTTGATTAGTACGGGTGTCAGGTTATAGGGAGAAGGCAGAAGAATGGGGTTAGGAGGGAGAGATAGATCAGCCATGATTGAATGGTGGAGTAGACTCGATGGGCTGAATGGCCTAATTCTACTCCTATCACATATGATCTTATGATCCCAGGACTCACTTCATTCCAGCGCTTTTACTGTGCGTAAAAAGGTGCCAGTACGCATAGAAAAGTTGATGAGATTCTACTGACTGTCGGACATTCAATCTAGTTTTTAAACTCTTTAGAGATGCTGTATCATTACAAGAAAAAGCACAGCTTCTCTCTTTCATTTAGACATACAGCAGGAAAGCAGGCGCTTCAGCCCACCAAGTCCATGCCGACCTGCGATCGCCCGTTCACACTAGTTCTATGTTATCCCACTTTCTCATCCGCTCACTACACGCTAGGGGCAATTAACTTACAAACCCGCCCGTCTTTGGGATGCGGGAGGAAACCGGAGCACACCGGAGGAAACCCGGGCGGTCACAGGGAGAACGTGCAAACTCCACACGTAC
Organism: Okamejei kenojei; assembly: GCA_035221665.1. Taxonomy (NCBI): domain Eukaryota; kingdom Metazoa; phylum Chordata; class Chondrichthyes; order Rajiformes; family Rajidae; genus Okamejei; species Okamejei kenojei. Next base: position 4,833,580 of record CM069139.1, read on the forward strand.
AGCACCCAGGATCCATCAGCCTTCAGCCTTCATCCCAGCCGTTGTGACGCTCCACTAAGGTCAGCCATTGTCCTCCGCGTGTTCCACTGTTGAGGTCATGGTTGGATCGCTCTTTGTCAGAGACCTCCCCCTCGACCTTACCGCCATGGGTGGCCCTACCAGGAGCATCGCTCCAGACGGCATCGCTCTCAGGATCTCAGGTCCACACAAGCTTCTCCACCACGACAAGGTGACAATCCACGGAGAAGTTAATGTGCCTATGTAAAAGTCTCTTCAACACAAATCTGTGCTGCCGCCACCACCACCCCTGGCAACACATTCCAGGCAGCGTTATTCACTTCACTAAACGTTATTCACCTTATTCGCTTTATCATGTATATACACTGTGAATGGCCTGTGTATAGTCTTTCTGCTGACTGGGTAGCAAGCTTTTCACCGTACACGTGACAATGATCTGAACTTGCTCACTAAACTCACTCAACTCACCCAACACCCTCGGTGTAAAAAAACCTGCCCCGCACACCTCCTTTAAACTTTGCCTCTCTCATCTTAAAGCAGGTGTGGGCCGCCTTGTTCTGCATAGGGACCGTGACGCATGATTGTGAGCGGATGGCGGGCCACGTCTATCACGTGTACACATAGATCCCGCCCCTTCAAGGTCTCTCGACCTCAGTCTATTGACAACCCCGATCCCGACAGTGAAGCCCAGACACAGAAGGCGTGCGACCGTGCCGGCGGCTTTGCGCAGGATGCGGTACAGCCAGAGCTCGCCGCTGCTCGGAGGCTCCGCCATTGCGGCCTCCTCGCGCCCGGGCGCCGCGGCCTCTGGCCCGGGAGGTGCCGGAGATGACGGCGGTCTGGGCCGGATAATCACTGGGAAAAAACCCGCCTGCGGGCCAGATGATTCTGGGTTACGGGCCGCATTCAGCCCGGGGGCCGTAGGTTGCCGGCCCCTGCCTTTAAAGCCATGGCCTCTAATCTTTGACATCTCCACCCAGGGGGAGAAGGTTCCGACTGTCTACCCTATCTATGCCCCTCCTAATTTTATGTACAGTGTGGAATCTGTTCAAAGGGGTTGAGATGTAAAAATGTCTGGCAGATAGTTCTTTGCTGAAGATAAGGCAGTCTCAGTCTGAAGAAACAAGGAACTGCCGATGCTGGTTAATACAGTGTGGAGTGTTTTGGAAGGAACTGCAGATGCTGGAAAATTGAAAGTAGACAAAAATGCTGGAGAAACTCAGCGGGTGAGGCAGAATCTATGGAGCGAAGGAAATTTCCTTCGCTCCATAGATGCTGCCTCACACGCTGAGTTTCTCCAGCGTTTTTGTCTACCAGGGTGGTGTAGTAATCAGCGAGTCGGCAGCATGTGGGGACCACGGATAGGTGATGTTTCAGGTGGAGCCCCTTGTAATAATAATAATAATAATAATAATAATAATAATAATAATAATAATATCTTTTATTGTCATTGCACATAGGTGCAACGAGATTTGGTTTGCAGCTTCTCATCTGGTCATAACTTAAACTAATAAAATTTAGATACCCAGAGAAACATGATTTATAAAAAAGAACAGTAAAACAGTCTTAAGTGCAAATAGATCTGTGCACAGACTGTTGTTCAGACTGGTTTGCATTGACGCTGTCAGTGGTGTAGCCTTACCTGTAACTGTGCTGGGGTTGATTTTGCAGATGGCCAGGATGACGGAGTCTCGGTGGCCTCTTTAGGAGAGGACGACGGGGAGGATGAGGAGCTGGCAGCAGTCGCCGACCATCTCAACAAGGACCTCTACGACAATCTCCTCAATGGAGACCCACCACAGGACAAGGATAGCGCAGAGGTGAAGAAGGAGCGTGAACCTCCGCCCAAGCCCCCCAACATAGCGTGTCTGTTGGGCCCGCTCCCTACAGCGGCCAGCCTGGGCCTGAAGGAATCCATCGAGGAGTGTATCGCCGCTGAGGAGGCCGAGGCAGGTAGGTGTGAGCAGCATCGCCCATGTTTCACTCAGTAACAGCTCACTGCCGGCAGGGGAGTGCGTGCGTGCGTGTGTGCACGTGCGTGTGTGAGTGCGTGCGTGTGCTTGCATGCGTGTGCTTGCGTGCGTGCAAGTAATTGCGTGCATGTGTGTGTGTGTGCATGTGGGAGTGCGTGCGTGCATGTATGCGTGTGTATGGGTGCGCGCGTATGTGCGTGCGTGCATGTGTGCACACGCCTGTGTAGGTGAGTGCATAAGTGTGTGTGTGCACGCGCATGTGTAGGTCTGTGTGTGCGCACATGTGAGCAAGGAATAAGTTAATACCAACAGCCTGCCACAGTCTTGTTGTGAGTCTGTTTCTAACGTGTCTGAGCTGTGATAGGAGAGCTGTGCACTGCATCAGAGGTTGAGCAGACTTGGATCGGCCACGATCGAATGGCGGAGTAGACTCGATGGGCCGAATGACCCAATCCTATGACTGATTGTCTCATAAATAGTTTTCTCTGGAATGCCGGAGGTTGCGGGGAGATCTGAGAGCAGTGTATAAAGTTAGAAGAGACATAGATAGGGTAGACTGTCTTTTCCCCAGGGTGGAAATATCAAATGCTAGTGGGCATTGCTTGTAGGTGAGAGGGGCAAAGTTTAAAGGAGACGTGCAGGGCAGGTTTTTTACCCTGAGGGTGGTGGGGGCCTGGAACATGCTACTGGTGGTGGAGGCAGATATGATAGTGGTGTTTTTAGAAACTTTTGGATAGGCACATGGATATGCAGAGAATAGAGGGGTATGGATCATGTGAAGACAGATAAGATCTGGTGTTGGCATCGTGTTCAGCACAGACATTGTGGGCCGAAGGGCCTGTCCCTAAGCTGTACTGTTCTATGTTCTACATTCCAATGCGCAAGTTGAGAGTTGAGCTGTTGATTAGATCTTCAAATTCTGCTTCTTCATGATATATTTTGTCCGTCGGCCATCGCCAGCTGCGCTTTCAGCTCTGAATTGACACGGGAACCACAGGAACAGGCCCTTCGGCCCACAATGTCTGTGGCAGACATGTTGCCAAGTATAATTGATCTCTGCCTGCACGCGATCTATATCCCTCCAGTCCCTGTATATCCACAAACCTCTGAGACACCGCTGTTGTATCTGCCACCACCACTGCCCCCAGCAGCACCTTCTTTTGAAGAGAACTTTAAGGGAATGTACGGTGGTGCAGCGGAGGAGTTGCTGCCTCACAGCACCAGAGACCCAGACCCTGACTACGGGGGCTGTCTGTACGGAGTTTGTGCGTGCATTCTCCCCGTGACCTGTGTGGGTTTTCTCCACCTGCTCCGGGTTTCCGCCCACATGCCAAAGACGTGCAGTTTTTTTTGTGTTTTTTTTTAATTCAATTATTAAAAAATAATATTACACCACAATAAAACTAACCAGAACCCACCACCATAATACAATACAAACAAATATCCTTAATAAAGGACTATGCAGCTATCTTACACTCCTTGCCAAGGATGCATTCAACCCCCCGCGGTGCCCAGCGGTCCCGGAACTCCCCCAGGGTGCCCGTGTACAGGGCGTAGTCCCTCTCTAACCCACCCGGGCACGGACGTCACCCCGGAGAAGAGGCAGGCAGCCGGCTCGGGCAGAGCCCTCCACCGCCTGGCGCTGTGACTCGCGGATGGCCGGCTTGGCCCAGGCCCAGGAGTGAACCCGACCAGGACATCTTCAGCCCTACCCTCTCCCCCACACACAGAGTGTCCAAAGATGAGGATGGTGGGTGAGAAGTGCAGCCAGAAGGCAAGGAGCAGCCCCTTTAGGTATTCAAACAGGGGCTGCAGCCTCACACACTCCATGTACACGCGGTACACAGCCGCTCCCGGCCCGCAACAGTGGCAGGCGACAAGACGTGCAGCTTTGTGGGCTAATTGTCTTTGGGAACATTAGTGTGTCGGCGCGGACTCGGTGGGACGAAGGGCCTGTTTCCGCGCTGTACCTCTCAAGTAAAGTAAAGTGAAGAATGCAGCAGCCTCAGCAGAAGCACTGCGGCAACAGATGCTGGCCCTGGCATGGTACATGCATCTTGAAAAATGAATCTATTACAAAAAAATCCCGTTGCTGGCTTCAGTGTACAATGTGTGAGGTGCCTGTCATGTTTTTTTGCTTGTTACAATATACTTCAAAAATACAGCTATCTAATCTGTGTTATTTTGAAAAGAACATAAAAGAAATGCAAGGTGATCTTTTTTTTAAAGTGCTCAACCACTGTGCCTGATAAATAATTGAACAGGTTAAAGACAGAAAATATCCTCCCTTCCAAACCTGCCCTTCAAACTCGTTTTCATTTCTGCTCTCTCATCTTGTGAGTGTGTCCAAGTGGGATTTCCGCCTGCAGAACACTCCTGGGTGTGAGTGTTTCTCGTCCGGCTTGGCCGACGAGCTTCTGCGGGAGTGCGGAGCCGCTGAATGGAACTCACGAGCTGTGAGCGGTGTAGGGGAGACTCGGTGAGATGCAGCTGCAGAGCTCAATTGGACGGCACGGTGGCGTGGGGTTAGAGTTGCTGCCTCACAGCGCCTGAGACCCGGGTACCATCTTGACTGTGGGTGCTGTCTGTATGGAGTTTGAACGTTCTCACTGTGACCGCGTGGGTTTTCTTCAGGTGTTCCGGTTTCTTCCCACAAGGGGTAAGCCATTCATAACGGAGATGAGGAAACACTTTTTCACACAGAGAGTTGTGAGTCTGTGGAATTCTCTGCCTCAGAGGGCGGTGGAGGCCGGTTCTCTGGATGCTTTCAAGGGAGAGCTAGATAGGGCTCTTAAAAATAGCGGAGTCAGAGGATATTGGGAGAAGGCAGGAACGGGGCACTGATTGGGGATGATCAGCCATGATCACATTGAATGGCGGTGCTGGCTCGAAGGGCCGAATGGCCTACTCCTGCACCTGTTGTCTATTGACTCCAAAGACATGTGGGTTTGTCAGTTAATTGTTTTTTGGTAAAATTGTAAAATTGATTAGATCTTGAAATTCCCTCGTGTGTAGGATGGTGCTAGTGTATAGAACGATCGCTGGTCGGCACGGACTTGGAGGGCCGATAGGCCTGGTTCCTTTGCGATGCATCTCTAAACTAAACTGAAACTTAACTAGACATCCCTAGGATCTCGACCTGAAAAATCGCCCATCTCCTTCGCCCCTTAGATGCTGCTGCACCCGCTGAGTTTCTCCAGCTTTTTGTGTAACCCTCGATTCTCCAGCATCTGCAGTTCCTTCTTTAACACTAGACATCCCTATCCTTTGTTGTGGGTTCCTGCAGGGAGAATTAACTTTGCTGAAATCATCATCTTACGTTGGTCTTCCCTTGCCTTCCCTGCCACCTTTGTTCTGTGCGTTCCTGTCTCTCTGCAGTCTTTAGGTCGGTGGAATTCATTGCCACTGACGGCTGTGGAGGCCAAGTCAACGGATATTCTTAAGGTGGAGATTGACAGAGGTTTTGGGGAGAAGGCAGGAGAATGGGGTTAGGAGGGAGAGATAGATCAGCCATGATTGAATGGCATAATAGACTTGATGGGCCGAAAGACTTGTTCAGGCAGCATCTCTGGGGAATATGGATAGGCTACACAACCACAACTTGAGCACATAATATTGACGGAAGAAGGTTCCCGACCTACAGCTTCACCTGTCCACGTTCTCCAGAGATGCTACCTTCTCCAGAAATGCATTTTGTGTCTTTTTATGTCAACCTATTTTTCGTAAACCTTCTACTTCTCAATTCATTCACCCTCTTCCTTCAGTGCTGTTATGGGCATCAAGAGCTTTCAATTGTCATAATCAAGTCCATTTCAAGAGCAAAGGGAGATACAGAGTGCAGAATATACGGTGCCCTCCATAATGCTTGGGACAAAGACCCAACATTTATTTATTTGCCTCTGTACTCTACAATTTGAGATTTGTAATAGAAAAAAATCACATGTGGTTAAAGTGCACATTGTCAGATTTCAATAAAGGCCATTTTTACACATTTTGGTTTAACCATGTTGAAATTGCAGCAGTGTTTATACATAGTCCCCCTATTTCAGGGCACCATAATGTTTGGGACACAGCAATGTCATGTAAATGAAAGTATGCAAGTCAAAGTCAAAAGAGTTTATTGTCGTGTGTCCCTGACAGGACATAGTAGGCATTGACTACAAAACAGATCAGTGTCCATATACCATTATATACGTAAATACACACATGAATAAATAAATTGATAAAGTGCAAATAACAGATATTGGGCTACTTCAGAGGTTTGACCGAGCCAGGTTTAATATCCTGATGGCTGTGGGGAAGTCGCTATTCCTGAACCTGGTTGTTGCAGTCTTCTGGCTCCTGTACCTTTTACCTGAAGGTAGCAGGGAGATGAGTTTGTGGCCAGGATGGTGTGGGTCCCTGATGATGCTGCCAGCCTTTTTGTGGATAGATCCCCTCGATGGAAGGAAGGTCAGAGCCGATGATGGACTGGCCAGTGTTTACTACTTTCTGTAGTCTTTTCCTCTGTAAACCAGTTCCAAGTCACTGTGGATACCATCGACCTTCACCATGAGCGACCTTGTCAAATTCCTGACATTTGGACAAGGACTAAAGTCCACGTGGATAACTTCCACTATCCTATCCTCATCGGTTGTCTTCGTCACTGCTTCAAAGAACAATCCCTACATTGCTTCCAGACCTGAGAATTTCCAGGTGATTGACTTCAAATCCTTATTTCCGCAATTTATGGGCACTAGTGAATGGGATTTAGGGAAGGGCACTCCCAAAGGGGATTTAGTGAAGGACACTAATGAAGGGCACTAGTGAATGGGATTTAGTGAAGGGCACTAGTGAATGGGATTTAGTTAAGGGCACTAGTGAATGGGATTTAGTTAAGGGCACTAGTGAATGGGATTTAGTTAAGGGCACTAGTGAATGGGATTTAGTGAAGGGGCACTAGTGAATGGGATAGTGAGGGCACTAGTGAATGGGGTTTTTTAGTGAAGGGCACTAGTGAATGGGTTTTAGTTAAGGGCACTAGTGAATGGGATTTAGTTAAGGGATTTAGCACTAGTGAATGGGATTTAGTTAAGGGCACTAGTGAATGGGATTTAGTTAAGGGCACTAGTGAATGGGATTTAGTTAAGGGCACTAGTGAATGGGATTTAGTGAAGGGCACTAGTGAATGGGATTTAGTTAAGGGCACTAGTGAATGGGATTTAGTTAAGGGCACTAGTGAATGGGATTTAGTGAAGGGCACTAGTGAATGGGATTTAGTTAAGGGCACTAGTGAATGGGATTTAGTTAAGGGCACTAGTGAATGGGATTTAGTTAAGGGCACTAGTGAATGGGATTTAGTTAAGGGCACTAGTGAATGGGATTTAGTGAAGGGCACTAGTGAATGGGATTTAGTGAAGGGCACTAGTGAATGGGATTTAGTTAAGGGCACGTGAATGGGATTTAGTGAAGGGCACTAGTGAATGGGATTTAGTGAGGGCACTAGTGAATGGGATTTAGTTAAGGGCACTAGTGAATGGGATTTAGTTAAGGGCACTAGTGAATGGGGATTTAGTGAAGGGGCACTAGTGAATGGGATTTAGTGAAGGGCACTAGTGAATGGGATTTAGTGAAGGGCACTAGTGAATGGGATTTAGTTAAGGGCACTAGTGAATGGGATTTAGTTAAGGGCACTAGTGAATGGGATTTAGTTAAGCACTAGTGAATGGGATTTAGTTAAGGGCACTAGTGAATGGGATTTAGTTAAGGGCACTAGTGAATGGGATTTAGTGAAGGGCACTAGTGAATGGGATTTAGTGAAGGGCACTAGTGAAAGGGATTTAGTGAAGGGCACTAGTGAATGGGATTTAGTGAAGGGCACTAGTGAATGGGATTTAGTTAAGAGGGGCACTAATGAATGGGGATTTTGAATGGGATTTAGGGATTTAGGGCACTAGTGAATGGGGGGATTTAGGGGCACTAGGAATGGGATTTAGTGAAGGGGCACTAGTGAATGGGATTTCATTGAAATTTAGTTAAGGGCACTAGTGAATGGGATTTAGTTAGGTTTACACTAGTGAGAGGCACAGTGATGTTTTCACGCCATGGGCACAGTGTTAAGAATAAGGGGTAAGCCATTTAGAACGGAGACGGGGATTTAACAGAGGGAGTTGTGAATCTGTGGAATTCACGTCACGTCAGAGGGCACTAGTGTGGAGGCCGGTTCTCTGGACACTTTCAAGTGAGATTTAGAGCTAGATAGGGCTCTTAAAGATAGGGATTTAGTGAAGGGCGGAGTCAGGAATGGGATATGGGAGTGAATGGCACGTGCGTGAATGGGTACTGATGGGGGACGATCAGTGAAGGGGCACTATGAATCACATTGAATGGAGGAATGTGATTTAGTTAAGGGCTGGGGATTTAGTTTAAGGGCTCGAAGGGTCGAATGGCCTCCTCCTGCACCGTGATTGTCTGATTGTCTATTTTAACACATTGGTCATGGTTTCCAGGAATGGACATTGTGGGGCAATTTTAGATCACTAGTGCAATGGGAGTGATTGATTTAGTTAAGCAAATCAGGTAAAGTGAAGGGCATTGAAGAAACAATAAAGGTGAACATTGGGATTTATGAAGGGCCAAGCACCGTGGCAGGCTTGCTCACTGCACCAACCCACCCCACCTGTGAATGTGAATTTAGTGAAGGGCCCAGTTGTCCCCTCTGACCAAATTAGCATTTTGTTAACTTTTCAAAACATTTGCCATCTTATCCTTACAATTGAATAAAATCAGTAAAAGAGGAACTTAAGGAAGGGCACTAGGAAAGTGAGGATTTAGGGTAGGGCATCAATAAAGAGCATTCTGGAAAAAGGCAGCAGTGAAAGAGGATTTAGGGTAGGACAGCAGTGAAAGAGCTCCCACTCTTCACCTTGTAGCTACACTTTTGCTGTAGCTGTCACACTCGTGTCTGCACTCTGTTTCCTTTCTGCTTTCCATGAGCAGTTGTACTCAGACAAGGGATCAGTGGCACTCTTGATCGACTGATTCGTTGTTCTCACATGTGACGTGCTACAGTGAGATTATTTGTTTTGTATACCACACACAAGGTATACAAAGGGTCGCAACCTAAAGGGCACTGACAAAGTCTTGAGTTTGCAATGATGACTTTCAAAAGGCATTTGGACAGATATATAGATGGAAAGGATTTAGAAGCATATGGGCCAAATGCTGGTGAATGGGACTAGCTCAGAATGGTCAGATATACAGACAGGGTGGGCATAAAGGCACGTTTCCATGCTGCACAGCTCTGTCATCCTGTGCTCTATGTACAATATAATTTGCCCGCATTGCACACAAATCAGTTTTCCCCAGCATCTTGGTACACGTGACAAGGATAAACTAATTCCAGTAAAGAGAGGATGTAGGGAAGGTGGTTCATGGTCATGTGAACAAGGAACAGATATATATATATATATATATACACAAAATGTTTAAGGAGGAACTGCAGATATGGTAAACAAGAATGCTGGAGAAACTCAGCGGGTGAGGTAGCTTCTATGGAGCGAAGGAATAGTCGAGACCCGAAAAGTCACCTATTCCTTTGCTCCAACAGCAACAATGCATACACGAAACTTGGACTGATCATCAACTCCAAGAAGACTCAGGTTATCTACCAATCGTCACCAACTGAGACAAATTGGAAAGAGCCGTTAAAACAACCCTGGAAAATGTGGATCACTTTCCGTACCTTGGAAGTCACCTCTCCTCCAATGTCGACCTTGATGACGAGATCCAAGATCATCTTAAGTGTGCCGGAACAGAGCTTTTGGACGTCTTCCAACGAGAGTCTTTCAAAATCGTGACGTCCGAACAGACACCAGAATGTTAGTGTACAAGGCAGTGGTGATTCAACGCTCCTGAAGGCATCAGAAACCTGGACAACATACCGACGCCATCTGAAAACACTGAAAAGCTCCATCAATGATGTCTTTGAAGCAGCTTAAATATCAGTTGGGAAGGCAGAAGAACCATCGTCAGCGAGCTGAATGAAGCAAACACATCCAGCATCGAAGCCTTCGTCATCAAGAACCAACTAAGATGGGTCGGTCATGTTGTTCGGATGGAAGACGAGTGTCTACCAAAGCAAACCTTCTACTCCCAGCTTAAAGAAGGCAAATGGAAAAGATGCGGACAAAAGAAGAGATTCAAAGACGCCTTAACAGCCAGCATGAAGAAATGCGCAATCGACATCGACAATTGGGAAACCAATGCCAAGGGCAGGAAACTCTGGCGAACCATCATCCAAGAAGGAACAGCGACCTTCGAAGCCAAGAGATGTGCAGAATTAGAAGAAAAGAGAAGAAAACGGAAAGAGAGGCAGCAACAACCAAAGCCCGATCTGCCACCTGGAATTACCCGTCCTGAATGCAGAAGAACTTTCAAAGCCAGGATTGCACTCGTAAACCACCTGAGAGTCTTTAAAAACAACAGAACGTAGACCATCATCCTCATCCTCGAGGTATAGCCATGACGTGATGCTGCCTCACCCACTGAGTTCCTCCAGCATTTTTGTCTACCTTATATATATACATACGGGTCACTCTCTGCATATAGGAGTATCTATATAAGAAGGAACTGCAGATGCTGGTTTAAGCCAAGATAGATACAAAAAGCTGGAGTAACTCAGCGGGCCAGGCGGCATCTCTGGAGAGAAGGAATGGGTGACGTTTGGGGTCGAGACCCTTTTTCATACTCTATGTACACATACACACATACAATGATCCATGGGCCCTTCCCTCAATCCCTTTATACCAGTGCTGTGTAATTCTATGGCCATAGCATTTCAGTCTTGCCTCTTTAACCTTGCACACTTGTCGGAAGGTCCTTAAACATTGTTTCCATGTCATAAAGAGTTAGATTTAAAGCTTGAACCTTTTATTTTGGCCTAAGCTGCTGCTGCTGCGGCTGGGTGTGTTGGCAAAGGAGGGGAATTGAAGTGAGTACTAGGCATGATGTGGGGTGTGTGATGTGAGCTGCAGGTCGGGCATGCAGAGATTGACCCATATATGGTCATTGGGTCTAGAAATTACGGCACTGTGCTAAGTCAGTCAGTTATGAAAAAAGAGGTCACTTTCAATGAGCTGCTGCCGCCTGTTTAATCAGGTTCCTTGCCCTTTCCAACATCAATTATTTTCTCTCGCTGCTCCCTGTTTGGCCTCAGTATTTCTCATCCATCGCCTACATCCTGTAGGATGTGAGCCATGCGTGGTTATGGCGTTCCAAGTCAACCTGGGCTTTACAGTTGAGCCCTACCTAGTTCAGCATGGTTTAGACAATAGATGATAGACAATAGGTGCAGGAGTAGGCCATTCGACCCTTCAAGCCAGCACCGCCATTCAATATGATCATGGCTGACCTTCCACAATCAGTACCCCGTTCCTGTCTTATCCCTGACTCCGCTATCTTTAAGAGCCCTATCTAGCTCTCTCTTGAAAGTATCCAGAGAACTGGCATCCGCCGTCCTCTGAGGCAGAGAATTCCACAGACTCACAACTCTCTGTGAGAAAAAGTGTTTCCTCATCACCGTTCTAAATGGCTTACCCCTTATTCTTAAATTGTGGCCCCTGGTTCTGGACTCCCCCAACATCGGGAACACGTTTCCTGCCTCTAGCGTGTCCAAACCCTTAATAATTTTATATGTTTTAATAAGGTTTGTACTGGACACTGCAAGGAACAGCAGATGCCGGTTTTCAAGAAAAGATGCAGTGCTGGAGTAACTCAGCGGGATCAGGCGCACATCTCTGGAGAGCATGGATAGGTGATATTTTGGGTCGGGATCCTTCTTCAGACAGATTGTGGTGATGAGAGTGAGGAGAGTTGGGGCCAGGACAACATCTAACAAGTGATAGGTGGATACAGGTGATGGGGGTTGATTTGCAGAAGAGGGGCAGACAAAGGCCAGAGATGAAAAGACCAAAGGCAGAGAGATAAGGTTAGAAGGATAGAGGAGACGTGAAATGTGAAGCCAGAGGACGTGAAATGTGAAGCCAGAGGAAGGAATGTGGTTGGAAGGTGTCAGGGTGAAGGAGAAATGTGACCCATCACCCAGGTGGGAGGAGGAGGGGGGAGAGGCTGGAGGTGAAAAGTGGAGGACAACAAGTCCTCCAAGTGGAGGATACAAGTGGAGGATAACAAGTGTGTAGATGTGGTATCTGGTAAGGAAGGAAGGCCTGGAGGTTTGCTGAAATTCCAGCATCTGCAGTCTCTTGTGTCCCATTAAACAGGATGACTTCTTACTCCACACCTACCTATGAAACGTCTCAGTCTTCCATCTTACCCTTCTGTGGACTTGGACCTACACATCTACATAGAACAGTGCTGCACAGGAACAGGCTCTTCAGCTCACTATACCGTCTGTACATAATCCATATCCCTATATTCCCTGCATATCCACGCAGATCTGTATAATTTCTGCCCTCACCCTCAACATATTTTTCTGTTGCTCAGACTCATCTATGCATCTGCGATGTACCTTCATATGTGATGGGAGTAGAATTAGGCAATTCGGCCCTTTGAGTCTACTCCGCCATGGCTGATCTATCTTTCCCTCCTAACCCCATTTTCCTACCTTCTCCCCATAACCCCTGATATCCGTATTTATCAACTATCAATCAATCTCCCCCTTAGAAATATCCACTGACTTGACCTCCACAGCCTCTGTGACAATGAATTCCACAGCTTCACCACCCTCTGACTAAAGAAATTCTTCCTCATCTCCTTCCTAAAAGTAGGTCCTTTTAGGCCAATTTTCTCCATCCATGTCACTGTGTCAGCTGCCGTTATTCTGTCAGTGCTGGGAGGTGTGACTGGTGACTGAGAACATCAATGATCCCCCAGTACTTGCCAAAGGGTAGTGACTGGTGTGAGAATCAAACTCTCATAGTTCTTGCTGCTCTTGACGCAGAGAGTTGCGGGGAAACAGATGGAAGGATGAATACTTCGATGAATCACCAGAGGATCGACGTGGTTATTGAGCCGGGAGATAATAGGGGTACTGAATGTAAGAAGTAGAAACAAGGAACTGCAGATGCTGGCTAACACAAAATAAGATATGAATGAATTAATTAATTAATAGGTTTATTAAATTCCAAGTAGTCACATACACGGAATTTGCCTTGGTGCTCCGCACGCAAGTGACAACATGACATACATTGACAGTTAGGAATGACACAAAAATCATGAAACATTAATAATAAAACTATCGATTAAACATGTGAATTAATTAAAATACCAGAGCAAAAGGAAGCAACAGCTTTTTGGTTATTGAGTTGAGCTACTACTCGTGGAAAAATGCTGTTTTTATGTAGGCTGTGGCTTTGACAATCCGGGAAGTGATTCAAAGAGTTTGTGGCCAGGTTGAGAGGGGTCAGAGATGATCTTGCCCGCTCGCTTCCTGGCCCTTGCAGTGTACAGTTCATCAATGGAGGGAAGGTTGCAGCCAATAACCTTCTCAGCTGATCGGACGATTCGCTGCAGCCTCCGGGTGTCGTGCTCGGTGGCTGAGCCAAACCAGACCGTGATGGAGAAGGTGAGAACAGACGGTGTAGAATTGGACCATCATTGCCTGTGGCAGATTGTGACAATTGCTGGAGTAACTCAGCTGGTCAGAATAACTTCAGCATCTCTGAAGAACATGGACACGTGACGTTTCTGGTCGGGACCCTTCTTCAGACTGATTGTAGGGGGGCAGGAAGAAAGCTGGGAGAGAGGAAGAGGCAGGTGTAAGCCTGGCTTGTAACAGGTGGAGATGGACACAGAGTGCTGGAGTAACAGGCGGTCAGCCGGCATCTCTGGAGATATAGGATGGGTGACATTTCCAACCGGGACCCTTCTTCAGACTTGAAACATCACCTTATCCTTTTTCTTCTGAAATGCTGCCTGACCCACTGAGTTACTCCAGCACTTTGTGTCTATCTTCAGCATAAACCATCTGCAGTTCCTTTCTTCACAGGAATGTGAGAGGGGTATTTCGATAGGTAGGAAGGCCAGAGATGAAGAGACCAGAGATGTGAGACAAAAGAGATGATGTGGGTAGGAGGAGCAGGATAGAAGGTGGGGCACAGGGGATGCAGTCTTGGTCTGCTTGTAGATTTAGAGATACAGCGCGGAAACAGGCCCTTCAGCCCACCGAGTCCATGCTGACCAGCGGTCCCCGCACACTAACACTATCCTATACACTGGGGTGAATTTACAATTATACCAAGCCAATTAACCTACAAACCTGTAGGTCTATGGAGTGTGGGAGGAAAGCAGAGATCGCGGAGAAAACCCACGCAGGTCACGGGGAGAACATACAAATTCCGTACCGACAGCCATTAAAGGCCACCGAGGTCAGGGGTGAGGGGTCAGAGTGCAATGGCAGCAGAGGAGCCAGCATGTTGATTAGTGGGGCTAGGATGATATAGTCACTGAATCAACACTATTGACTTAGTGGTGACATCGGGGTGACAAGTGAGGATGGGCTTCAAGGCCAGAGTGTTTCATGAACTGCTAAATGAGGCAAAATGATGCAATGGAACTTTGCTGTAGGATCATTTAGTTGGGACCGGTTCTTTTATGTCTTCCCCTCACAATAAATCTATTGGTCTCTCCAGAGTAGTCTAATATAACGTGGCTTAGTGAAGCAAGATGATTGGGAGGCTTTGATGAATTGGTGACGAGCAGGGCTGTGAAGAATCCCCTTCGAGGTTGGGTAATCAATCGTTCTTTCGCTGCTCTCTGTGCCTTTCAATAATGTTTTCCTGCTTTTAAACCGGACCAATTAGTAATTGATCAGGATATAAGCTTTCCCCAGCTTGGCGTACAGGGCGAGTGTTTGACCGCTTGGCGAGTGAGTATCTCTCCACACACACACACGCGCGCACACACACACACTGTCCGGAAGGGATAGCGGCAACACTACTGCACGCAAATGACGTATTCTGACATGCTCTCCACTCACTTGATGCAAAAAACAGAATACATTTAAGGATTGTGCAACTCTGCACTGGCGATATAGCACAGCAACATAGAACCATAGGTGCAGGAGCAGGCCATTCAGCCCTTCAAGCCAGCACCGCCATTCAATAGGATCATGGCTGATCATCTGAAATCAGTACCCTCTTCCTGCTTTTCCCCATATCCCTTATTTCCTTTAGCCCTAAGAGCTAAATCTAACTCTAGCGTGGGAGTAAGTTACATAACTACCTCTTGCCCGCATTCCCATGCACCTATCAGTATGAAGAAGGGCCCCAACTCAAAACGTCACCTATCTATCTTCTCAAGATGCTGTCTATCCCAGCACATTGTGTCTTTTACTCATCGACTGTATATTCCTTCCTCTGACTTCACAAGTCACACCTCATTTATCCTTATCTCACGCTTGTCTTTTCACCTCTGGCCTTTGTCCACCCATCTGCCAATCAAACCCCCCCCCCTTCGCCAGTTTCCATCCATCACTGGATAATCTACCTGTGTTCTCCAAAGATGCTGCCGGACCCGCTCGCTTGCTCCAGCACTTTGTGGCTTCTTTTGTAAACCAAAATCTGCAGTTCCTTGTTTCTCCATATCACTTGCCCACTGGTGCCCTGCCCCCACCTCGCTTCAAGATTCAAGTGCGTTTACTGTCATGTGTCCCTGATAGGACAATGAAATTCTTGCTTTGCTTCAGCACAACACAATATAGTAGGCATGACTACAGAACAGATCAGTGTGTCCATATCTATATTACTAAAAGTCTGATCTTGACCGCTTTTGGCTCACTGTGGTGTGATTTCCGAGAGAACGCCATCACCTACGGCCGTCATTTTTGGCCAGCTCGCTCAGAGCTGGCCTCCGCCTTCCTGGACCAGAGGATTTTTCCCATCGATGAAAAATCAAGAGAGATATTAATGTTTTTAAAAGACTCACCATTCTCTCTGCTGCCCCTGCTGGAGGGAGGGGGAGGAACTATAAAACTAGGAAGTGGTGTGCCTCACTCAGTCTCTCTGAGCTCTGAATAGCACTGAACACATGTCTACTCAACAGTGAGTGCCCTTAATGTGGTTCTATAAATGCTTGCAAAAAGTGTCTCTATTGGTTCTAAAATGCGTGCAAAAAGTGTCTATTGGTTCTAATATACTTGCAAAAAGTGTCTATTGGTTCTAAAATGCTTGCAGAAAGTGTCTATTGGTTCTAAAATGCTTGCAGAAAGAGTGTCTATTGTTCTAAAATGCTTGCAGAAAGAGTGTCTATTGGTTCTAAAATGCTTGCAGAAAGAGTCTCTATTGGTTCTAAAATGCTGCTGGCCAGAGTGACTGAGCTGCCTGGCCAGAGTGACTGAGCTGCCTGGCCTGAGTGACTGACTGCCAGCCCAAGAATCCATTTGGCCCACAATGTCCATACTAGCCCTCTGGAAACCAGTCCCTTCGACCCACAACACACATACTAGCGCTACAGAAAGCCCCCCCCCCACTGGCCAGCAATATTAGAATTGGTGGAGAGGTGGAATATTGCATTGGGGGACCAGCCCTCCCGTGTGACGCTGGGACACAACGGGTCCCACTTAGTCTAGTACCATTATATAAATATATACACACATGAATAAATAAACGAGTTTTGTCCGAGCCACGTTTAATAGCCTGATGGCTGTGGGGAAGTAGATTTTCAAGAACCTGGTTGTTGCAGTATTCAGGCTCCTGTACCTTCTACCTGAAGGTAGCAGGGAGATGAGTGTGTGGCCAGGATGGTGTGGGTCTTTGATGATACTGCCAGCTTTTTTGAGGCTGCGACTGCGGTAAATCCCCTCGATGGAAGGAAGGTCAGAGCCGATGATGGACTGGGCAGTGCTTACTACATTTTGTAGTCTTTTCCTCTCCAGGGCGTTCAAGTTGCCGAAACAAGCCACGATGCGTCCGGTCAGCAAGCTCTCTACTGTGCACCTGTAGAAGTTAGAGAGAGTCCTCCTTGACAACCGACTCTCCGTAATCTTCTCAGGAAGTAGAGGCGCTGATGAGCTTTCTTGATAATTGCATTGATAATTGCATCAGTGTTCTCGGACCAGGAAAGATCTTCAGAGATGTGCACGCCCAGGAATTTGAAGCTCTTGACCCTTTCAACCATCGACCCGTTGATATAAACGGGACTGTGGGTCCCCATCCTACTCCTTCCAAAGTCCACAATAGTTCCTTGGTTTTGCTGGTGTTGAGGGCCAGGTTATTGTGCTGGCACCATATGGACAGTCGCTCGATCTCTCTTCTATACTCTGATTCATCCCCGTCAGTGATACGTCCCACAACAGTGGTGTCGTCAGCGATCTTGATGATAGAGTTTGGACTATGACTGGCTACGCAGTCATGAGTATAGAGTCAGTACAGCAGGGGGCTGAGCACGCAGCCTTGAGGTGCTCCTGTGCTGATTGTTATCGAGGCTGACACATTTCCACCAATACGAACAGACTGTGGTCTGAGGATACAATTGCAGAGGGATGCGCAGAGACCCAGTTCTGCGAGTTTGGTAACTAGCTTGGAGGGGATGATTGTATTAAATGCCGAGCTGTAATCAATGAGTAACAGCCTGACATAAGCTTTCCAGCTTTCTCCTTCCCCCACCCCACCTCCACTTCTGAAGGAGGGTCCCGACCTGAACTGTTCTCCAGAGGGGCTGCTGTAGCAGAGGTCGGGATAGAATATAGTCAAGTATGTGCCTAGCCTGAATAGCCACCACTGGGAGAGCCCACTGATGTCGGTTTGCTCATCTTTTCATATAAATTAGAAGTGTATCGTTAGTTTAGTTTACTGTTGTACAATTAAAAACTTTTTGTTGCGTGCTAACCTGTCAGCGGAAAGACTATACATGCTTACTTACAGTTGAGCTGTCTGCAGTGTACAGACGCATGCTGTTGGAAAGAGGTTTAAAAGCCAGGTGCAGTTGTAATAAGTTGTAGGGGCAGAATTAGGCCATTCGGCCCATCAAGTCTACTCCGCCATTCAATCATGGCCGATCTATCTCTCCCTCCGAACCCCATTCTCCTGCCTTCTCCCCTTAACCCCTGACACCCGCACTAATCAAGAATGTGTCTATCTCTAAGTGGCCCCTGGTTCTGGACTCCCCCAACATCGGGAACATGTTTCCTGCCTCTAGTGTGTCCAATCCTTTAATAACCTTATATGTTTTAAAAAGATCACCTCTCATCCTGCTAAATTCCAGAGTATACAAGCTCAGTCGCTCCATTCTTTGAACATATGACAGTCCCACCATCCTGGGAATTAACCTTGTGAACCTGCGCTGCACTCCCTCAAGGGCCTGCTGCTGTTCTGTACTGCTCCTTGTGGGGGAACCAAATGAGAGTGGCGTGTGTCAACTGCCTGCCTGTTAGAAAGTGGAACCCGAACCGTCACCCATTCCTTCTCTCCAGAGATGCTGCCTCACCCGCTGAGTTACACCAGCATTTTGTGTCTACCCTTGATTTTAACCAGCATCTGCAGTTCTTTCTTACACATATTCTCCAGAGATGTGTTGGGTATGATCAGCGTGAGGTGGGGAGGTGGGGCAAGAATAAAGGTGGGGGGGGGGGGGAGTATGAACGAGGGACCAACATTACTTTAAGAATAGGTTTGGTAACTTTTTTGCTGCCTTTGTGGCAAATCTATTAGGTACTTTGTGTGAAAACAAAATCAAAGAATATCACAGTAACTCGATACATGTGACAATAAAATATAGTCATCATGCTGCCCGACCCACTGAGTTACTCCAGCACTTTGTGTCTGTCTTTGGTATAAAGCAGCGCCTGCAGTTCTTTGTCTCGAGCTGATTTCCCTCTAGTCCGCCGCCAGCTTCTTGCGCAGAGATGAAGCCCACAAGCTTCTGACTGGGAGGTAATTAGCGGCAGCATGGCCATCCACTCACACGTGGCCATCCACTCACACGTGGCCATCCACTCACACGTGGCCATCCACTCACACGTGGCCATCCACTCACACGTGGCCATCCACTCACTCATGCTGGAGTATCCGGCCATTACACATGAGCACAGTGTGCGGACTGAATCATGTTGATGTGGCACAGGAAGGCAAGCTTCACTGAGCAGCCCGCCAGTGTGTGTAATAGGTTATTGATTCCTTTCTGCATCAAGCACTTTGAATTGCAGATGAAAGGAATATTTTGAGAGGATGCTGCCATTTCTGAAGACATTAAAGCAGAACGGGGATCAGTCAGGGATCCCATGCGGGGGTGTTTTGATGTTGTTCCACTTTCAAACAGGCAGGTAGGCAGCTGACACACGCAACTCTCGTTTGGTCCACACACAAGGAGCAGAACAGCACAGCAACAGGCCCTTCGGCCCACAATGTCCGTGCCAAGTTAAACCCTGCCTGCATATGATCCATATCTATCCATTCTCTGCATGGGAGAGGAATAGAATGGGTTATTATAATTATTTTTTTTATTATTTTTTTAAAATTCTATTCGATCTTTAATTGTCATTGTGCAGTGTACAGTAACCATATAACCATATAACCATATAACAATTACAGCACAGAAACAGGCCCTCTCGGCCCTTCCAGTCCGTGCCGACCATTTGTTTTCCCCTAGTCCCATCTACCTGCACTCAGACCATACCCCTCCATTCCCTTCACGTCCATATACCTATCCACTTTACTCTTAAATGTTAAAATCGATCCTGCCTCCACCACTTCTGCTGGAAGCTCATTCCACACAGCCACCACCCTCTGAGTAAAGAAGTTCCCCCTCACGTTACCCCCCGAAACCTCTGTCCCTTAATTCTCATGTCATGCCCTCTTATTTGAATCTTCCCTACCCTCAATGGGAAAAACGTATCCACGTCAACTCTGTCTATCCCTTTCATCATTTTAAAGACCTCAATCAAGTCCCCCCTTAACCTTCTGCGCTCCAAAGAATAAAGACCTAACTTGTTCAACCTTTCTCTGTAACATAGTTGCTGGAACCCTGGCAACATTCTAGTAAATCTCCTCTGTACTCTCTCTATTTTGTTGACATCCTTCCTATAACTAGGCGACCAAAATTGTACACCATACTCCAGAATTGGTCTTACCAATGCCTTGTACAATTTTAAACATTACTTCCCTACTCCTATATTCAATACTCTGATTTATAAAGGCCAGCACACCAAAGGCTTTCTTTACCACCCTATCTACATGCGATTCCACCTTCATGGAACTATGCACAGTTATTCCTAGATCCCTCTGTTCCACAGCATTCCTCAATTCCCTACCATTTACCATGTACTTTCTATTTTGATTTGTCCTGCCAAGATGTAGCACTTCACACTTAACAGCATTAAACTCCATCTGCCATCTTTCAGCCAACTTTTCCAAAAGGCCAAAATCTCTCTGTAGACTTTGAAAATCTACTTCATTATCCACAACGCCACCTATCTTCGTATCATCTGCATACTTACTTATCCAATTTTCCACCCCATCATCCGGATCATTGATGTACATGACAAACAACAGTGGACCCAACACAGATCCCTGAGGCACCCCACTGGTCACCGGCTTCCAACCTGACAAACAGCCATCCACCATTACTCTCTGACATCTCCCATTCAGCCACTGTTGAATCCATCTTGCTACTCCGCCATTAACACCCAAAGATTGAACCTTCTTAACCAACCTTCCATGGGGAACCTTGTCAAAGGCCTTACTGAAATCCATATAGACAACATCCACTGCTTTACCCTCATCAATTTCCCTAGCTAACCACTTCAAAAAATTCAAGAAGGTTTGTCAAACATGACCTTCCAGGCACAAATCCATGTTGACTGTTCCTGATCAGACCCTGTTTATCCAGATGCTTATATATATTATCTCTTTCCATTAATTGTAATAAGTATCCTTTCCATTAATTTGCCCACCACTGACGTCAAACTAATAGGTCTATAATTGCTAGGTTTATTGTTTGAACCCTTTTTAAACAATGGAACAACATGCGCAGTACGCCAATCCTCCGGCACTATTCCCGTTTCTAATGACATTTGACATTTGACAAGTACAGAGACAACGAAATGCAGTTAGCATCTCCCCAGAAGAGTGAACCTAGAATAATGAACGGTTAAAAAAATATATATGTACAAACAGTATCAGTAGTGCAATTATACTGGGGGAAGGAGTGTCCGGTGGGGGGGGGGGGGGCGTGACTGGCAATCACAGAGGTGCAGAGTTAAGTAGCATAACAGCCGCAGGGAAGAAGCTGTTCCTGAACCTGCTGGTCCGGCAACGGAGGGACCTGTGGCGCCTCCCGGATGGGCGGAGGGTAAACAGTCTGTGGCTGGGGTGAGACCCGTCCTTGACGATGCTGCGCGCCCTTCGCAGACATCGCTTGCTTTGGACAGACTCAATGGAGGGGAGTGAGGAACCGGTGATGCGTTGGGCAGTTTTCACCACCCTCTGCAGTGCTTTCTGGTCGGAGACAGAGCAGTTGCCATGCCATACTGTGATGCAGTTGGTAAGGATGTTCTCGATGGTGCAGCGGTAGAAGTTCACCAGAATCTGAGGAGACAGATGGACCTTCTTTAGTCTCCTCAGGAAGAAGAGATGCTGGTGAGCCTTCTTGACCAGTGTAGAGGTATTGTGGGTCCAAGAGAGGTCATCAGAGATGTTGACCCCCAGAAACCTGAAGCTGGAAACACGTTCCACCTCCGTCCCGTTAATATGGATGGGGGTGGGCGTGCAGCCCCTAGACCTTCTATAGTCCACAATGAGCTCCTTGGTCTTCTTGGGGTTAAGGGCCAGGTTGTTGTCAGCTCACCATGGTGCTAGGAGCTGGACCTCCTCCCTATAGGCCGACTCATCGTTGTCGCTGATGAGGCCAATCACCGTTGTATCATCTGCATACTTGATGATGGTGTTGGTACCATGTACAGGTATGCAGTCGTAGGTGAAGAGGGAGTAGAGGAGGGGGCTCAGTACACAGCCCTGTGGAACGCCAGTGTTCAGGTTGACGGTTGAAGAGGTGTGGTTGTCCAACCTAACGGACTGTGGTCTGTTAGTCAGGAAGTCCAGTATCCAGTTGCAGAGGGAGGGGTTGACGCCCAGGTCGCTGAGTTTGGTGATCAATTTTGAGGGGATAATGGTGTTAAATGCTGAGCTAGTCGATGAACAGCATTCTCACGTAGGTGTCTCTGTTGTCGAGGTGGGAGAGGGCGGAGTGGAGTGCCATTGAGATGGCATCCTCCGTACTCCTATTCTTGCGGTAGGCAAACTGATAGGGGTCCAGTGTGGGAGGTAGGCAGCCTTTGAGGTGTGCCAGGACCAGCCTCTCGAAGCACTTGGTGATGATGGGAGTAAGTACAACTGGGCGGAAGTCGTTGAGGCTCGCCGCAGTGGAGTGTTTTGGCACCGGCACGATAGAGGTGGTTTTAAGGCACGTGGGGACAACTGCTTGGGCAAGTGACAGGTTGACGATGTCTGTCCAGACGTCTGTCAGCTGCGCAGCACAGGTCCTGAGGACGCGCCCGGGAATGCCGTCAGGGCCGGCAGCCTTACGTGCGTTAGTCCTACTCAGTGCTAGACACACGTCGTAGGGGGTGAGTGTGAGGGGCTGGTGATCAGCAGAGAGCACAGCCTTGATGGCCATCTCTTGGTTGTCCCTGTCAAAGCGGCCATAAAAGTGGTTAAGCTCCTCAAGGAAGGATGTCGCTGGATGTGGGGGTGGTGTTGGTGGATCTGAAGTTCGTGATGGCCTGGATGCCTTGCCACATGCCTTGCCACATGCGTCGTGTAAACACACAGAGTCTCTTAACCTGAGAAGGCGAATCGAGAATCAGAGGTTTAAGGTGAGGAGAAAGTTTTAATAGGAACCTGAGGAGGTAGTTGTGGCGAGCAATATTTGAGACATATTTGGACAGGTAGATGGATAGGGAAGGTTTAGAGGGATGTGGGTCAAACGTGGAATGGTAAAACTAGTGTAGTTGGGACAGGTGGGAAAGTTGGGCAGAAGGGCCTGTTTCCACGCTGTCTGACTATGTGCAGACTCTCAAAGGGTTGTAGAACTGCAGGAGATCAGGCAGATCAAAGGGACAAGGCTAGAGAGGGGCGTGAGGACGTGGCTTCCCGTCAGGGTTGATGAGGAAATGAGACCAATTGGGAATGGATAGGAAAGGGTTAGAGGAATATGGGCCAAACGCAGGCAGGTGGGGCGAGTGCAGATGGGACATGTTGATCAGTGTGGGCAAGTTGGGCTGAAGATCTTGTTCCCACACTCTATGGCTCCACATCCATCTGCCTGCCTAATAGCCTCTCAAATACCACTATGATAACTGCCTCCACCACCACGCCTGGCAGCCCGTTCCAGGCACCCACCACCCTCGGTGTAAAAACACGTGCACCACACATCTTGTGGAGCAAACTCGATGGGCTGAATGGCCTATTTCTGCTCCTATGTATTATAATCTCCTTAAAACCTTGCCCCAATCACCTTAAATGGTCTCTAGTTTTTTACATTGACAACGTCCCAAGCTCCAAAGAAAACATTCCAAGTTTAATAACATGAAAGAAAAGTCTAAATGAAGCTGGAACTTGAGAGTGTCGTCATAGTCATGCATCATGGAAACAGGCCCTTCAGCCCAACTTGCCAACCCCAACTAACATGTCCTGTCATCACCAGTCCCACCTGCCTGCGCTTGGCCCATATCCATTTGTGACGCCACATTCCAGCAACTATTTCCCTGTCGTCCTAAATCTCTCTGCCCACCACACTCCCCAGACCACCGCCAAATATGCAGCAGGCTGTGCCTTCCTCATATAGACATAAAGCACTGGAGCAACTTAGCGCTTCAGTCTGCATCTCTGAGGAAATTGGTACGGACTTTAGTACTTTCCAAACCTGCACTCAGTGCATTTATATACCTGGGCTCATAGACTTGTAGAAAATAGGTGCAGGAGGAGGCCATTCGGCCCGTCGTGCCAGCACCACCATTCATTGTGATCATGGCTGATCATCCCCTATCAATAACCCGTGCCTGCCTTCTCCCCATATCCCTTGATTCCACTAGCCTCTAGAGCTCTATCTAACTCTCTCTTAAATCCATCCAGTGATTTGGCCTCCACTGCCCTCTGTGGCAGGGAATTCCACAAATTTACAACTCTCTGGGTGAAAAAGTATTTTCTCACCTCAGTCTTAAATGGCCTCCGCTTTATTCTAAGACTGTGGCCCCTGGTGTCTGTGGCTGTAGCAAAGGCCAACACTTACTGAGGGCAAGGGACTGGGTGACTCATAGGATCACACACATGGATACAAGCGCCTTGGCCCAACTCATTCATGCTGACCAAGTAGCCCCATCAATGCTCGTCTCATTTGCCAGAGCCTGGTCCATATCCCCCTAACGTGTACCTGTCCAAATGTGTTTGTACCTGCCCACGGAAATAGCCTCCTCTGCCAGCTGACACAATGTACCCACCACCTTCTGAGTGAACAAGCTGCCCCTCTGGTTCCTCTTTCCCTTCTCTCCTCTGGTTGTTGATACTGTGCATTCACCCGATCTACACCCCTCTAGAAGATCACCCCTCAGCCTCCTGTGCTCCAAAGAATAAAGTCCTAGCCTGCCAAACCTCTCCCTGTATGTCATGCGGACAAACGGGACTATCTGAGATGGGGCATCTTGGTGGGCGTGGAGCCAAGGGGGCTGTTTCCATGCTGTCCATCTCGAGGGCCCTTTATCCCACTCATCCATGGTACAAGGGCAT
This sequence comes from Okamejei kenojei, assembly GCA_035221665.1. NCBI lineage: Eukaryota > Metazoa > Chordata > Chondrichthyes > Rajiformes > Rajidae > Okamejei > Okamejei kenojei. Next base: position 4,858,286 of record CM069139.1, read on the forward strand.
CTGTGCAAAGGAATCCAACTTGCATTGCTATTTGACCACTGAGGCATCGCACCTGATCCAAACTAGTATGAATATGTGAACTGCTTGTAGAAACATAGAAAATAGGTGCAGGAGTAGGCCATTCGGCCCTTTGAGCCTGCAACGCCATTCAATATGATCATGGCTGATCGTCCAACTCAGTATCCTGTACCTGCCTTCTCTCCATACCCCCGAATCCCTTTAGCCACAAGGGCCACATCTAACTCCCTCTTAAATATAGCCAATGAACTGGCCTCAACTACCTTCTGTGGCAGGGAATTCCAGAGACTCACCACTCTCTGTGTGAAAAATGTTTTCCTCATCTCGGTCCTAAAGGAATTCCCCCTTATCCTTAGACTGTGACCCCTTGTTCTGGACCTCCCCAACATAGAACAATCTTCCTGCATCTAGCCTATCCAACCCCTTAAGAATTTTGTAAGTTTCTATAAGATCCCCCCTCAGTCTTCTAAATTCTAGCGAGTACAAGCCAGGTCTATCCAGTCTTCCCTCATATGAAAGTCCTGACATCCCAGGAATCAGTCTGGTGAACCTTCTCTGTACCCCCTCTATGGCAAGAATGTCTTTCCTCAGATTTGGAGACCAAAACTGTACGCAATACTCCAGGTGTGGTCTCACCAAAACCCTGTACAACTGCAGTAGAACCTCCCTGCTACTATACTCAAATCTTTTCGCTATGAATGCTAACATACCATTTGCTTTCTTCACTGCCTGCTGCACCTGCATGCCTACTTTCATTTCCCTACCATTCCTTGACCTCACAATCTCTACTCAAATACACTTGGACCATTTCCGACATTTCCCTACCATTCCTTGACCTCACAATCTCTATTGCAGGTGATACACTCCTGACCGACATCCACTACAAACCCACTGACTCCCACAGCTACCTGGACTACTCCTTCCTCCCACCCTGCTTCCTGTAAGGACTTCCATCCCCTATTCCCAATTCCTTCGTCTACGCCGCATCTGCTCCCAGGATGAGGCGTTTCACACCAGGTCATCAGAAATGGCCTCATTCTTCAGAGAACGGGGATTCCCCTCCCCCACTATTGATGAGGCTCGCACCAGGGTCTTCCTCCATACCCCGCAACACTGCCCTCTCTCCCCATTCCCCCACTCGCAAACAGGGCAGAGTCCCCCTGGTCCTCACCTTTCACCCCACCAGCCGGCAAATACAACAATAGTCCTCCGCCAGTTCGCCACCTCCAACGTGACCCCTCCACCCGCCACATCTTCCCATCTCCCCCCCTGTCTGCCTTCCGCAAAGACCGCTCCCTCCGCGACTCCCTTGTCAATTCTTCCCTCCCTCCCGCTCTACTGCTTCCCCAGGCACTTTCCCTTGCAACCGCAAGAAATGCAACACTTGTCCCTTCACCTCCCCCCTCCACTCCTTCAGGGACCCAAGCAGTCCTTCCAGTCCGACAGAGGTTCACCTGCACCTCCTCCAACCTCATCTACTGCATCCGTTGCTCCAGATGCCAGATGATCTATATCGGTGAGACCAAGCGGAGGCTTGGCGATCGTTTCGCCGAACACCTCCGCTCGGTCCGCAAAAACCAACCCGACCTCCCGGTCGCTCAGCACTTCAACTCCCCCTCCCATTCCGTATCCGACCTCTCGGTCCTGGGCCTCCTCCATGGCCAGAGTGAGCAACACCGCAAGTTGGAGGAACAGCACCTCATATTCCGCTTGGGGAGTTTGCATCCTTTGGGCTTGAACATCGAATTTTCTCAATTCTGTTAACCCCTGCTGTCTCCTCCCCTCCCACCTCTCCCTCAGCCCTCGGGCCCTGGCATTCCCTCTATCTCTATCTCCCTCCCCCACCCTAGTCGCACTAAGCTTCTCATTTTCACACCACAAAGAGCTTACAATGGCTCGTTCCCTTTATCATCGATACTTTTTTGCATATCTTTCATTCATTGTTTTCTTTATCTCTCACATCACCGTCTATATCTCTCGTTTCCCTGATCCCTGACCAGTCTGAAGAAGGGTCTCGACCCGAAACGTCGCCTATCTCCTTCGCTCCTTAGATGCTGCTGCACCCGCTGAGTTTCTCCAGCATTTTGTGTAACCCCCCCCCCCCCCCCCCCTGCCTACTTTCAATGACTGGTGTACCATGACACCCAGGTCTCGTTGCATCTCCCCTTTTCCTAATTTGCCACCATTCAGATAATAGTCTACCCTTCTGTTTTTGCCACCAAATGGATAACCTCACATTTATCCACATTATACTGCATCTGCCATGCATTTGCCCACTCACCCAGCCTATCCAAGTCACCTTGCAGCCTCCTAGCATCCTCCTCACACCTAACACTGCCCCCCAGCTTAGTGTCATCCGCAAACCTGGAGATGTTGCATTCAATTCCCTCGTCCAAATCATTAATATATATTGTAAATAGCTGGGGTACCAGCACTGAGCCGTGTAGTACCCCACTAGTCACTGCCTGCCATCCTGAAAAGGACCCGTTTACTCCTACCCTTTGCTTCCTGTCTGCCAGCCAGTTCTCTATCCACATCAATACTGAACCCTCAATACCATGTGCTTTAAGTTTGTATACTAATCTCTTATGTGGGACCTTGTCGAAAGCCTTCTGAAAGTCTAGATATAACACATACACTGGTTCTCCCTTATCCATTCTACTAATTACATCCTCGAAAAATTCTATAAGATTCGTCAGACATGATTTACCTTTCGTAAATCCATGCTGACATTGTCCAATGATTTCACCACTTTCCAAATGCGCTGCTATCCCATCTTTAATAACTGACTCTAGTAGTTTCCCCACTACCGATGTTAGACTAACTGGTCTGTAATTCCCCATTTTCTCTCTCCCTCCTTTTTTAGAAAGGGGGGTTACATTAGCTACCCTCCAATCCTCAGGAACTACTCCAAAATCTAAGGAGTTTTGAAAAATTATCACTAATGCATTCGCTATTTCTGTGGCTACTCCCTTGAGTACTCTGGGATGCAGACTATCTGGCCCTGGGGATTTATCGGCCTTTAATCCATTCAATTTACCCAACACCACTTCCCGGCTAACCTAGATTTCACTCAGTTCCTCCACCTTATTTGACCCCCGGCAGATTATTTATGTCTTCCTTAGTGAAGACAGAACCAAAGTAGTTATTCAATTGGTCTGCCATGTCCTTGTTCCCCATGATCAATTCACCTGTTTCTGACTGCAAGGGACCTGCATTTGTTTTAACTAATCTTTTTCTCTTCACATATCTATAAAAACTTTTGCAGTCAGTTTTTATGTTCACTGCCTGTTTTCTTTCATAATCTATTTTCCCTTTCCTAATTAAGCCCTTTGTCCTCCTCTGCTGGACTCTTCAATTTCTCCCAGTCCTCTGGTAGGCTGCTTTTTCTGGCTAATTTGTATGCTTCATCTTTTGATTTTATACTATCCCTGATTTCCCTTGTTATCCATGGATGCACTACCTTCCCTGATTTATTCTTTTGCCAAACTGGGATGAACAATTGTTGTAGTTCATCCATGCAGTCTTTAAATACCTTCCATTGCACATCCACTGTCAACCCTGTAAGAATCACTTGCCAGTCTATCTTGGCCAATTCATGTCTCATACCTTCAAAGTTATCTTTGTTAAAGTTCAGAACCCTTGTTTCTGACTAAATTATATCACTCTCCATCCTAATGAAGAACTCAACGATATTATGGTCACTCTTGCCCAAGGGGCCACGCACAACAAGACTGCTAACTAACCCTTCCTTATTACTCAATACCCAGTCTAGAATAGCCTGCTCTCTCGTTGATTCCTCTACATGTTGGTTTAGAAAAGTATCCCGCATACATTCCATGAAATCCTCTTCCTCAGCACCCCAGCCCATTTGATTCACCCAATCTATATGTAGATTGAAGTCATCCATTATAACTGTTTTACCCTTGTTGTACGCATTTCTAATTTCCTGTTTGATGCCACCCCCAACTCCACTACTATCGTTAGGTGGCCTGTACACAACTCTCACTAGTGTTTTCTGCCCCTTAGAGTTTCGCAGCTCCACCCATATCGATTCCATGTAGCTATGATGAGGACTGTGGACTCTGAGGGAAGGAACTGCATACAGACACAAAATGCTGGAGTAACTCAGCGGCTGAGCCAGCATCTCTGGAGAGAAGGAGTGGGTCGAGACCCATCTTCACACTTGATGTCAGGGGAGGGGGCGAGACATAGAATGTAGTTGGAGACAGTAAGACTAGTGGGAGAACTGGGAAGGGGAGGGGATGGAGAGAGAGAAAGCAAGGGCCATCTGAAGTTTCTTTCTTACACAAGGAACTGCAAATGCTGGTTTACACCAAAGATAAACACAAAATGCCGGAGTAACTCAGCGGGACAGGTAGCATCTCTGGATAGAAGGAATGGGTGACAAACCAGATCTTCAGTTCTGAAGAAGGGTCTCCACCTGAAACCGTCACTTATTCCTTTTCTCCAGAGATGCTGCCGGAACCGTTGAGTTACTCCAGCTTTTCCGACTGTGGCTGTGTGTATGTGGATAGATTTCCTGGCCCCTGCAACTCTGGGAATGTTACTGTCACTGAGCCTGCTATGCTGCAGCAAGGAAGAGTTTCATTGTTCCACAGTCCGTACTCATGACAGTGAACCACTGGCACACTCTCGACTCTGGGCTTGTACACTCTGGAGTTTAGAAGGATGAGAGGGAATCTCATTGAAACATATAAGATTATTAAGGGTTTGGACACGCTAGAGGCAGGAAACATGTTCCCGATGTTGGGGGAGTTCAGAACCAGGGGCCACAGTTTAAGAATAAGGAGTAAGCCATTTAGAACAGAGACGAGGAAACAGTTTTTCTCACAGAGAGTGGTGAGTCTGTGGAATTCTCTGCCTCAGAGGGCGGTAGAGGCCGGTTCTCTGGATGCTTTCAAGAGAGAGCTAGAGAGGGCTCTTAAAAATAGCGGAGTCAGGGGATATGGGGAGAAGGCAGGAACAGGGTACTGATTGGGGATGATCAGCCATGATCACATTGAATGGCGGTGCTGGCTCGAAGGGCCGAACGGCCTACTGCTGCACCTATTGTCTATTGTCTCACCCCTCAGTCTGCTTCACCGTCAGCAGCATCGAGCAGTCGGCAGGATTATCCCCACTCCGGGTTGGAAACCATGTAGGGTCGTTGCTGCCTTGTGTAGTTGCTAGTCTAATAAATTTTAATAAGGTACAATTAAAGCCACAATGGAAAGCAAAAAGCCTCTCATTGTCGGTCGGTCATACAACCGTGCCGGTGAGTGCTTTTGGAACAAAGGATCGCTCTGTGCCGAGGGAAACCAGACTGATGAAGTGGCTCTTTGTGCAAACCTTTGTGCAGCATTGTCACAGGGCAAGGAGTAGCCGCTGCCTCTGCTCTCACAGCCTGCCTTGACTCAGCGACTACCCAAGTATCAGTTTAGAGATACAGCGTGGAAGTGTTTGGCCCATATCCCACCAAACCTGTCCTATCCGTGTACCTGTCGAAATGTCTTTGTAATGTTGCTACAATACCTGCCTCAACTGCCTGCTCTGGCAGCTCGTTCCATGCACCCACCACCCTCTGTGCGAAAACATTGCCCCTCAAGGTCCTATTAAATCTTTCCCCGCTCACCTGTCTTCCAGCTCTCGATTCCCCTACTCTGGGGGTGGTGAATCTGTGGAATTCTTTGCCACAGAAGGCTGTGGAGGCAAAGTCTGGATATATTTAAGGCGGAGATAGATAGATTCTTGAAGGGTCGTCAAGAGGCTAGCGGGGAGAAGGCATGAGAATGTGGCTAGGAGGGAGAGCTAGATCAGCCATGATTGACTGGTGGAGTAGACGATGGGCTGAATGGCCTAATATTGCTCCAATCACTGATGACCTTACGATGTACTCTGGGCAAAAGACTCGGTGCATTCACCCTATCTATTCCCCTCATGATCTTATACTCCAAGAGAGAAAGAGAGAGGGTCGGCCCCGAGATAGACAGAGAGAGAGAGGGGGAGGGAGGGAGTCGGCCCCGAGAGAGAGGCAGAGAGAGAGAGAGTTGGCCCAGAGAGAGGGGGGGGGGGCGAATGGGGGATAAATCCCCGCATTTTGTGAGTTGGGGATGGCCTGTATTATCCACCCGTTTTTGGAAGTCGAGCAGCAACAAGTAATAATTGTGCCCCCCTCCCTCCACTTGGTCGCTCCGCTCCCTCACCGGGTTCCCCCGAGGCCGGTGATCAGTGATCGTTCAGCCCCCCCCCCCCTCCCTCCACTTTCAAAAACATTCCGTGACCCCTGTAATCCACGTTGGGGCACACGCTTCAGAGTGCAAGGCGATCACTAATCATACAAAGGCAATCAGACCGCCAGATTTCCTTAATGAGCGGTAAACCTAGATGCATTTCTGCAGTAAAATGGAAAGTCTCAGTGGCATGCAGATTAAAGGGTCGCGTCAACACCAGCTAACCTTACGAGTGGGTTTGACTCCATGCAGTGGGCTGGAACGATATCCTTGTAAATCGCTCCGCTGCTCAGGTGAGACCCTCGGTGGTGTCAAATGACCAAATCCCTTGCATTAAGTGCTTTATTTTTCTTGGCACTACCAGGCATTAACTCAGCTGCAATAAAGCTTGCTGGAGTAACTCGGCAAGACAGGCCCAACATCTCCAGAGTGCATGGATAGGTGACGTTTTGGGTAGGGAACCTTGTGACCCGCTGAGTTACTCCAGCACATTGTGTTTGTAAACCAGCATCTGCAGTTACTTGTCTACAGTCTGAATTGACAATAGACAATAGACGATAGACATTAGGTGCCGGAGTAGGCCATTCGGCCCTTCGAGCCAGCACCGCCATTCAATGTGATCATGGCTGATCATCCCCAATCAGTACCCCGTTCCTGCCTTCTCCCCATATCCCCTGACTCCGCTATCTTTAAGAGCCCTATCTAGCTCTCTCTTGAAAGTATCCAGAGAACCGGCCTCCATCGCCCTCTGAGTTCCACACACTCACAACTCTCTGTGTGAAAAGGTGTTTCCTCGTCTCCGTTCTAAATGGCTTACCCCTTATTCTTAAACTGTGGTCCCTGGTTCTGGAATTGAGTTGAGTTTATTGTCACGTGTACCGAGGTATAGTGAAAAGCTTTTGTTGCGTGCTAACCAGTCAGCAGAAAGACCATACATGATTACAATAAAACCGTCCACAGTGTCGATACAGGATAAAGTGAATAACGTTTACTGCAAGTCCAGTAAAGTCTGATTCAAGATAGTCTAAGGTGGACAAAAATGCTGGAGAAACTCAGCGGGTGAGGCAGCGTCTATGGAGCGAAGGAATAGGTGACGTTTCGGGGCGTCTCATCGTTTCGGCAGCCATCAATGGGCCCACCAGGCACCACCCTGCCTGTCTGAGTCTGAAGAAGGGTCTCGACTCGAAACGTCACCCATTCCTTCTCTCCAGAGATGCTGTCTGTCTGTTTGTCCCGCTGAGTTACTCCAGCATTTAGTGTCCACCACCCTGCCTGAGGTCATTTGTTGCAGACCCTGAATGGCCATGGTCTTTTCTCAACTCTAGTTCTTCACCTCCCCGCCCCGCCATCCCTGCTTGCAGTCATAGAGTCACACAGTGTGGAAAACAGGCCCTTCGGCCCAACGCCCACATCCGCCAACATGCCCCACCTACACTAGCCCCACCTGCCTGCGTTTGGTCCATATCCCTCCAAACCTGTCCTATCCCAAAACTAGGGACCACAAAATAAGGGGTAAGCCATTTAGAACGGAGAGGAGGAAACACTTTTTCTCACAGAGAGTGGTGAGTCTGTGGAATTCTCTGCCTCAGAAGGCGGTGGAGGCAGGTTCTCTGGATGCTTTCAAGAGAGAGCTAGATAGGGCTCTTAAAAATAGCGGAGTCAGGGGATATGGGGAGAAGGCAGGAACGGGGTACTGATTGGGGATGATCAGCCATGATCACATTGAATGGCGGTGCTGGCCCGAAGGGCCGAATGGCCTACTCCTGCACCTATTGTCTATTGTCTATCCATGTACCTGTCTAAATGTTTTGTAGACACAATCTTCAGTCTGAAGAAGGGCCCCGACCCAAAGCGTCACCCATTACTTTTTTCACCGGAGATGCTGCCTGACCTGTGGAGTTACTCCAGCACTGTGTGTGTATCTTTGGTATAAACCAGCATCTGCAGTTCTTTGTGTCTGCAGGCACCCGAGATCTTGCTTTAGCTTGCAGAGTGAGGGAAGCCAGGAAATATGCTGAACATGTCCAATGACCAGCCTGGATTTGACCGAGTCAGCATTCCTGCTGCTAATAAACGGGGGTTTGTGAGATCAACTCGCCCAGCATGCCCTGAACACAAAACCCCGGCTGCCCTTTCATTCTATAATACTACAAAGAGTGCTTGTTCGTTCACTTGGATTGAAATGTATCTGAGACTACTGTAACGGAATGGGCAATGATGGCAAGGTTCATCTGGAGACCTGATCAGCATTTCTACCTCAAGCAGAGTCTAAATTCTCATTCATCTCATTCTGCTCTTTGTGTCAGACTGCTTTACCTCCAAAAATGCCTGGTACATTGGTGACATGTTTGAGCTGAGCACGCTGAGCTCCTTATTCTTAAACTGTGGCCCCTAGTTTTGGGGGACTCCAGAACCAGGGGCCACAGTTTAAGAATAAGGAGTAAGCCATTTAGAACGGAGACGAGGAAACACTTTTTCTCACAGAGAGTTGTGAGTGTGGAATTCTCTGCCTCAGAGGGCGGTGGAGGCCGGTTCTCTGGATGCTTTCAAGAGAGAGCTAGATAGGGCTCTTAAAGATAGCGGAGTCAGGGGATATGGGGAGAGGCAGGAACGGGGTACTGATTATGGATGATCAGCCATGATCACGTTGAATGGCGGTGCTGGCTCGAAGGGCCAAATGGCCTACTCCTGCACCTATTGTCTATCGTCTATTGAGTGGTTGCTAGATCTCATGGCCGGTAACGCTTATTACACCTCTTGTGGACACAAGGAACTGTAGATGCTGGCATCATGAGCAAAACACAGAAAGTGCTGGAGAAACTCAGCAGGCCTGGCAGCATCGTGTCTAAGTGCAGCACAGTGGCGCAGCGGGTAGAGCTGCTGCCTCACGGCGCCAGGGACCCGGGTTCCATCCTGATCTCAAGTGCTGTTTGTGTGGAGTTTGCATGTTCTCCTTGTGACCGCGTGCGTCCCATAGAACAGGGAAAGGTACTGCACACGAACAGGCCCTTCGGCCCACAATGTCTGTGCCGAACACGATGCTGAGATTAACTCTTATCTGCCTGCACAGTATCCACGTCCCTCCATTCCCTCCATATCCATAGGCCACCGAGTGCTCCGATTTCCACCCACATCCCAAAGACGTCCCAGTGGTTTGTCGGAAGAAGGGTCCCGACCCGAAACGTCACCCAGCCTTTTTCTTCAGAGAAGCTGCCTGACCCGCTTAGTTACTCCAACACTTTGTGTCTATCTCTGGTTTGCAGGTTAATTGGCCTCTGTACATTGCTCCTAGTGTGTAGAGAGTGGATGAGAAAGTGGGATAACATCATCATCATCGGCGGTCACTCGAAACGAGTATGACTGTCCTCTCCTCTCCATCGGGTCGTCCACTTGTGGGTCTGTGGAGGCCGATCCGTGATCCACACACCTTGGTGTGACGCGGGCAGTGGGGACTGGCGGTGGTGGGTAGTCGTCGAGCCCCCTTCTCCCTCTCCTCACGGTGCTGCCGCTTTGTCTCTGCCACACGGCGCAGCTCCGTTTCATGGACGGCGTGGACTCAGTGGGCCGAAGGGTCTGTTCCATGCTGTACCTAAACTAAAATAATATCTAAAACTAATATTTTAAATAATTTAAAAACACTAAAGACAGTTCAAAGTATATACCAAGGATTAAACATAAAGCTAAAATATAATGAACTTTCTTTCATGTTCGTAAGCGAGAGGAGAAGAAATGGACCATTCTGCCCAATCATGTCTACTCTGCCATTCAATATGGCTTCTTCCTATCTGTCCCTCCGATCCCCATTCTTCTGCCTTATCCTCATAACCTGACACCCATACCTTTCAAGAATCTATCTATCTTAAAATAGCCTTAAAAATATCCACTGACAGCCTCCACAGCCTTCTGTGGCAAAGCATTCCACAGATTCACCACCCTCTGACTAAAGAAATTCCTCCTCACCTTCCTAAAGGAGCGCCCTTTAATTCTGAGGCTGTGACCTCTGGTCCTAGACTCTCCCACTAGTGGAAACATCCTCTCCACATCCACTCTATCCAGGCCTTTCACTATTCAGTAAGAAATATTTATTTGGAAATATCCTCTCCGTTTTGAAATGCTTGGGGAAATTGCAGCCTGCATGTTTTTTTAAGAGCCGGATGAACAGTAATTGAGGCTTGGTGTACCAGTAAAAACTCACAGATAGTTCATGCGATGAAGCAAAACGTTTCCAGGCATTTTCAGTGGGAATAGTTTGTGACGTTCTCGACAGTTCACTGACTCAGTGCCTGCATTCAATTGTTTATGGAGACACAAGGAACTGCAGATGTTGGAGTAAAACACAAAGTGCTGGAGGAACTCAGCGGGTCAGGCAGTATCTGTTCAGATAGTCTGAACAGGGGGGGCACGGTGGCGCAGCGGTAGAGCTGCTGCCGTACAGCGCCAGAGACCCGGGTTCGACCCTGACTACGGGGACAGTCTGTACAAGGCGGCCGGCTGTGCCGGCGATGAGGAGGGAGTGGAGACCCGGACACGGATGGCGGGGGGAGACGGAGAGTGACAGAGAGAGAGCGAGATAGAGAGGGGGGCCCGCTCAGAGTTGAACGGCAGGTGTCCCGGGTGCTTGCCAAGCCGGGCAAAATGACACGACTTTTAGGTTGCCCGGCGGGACTTTAGGTGGCCATTGGCACCCGGGCAACCGTTAATTTCGAACCCTGTGTTTCCTGCCTCTAGCGTGTCCAAACCCTTAATAATCTTATGTATTTCAATGAGATCCCCTCTCATCCTTCTAATCTCCAGAGTGTACAAGCCCAGCCGCTCCATTCTCTCAGCGTATGACAGTCCCGCCATCCTGGGAATTAACCTGGTGAATTTACGCTGCACTGCCTCAATAGCAAGAATGTCCTTCCTCAAATTAGGGGACCAAAACTGCACACAATACTGCAGGTGTGGTCTCACTAGGGCTCCGTACAACGGCAGAAGGATCGCTTTGTTCCTGTACTTAGTGTTAGTGTGCAGTGGTCACTGATCTGCAGAAAGGCCTGTTTCCGCGCTGTTTCTTTAAATCTAAAAATCTAAAACTAAAGGAAGGGTCCCGATCCAATATGTCGCCTGTCCATTCCCTACACAGATGTTGATCGATTTAATAGGAATCTGAGGGACAGTGTTTTCACACAGACAGTGGTGTGCATACTGGATGAGCTGCCAGAGGAGGTTTACATAGCTACATAGACAATAGGTGCAGGAGGAGGCCATTCGGCCCTTCGCGGCAGCACCGCCATTCAATGTGATCGTGGCTGACCATCCCCAATCAGTACCCCGTTCCTGCCTTCTCCCCATATCCCTTGATTCCGCTAGCCCTAAGAGCTCTATCGAACTTTTGAATGGATCCAGTGAATCGGCCTCCACTGCCTTCTGTGGCGGATAATTCCACAGATTCACAACTCTCTGGGTGAAAGAGTGTTTTCTCGTCTCCGTTCTAAATGGCCTACCCCTTATTCTTAAACTGTGGCCCCTGGTTCTGGACTCCTCCAACATCGGGAACACGTTTCCTGCATCTAGTGTGTCCAATCCCTTTTGTATGTTTAGTTTTGAGACACAGCATAGAAACAGGTCCTTCGGTCTACCAAGCCCACACTGACCATCGGCCACACTAGTTCTGTCATTGCACTTTCTCATCCACACCCAACACATGAGGGGACGTTTACAGAGGCCAGTTGACCAACAATGCTTAACCGCCTTCTGCAGGAACAAGCAGGCTGGTGCAAAAACAACATATAAAAGACATTGTACAGGTAAATGGATAGGAAATGTTTAGTTTGGGTCATTATTATGGTCCCGTGTACCGAGGTACAGTGAAAAACCTTTTTGGTGTGTGCTAGCCAGTCAGCGGAAAGACTATATATACATGATTACAATCACACCGTCTGCAGTGCGATAAAGGAATGAACGTTTAATGCAAGATAAAGTCCAGTAAAGTCTGATTAAAGATTGTTCAAAAGTCTCCAAGGGGGAGATGGGAGATCAGGACCGCTATAATTGGTGAGAGGATGGTTCAGTTGCTTCTAATAGCCGGGAAGAAACTGTCCCTGAAAATGGAGGTGTGCGTGCGTTTTCACACTTGCCTGGTGGAAGAGGAGAGAAGATGGGGAGAAGTTCAGAGGCATGTGGTCCAATCGCGGGGCAGGTGGGACTGGCTTGCATGGGGCATCTTGGTCGTGATGGAGGTATTGTGCTGAAGGGCCTGTTTCTGTGCTGTGTGACTCAGAGCTGCTGAGTTACACCAGTACTCTGTTTGAACTGCAGTGAAATTGTGGTCGGTTTCCCTGTGATGTGATGGCCAATGCTGACGGCATTATCATCACTGCAACCGCACCATGTGAGCCAGAGGAACACAGTGTACACTCAGATAGTTCCTGTCTCCAACTGTAGCAGTGGAGCACTTCTAATGACAATAATTCACATATTGGCATGCCAACTTTCAAACTGAGCTCCACTCAACAAATGTCTTTACTTCTCACTTATCCTGCTTGAAATTGGGCCAAGAAACTTTGCGATGTTTATGTAAAATAATCTAAAACTGGGAAGCTCCGATTTAGACTTGAGGGATGCCCTGGTTTGACAGCCCACGCTGACAACTCCATGAACCATTCCTCAGCACACGCCCAGCTGAAGAAGAGCCTGCTGTAATATTCGACAACCATCTTCACCACCCACCTTCCGGTCATCTGCCCACTTACTAATCGTGCCTAGTACATTCTTATCCAAATATTTCTGGCTTTATCAGCCATTGTTTAGCACTCAATGCGGGGGCCGGAGTCAGGTACAAATGAATGAGAAGTTCCCAAAGATTCCACTGCCGTTTGGAATTGTTGAGTGGTCCCAAGCATGAGTGAGCCTCCCACACACACACCACACAACCTGCTTCACTGGCAATTAGCCTCGGGCCCACTCACCTCCTCGAGTGTGCGTCTCTTTCTTGTCTTGTCATTTGGTGCTGCGTCTGGATGTGAGTGGGAGGAAGAGAGAGAGAGAGGGAGAGAGGCAAGTTGATTGCCAATGTCTCATTCTATCCAACGCCTACCCACGCTCGCACACTGCACAGCCTGGCTCTCTTTCCTCCTGTCGCCAGTCCCATCACACCATGGCTGACTGGACAAAGGACAAAGGACATTTAGAAACATAGAAAACAGGTGCAGGAGCAGGCCATTCAGCCCTTCGAGCCAGCACCGCCATTCAATATGATCATGGCTGATCATCCAACTCAGTATCCTGTACCTGCCTTCTCTCCATACCCCCTGATCCCTTTAGCCACAAGGGCCACATCTAACTCCCTCTTAAATATAGCCAATGAACTGGCCTCAACTACCTTCTGTGGCAGAGAATTCCACAGATTCACCACTCTCTGTGTGAACAATGTTTTTCTCATCCACGGTCCTAAAAGACTTCCCCCTTATCCTTAAACTGTGACCCCTTGTTCTGGATTTCCCCAACATCGGGAACAATCTTCCTGCATCTAGCCTATCCAACAACCCCTTAAGAATTTTGTAAGTTTCTATAAGATCCACCCTCAATCTTCTAAATTCTAGCGAGTCTCATACACATACTCGCTACAGGCCTCCCTGAGGCCTCCGCAGTCGCCGTGACGGTGGCCCGATGTTACAGGCCCTCTCGCCGGATGATGGAGCTCCGGCATCGGGAGAACACTCTTCAGCGGCTTGGAAGTGTCTGGAACGGCCGCTTCCTCCCCGTAGACCGCGGATCCCGAAGTCCACAGGCTGCGCTGATTATGATAAACAAAGCCTCAGGACCTCAGCAGGAGAATCAGGCACCAAGCTGTAAGGACGGCACCCTGGTGCAGCGGGTAGAGCTGCTGTCTCACAACGCCCGAGCCCCGGGATCGACCCTGACCTCGGCTGCTGTCTGTGTGTGGAGTTTATACGTTCTCCCTGTGACCGCATGGGTTTCCTCCGGGTGCTCCGGTTTCCGCACACATTCCAAAGACGTCCGGGTTTATAAGTTAATGCACTTATTTTCTATGTTTCTATGTTTTATTGTGCAAAAAACGTGCGCTTTTAGCTAACCGTTCTTATTATTTTGCATATCAAGGAATGTGTGATTGCTGTGTATAGGGAGTAGATGCGAAAGTGAGATAACAGAACTAGTGTAAACCGGTGGTGCAAGATCAGCATGGACTCTGTGGGCAGAAGAACCTGTTACTGAGCTGTATCTTTCAATCGATCAAGCTTGAACATTCTGATAATATTTCGGATCAAACAGTGATTCATTCACAAGGATACTATTAGAAAATTTAAAGAAATAACTGAATATTTATTATAAACATAGAAAAAATGGTGCAAGAGTAGGCCATTCGGCCCTTCGAGCCAGCACCACTATTCAACATGGCTGATCATCTAAAATCAGTATCCCGTTCCTGCCGCTGATTGGTGGGAAGTGGACCAGGGTAAGCAGCTGATTGGCAGTCAGATCCCAGCAGTTTGCTGTGTACTTTATATTGTATCCTGTGTAAGGGGGGCAGTATGAAGGCCAGGGCAGTGTACTGTTCTGGATGTCAGATGTGGGAGGTCAGGGAATCTGATAGCCCTCCAGATGTCCACATCTGCGCCAGGTGTGTTGAGATGGGGCTCCTAAAGGACTGTGTTAGGAACCTGGAGCAGCAGCTCGATGACCTCCGTCTGGTCAGGGAGAGTGAGGAGGTAATAGAGAGGAGCTACAGGGAGGTAGTCACTCCCAGACCACAGGAGGCAGACAAGTGCGTCACAGTTAGGAAGGGCAAGGGGCAGAGGCAGGGGCTAGAGAGTACCCCTGTGACCGTACACCTGGAAAATAGGTACTCGGGTTTGAGTACGATTGGAGGGGACAGCCTAGCTGGGGGCAGCAACAGCGGCCGGGCCTCCGGCACAGAGACCGGCCCTGATGCTCAGAAGGGTAGCAAAAAGAGGAGGGCAATTGTAATAGGGGACTCTATAGTTAGGGGGTCGGATAGGCGATTCTGTAGACGCAGTCGGGAGACCCGGATGGTAGTTTGCCTCCCTGGTGCCAGGGTCTCGCATGTGTCAGAACGTGTACAAAAGATTCTGATAAGGGAGGGAGAGGAGCCTGATGTTGTGGTACACATAGGTACCAATGACATAGGCAGAAAAAGTGATGAGGTCCTGAAGGGAGAATTTAGGGAGTTGGGGGGAAAGTTAAGGAGAAGGACCAAAAGGGTAACGATTTCAGGATTACTGCCTGTGCCACGTGACAGTGAGAGTAGGAATGAAATGAGGTGGAGGATAAATGCGTGGCTGAGGGACTGGTGCAGTGGGCAGGGATTCAAGTTTCTTGATCACTGGGACCTCTTTTGGGGAAGGCATGATCTGTACACAAAGGACGGGTTGCACTTGAGCCCGAGGGGGACCAATATCCTGGCAGGGAGATTTGCAAAGGCTACTGGGGAGACTTTAAACTAGAAAGGCTGGGGGGAGGGACTCGGGTAGAGGGGGCTAGGGATCAGGGTGTGGGGCAAGAGGCAGAGAAGGGAAGCACTCGGATCCAAAATGTAGGCGAGAAAGATGAAAAAGATAATAGAGAGAGAATAAGGGATGGTGGGTTTCTAAAATGTGTATATTTTAATGCTAGGAGCATTGTAAGTAAGGTGGACGAACTTAGAGCCTGGATTGACACCTGGAAATATGATGTTGTGGCAATCAGTGAAACATGGTTGCAGGAGGGCTGTGATTGGAAACTAAATATTCCAGGATTTTGTTGCTT
Source organism: Okamejei kenojei (assembly GCA_035221665.1). NCBI lineage: Eukaryota > Metazoa > Chordata > Chondrichthyes > Rajiformes > Rajidae > Okamejei > Okamejei kenojei. The sequence continues at coordinate 4,874,305 of CM069139.1, forward strand.
CAGGTGTGATAGAATTGGAGGGACCAGAGGGGGAGGTGTTGCATTGCTTGTCAGAGAACATATTACAGCAGTGCTTTGGCAGGATAGATTAGAGGGTTCGTCTAGGGAGGCTATTTGGGTGGAACTGAGAAGTGGGAACGGTGTAGCAACACTTTTAGGGGTGTATTATAGACCGCCAAATGGGGAGTGTGAATTGGAAGAGCAAATATGTAAGGAGATAGCAGATATTAGTAGTAAGCACAAGGTAGTGATCGTGGGAGATTTCAATTTTCCAAAAATAGACTGGGAAACACATTCTGTAAATGGGCAGGATGGTTTGGAGTTTGTAAAATGTGTGCAGGATAGTTTTTTGCAGCAGTACATAGAGGTATCGACCAGAGAAGGGGCAGTGCTGGACCTCCTGTTAGGAAATGAGGCAGGTCAGGTGACGGAGGTATGCGTTGGTGAGCACTTCGGGACCAGTGATCACAATACCATTAGTTTCAATATAATTATGGAGAGAGGCAGAACTGGACCTAGGGTGGAGATTTTTGATTGGAGAAAGGCTAACTTTGAGGGAATGCGTAAGGATTTTAAAGGAGTGAATTGGGACACTTTGTTTCATGGGAAGATGTAGAAGAGAAATGGAGGACATTTAAAGGGGAAATTGTAAGAGTACAGAATCTTTATGTCCCTGTTAGGTTGAAAGGAAATAGTAAAAATTGGAAAGAGCCATGTTTTTCAAGGGAAATTGGACATTTGTTACGAAAAAAGAGAGATATCTACAATAATTATAGGAGGCATGGAGTAAATGAGGTGCTAGAGGAGTATAAAGAATGTAAAAAGAATCTTAAGAAAGAAATTAGGAAGGCTGAAAGAAGATATGAGGTTGCTTTGGCAAGAAAGGTGAGTAAACCCAAAGGGTTTCTACAGCTATATTAATAGCAAAAGGATAACGAGGGATAAAATTGGACCATTAGAGAACCAGAATGGACAGCTATCTGCGGAGCCAAAAGAGATGGGGGAGATATTGAACAATTTCTTTTCTTCGGTATTCACCAAGGAGAAGGATATTGAACTCGGTGAGTTAAGGGGAAAAAGTAGAGTAGAAATAGCAGGAGCTATGACAGAAATATTTCAAATGTCATTAGAAACAGGAATAGTGCCGGAGGATTGGCGTACTGCGCATGTTGTTCCATTGTTTAAAAAGGGTTCAAAGAATAAACCTAGCAATTATAGACCTATTAGTTTGACGTCAGTGGTGGGCAAATTAATGGAAAGGATACTTAGAGATAATATATATAAGCATCTGGATAAACAGGGTCTGATCAGGAACAGTCAACATGGATTTGTGCCTGGAAGGTCATGTTTGACAAACCTTCTTGAATTTTTTGAAGCGGTAACTAGGGAAATTGATGAGGGTAAAGCAGTGGATGTTGTCTATATGGATTTCAGTAAGGCCTTTGACAAGGTTCCCCATGGAAGGTTGGTTAAGAAGGTTCAATCTTTGGGTGTTAATGGCGGAGTAGCAAGATGTATTCAACAGTGGCTGGATGGGAGATGTCAGAGAGTAATGGTGGATGGCTGTTTGTCAGGTTGGAAGCCAGTGACCAGTGGGGTGCCTCAGGGATCTGTGTTGGGTCCACTGTTATTTGTCATGTACATCAATGATCTGGATGATGGGGTGGAAAATTGGATAAGTAAGTATGCAGATGATACTAAGATAGGTGGTGTTGTGGATAATGAAGTAGATTTTCAAAGTCTACAGAGAGATTTGGGCCATTTGGAAAAGTGGGCTGAAAGATGGCAGATGGAGTTTAATGCTGATAAGTGTGAAGTGCTACATTAGTGCTACATCTTGGCAGGACAAATCAAAATAGGACGTACATGGTAAATGGTAGGGAATTGAGGAATGCTGTGGAACAGAGTGATCTAGGAATAACTGTGCATAGTTCCCTGAAGGTGGAGTCGCATGTTGATAGGGTGGTAAAGAAAGCCTTTGGTGTGCTGGCCTTTATAAATCAGAGCATTGAATGGAGTAGGGAAGTAATGTTAAAATTGTACAAGGCATTGGTAAGACCAATTCTGGAGTATGGTGTACAATTTTGGTCGCCTAGTTATAGGAAGGATGTCAACAAAATAGAGAGAGTACAGAGGAGATTTACTAGAATGTTGCCAGGGTTCCAGCAACTATGTTACAGAGAAAGGTTGAACAAGTTAGGTCTTTATTCTTTGGAGCGCAGAAGGTTAAGGAGGGACTTGATTGAGTCTTTAAAATGATGAAAGGGATAGACAGAGTTGACGTGGATACGTTTTTCCCATTGAGGGTAGGGAAGATTCAAACAAGAGGGCATGACATGAGAATTAAGGGACAGAGGTTTCGGGGTAACGTGAGGGGGAACTTCTTTACTCAGAGGGTGGTGGCCGTGTGGAATCAGCTTCCAGCAGAAGTGGTGGAGGCAGGATCGATTTTAACATTTAACATAGGTATATGGACGTGAAGGGAATGGAGGGGTATGGTCTGAGTGCAGGTAGATGGGACTAGGGGAAAACAAATGGTCGGCACGGACTGGAAGGGCCGAGAGGGCCTGTTTCCGTGCTGTAATTGTTATATGGTTATATGGTTATAAGACTGTACATTGTACGGAAAGCTCGTTAATTTGCCGCCTGTACTTTTTGTAATTTTCTGTACTTTTTATTTTTATTAGATATTATGAAGGGATATAAAACAAATATACCAAGCTTTTAGTTCAAAAGTATAGTGGAAATTATCTATCTTCGGAGGGACTGTCAATAGTACTATGCCAGTTCCTCCTCAGATAGATAATTTCCACTATACTTTCTCACAGCTTGGTATATTTGTATACTATCTTCGGCTTAAACCGGCATCTGCAGTTCCTTCCTGCGTAGTTAGTTAGTTAGTCTAGTTTATTTTCACAATCAGCATAAAAGACTCGACGTGATTACAATCAAAAAGAGAGGGTCACTGATCAAAGTAGAAGTGAGCTGATCAACCAGTAGCCGGTTGGACCAGTGATTGCAGGGAAAGAGAGGATGAAGTGACTGGAATGCAAAGTAAAAACGCTGCTGTCTCATTAGGCTATCTTATTTCCACGCTGAAACCTCTCTGCCTTTTTGTCACCAGCATCTCTCCAGAATGATTGTCAAAAAAACACCTGATTGCCTGCAGGGCTTGTGGACAGTGGGGCTTTGTGTGTGTTGTGTGAAACTGTAGTGAACGGGAAGTCCTGTCGATGCTTCAAGTGGTGGGTGGAGGCCGGCAGGGAGGAGTGGGTACACTTTACAGTGGGAGTGGATGACAATAGACAATAGGTGCAGGAGCAGGCCATTCGGCCCTTCGAGCCAGCACTGCCATTCAATGTGATCGTGGCTGATCATCCCCAATCAGTACCCCGTTCCTGCCTTCTCCCCATATCCCCTGACTCCGCTATTTTGAAGAGACCTATCTTGAAAACATCCAGAGAACCTGCCTCCACCGCCCTCTGAGGCAGAGAATTCCACAGATTCACCACTCTCTGTGTGAAAATGTGTTTCCTCGTCTCCGTTCTAAATGGACGCCTATATGTTCTAAATGACACACTTGGGTACAGCGTGGAGAAGTTGAAGTTGATGAATTGGTTATCCATTTCACTGAAGGGTGAACTTCTATTCCTTCTCAGAATTAAAGCATTGTGGATAAAGCTGCATTTATTTCCACCCCACTGGCTCAAGATGATGAGCTCTATCCCTGCAACGCCTGCAGTCTAGGGACATGTGAGAAAAGGGCAACAGCTTTCCTCCCTACAGGAGACGGGTGAATCAGTTGACACCTGCGGCGCACCTCCGGCACTGTCTGTGTGGAGTTTGCGCGTTCTCCCTGTGACATTGTGACCTTCCATAAGACGCTGTGGTTTCCTGCCACATCCCAACGTTACACAACTAACAGACAGTCACAAAAAGCTGAAGTAACTCAGCGGGACAGGCAGCATCTCTGGAGAGAAGGAATGCCTGAGGTTTCTTCAGTCTCCAGCTTTTTGTGTCTATCTGCGGTTTAAACCAGCATCTGCAGTTCCTTGTTTAAGAAGGAACTGCAGATGCTAGAAAATCGAAGGTAGACAAAAGTGCTGGAGAAACTCAGCGGGTGCAGCAGCATCTATGGAGCGAAGGAAATAGGCAACGTTTCGGGCCGAAACGTTGCCTATTTCCTATTGCCTCTTTCCTTCGCTCCATAGATGCTGCTGCACCCGCTGAGTTTCTCCAGCACTTTTGTCTACCTGCAGTTCCTTCCAACACGATATGCAACTGACATGTTGCCACTAGTGTGGGTGGGTGAATTAGAGGGGAATTGATGGGACTGATTGAGAAAATAGTTTATTGACAATAGTAACAGTACAGTTCTGTGACAATCTGTTATACATTGGGTACAATCATATTACATACAGGAGTGTAAGATCGTAGACCACACCATCTTACTGCAGCCCTCAGATACTGATATGCACTCGAAATGAGCTAAGCGGCCACCTTTTGTATGAAAGGAAATATGAAATATGGCATACAAATCGAGCATAGATAGGGTAGACAGTCAGAACCTTTATTTCCCCAGGGTGGTAATGTCATAGACTGGAGGGCGAGGCTTTGTGAGAGGGGCAAAGTGTTATACACAGCTCCACCACTAATCTCCCAGCAACTGATGGTCCGGCAACTCCTTTAATCCGGAACAAAAACTACGAGTGTTGTGTGTGGCGTTTGAGCTTTCAGGACATGCGCCTCCATGGTGAAAGGGCTCACCATTAATTGTTAGTTTTTTATTTACGTTTCTAGCAGTCCGTGGTGCTTTAGTGGGACGGGGGGGGTGGGGGGGGGGGCGTATAATTAGTGGGTCAGAGGTGTGTTGTTAAATTATTATTGCATGATTGATCTCTGTCGGTCCGGCAACATGGCAAGACACCAAGAAACTACATGGTATTGTGGACGCAGCCCAGACCATCGCACAAACCAACCGCCCTTCAACTAACTCCATTTATACCTCGCGCTGCCTCGGCAAGGCCAGCAGCATCATCAAGGCCCAGTCACACCCTGGCCACTCCCTCCTCTCCCCTCTCCCATTGGGCAAGCGGTGCAGAAGTGTGAAAACGCACTCCTCCAGATTCAGAGACAGTTTCTTCCCGGCTGTTATCAGGCAACTGAACCATCCTACCACAAACCTCATTTGTGACCCTCGGACTATCTTTGATCGGACTTTGCTGGCTTTACCTTGCACTAAAACATTGTTCTCTTATCATGTATCTATACACTGTAAATGGCTCGATTGTAATCATGTATTGTTTTTCCGCTGACTGGATAGCACGCAATAAAATATTTTCACTGTACCTCAGTACACGTGACAATAAACTGAACTAAACAAAATGGATAATCCGGCAAGACTCTGGAAGGAAGGATGCCTGAAAATCACCTTTTGAGTATTACACGAAAAACATGTCTCTGTAGTACATGTATATGCAGAAAGTGAAGTGATATGGATCACAAGCAGGCAGATACTGTCCCTTGCAACCGCAGGAAATGCTACACTTGTCGCTTTACCTCCCCCCCCCCGACTCCAAGAACTCAAGCAGTCTTTCCAGGTGAGGCAGAGGTTCACCTGCACCTCCTCCAACCTCATCCATTGCATCCGCTGCTCTAGGTGTCAGCTGCTCTACATCGGTGAGACCAAGCGCAGGCTTGGCGATCGCTTCGCCCAACACCTCTGCTCAGTTCGCACTAACCAACCTGATCTCCCGGTGGCTGAGCACTTCAACTCCCCCTCCCATTCCGAATCTGACCTTTCTGTCCTGGGTCTCCTCCATGGCCAGAGTGAGGCCCGCCGCAAATTGGAGGAGCAGCACCTCATATTTCGCTTGGGCAGTTTACACCCCAGCGGTATTAATGATTGACTTCTCTAATTTCAGGTAGTCCTTGCTTTCTCCCTCCTTCCCCTACCCCTTCCCAGCTCTCCCTCAACCCACTATCTCCGCCTCTTCCTTTCTTCCCCCCCAACATCAGTCTGAAGAAGGGTCTCGATCCGAAACGTCGCCTATTCCTTATCTCCATAGATGCTGCCTCACCCGCTGAGTTCCTCCAGCATTTTTGTGTACTTTAGATTTTTCCAGGATCTGCAGTTACATAGACATAGAAACATAGAAAATAGGTGCGGGAGGAGGCCATTTGGCCCCTCGAGCCAGCACTGCCATTCATTGTGATCATGGCTGATCGTCCCCAATCAATAACCCGTGCCTGCCTTCTCCCCATATCCCTTGAATCCATTAGCCACTAGAGCTCTATCTAACTCTCTTTTAAATCCATCCAGTGATTTGGCCTCCACTGCCCTCTGTGACAGGGAATTCCACAAATTCCCAACTCTCTGGGTGAAAATGTTTTTTCTCACATCAGTCTTAAATGGCTTTCCCTTTATTCTAAGACTGTGGCCCCTGGTTCTGGACTCGCCCAACATTGGGTGAGTCCTGAACCAAATTTTTCCAGGATCTAGCTTGTCCAGTCCTTTTATAATTTTATATGTTTCTATAAGATCCCCCCTTATCCTTCTAAACTCCAGTGAATACAAGCCTAGTTCTTTCTTAAACAACAGGCAGATAAGATCAGTTTATCGTGGCATCATGTGCTGCATGGACATTGTGGGCCGAAGGGCCTGTTCCTGTGCTGTACCGCTCTGAATGTCACCAGTTTTGTATTGTCTGCTCTCCAGCTAGCCACGGTATACACGGTCAGTCTAGTCATTGAGAGCTACAGGCAGAGGGAAGCAATAGTCTAGACCCATTACTCGTTTTTCTTTTTCATAAGCTGCTTCCTCCCAGCGAGTGTGTATCAGAATTCCTTGAAATGCCCTTCAATAACTTTGATCCTGGGGCTTCAATCAATGCTGAGACCTCTTTCAAGAATTGAAGCATTATGGAAGGTTATGATTGCGATTGCCTTGCGTTTTTCCCGTCCGTTTGTTTGTGTAAGTCGTTGTAACTGTCTGCGTGACGTGATCAGAGGTGGGGACTGCTGACAGTGCGGGCGAGTCAAATTCATGCATACATTTGGCACAAGGCACAAGCTTATTTACTTCATCTGCACTGATGTCAAAGCAACATTCTCAAGTATGGTTGCATCTTATATCACTTGGTAAAACCACATGCCCAAAATCACGTATTGCCATCTAACTCCCTACCTGTGGCCCGGTGAAAGCACGGAACATAGAACAGTACAGCACAGGAACAGGCCATTCGGCCCGCAGTTGATCACCCGTCCACACTATGTTATCCCACCTCCTCATCCACTCCCTACACACTAGGGGCAATCTACACAGGGCCAATTAACCTGCAAACACCGCAGGTCTGATGCGAGGAAACCAGAGCACTCGGAGGAAACCCACGTGGACGTTGGGAGAATGCGCAAACTCCACACAAACAGCATCCCAAATTCTTTATCTCCAATGAGATACTTTTGAAACATAGAATATAGGTGCAGGAGTAGGCCATTCGGCCCTTGAGCCTTGAAGCCTTGAAGTCAAAAGAGTTTATTGTCATGTGTCCCTGACAGGACAATGAAATTCTTTCTTTGCATAGCACAACAGAACATAGTAGGCATTGACTACAATTATATACTTAAATACACACATTAATCAATAAATTAATAAAGTGCAAATAACAGATGGAGGGGTATTAATGTTCAGAGTTTTGTCCGAGCCAGGTTTAATAGCCTGATGGCGGTGGGGAAGTCGCTGTTCCTGAACCTGGTCGTTGCAGTCTTCAGGCTCCTGTACCTTCTACCCGAAGGTAGCGGGGAGATGAGTGTGTGGCCAGGATGGTGTGGGTCCTTGATGATGCTGCCAGCCTTTTTGAGGCAGCGACTGTGGTAGATCCCCTCGATGGAAGGAAGGTCAGAGCCGATGATGGACTGGGCAGTGTTTACTACTTTTTGTAGTCTTTTCCTCTCCAGGGCACTCAAGTTGCTGAACCAAGCCACGATGCAACCGGTCAGCAAGCTCTCTACTGTGCACCTGTAGAAGTTAGAGTCCTCCTTGACAGACCGACTCACCGTAATCTTCTCAGGAAGTAGAGGCGCTGATGAGCTTTCTTGATAATTGCATCAGTGTTCTCGGACCAGGAAAGATCTTCACAGATGTGCACGCCCAGGAATTTGAAGCTCTTGACCCTTTCAACCATCGACCCGTTGATATAAACAGGACTGTGGGTCCCCATCCTACTCCTTGCAAAGTCTACAATCAGTTCCTTGGTTTTGCTGGTGTTAAGACCAGGTTATTGTGCTGGCACCATATGGACAGTTGCTCGATCTCTCTTCTGTACTCCGACTCATCTCCATCAGTGATACGTCCCACTACAGTGGTGTCGTCAGCGAACTTGATGACGGAGTTCGCACTGTGACCGGCTACGCAGTCATGAGTATAGAGTGAGTACAGCAGGGGGCTGAGCACGCAGCCTTGAGGTGCTCCCGTGCTGATTATTATCGAGTCTTACACATTTCCACCAATATGAACAGACTGTGGTCTGTGAATGAGGAAGTCGAGGATCCAATTGCAGAGGGATGCGCAGAGACCCAGTTCTGCGAGTTTGGTAACCAGCTTGGAGGGGATTATTGTGTTAAATGCCGAGCTGTAGTCAATGAATATCAGCCTGACATATGAGTTTTTGTTGTCCAAGTGGTCCAGAGCGGAGTGGAGGGCCAGCGAGATCGCGCCCACCGTTGATATGTTGTGGCGGTAAGCGAACTGCAGTGGGTCCAGGTTTTTGTCAAGGTAGGAGTTGATTTGCGCCATGATCAACCTCTTGAAGCACTTCATCACCACAGGCGTTAGTGCCACAGGTCAATAGTCATTGAGGCACGTCACCTTGCTCTTCTTGGGCACCGGTATTATTGATGCCCTTTTGAGGCAGATGCTCAGGCAGCACCTCTCACCTTTTGGCACGGGAGGGGACAAAGCCACGAGACCATTGACAAATGTGTTGAGAAGCAGAGAGCACAAGTGGATTCTCAGCCGTGTAAAGGCCAGCGGTTGTTCATAATGGGGGCAGATGGAACTTGTAGGTGTAGGGGTATTATTGTCATGTGAACAGCCATGTATTGCTATCCAGTCACATCAGATATATTACCACATGTTGATACACGTTGCATTGAATTGAAATGAAAGATACAGTAAAGATACATGAGACTCAAGTCCAACAGGTAGAGCAAAGGGGAAGATACAGAGCGCAGAATATAGTTCTCAGCATTGTAGCGCAGCAGTTCCACAGACAAAGCCCAATGTCCGCGACGGGGCGGAGGTGAATCGGACAGTACCCTGGCTTATGGAAGGGCCGTCCAGAAGCCTGATAACAGAGGGGAAGAAGCTGTTCCTGAGTCTGGTGGTGCACGCTTTCAAGCTTCTGTACCTTCTGCCGGATGGGAGCGGGGGACAAGAAGGAGGAATTGGAGGTAAAGTCGGTGTAGGCCAATAAGCCTCTGGTGCAGGCACAGTGCAGGGAAGAGCTGTGCTCGGCTGTGGAGTGTCCGTCAGCGTCTGGACAAGCAGCATTGTAGCCCACGTGATGGAGGGCAGTCGGGTTTTCCATGTGGCACTGGAGTGGGTGGTGAGTGAGTGAGTGAGTGAGTCACTACTGTTCTGTGCACAAAATGTTTAAGAAGAAACTGCAGATGCTGGAAAAATCGAAGGTAGACAAAAATGCTGGAGAAACTCAGCGGGTGATGCAGCATCTATGGAGGGAAGGAATAGGTGACGTTTCGGGTCGAGAGTCTTCTTCAGACTGATGTGGAGGTGGGGAGGGGGAGGGCGGGAACCTCCACATCAGTCTGAAGAAGAGTCTCGACATCAATCTGAAGAAGGGTCTCAACCCAAAACGTCACCTATTCCTTTGCTACATAGATGCTGCCTCACCCGCTGAGTTCCTCCAGCATTTTTGTCCACCTTCTACTGTCTTGTACACAGTGCGCTTACATCCCACCCCCGCTTGTCCGTCCCTTTCCCCACCCCCTGCCTTCCGCTCCCCCGTTCAGCTGTCACTGGTGACATTTTAATGTGTGTTGTGTTAGTTACCTGTTTTATTCCTTCCCAGTTAAACGAAACATGCTGTTAAATGTAATCACTATGTTTATGAGACATCTAAACAGATACTTAAAGAGGCATTGATTCATAGAGTCATGCGGCATGGAAACAGGGCCTTTGTCATTACTCATCCATGCCAACCCAAGATGTTAGTCCTGTATCCAGCCCACCTCCTCCAAACCTTTCCTATCCATGTACCCGTCCAAGTGTCTTTGAAAAGTTTAGTTTAGTTAGTGATGCAGTGTGGAAACAGGCCCTTCGGCTCACCGGCGGGCCGACCAGTGATCGCCCATTCACACTAGTTCTTGTCCTACACCCTGGGGACAATTTTAACACAAGCCGATTAACCTACAAACCTGCACGTCTTTGGAGTGTAGGAGGAAACCGGAGCACCCGGAGAAAACCCACACGGTCACAGGGGAGAACGTACAAACTCCGTACAGACAGCACCCGTAGTCAGGATGGTACCCGAGTCTCTGAGGCAGCAATACTTTTTCACACAGAGTTGAATGTTTATGAGACATGATGAAGAAACACTTTTTCACACAGAGTTGTGAGTCTGTGGAATTCTCTGCCTCAGAGGGCGGTGCAGGCCGGTTCTCTGGATACTTCAAGTTCAAGTTCAAGTGAGTTTATTGTCGTGTGTCCCTGACAGGACAATGACAATCTTGCTTTGCTTCAGCACAACAGAACATAGTAGGCATTGACTACAGAACAGATCAGTGTGTCCATATACCATATATAAATATATACACACATGAATAAATAAACTGATAACGTGCAAATAACAGATAATGGGTTATTAATCTTCAGAGTTTTGTCCGAGCCAGGTTTAATAGCCTGATGGCTGTGGGGAAGTAGCTATTCCTGAACCTGGTCGTTGCAGTCTTCAGGCTCCTGCACCTTCTACCTGAAGGCAGCGGGGAGATGAGTGTGTGGCCAGGGTGGTGTGGGTCCTTGATGATGCTGCCAGCCTTTTTGAGGCAGCGACTGCGGTAAATCCCCTCGATGGAAGGGAGGTCAGAGCCGATGATGGACTGGGCAGTGTTTACTACTTTTTGTAGTCTTTTCCTCTCCAGGACGCTCAAGTTGCCGAATCAAGCCACGATGCAACCGGTCAGCAAGCTCTCTACTGTGCACCTGTAGAAGTTAGAGAGAGTCCTCCTTGACAGACCGACTCTCCGTAATCTTCTCAGGAAGTAGAGGCGCTGACGTGCTTTCTTGCATCTGTGTTCTCGGACCAGGAAAGATCTTCACAGATGTGCACGCCCAGGAATTTGAAGCTCTTGACCTTTTCAACCATCGACCCGTTGATATAAACGGGACTGTGGGTCCCCATCCTACCCCTTCCAAAGTCCACAATCAGTTCCTTGGTTTTGCTGGTGTTGAGGGCCAGGTTATTGTGCTGGCACCATATGGACAGTCGCTCGATCTCTCTTCCGTACTCTCTGATACTTTCAAGGGAGAGCTAGATAGGGCTCTTAAAGATAGTGGAGTCTGGGGATATGGGGAGAAGGCAGGAATGGGGTACTGATTGGGGATGATCAGCCATGATCACATTGAATGGCGGTGCTGGCTCTAATGGCCTATTCCTGCTCCTATTGTCTATTGTCTATTGTCTATTCTCAGTGCCGGCCGAAGCAGGATGAGGATGAGCAGGAAGATGGCTGCATACTGCCCACCAGCAGCAAGCATTATGTAACACAAGGGCATGGTGGCAGAGAGAAAGGTGGATGCAGTCCCCGCAGCTGAGTGCCCTGCAGCGTATCTGTCAGTGCAGACACTGAGGCCAATCGCAGATATCACTGCAATTCAATGCAGACGCCTTGGTTTTATCCCTGAGCCCAAGGTAGCCGTCACAGGATGCTATTATATCTGCTCTCATAATGCCACTTACATCATACACATGCTGCAATGGAAAGACAGTGCGGAATAATGGAGAGCATTTGTCCATGGCAATCTGAGCAGTGTAACGTAGACTGAGGCTGCGAATGATGTCACTAACTCACCCCCAGGCAAACAGCAGCGTTTTTGTTAACTCACCCAAACCTCAAGATAGGGTTACCATTTATAATCCGCTTCCTGCTTTAGGTAATAAGGTCACAGTGATCGGAGCAGAGTTAGGCCATTTGGCCCATCTAGACAATAGACAATAGGTGCAGGAGTAGGCCATTCGGCCCTTCAAGCCAGCACCGCCATTCACTGTGATCATGGCTGATCATCCCCAATCAGTACCCCGTTCCTGCCTTCTCCCCATATCCCCTGACTCCGCTATCTTCAAGAGCCCTATCTAGTCTACTCCGCCATTCAATCATGGCTGATCTATCTCTCCCCCTAACCCGGCTGGGCTTGTACACAAATTTAAAACGATGAGAGAGAATCTTATTGAAACATATAAGATTATTAAGGGTTTGGACACGATAGTTGCAGGAAACATGTTCCCGATGTTGGGGGAGTCCAGAACCAGGGGCCACAGTTTAAGAATAAAGAGTAAGCTATTTAGAACAGAGATTAAACACTTTTTCACATAGAGTTGTGAGTCTGTGGAATTCTCTGCCTCAGAGGGCGGTGGAGGCCGGTTCTGTGGATACTTTCAAGAGAGAGCTAGATAGGGCTCTTAAAGATAGCGGAGTCAGGGGATATGGGGAGAAGGCAGGAACGGGGTACTGAATGTGGATGATCAGCCATGATCACATTGAATGGTGGTGCTGGCTCGAAGGGCCGAATGGCCTACTCCTGCACCTATTGTCTATTGTCTTATAAAAACATATACAATTCTTAGGGGATTGGACAAGCTAGATGTAGGAAAAATGTTCCTGATGTTGGGGGAGTCCAGAAGCAGGGGTCAAAGATTAAGAATAAGGGGGAGGCCATTTAGGACTGAGATGAGGCAAAACCTTTTCACCCAGAGAGTTGTGAATCTGTGGAATTCTCTGCCACAGAAGACAATGGAGGTCAATTCACTGGATGTCTTCAAGAGAAAGTTAGATTCAGCTCTTCGGGCTAATGGAAACATGGGATATGGGGAGAAAGCAGGAACTGATTTTGGATGACCAGTCATAATCATATTGAATGGCAGTGCTAGCTTGAAGGGTCGAATGGCCTACTCCTGCACCTATTTTCTCTGTTTTCATGTTTCACCCCTTATCCTCCTGCGCTCCAAGGAATAAAGTCCTCGCCTGCTCAACCTGTCCTGGCAACATCCTCGTAACTCTTCTCTGCACTCTTTCCATGTACAAATGCCAAGCGATTTTGGGAAGAGGAGCAAGTGATGGGGACAGTATCAGTCTAGACAGTTCTGGTGGACTGTCGTGGTTGCAGTTACCAATGCATCGATTCCAATCCAACAAGCTGTGGGATGTCCTGAGGATATAGCAGACGCTTCTATCTCGGTGTGTCTTGTTTCTCACTGTGTCTTGTGTGGGGGTGGTGGGGGGGGGGGACCGTACTTCAGTCACCCTCGACAGAGAGGCGACTTTATTCACGTCGCTTCTCCACCTCCCCTCTGGCGGCCTAACAGCTTGGATTGGAGCGGCCTTTCCCAGAGTCGGGCCCGGAGCTTCAGCAGCAGGCGCAGCGTGGAATTTACCATCGTGGAGCGGGTGAACCCTTGCCGGGGGTCGCCAGAGAGGAGTGCTCCGGTCGCTGGCCTGGTGACTTTAGCATCATGGGGCTGTGGTCTGCGGAGCTTCTAGCCGCATGCGTGGCCTGGACTTACCAACCGGAGTCTGGGATCCCTTGCCGGGGATCACCGGAGAAGAGCTCCGACCACCGGCCTGCGGCCGACAACATCCAGGAGCTGCGGTCTCCGGTAGGAAAGTGCCGCTTCGGGCGCTCCAAGCCGCGGAGTGTGTTCGACCGTCCCGACGTCGGAGTTTCGATCATCCCGAAGAGAGGGTCTGTACATCGGGCCGTCCGTAGCGGCGACTACGGAGGGTTCATGGCCCCGACCACGGGTGATCAAAGGAGGAGGACTGGCTGAACCTTGTTGCCTTCCCCCACAGTGAAGAATGCTGTGGTGGATGTTTGTGTTAAATCTTATTGTGCATTGTGTGTTCTTTTTAAGTATCGCTGCTGGCAGATTCATTTCACTGCACCTTGGATGGTGGCTGTGACGAATAACATTGACTTTGATTTTGACTTTGATCTTCCTGGTCCGTGATAACATACAGAGGGCTGATTGCCCGTCTGTAATGGAATCGGTGCACGTCACTGCAGTTAACCACTTCCTTGACCTTTGAAGAGGACTGCATGATAGATGCTTTACTAGGATGTTGCCAGCAATCGAGGGCCTGGCCTGCAGAGAGTGGAGGTGCAGGTCTAGGGCATTATTCCTTGGAACACAGAAGGCTGAGGAATGATATGGAGGCGTATATAAAATCATGAGGGGAATAGATAGGGTGAATGTTCCAAAGAGGTACAGGTTTTTTAGGTTTAAGAAAGAACTGCAGATGCTGGAAAAATCAAAGGTAGACAGAAAATGCTGGAGAAACTCAGCGGGTGAGGCAGCATCTATGCAGAGAAGGAATAGGCGACGTTTCGGATCGAGACCCAAAGGGTCCTTCTCTCCATAGATGCTGCCTCACCCAGGTTTATAGGTGAATTGGCTCCTGTAAATTCTCCCTAGCGTATAGAAAAGTGTTAGTGTACGGGTGATCGCTGGTTGGCGCGGACTCGGAAGGCAGAAGGTCCTGTTTCCGTGCTGTATCTCTAAAGTGTAAAGAATGCCAAGAACCTTTAACCCATGATAGGGGAATCGAGAACCATTGAACATAGGTTTAAGGTGAGCAATTATCAGAGTGGCCCTATAAGATGTAATATTTTTCACATGGCAAGGGGGAATGCTTGTGAAAGTAAGAGGCAGCAGCTTGATGTTGGGAGCAGAGTGCATGCAAGGAGACATGAGGAACTGCAGATGCCTGTATGGTGGTGAGTAGTTGCCCAAAGAGCTGTACCCTTTTCTGGTCGCCGCTGGATTTTCAACATGTTGAAAATTTTCGGCAACCTGCTGCGACTGTGACGAGTGCCGGCAAGTTGCTGGAAAAAATCGCGTAAGTGGGGCAGACAATTTACAGCGCCAGATACCCGGGTTCAATCCTGACTACGGGTGCTGTCTGTATGGAGTCTGTATCTTCTTCCCATGACCTGCGTGGGTTTTCATAAGTCAAGAGTGTTTTATTGTCGTGGGTCCCAGAGAGAAGAATGACATTGTTACTGACAGCAGCACAGTCTTCTTGCGTGTGGCGTGCACAGCCTAAAGGTGTTGGACAACTTGCTCTATTTGATCTTATTTGATTGTGCACGCCGGGTTGATTGCATTAGTCGAAACAGGGCGGACCACGTGAAGGTTGCAATCCCCCACCCCAACACAATATGTAAACATAGTACACTGTAAACTATATAATAAACGAGAACAAAAAGTGACATTTTCTCCGAGATCTACCGTTTCCTCCCACACTCCAAAGTCGTACAGGTTTGTAGATTCATTGGCTTGGTTATAAATGTAAATTGTCCCTAGTGTGTGTGTAGGGTAGTGTTAATGTGATCGCTGGTTGGTGTGGGTCTGTCTCCACGCTGTATCTCTAAACTAAACTAAACTAGGTTATCAGGATATTTTCACTTGTTGGTGAATCTAAAACTACAACCAGAAATACAAGGCAGTTATTAATGAATCCCAGAGGAACTTCAAGGAGGTTATATGGAGAGTTTATGCAGAATAACATGGATCAGCTTAAGGGGAATCTGGATAATCACAAGGTAAAACGATTGCTGCAAGTGGGCTGAAATAAGATGGAGTGATTCCCTGTGGAGTATAAGCTTCACTGCTGTAGACCCATTGTAATGTTAAATGCCAGAGGGACTGGCAGCTTTCAAACCCCTTCTATGGATGCAGAAAGTCAACACCTACAGCCTCTTCCACCCCCCTCTCCTGCCTGATCACTTGACTATCGCCCAGACCCCCAGTCACATTTCACTGCCTGTTCTTGCGTTTATTTTCAGCAGAAGCTGCCTTAATTAGTCAAAGTGAAATTCCGCAGGAGAGCCGCGGCTTGTGCTCAGGTGTAGAGGTCTTGCCGTTTTAATGTAACTGGGAATTGTGCAGACTGAAGCGCCAGGAGGCGGAGTGTGATGGGGCTGTCGCACTGTATGAGCTAATTCAAGAGTTCTCCGGAGTTTCCCCTGATTCGAACTCGGAGAATTATGGTAATGGCCGCTCGTGGGTACTCGGGGCTCTCGTGGACATTTTTCAACATGGAAAAATCTACACGAGTCGTCCCGAGCTTACCGCGTTTCCCGAGTACCTCGCCCGGCCCCGCCACAACAGCCGTGGGATTTAGCATCGCCCGCCTGGGGCTTCACCATCGGGAGAGAAATGGTGCAGGGGAGAGAAAAAACGTTGCCTTCCATCACAGTGAGGAGGAGATTCACTGTGATGGGTGTTTGTGTGATTTGAATTGTCTGCGTGTCGTGTAGGAACTGTTTTGTTTGTATGGCTGTGGAAACGGAGTTTCGTGTGAGCCTCTCTGAGGTTCGAATGACAAGTAATAAAATCTAATCTAATCTAATCTAATCTACCTGCCGTTAGTGTTACGAGCCGCTAAGAGACGCACCCGCTACGTACATTCTACGTGCTTACCGTAAATTTGATTTTTTTTTTAAACTCGGGAGAGGTCTTGGGTAAACTTGTATAGTGGCACTGGCTCATCACAGAGCCCCACACCTGATGGCAATGTTCAGTAGTTCAGTGATGCGTTATTTCTCACGTCTGTAACTGCACGGTGATATCCATTTTGTATATGTTACACGTGCGGGCGCCGACATTTTTGGCGCCATTACTCAAAGCCCAGCGTCCGGTGGGCCCGCACGCTCGATGTGCAGGAGCGGTTCCCACGAACCAACGTCCCTCTCCTCTCCTCTCCTCTTCTCGCCCAGCCAGCTTTGTGTCCCGGGAACGCCTCTTGCAGCTGACCTTTAAGGAGCTGGAGGCTTTACCCCGGTTCACCCTCCTCCTACGTTCAGAGCCCATCATCCCGTGAAATCCAGCACGGAGACAGGCCCTTTGGCCCAACTCGTCCATGCCAAACAAGATGCCCCATGTGGTAGACAAAAGTGCTGGAGAAACTCAGCGGGTGCAGCAGCAACGCCTATTTCCTTCGCTCCATAGATGCTGCTGCACCTGCTGAGTTTCTCCAGCACTTTTGCCTGCCTTCGATTTTCCAGCATCTGCAGTTCCTTCTTAAACAAGATGCCCCCTATGTCTGTGTCTGGCCCATATCCCTCTAACATTTTCTATCCATGTATCTGTCCAAGTGTCTTTTACAGTCTGAAGAAAGATCCCCACCCGAAACATCACCCATCCTTTTTCTCCAGGGATGCTACCTGACCCGCTCAGTTACTCCAACACTCTGTGTCTATCTTCAAGTGTCTTTTAAATATTGCTATATTACCTGCCTGCCTCAACTATGTTCTCTGGCAGCTTGTTCCATATACCCCCACCAGCCTCGTTGTGAAAAGGTTGCTCCTCAGGTCCCTGTTAATCGTTCCCCTCATGCCCAATCGAGTTTCAAAGTGAAGTGAAATAATCCAAAAATGATGTTATCTTATTGAAACATTGAAACATATAAGATTATTAAGAGCTTGGACACGCTAGAGGCAGGAAACATGTTCCCGATGTTCGGGGAGTCCAGAACTAGGGGCCACTGTTTAAGAATGAGTAAGCCATTTAGAACGGAGACGAGGAAACACTTTTTCTCACAGACAGTTGTGAGTCTGTGGAATTCTCTGCTTCAGAGGGCGGTGGAGGCCGGTTCTCTGGATGCTTTAAAGAGAGAGCTAGATAGGGCTCTTAAAGATAGCGGAGTCAGGGGATAAGGGGAGAAGGCAGGAATGGGGTACTGATTGGGGATGATCAGCCATGATCACATTGAATGGTGGTCCTGGCTCGAAGGGCCGAATGGCCTACTCCTGTCTGGATATTGTCTATTGTCTATCTCATTTCACTCTGGAAAAGCAAACAGCTTTCATAATGCTGGGGAAATATGCGTTAGGTAATGGAGTTTCTTGGCAATTACTTTGTTGCTTGAGTTGGAGCTTGCTGTGAACAAATCGACTGCAGTTTCTCCTCCAGGAGCGATGGAAGACATTTCCAAAGTACATCGCTGGCGGTATAGCCCTCTGCGAAGTGCTAAATGTTAGTTAGTTGGATGAAGGTAGACAAAGATGCTGGAGAAACTCAGCGGGTGAGGCAGCATCTATGGAGCGAAGGAAATAGGCAACGTATTGGGATAAAGCCTTTCTTCAGACTGAGGGTGGGGGGGGGGGGGGTGGGAAGAAGAATGGAAGAGGAGGAGCCAGAGGGCTAGAGGGAGAGCTGAGAAGGGGAGGAGACAGTAAGGACTACCTGAAATTAGAGGTCAATGTTCATACCGCTGGGGTGCAGACTGCCCAAGCGAAATATGAGGTGCTGTTCCTCCAATTTACGGTGGGCCTCACTCTGACCATGGAGGAGGCCCAGGACAGAAAGGTTGGATTCGGAATGGGAGAGGGAGTTGAGCTGCTGAGCCACCGGGCGATCGTTTCACCGAACACCTCCGCTCGGTTCGCAATAACCAACCTGATCTCCCAGTGGCTCTGCAGGTGGGAGGGGCAAAGATTAACGATTAAAGATTTTTTTACACAGAGGGTGGTGGGTGCCTGGAACTTGCTGCCACACATTCAAGTCAAGTTATTATCATGTGTCCCAGATAGGACAATGAAATTCTTGCTTGCTGCAGCACAACAGAATATTTTCCAGGGCAGTTCAGTGTGCCTAGATAGCATAGACCATATATATTACACAATTAAACAGATAAAGTGCAATAGGCTGTTATAGTTCAGAGTTTGTTTGATGTTGTGTTTAATAGCTTGATGGCTGTGGGGAAGAAGCTGTTCCTGAACCTGGATGTACCAGTTTTCAGGCTCCTGTACCTTCTACCTGATGGCAGCGGAGAGATGAGTGTGTGGCCAGGATGGTGTGGGTCCTTGATGATGTTGGCTGCCTGTTTGAGGCAGCGACTGCGATAGATCCCCTCGATGGTGGGGAGGTTTTATACCATTCACCGCAACCTCTTGTTTGCATTTCGCAAAGGTTCTTTGCCATATGTTAGTTTAATATTTAGTAGCAATTCATTTTGTTTTTTACGGTGAGACGTTATGAAGGTGACCTGAGCGGAGTGAGCCATTTAGGGGATTACTTGCCGTGCCTGGTGGTGAGGCCGGCTGCTCCAGGGAGTGTTTAATGGAGGCGACTTAGATCTGCAGAGAGAGGGGGGGGGGGGGGGGGGGGGGGGAGCACACAGAGCGACTAGATAATGCCACTCAGTCTTGCTCGAGGGCTGTGGTTAATCTTCCTCAGTTATATCTTTCTCCCAGTTATTTCCTGCACCGTTACAGACATTCCGTTACAGCTGTCTGTGTGACTGACGGAATAGAGTCATAGTTTAAGTAGGAACTGCCGATGCTGGAGACTCGAAGGTAGACAAATATGCTGGAGAAACTCAGCGGGTGAGGCAGCATCTATGGAGCGAAGCAAAAAGGCGACGTTTCGGGTCGAGACCGTCCTTCCTCAGACTTCCTCAGGATGAGAGGAGATCTCATTGAAACATATAAGATTGTTAAGGGTTTGGACACGCTAGAGGCAGGAAACATGTTCCCGATGTTGGGGGAGTCCAGAACCAGGGGCCACAGTTTAAGAATAAGGGGTAAGCCATTTAGAACGGAGACGAGGAAACACTTTTTCTCACAGAGAGTGGTGAGTCTGTGGAATTCTCTGCCTCAGAGGGCAGTGGAGGTGGTTTCTCTGGATGCTTTCAAGAGAGAGTTAGATCGGGCTCTTAAAGATAGTGGAGTCAGGGGATATGGGGCGAAGGCAGAAATGGGGTACTGATTGTGGATGATCAGCCATGATCACATTGAATGGCAGTGCTGGCTCGAAGGGCCGAATGGCCTACTCCTGCACCTATTGTCTATGTCTATTGAAAGTCTCGACCTGAAGCGTCGCCTTTTTCCTTCGCTCCATAGATGCTGCCTCACCCGCTGAGTT
This sequence comes from Okamejei kenojei, assembly GCA_035221665.1. Classification (NCBI taxonomy): domain Eukaryota; kingdom Metazoa; phylum Chordata; class Chondrichthyes; order Rajiformes; family Rajidae; genus Okamejei; species Okamejei kenojei. Next base: position 4,894,464 of record CM069139.1, read on the forward strand.
TCTCCAGCATTTTTGTCTACCAGAGTCATAGCTTAGTTTAGTTTCCAGATACAGCTCGGAAACAGGCCCTCCAGCCCACCGGGTCAGTGCTGACCAGCGATCACCAGCACGATCCTACGCACGAGGGACAATTTATAATTTTACAGAAGCCAATTAACCTGCAAACCTTCACGTCTTTGGAGTGTGGGAGGAAACCGGAGCACCCGGGGAAAACCCACGCGGTCACGGGGAGAGCGTCCAATCTCTGTACAGACAGCTCCCACAGTCAGGATGGAACCCGGGTCTCTGGCGCTGTGAGGCAGCAGCTCTACCGCAGCGCCTCCGTGCTGCCCAAAGGTGGTGTAGGCTATCTAAGAGAGCAGTTCACTGCTGGTGATGTGGAATCACAGATGTACTAGAGTGTCGAGGACGGTAAATTCACTGCCTGGAGGATGTTAAAAAATAGGCAGGATTTTACGACAGTCTGAGACTGCCTTTTAATTCCAGACTGATTGAATGATTTGAGTATAAATATGGGCAGCTGCCATAGTGAGGCCAAGCCTTTGCTTGTACAGTAACTTAAGCTCAGAGTTATTATAACCTTGTCCTTTGCTGTGGTTGAAAGTGCTCAGTGTGTTACTCTTGTTGAAGGCATTCCTCGGCAGGGTGAGAATGCCGGCTCTTCAGGAATGCTCCACTCTAATCCATTCATCCATTCATGATGTGAGAATGAGGCGAGGTCCATTGTACCTGCAGCTGGCTTGAGAGAGCTAGATAGGGCTCTTGAAGATAGGGGAGTCCGGGGAGAAGGCAGGAACGGGGTACTGATTGGGGATGATCAGCCGTGATCACATTGAATGGCGGTGCTGGCTCGAAGGGCCAAATGGCCTACTCCTGCACCTATTGTCTATTGTCTATTGATGCTAGCATTTATGCTGAGGCCTGGTCAGGCCACATTTGGAATATTGCGAGCAATTTTGGGCCCCATATCTGAGGAAGGATGTGCTGGCTCTGGAGAGGGTCCAGAGGAGGTTTACAAGAATCTCCCAGCAATGAGTGGGTTAACCTGTGATGAGCGTTTGTAGGCACAGGGCCTGTACTCGCTGGAGTTTAATTATGTCATTCAAACATACGGAATAGTCAAAGGCTTGGATAAAGTGGATGTGGAGAGGATGTTTCCACTAGTCGAAAAGTCTAGGACCAGAGGTTATAGCCTCAGAATTAAAGGACATTCATTTAGGAAGTTGAGAAGGAATTTTTTTAGTCAGAGGGTGGTGAATCTATGGAATTCTTTGCCACAGAAGGCTGTGGAGGACGTCAATGGATTTATCTAAAGCAGAGATAGATTCTCGAATAGTACGGGTGTCAAGGGTTATAGGGAGAAGGCAGGAGAACGGGGTTAGGAGGGAGAGATAGAATGGCGATGATTGAATGGTGGAGTAGACTTGATGGGCTGAGTGGCCTAGTTCTGCTCCTATCACCTCTGCTGTGTTTCATCATTCTGATCGTTCAGTGCTGTTCCCAGAACAAGGGCCTGCAGTGAGGATCTGGATCATCAAACCTGCTCCAAATGAATCCCCACTGCAGCCTATTGACTGAAGTGGTGTCACATCCGAAAGAACCATTACGCGGGTGAAACACTCTGCACTACATGAGAATGCTTCCTTCTCTCCACCACTTCCCTTCAAAATAAAACCAGCTTCGGAACAGGAACCATTTGGTTCATACAACATATGGGTTTTCCCCGGGTTTTCCGGTTTCCTCCCACAATTCAGGGTGGCAGCGGGTAGAGTTGCTGCCTTGCAACGCAGGAGACCAGGGTTGGATCCCAACCACGGGTGTTGTCTGTACGGAGTTTGTACGACCTCCATGGGCTTTCTCCGGGTGCTCCGGTTTCCTCCCACACTCCAAAGACATACAGGTTTGCAGGTTAATTGGCTTTGGAGTAAAGTGTAAAATTGTCCCTAGGATAGTGTTAATGTGCGGGGATCGCTGGTCGGTTTGGACTTGGTGGGCCGAAGGGCCTGTTTCTACGCTGTATCTCTAAACAAAACTAAAAAACTAATCCAACGACGTGCAGGTTTGCAGGTTAATTGGCTTTGGTAAAAATTGTAAATTATCCCTCGTGTGTAGTGTGTGATAGTGTTATGGGGATCATTGGTTGGCATGGGCTCGGTGGGCCGAAGGGCCTGTTTCAGCGCTGGATAGGGTCATAGACTCATACAGCAGGGAAACAGGCCCTTCTGCCCACCTTGCCCACACTGACCAGCATGCTCCATGAACACTTGCTTGTCCACCTGCCTGTGTTTGGCCCATATCCCTCTAAACTTGTCTGATCCATGTACCTGACAAAATGTTTCATAAATGTTATGATAGTACTTGCCTCAACTACCTCCTCTGGCAGCTCATTCAATATACCTACCACCCGCTATGTGAAAAAGTTACCCCTCAGGTACCTATAACATTTCTTTCCCCATGTTAAACCAATGTCCTCTGGTACTCGGTTCTGAGCCCCTAGACCAGCATTTCTCAACTGGGGTTTAGAAGGATGAGAGGGAATTCATTTGAAACATATAAGATTGTTAAGGGCTTGGACACGTTAGAGGCAGGAAACACGTCCCCGATGTTGGGGGAGTCCAGAACCAGGGGCCACAGTTTAAGAATAAGGAGTAAGCTATTTAGAACGGAGATGAGGAAACACTTTTTCGCAGTGTTTCTGAGAGTGGTGAATCTGTGGAATTCTCTGCCTCAGAGGGCGGTGGAGGCCGGATCTCTGGATGCTTTCAAGAGAGAGCTAGATAGGGCTCTTAAAAATAGCGGAGTCAGGGGATATGGGGAGAAGGCAGGAACGGGGTAATGGTTAGGGGGTACTGATTGGGGATGATCAGCCATGATCACATTGAATGCGGTGCTGGCTTGAAGGGTCGAATGGCCTCCTCCTGCACCTATTGTCTATTGAACACTAGGGTTCCGCGAGAGGTAGCCGGGGGTTCCGAGAGAAATGGTGATAAACTAGACCAGGCGTGGACCCGTTGGGTGCCTGACCCCCAACACAATATTCCCCCAGAGCACTCACCTAACACCACGCTGGATGTTAAAATGGCGATCGTGGCCCGGCAATCCTCCCCACAACTGCGCAGGCACGGCTGACGCCAGAGATCGCAGTGGTGACGCAAGTCAAAATGGCGATCTTAAAATGGCGGCGGGCCAACTTCGCAGGCACGGCTGACGATCTCAGAATGGCGGCGGGCCCGGCAACCCCAAACTCAGGGGTTCCCTGAGACATGAAATTGATTTCAAGGGTTCCGCAAGGGTAAACAGGTTGAGAGAGGCTGCTGTAAACTCTAGCTCTAAAGGGGATGCCGGAACACCAGTTCATCGGCTCTAGCAGTAAATTAAGGCCATTCGGCCCATCAAGTCTGCTCCACCATTCAACTATGGCTGATCTATCTTTCCCTCTTAGCCCCATTCTCCTGCCTTCGCCCCATAACCCCGACTAATCAAGAATCTGTCAGTGTTTCAGAAGGAACTGCAGATGCTGGAAACATCAAAGGTGGACAAAAATGCTGGAGAAACTCAGCGGGTGAGGCGGCATCTATGGAGCGAAGGAATCGGTGACGTTTCGGGCAGGGGCGTTGGGACTGGGGGGTGTGGACAGATTGCTGGCTTATCAGCTCCCCCAGCTGCACTCTGCTTGCTCCTTGACAATGGTCCATCGCAGTCAGACGGCCACAGTCTTCCTGCACTCTCTCTCTCCCTGCACCTCACCTTGGAGCAGGAGATGGACCCGAAACGTCACCTATTCCTTCGCTTCACGGATGCTGCCTCACCCGCTGAGTTTTTGTCTACCTCAGAATCGGTCAAGGGCGGCTTTAAAAATACCCAATGACTTGGCCTCCACCGCCGTCAGCTGCCGGTGTATCGGCGATGAGCCTGGAGTACACGCAGCTCACACCCTGCTGCTGAGGCAGGCCGGCGAGGTGAGCTGCATCACGGGCTCCTCACCACATGCACTGAAAACGCCTTTCATTCTCTCTCCCGACACAGGAGCCGATCCTCAGAGGGGTGAACTGGTGTTGTTGATTGTTGAACTTGACCTGAACGGCATTGATGACCATGAAATCGATAGGGTAAGCTCACAGTGCCGCCTTTATAACCGGGAAACATGAGATTGTAGATCACCTCATGTACAAAAGGGAAGGACTCAACAATAACATTTCTCTCGCCATCTGCACCAGCGATTTGTCAGACTCTGGTTTCAACGCTGTAATCACTTTTGATGGTTTCTCCTTTCTTTTTGTAGTTGTAGTTTCTAGTTTTGTAGTAATGATTAGTTTCTCGTTTTGGAGAATACGTAACTTTATATAATAGTTTATTGTTGCTTGGCTCTCAGAGTGGCGTAAGGACTGGCAAGGAGTTGGTGTGGACAGATGCTGGCTTATCAGCTCCACCAGCTAAACAGCTGCACAATGGTCCATCGCAGACAGACAGGCCCCACAGTCTCCCTAGCCCATCTACTCTGCACCTCACCTTGGAGCAGTAGATGGACCCATTTATGTTTCCTTCAGCTTTGGGTCTGACAGCACGGCAACAGCCTTGAGTCATACAGCTTCAGCCCAACTCATCCAAGCTGACCCCCACTCCCCCCCTCTCTCCCTCCCTTAGCTCTCCCCCCCTTACCCCCCTCTCCCACCCTCTCTCCTCCCCCTCACCCCCCCTCTCTCCCCCTCCCCCTCTCCTCCTACCCTCTCTCCTCCCCCATCCCGCCCCTTCCTCCCCCCCCCCATATCCTTTGCCGCTCTCTTCCCCCCCCTCTGTCTCTGCCCCCTCTCACTCTGCCCTCTCTCTCTTACTCCCCTCCTTCTCTGGACCCACCTGCAAGTTGGGGGCTATGCATGAGTGGATAGGGCGGGGGATGGGGTAAAAGGAGCGAATGAATAAAATTAATATAATATCAAGGGGGGTGGTTGGAGTGTGTGTGACGCCGCGGGCCACCCCAACAGCAACCACGCATTGAGGGGACAGGGATCCAACGGGTCCCACTTGGTGTAGTATCCCTCTAAACCTTTCCTTTCCATGTACTTGTCCAACTGTTGTCATTGTACCTGCCTCAACCACCCCCTCTGGAAGCTCGTTCCAAATGTCCTTTCCAATATTATTATAACGTTTAGTTTAGTTTAATGCCACGTGTACTAAGCTTTTCACTGTACCTCAGTTCACGTGACAATAAACTAAAGTGAAACTGAAACTTGTAGCTTGTCGCTGCGTGCTAACCAGTCAGTGGAATGACTACACGATTACAATCGAGCCGTCCACAGCGTGCAGATACGTGATAAAGGGACTAACGTTTAGTACAAGATAAAGTCCAGTAAACATAGTCCGAGGGTCTTCAATTATGTAAATAGTAGCTGAGGACCATATATAGATACAGAATGGAAATAGGTTGTTCGGCCCACACCGACCATCAACCACTAATTCTATACTATCCCACTTCCTCAGCACTCCCTACACACGAGAGGACATTTTACAGACCAATTAACCTATAAACCTGCACATCTTTGGGATGTGGTAGAAAACCAGAGCACCCGAAGGAAACCCACGCGGTCCCTTGGAGAATGTGCAAACTCCACCCACGTACATCACCTGAGGTCAGGGTTGAGTCCTGGTGATGTATGTCCGGGTGATGGGTCCAGGACTGACTGTGGCTCTGCAGATCAATATACACTGAGTGCGCGTCCACGGCTGTTGCAGGAACAGGTTGATGGTGATGGCGCCCGTCTGTGCGCTGGTCACAGACGTGGATCTGCAATCACGCATTACACTCGGTAAACATCGACTACCACAGCAACTTACTTGAACTATGATCACATTATTCAACATTATCCCTTTATCCTGTATCTGTACACAGTGAATGGCCCAATTGTAATCCCGTATTGCCTTTCTGCTGACTGGATAGCACGCAACAAAAGCTTTTCACCGTACCTCAATGGATAAAAGACAATAGACAATAGATGCAGGAGTAGGCCATTCAGCCCTTCGAGCCAGCAGCGCCATTGAATGTGATCGTGGCTGATCATCCACAATCAGTACCCCGTTCCTGCCTTCTCCCCATATCCCCTGACTCCGCTAGTTTTAAGAGCCCTATCTAGCTCTCTCTTGAAAGCATCCAGAGAACCGGCCTCCACCGCCCTCTGAGGCAGAGAATTCCACAGACTCACCACTCTCTGTGAGAAAAAGTGTTTCCTCGTCTCCGTTCTAAATGGCTTACTCCTTATTCTTAAACTGTGGCCCCTGGTTCTGGACTCCCCCAACATCGGTACACGTGACCATAAACTGCAGTAAGTATACTAAGTATTGTTTCTTCTGGATGTTGACTTCCTGGTGTGCAAGTGGCTTTGACCTTGTGAAGAAGGGTCGCGACCCGGAGCGTAGTCTGTCCATGGTTGGTGTCCGGCCCTGACCCTGCCCGTCATTTCTCTGCAGTACCTACTGAACGAGCAGGAGGTGGAGCAGAAAACGGAGCTGTGGCTGAGGGAGAATGCAGACTACCTACGGGAGCAGAAAGGTGAGTGTACCTGGGACTGGGCAGGGAGCGTGGGGGGATCTATGGGGCAGATGGAGAGCAGGTGCATTGTGGAACACTGCAAACCACCGGGCTGGTAGAGGAACACTTGCCATCCCACTCCACACTGCGCTGTTTTCCATAGTCAAGTCCTCGTGCAATTCCGAATGTGGAAAAACAGAAAATGCTGGAAAGACTCGGCAGCTCAGCGACACAAAAGATGGACACAAAATGCTGGAGTGGTCTCAGCAAGTCAGGCAGCATCTCTGGAGATGCTCTGGGCGGTCACGCTGGCGCAGCGGCAGAGTTGCTGCCTTACAGCGAACGCAGCGCTGCGGACTCGCGCCGGAAGACCCGGGTTTCAATCCCGAAAGGGGGCGCTTCTTAGTTTTGTACGGAGTTTGTACGTTCTCCCCGTGACCTGGGGGTTTTCTGCGTGATCTCCGGTTTCCTCCCACACTCCAAAGACGTACAGGTTTGTAGCTTAACTGGCTTGGTAAATGTAAAAATTGTCCCTAGTTGGTGTAGGATAGAGTTAGTGTGCGGGGATCGCTGGTCGGTGCGGACCCGGTGGGCTGAAGGGCCTGTTTCCGTGCTGTATCTCTGTATCTCTAAACTAAAGAAAGGATGGGCGACGTTTTGGGTCGAGACCTTCTTTAGACTTCTAAATGTCACCAGAGACGCTGCCTGACCCACTTACCAAGTTACTCTGGCACTTGGTGTCTATCTTTGGTGTAAACCAGCATCTGAAGTTCCTTGTTTCTGCATCTGTGGAAAGAGAATCAATTAACATCTAAGGGCCGGCCCCCTTCTGGAGATCCTCGTGTAGAGTGGTCAGCACCCTGGGGCAAGCTCTCCTTCTCAACCTTACGTTAAGTTAAACTTAAGTTAAAATTTAAGTTAAACCTATTGTAGGTGCCGAATTGGCATTGCGAGACTGGGATTGTAATGCCATTGAATGTCAGTGACAGTCACACAAGACAGGCAAGCTCACTCACCTGCATCATGTTCATAAGGTCATCAGTGATAGGAGCAGAATTAGGCCATTTGGCCCATCAAGTCACTCCACCATTCAATCATTCGGCTGATCTATCTCTCCCTCCTAACCCCATTCTCCTGCCTTCTCCCCATAACCCCTGACATCCCGTACTAAAGGAACGTCCTTTCATTCTGAGGCTATGACCTCTAGTCCTAGACTCTCCCACTAATGGAAACACCCTCTCCAAATCCACTCTATCCAGGCACAGACATTGTGGGCTGAAGGGCCTGTTGCTGTACCGTTCTATGTTCTAAGGCCTGCAGTTCTGCTGTAGATGGTCATTCATCACAGGCTAGCAGTCTGTTAGACGAGAGCATCTATCTTGGTCCACTACCCTCTGACTGCCTCTTAGATGGGTCGAATGCACAACCTGTCTTGCCACAGAGCAGAGAATTAGTATCTTGCTCTCTCATCTCAGATGTCCAACTGCAGATGCTGGTTAATACACAAAAGGACACAAAGTGCTGGAGTAACTCGGTGGGTCAGGCAGCATCTCTAGATAACATGGATAGGTGACGTTCCAGGTCAGGGCCCTTCTTCAGAAGAGTCTATAGAAGGGTCTCGACTGCAAACTTCACCCAGAGATGCTGCCTGACCCGCTGTGACACTCCAGCATGTTGTGTCCTTAGAGACTATAAGAGAACCTGTTGCTGGCTCATGCCGCCATCTTTAATGCAATATCTTCAATTTCCTTGCAGCTAAGGAAGAACGAATAGCTAAAGAGAAGGAGCTTGGGATATACAAAGAGCAGAAGGTAATACTTACACAACCATCACGTTCCATTTTTGGAAGTATGTGTGAACTGAACAGAGCAGGGACTTTACTGTCAACTATTCTCCATCTCTGTCAAAGCCCAGGAAGTCCTCCAAGAAGCGTGAGCCCATCCGAGCCAGCACGGCGGGGGAGGCCATTGAGAAAATGCTGGAGCAGAAGAAGATCTCGAGCAAGATCAACTATGATGTGCTGAGGGACCTGAACAGCAAGGGCAGCAGCTCGCCGGGCCAGGAGGAGAGTGAGAGTAACCGCACCAGCAGCAACAGCGGCACCAAGAGGGCAGCCACCGCCCAGCGGAGACCCGGCAGCAGCGCCCGCAAACTGGCCGCACCCGTCAGCAGCCTGGGCAAGAGGTAGGACTGCCAGCTGGGGGTGTGTGCGTGTGTGTGTGTACGTGTGTGTGTACGTGTGTGTGAGTGTGGGTATGTGTGTGTGTACAAGTACGTGTGTGTGTGTGTGAGTACGTGTGTGTGAGTGTTGTGTTCGTGTGTGTGTGTACGTGTGTGTGTACGTGTGTGTGAGTGTGGGTATGTGTGTGTGTACAAGTACGTGTGTGTGTGTGAGTGAGTGCACGTGTGTGTGCGTGAGTATGGTCATGTGTGTGCGTGTGAGTGTGCACGTGTGTGCGCGCACGCATGTGTACGCACGCATGTGTATACGTGTGTGTGCATGAGTGTGTGTGCGCGTTTGAGTGTGTGCACGTGTATGCGTGAGTGGGTGTGTACATGTGTGTGTACGTGAGTGGGTGGGTGCGTGCATACGTGTATGTGTATGTGCGTGTGTGAGCGTGCATGCGTGTGTGCGCTTCACCAGTGTTTCATTACAGCATCAGTGTGGGCCAAAGGGCCTGTCGCTGCTCATCACTAGCACCTGTGCATGTGGCACGTTGTTAGTTGAGTTGAGTTTATTGTCACGTGTACCGGGGTACAGTGGAAAGCGTTTGTTGCGTGCTAACCAGTCAGCGGAAGGACCACGTGGTTACATCGGCCCAACGTGGCCATGCTGACCAAGATGCCCCATGCCTGCTGCTCCCATCTGCCCATATTTGAACCAGACCCCTCTAAACATTTCCTATCCATGTCCCTGTCCAAATGGATTTGGAGAGTAGTGGGTGCGTGGAACGTGCTGCCAGGGGTGGTGGTGGAGGCTGATACGATGGTGGTGTGTGGGGAAGGGAAGGATATGGTTCCCGTGCAGGCAGAGGCGATCACTTTATCTTGGATCAGGCATTGACATTGTGGACAGAAGGCTGTGTTTCTGTGCTGTACTGTTCTATGTTCACACATACACATAGATACAACCCGGCCGATTTAGTTTAGGTTAGTTTAGAGATACAGCGTTGGAACAGGCCCTTCAGCCCATCGAGCTCACGCTGACCAGCGATCACCCGCATACTAGTTCTATTCTACACACTAGGGACAATGAATAGACGGCAATTGAGCTACAAACCTGCACATCTTTGGAACGTGTGAGGAAACTGGAGCACCCAGAGAAAAACCCACATGGTCACAGGGAGGACGTACAAACTCCGTACAGACAGCGGCCGTAGTCAGGATGGAACCCGGGTCTCTGGCGCTGTGAGGCAGCAGCTCGACCCGCTGTGCCACGGTGCTGCCTTGGTGGAAGGTTGTGCCGGTAAACAGAGCGTCCCGGCACCAAGCTCACACACCCACCGTGCTGGTGTAGCCCGTTCCCACGGCCCGCCCCACTTACAGTGTTCATCGCTACACTCACACTCAGGCCATTCACGGCAAACGCGGGCGGCTGATCCACGTTCAGTAGAGAATTACCTTTTGCAGGTAGAGTCAAGAGTGTTTTATCGTCATGTGCCCCAGGCAACACAATGACATCCTTGCTTGCTGCAGCACAACAGAATCTGTACAGCTTGTACACTGTGAACAATGTGATAACGAGAAAACAATGACAGTGTGTGCATATACATATACACACATATACACGCTCAAATATACACATACGCATACATACATCTAAAAAACAAACAAACAATAGACAATAGGTGCAGGAGTAGGCCATTCGGCCCTTCGAGCCAGCACCGCCATTCAATGTGATCATGGCTGATCATCCCCAATCAGTACCCCGTTCCTGCCTTCTCCCCATAACCCCTGACTCCGCTATTTTTGAGAACCCTATCTAGCTCTCTCTTGAAAGCATCCAGAGAACCGGCCTCCACCGCCCTCTGAGGCAGAGAATTCCACAGACTCACAACTCTCTGTGTGAAAAAGTGTTTCCTTGTCTCCGTTCTAAATGGCTTACTCCTTATTCTCAAACTGTGGCCCCTGGTTCTGAACTTCCCCAATATCGGGAACATGTTTCCTGACTCCAGCATGTCCAAATCCCTAACAATTTATATCTTTCAACGACATTCCCTCTCATCCTTCTAAACTCCGAAAATCGAAGGTAGATCAAAATGCTGGAGGAACTTAGCGGGTGAGGCAGCATCTATGGAGCGAAGGAAATGGTGACGTTTCGGGTTGAAACCCTTCGTTCCACAGATGCTGCCTCACCCGCTGAGTTTCTCCAGCATTTTTATCTACCTTCGATTTTTCCAGCATCTGCAGTTCCTTCTTAAACATAAATAGTCCATGTAGTTCAGAGCGTATTTGAGATTGTCGTGTTTAATAGCCTGACGGCTGTCGGGATGAAGCTGCTCCTGAACCTGGACGTTACAGCTTTCAGGCTCCTGTACCTTCTCCCCGTTGGCAGGGGTGAGCGTAAGGCAACATCTTTGCAGATCGGGCTGACATGGATGCAGCTGCTTAATCCACTCACCCTTGCTGCTGAGAGTGACCTTGCCTTCATTTGGTGCAGACTCTGGGTGGCCCAGAAATAGCTGCGTAATTATCTTGTCGGGATGTTTACGCCTTCCATCATCTCTCTCTCGCTCTGTGGCAGACAAAAGTGCTGGAGAAACTCAGCGGGTACAGCAGCATCCATGGAGCGAAGGAAATAGGCAACGTTTCGGGCCGAAACCCAACGAAACGTTGCCTATTTCCTTCCATCGATTTTCCAGCATCTGCAGTTCCTTCTTAAATACATCTCTCTGTGTTGCTTACTGTGGGCACAGTGAAATAGCTTACGACCTAATGCCAGCCATTACAACAGAGAAGATCAGTGCTGCTTTCCATCAATATTTAATGCGTCCTGCAGCTCAGCATGCTTGCGCGTTGCATTGCCGCTGCAGTCTGTGCTCTGCTCCCCTCCGCAGCACGGCTTTGCTGACAGCGTGCCGGGTTTTCAGGCTCTCTTCCAATCTCCTGCCCAGAGGATGATGGGGGGGGGGGGTCTAGGACTCGGGGCCAGTCGGGATCTGAAGTCCTCAGGACGTTTAAAGAGTTCCTTAGGTGAGCATTGCGCACAGTTTTGATCCCCTAACCTGAGGAAAGACATTCTTGCCATAGAGTGGGTACAGAGAAGGTTCACCAGACTGATTCCCATAGAGTGGGATGCCAGGACTTTCATATGAAGAGAGACTGGATAGACTCGGCTTGTACTCGTTAGAATTTAGAAGATTGAGATGGGGATCTTATAGAAACTTACAGAATTCTTAAGGGGTTGGACAGGCTAGATGCAGGAAGATTGTTTCCGATGATGGGGAAGTCCAGAACAAGGGGTCACAGTTTAAGGATAAGGGGAAAGTCTTTTAGGACCGAGATGAGAAAAAAAAAATTCAAACAGAAAGTGGTGAATCTGTGGAATTCTCTGCCACAGAAAGTAGTTGAGGCCAGTTCATTGGCTATATTTAAGAGGGAGTTAGATGTGGTCCTTGTGGCTAAAGGGATCGGGGGGTATGGAGAGAAGGCAGGTACAGCATACTGAGTTGGCTGATTAGCCATGATCACATTAAATGGCGGTGCTGACTCGAAGGGCCAAATGGCCTACTCCTGCACCTATTTTCTATGTTTCTATGTGTTCTGGAACCTACAGGTCGATGGGGTAAATGGAAAAAACACTGCAGTTGCTGAAAATCTGAAATAAATCACCATCCCCGTGACTTCATAAGTTCATATTCAATCCATCAAGTCCTACTCCACCATTCTTGCTGCTTGCTGCTGCTGGCGACGACGGTGGCTGCCACGGTGTACTGCTCCTTGCTGTGTTGTATGTGTTTGTGTCGTCTGTGAAAACCCTACAAGGATTATCTAATTCACATGTTTAATCAATAATGTTTTATTGTTAATGTTTAATGCTTGATGTGTCATTCCAAACCGTCACTGTATGTCATGTTGTCACTTGTGGGCGGAGTACCAAGGCAAATTCCTTGTAGGTGAATACTTGGCCAATAAACGTATTTATTCATTCATTCATTGGCTGATCTTTCTCTCCCTTTTAACCCCATTCTCCTGCCTTCTCCCCTGAAACCCTGACAAAATTAATTTTTTGATGCTTCTTAGTACAAGTCGGGGGTTATGGGGAGAAGGCAGGACAATGGGGTTGAAAGGGAAAGCCATGATTGAGTGGCGAAGTAGACTTGATGGGCTGAATGGCCTAATACTTCTCCTATCACTTATGAATTCTTTCCCATGAAATGTCTGCAACCTACATTGTTATCTCTGTTCCCCTCTCCACGGAGGCCGCCTGACCTGCTGAGTGTCTCCAATATCTTCTCCCATTTTTCACAAAGTAAACTTTGGGAGACTCATTTTTAAGAGCCCTATCTAGCTCTCTGTTAAGTATCCAGAGAACCGGCCACCGCCCTCTGAGGCAGAGAATTCCACAGGCTCACAACTCTCTGTGTGAAAAAGTATTTCCTCGTCTCCGTTCTAAATAGCTAACTCCTTATTCTTAAACTGTGGCCCTTGGTTCTGGACCCCCCCAACATCGGGAACATGTTTCCTGCCTCTAGCGTGTCCAAGTCCTTAATAATCTTATATGTTTCAATGAGATCCCCTCTCATCCTTCTAATCTCCAGAGTACACCAGCCCAGCCGCTCCATTCTCTCAGCGTATGACAGTCCCTCCATCCCGGGAATTGCGGACTAACCAGTCAGAGGAAAGACTGTACACGATTACAAGCGAGCCATTCACAGTGTACACATACATGATAAGGAAATAAAGTTTACTGCAAGGTAAAGCCAGTAAAGTCCGATCAAAGATAGTTTGAGACTCCCCGATGATGCAGATAGTAGCTCAGAACCGCTCTCTGGTTATTGGTAGGTGGTTCAGTTGTCTGGGAAGAAAATGTTCCATAATCTGTAGGTGTGCGTTTTCACACTTCTGTACCTCTTGCCTGTCGGAGAAGGGGGAGTGACTGGCATGAGACTGCTCCTTGCATCTCCGGAGGACGTGGACAGGTGACATTGTAGATGTGGACCCTTCCTTAGACAAGCTTTGGGGAGTTAGGATGTGTGTAACCATGTCCTGGTGAGATGCTGCCTGACCCATTGCGTTACTCCAACACGCAGTGGCTAAAATTACTTAATTCACATGATCCCTCTTAAACAAAACAAAGATCATAAAGAGGTTAGCAAAAAATAAAACACGCGTTTTGCCCTGTCTTTTAGAAACAGATGTAAGTAAGTAAGTAAGTTTATTGGCCAAGTATTCACATACAAGGAATTTGCCTTGGTGCTCCGCCCACAAGTTCAACATGACATACAGTGACATTTACGAATAACGCAGAAAACACTAAACATTAATAATAATAAAACATTAATGATAAAACACCATCGATCAAGCATTTGAACCAACAAAATAGCTTCATTTGATGATCTTATTGAAACATATGAGATTATTAAGGGATTGGACACGCTACATGCAAGAAACATGTTCTTGATGTTGGGGGAGTCCAGAACCAGGGGCCACAGTTTAAGAATAAGGTGTAGGCCATTTAAAATGGAGATGAGGAACAACGTTTTCACCCAGAGAGTTGTAAATCTGTGGTATTCTCTGTGTCAGAAGGCAGTGGAGGCCGATTCTCTGGATTCTTTCAAGAGAGAGTTAATTAGAGCTCTTAAAGATAGCGGAGTCAGGGGATATGGGGAGAAGGCAGGAACGGGTACTGATTGGGGATGATCAGTCATGATCACAATGAATGACGGTGCTGGCTTGAAGGGCCGAATGACCTACTCCTGCACCTATTGTCTATTGAGGTAAGACAGAACACAGAAACATTTTACTCATTCATCACATTAGCTAGCTCCGTGTGACTTTCCTAACCAGCTTACCATGCAGAAGTTTATCAAAAGCCTAGCTGAAGTCCACATCTACTGCCCTGCCCACAATCTTCTATATTACTTCATAAAAAAACTCAAATCAAATTCATGAGACAAGATCTCCCATGCACAAAACCAGGCTGACTATCCGTAATCAACCCTTAATTTGTACATCCAAATACATATACATCTTATCCCACAGAATCCCCTCTGGTACCTTGCCTGCTCTGAATATTAAGCTCACTTTAGTATTCTGGGTCGTCACGCGAGACCGAAGATGATGAATATATTTCCGACAATTTCTCCAGTAGCTTCCCACCATGTTCTTGGATGTGTGCAGGAGCAAACTGCAGAAGCTGGTTTACGCCAAATATACACACAAGACCTGGAAAGTGTGAAGAAGGGTCTCCAGCACATTGAGTGGCAGTGCTGGCACGATGGGCCGAATGGCCTGCTCCTGCACCTATTGTCTATTGTCGACCCAAAACGCCATCCATTCCTTCTCCATAGATGCTGCCTGGCCCGCTGAGTTAGGCTATGGAGATTTATCTAACTTCAGACGTCTTAAGACGTAGCATTTCCTCAGAATTGTTTTTTAAAGTTCTGATCCTTCCAAAAGACGATGAGGTTTTTGTATCCTGGGCTGTTTGTGACCAGATTTCCTTATCTTGTCCTCACTGATGTCTAACGCTCTCTCCGATGAGCTTATCTTTATTGTGATGCTAATTTGTTCAGTCCTTATCTCTCGGGTATGTTCATCACACATCGCTAATACAGGTTTGCAGCGAGGATCAGTCAGCAAAGTACCGTGCCTCCCGCGCAGAGAATGACATCTTATCCTGTCACTCCTTTTAAATCCTCAAACATTTATCAGCTTTAATCACAGTGTGCCAGTCGGGCATTTTGGGCTTGTTTTCTTTTCTTAAAATGAATGCAGCATTTAGTTTAGCGATACAGCACGGAAACAGGCCATTCGGCCCACCGAGTTCACGCTGACCAGCGATCACCCCATACGCCAGTTTAAGAAGGAATTGCAGATGCTGGAACAATCGGAGGTAGACAAAAATGCTGGAGAAACTCAGCGGGTGAGGCAGCATCTACCATGGCCAGAGTGAGTCCCACCGTAAATTGGAGGAGCAGCACCTCATATTTCGCTTGGGCAGTTTACACCCCAGCGGTATGAACATTGACTTCTCCAATTTCAGTTAGTCCTCGCTTTCTCCCTTTTCCCCTCCCCTTCCCAGCTCTCCCACAGCCCACTGTCTCCACCTCTTCCTTTCTTCTTCCCGCCCCCCACCCCCACATCAGTCTGAAGAAGGGTCTCGACCCGAAACGTCACCTATTCCTTCGCTCCATCGATGCTGCCTCACCCGCTGAGTTTCTCCAGCATTTTTGTCTACCCCACACACTAGAACTATTCTACGCACCAGGAACAATTTACAATTCTTACTGAGGCCAATTAAACTGCAAACCTGCACGTTATTGGAGTGTGGGTTTTCACACTTCTGTACCTCTTGGGTGAGACTGATCCCTGATGATGCTGCTGGCCTTGTCGAGGCAACGTGAGGTGTAGATGGAGTCGATGGAAGGGAGGTTGGGCTGTGTGATGGTCTGGGCTGCGTCCACAACTCTTGGATGGAGCGGTTCCCAAACCGAGCTGTGATGCATGCCGATAAAATGCTCTCTACAGCGCATCTGTAGAGGATGGGGAGAGATGTTGGGGACTTGCCGGACTTCCTGCCACACTACTAATCGCCTTTGTGAATGGACCCTAGTGGTTTTCTATCGTCATGTTAGCTTCCAGCTCCGTCTCGCAAGCACTGTGTTCAATCCTTTCCTCAGCCCATTCGGGATGAGCTCATACTGAAATCCATCCACTACAATCCAGCCCATTCATCCGTCTATTAATATCCCAGTAACTTGATACGACCATCCACGCTCTTACAATGCTTCCAATACTTTGATACATGGCATTCTATCCCATTGGAGTCATTTACAGATGCAAGAAATAACTGAGGCTCCAGCACTGAGCGCATTGACAACCTGTACTCCTGCCAACAGGTATGTCCCTAACCCGATCAGTTCATTGTGTTCATAAGTGATAGGAGCAGAATTAGGCCATTCGGCCCATCAAGTCTACTCCGCCATTCAATCATGGCTGATCTATCTCTCCCTCCCAATCCCGTTCTCCTGCCTTCTCCCCAAAACCCCTGACCCTGTTCAATTGCCTGAAGCTTCAAATGTAGCTCACAATCTCCAAACATGGCTTTAGCCAACGCCTGGAACACAAAGTGCTGGAGTAACGAGTCGCAGTGAGGTGCGGAGCTGGGGAAAGTGATACTGGCCGGGATGGGTGTGTTTGTGCATCCTCTTGTCCAAGTGTTGCCCAGTCCGGAGCTGAGGACGGTATTTGCAGCCCACGGCCTAACCCACCACTCACTGTAGCTGCAGCCACACGCTGTAGCCCATATACTCACACAACCTCTGAAGGATCTAGGTAGATAGACACAAAGTGCTGGAGTAGGCCAGGCAGCATCTCTGGAGAGAAGGAATAGCTAACGTTCCCAGGTGCCAGGTTACAGCAGGTCACTGGAGAGAAGCACCACACTCAGCTCACACTCACCTGCACACACACTCCTCCACACCCATAGCTCACACTCACCTGCACACACACTCCTCCACACCCATAGCACACACTCACCTGCGCACACACACACCACATTACACACACAGTCCCTCCCCCACACACATGTTCACACTCACACACACATTTACCCTTACTGACACAATAATCACACTCCCAGAGACATGTGCTCACCTCCACACACACACTAACAATCTCACTCCCACATACACTCACACCCACACACTCATAATCTTACTCCCACATGCACATGTACAACCACTTTCACACTTTCACACAAGCTCACTCTCACACATACACTTACACAGCAGTAGCTGTCCCTCCCTTGTCAGAGTCATAGACTGATACAGTGTACATGTCCTTTAGCCCAACTTCCCACACTGGCCAACATGTCCCAGCCACACTAGTCCCACCTGCCTGCGCTTGGTCCATATCCCTCCAAACCTGTCTTATCCATTACCTGTCCAACTGTTTCTTAAATGATGGGATAGTCCCAGCCTCACCTACCTCCTCTGGCAGCTTATTCCATACACCCACCACCCTCTGTGTGAAAAAGGTACCCCTCAGATTCCAATTAAATCTTTTCCTCTTCACCTTGAACCTATGTCCTCTGGTCCTCGCTTCCCCTACTCTGGGTAAGAGACTCTGTGCATCTACCCGATCTATTCCTCTCATGATTTTATACACCTCTGTAAGATCACCCCTCAGAGAGCCGGCCTACTCAACCTCTCCCTGTAGCTCACACCCTCTAATCCTGGCAACATCCTCGTAAATCTTGTCTGAACCCTTTAAAGCGTGATAATATCTTTCCCATAACATGGTGCCCAGAACTGAACGCAATATTCTAAATGCAATCGTTCACAACCATCTTCACTATCTGTATCATCAGCAAACTTGCTAATCTTGCCCTGTATGTTCTCATCCATATCATTGATGTCGATGACAAACTAAATTCATAATTTAAAACACCTTTAAATCCCCACTTAACCTTCACTGCAGCAGAACAGGTCTCTGTGAAGCATCATCTGTAGGTTGCAGCGTGACTGCTGGAGCCGTCTCCTGTGGTCCTGTGGTGCAGAAACATTCCAGGCTGTGCTGGAGAGCTGCAGGCATCTGCAGTGAGGATGTCCCAGCACCAGGCCAGTGACATGGATGCTCATCAAATGGTGAAGGATCTGTAGACTAGGCAGCGGGAGGCTGTTTCTGTTGGTCTCGGGAAAAGCCAGGGGAAGTGATAAAGAGTGACGAGGAGAGTGGTTGAGGGCAGCGTGCGGTTGGAAAGTGGAACACACTGACTCCCGATGCCGGGTTCCTTTATGGTCTTGAAGAGGCAATTGGATAAACAGATGGTAAAGATAAATTTGCCCGTCCAGCATGGCCTTGTTGGCCGATTGGCCTCCAGGTTTAAATTTATTATTGCCACGTGTAGCGAGATAGAGGGGAAAACGTAAGTGTGTGAGAAGGAACTGCAGACGCTGACGTTTCGGGTTAGACTGGAGGCTCCCGACTCAAAACGTCACCCATCCTTCTTCAGAGATGCTGCCTGACCTGCTGCGTTACTCCAGCACTTTGAGTCTTACTTAGACTTAAGGGCCTGTCCCACCAGCATGCGATTGCATGCAGCAAGTGCAACCTAACGTGGTCACATGAGGCGTACTGCCCCGTGAGGCCGTACGGCTCAAGCCACCACGTTTGGTCGCGCTAGACGCATGCAAACGCATGCTGGTGGGACAGGTCCTTCAGTTCCTCCCACACTGCTGACTGCATTGGGCAGCAAGCTTTTGCCATTCTGTTCGGTCAGGTGCGACGTCTTCCACCCTCGATAGGTTAACGTCCCGGTCTTCCAAATCCTTCTGGCATGTTCGCCTCCATGTGAGTTTTGGTCGGCCTCTATTCCTTCTTCCGTCAGGTTGCCGTGTCATTGCTATCTGAGGTGCACGTTCTGGTGACATCCTGAGTACATGTCCTGCAGATTTCATCCTGCGTGGCTGAGAGACTTTGGTATAATGCAGCATCTGCAGTTCCTTTCTCCACATCAGCTGTTCCTCAGTATGGAGCTGCGTGCTTTCAAGCTTCTGTACCTTCTGCCGTGCGGGAAGGAATGACCGGGGTGGGACAAGTCATTGATTATGTTGGCTGCTATCCCGAGGCAGTGTGAAGTGTAGATGGTGGGGAATGTGGTCTGTGTGGGTATCAGTACAACAGCAGGCACCCTACGTGCGTGGTGCGTGCCTGCTTGGCAGATGGTTGGAGCTCTACTGCGGGCGATCGTTGAGACTGAGCACTTGGTGATTGCGTTACCAAGCTGCTGCATGCATTATGTCTGGAGGCACCGACATAGTGGCTTCCTTCAGTCACTGGCTGAGCCATCCAGTCTCGCATCCCCCAAGCTTTCTGCGGCTGAGACAGAATTCCCTTGCAATCAAAGACCCGTCCCTCCCTGGTCATTCCTCCTTCTCTCTGCTCACGTCTGGCAGAAGGTACAGAAGCTTGAAAGCGCGCACCACCAGTCTCAGGAACAGCTTCTTCCCCTCTGTTATCAGGCTTCTGAACGGCCCTTCCATAAGCTAGGGTACTGTCCGATTCACCTCTACCCCATTGCGGACATTGGACTTTGTCCGTGGAACTGATGCGCGACAATGCTGAGAACTATATTCTGCACGCTGTATCTTCCCCTTTGCTCTACCTGTTGTACTGGAGTTGGACGATGTATTTATTTATAGTATCTGATCTGTTTTGTTAGCGAGCAAAACAAAGCCCTTCACTGTACCTTGCTACACACCACAATACACCTAAACCTTTGGGAAAAGCGAGGGTTCAGTGCAGCAGCTGGCAGATGTATTAAAGTGTGTACGCGTGTGGGGCAGCAGATTGCTGTTCCGTTTACACAGAGGGGTGATGAGTGCTTGCTCTCCCGTGTTCGGTAATGAGGCAGCAACTCATCCATGCTAAATCAGTGCCTTCACTTTTAGACTTTAGAGATACATTGTGGAAACAAGCCCTTTGCCCACCGAGTCCGCATTGATCAGCATGAAGGCAGCACCGTGACTGCCCTGTGGTGTTGAAGCTGCACTCACTCGGGCAAGTGGGGAGTGTTACGTGGCACTCCTGTCTGGAGTGGTGTAGGCGGTAGATGGGCTGTGGGGAGTGAGTAACTCACTCCGGGAGTCCCAGCCTCTGACCTGCGTGTACGGCCCCACTGGTGTTATTGGTGATGACTTTCTGCGTGGTCTGCCCATGGAGGAAGCATTATCACTTGTCACAAAAACTTGCCATGACTCTGTGCGGACCCATCATGAGTTGTCCTCTTCGCGGGCAGCTGGGGCACACAGGGCCCAGGAGTGACTGGCGCCCCATTCTTATACATATGGCCTAATTTGAAATTCTCCCGGGGTCCAATTTAAAACAAAATCAGACTATCAAACGCTGCGCTCCTTGGAAGAGTTGTCAGGCTGTCGTACATCGACAACTGGAATCCCAGAGCACAGAACAAAGTGTAGCAGCAACCTCACAGCTCAGGTAGCGTCTGTGGAGGGACGTGGGCAGACCACAGTTCAGGTCAGGACCCTTCTTAGAGTCATAGAGGCATACAGCAAGGAATCAGGCCCTTCGGCCCAACTTGCCCACACCGACCTACATGCCCCAGCTACACTAGTCCCACCTACCTGCGTTTTGCCCATATCCCTCTAAACCTGTCCACTCCATGTATCATAATGAAACATAGGAAATAGGTGCAGGAGTAGGCCATTCGGCCCTTCGAGCCTGCACCGCCATTCAATATGATCATGGCTGATCACCCAACTCAGTATCCTGTACCTGCCTTCTCTCCATACCCCCTGATCCCTTTAGCCATCTAACTCCCTCTTAAATATAGCCAATGAACTGGCCTCAACTGCTTTCTGTGGCAGAGAATTCCACAGATTCACCACTCTCTGTGTGAATTTTTTTTTTCTCATCTCGGTCCTAAAAGACTTCCCCCTTATCCTTAAACTGTGACCCCTTGTTCTGGACTTCCCCAACATCGGGAACAATCTTCCTGCATCCAGCCTGTCCAACCCCGTAAGAATTTTGTGAGTTTCTATAAGATCCCCCCTCAATCTTCTAAATTCTACCGAGTACAAGCCGAGTCTATCCAGTCTTTCCTCATATGGAAGTCCTGTCATCCCAGGGACATTAGTTTTCAGGACATTGTGGTCTATTTCCCTCCACAGATGCTGACGTACTCAGCAGTTTGTGTTTTGCTCAGCATTCCAACGTCTGCAGTCTCCTGTGTCCACAGGATAATCAGATCCAGACCACACATGGTTGGAGATCTGGCTGCATTGGGTTGTACAGTCCACTGTCCTGCTGATTGAGTTCTCAGTTCTCTGTTGAGTTTTAGTTTCAGTTCATTTTATTGTCACGTGTACCGAGGTACAGTGAAAAGCTTTTGTTGCGTGCTAACCAGTCAGCGGAAAGGCAATACATGATTACAATCGAGCCATTTGCGGTGTATAGATACATGATAAGGGCATATCATTTAGTGCAAGGTAAAGTCCGATAGTCCACGGGTTCCCGATGAGGTAGATAGTAGTTCACCACAGTTCTGGTTGTGGTAGGATAGTTCAGTTGCCTGGTGACAGCTGGGAAGAAACTGTCCCTGAATCTGGAGGTGAGCGTTTTCACACTTCTGTACCTTTCGCCCGATGGGAGAGGGGAGAAGAGGGAGTGACCAGGGTGCGACTGGTCCTAGATTATGCTGCTGGCCTTGAGGCAGCGTGAGGTGTGGATGGAGTCGATGGAAGGGAGGTTGGTTTGTGTGATGGTCTGGGCTGCGTCCACAATTCTCTGCAATTTCTCGCGGTCTTGGATGGAGCTGTTCCCAAACTGAGCTGCGATGCATCCCGATAAAATGTGGAAGTTGGTGAGAGTTGTAGGGGGCATGCAGAACTTCCTAAACCTTCTAAGGCTGACAACGAGAATGTCTTAATGTAGCTTGATAATAGGTTTAATGGGGAGGGGCAAAGTTTAAAGGGGATGTGTGGAGCAGGTTTTTTACCCAGAGGGTGGTGGGTGCCAGGAAGGAGCTGCCAGAGGTGATAGTAGAGCGACATTTCAATTGTGGCATTTCAATTCATGTCACAGAATCAGGCCATTCTAGATCTTTCCTTACTGTTACCACAAACAGTGAATGACGGTGCTGGCTCGAAGGGCCGAATGGCCTACTCCGGCACTTATTGTCTATGGTCTATTACACTTGCTAATTGTCGGGTGTCATGGTGGCACAGAAATAGAGTTACTGCTTTACAGTGCCGTAGACCGGGTTTGATCCTGTCTTCACGGATTTCGTACGTTCTCCCCGTGACCTACGTGGGTTGTCTCCGGCTGCCCCAGTTTCCTCCCACACTCCAAACACGTACGGGTTTGTAGGTTAATTGGCTTTAGTGTATTGTCCCTAGAGTGTAGGCTAGAACTAGTGTTATGGGTCAGTACAGACCAGATGGGCCAAAGGGCCTGTTTCCATAACTGTTACTGATGCCTCTCTGCCTGAGTCTGAAGAAGGAGCCCGACCCAAAACAATAGACAATGGACAATAGGTGCAGGAGGAGGCCATTCGGCCCTTCGAGCCAGCACCGCCATTCAATGTGATCATGGCTGATCATCCCCAATCAGTACCCCGTTCCTGCCTTCTCCCCATATCCCCTGACTCCGCTATTTTTTAAGAGCCCTATCTAGCTCTCTCTTGAAAGCATCCAGATAACCTACCTCCACCGCCCTCTGAGGCAGAGAATTCCACAGACTCACCACTCTGTGAGAAAAAGTGTTTCCTCGTCTCCGTTCTAAATGGCTTACTCCTTATTCTTACGTCTCCTCCAGAGATGCTGCCTGACCCACTGAGTCACTTCAGCGTTTTGTGTGTGGCTGGTTGCGTGCTAGTTTTGTGCACGTGTACAGTAGGTTTCATGTACATCTCCTGTGTCAGTGAGCGAGCTCAGGGTATCAGGTGTTGCTTTAACATGGTCTGCTGCACTGAGTCAGGCATTGCTGAGTTCAAGTCTGACTCCAGACAGCGTAACCCAGACAGCCGCTCGCTCCCAGTGCAACTCTGACGGAGCACACAGCAGCGGCAGTCGCTGTTTGACAGATGCTGCCTCTGTACAGAGTGGGGGGGGGAAGCTCCAGCTCCTCAACACCACCAATAACAAACTTAGATCCAAGCCCAGCACCGTGTGGGTCACCCAGAGGTTTAAATAGAAAGCACCTCCACCATTTCATTTTTGAAAGGTTGTACTTTGGATGAAGCAGCTTTGAATAGATGCAGAGTGGTTATTTTATCTGACTTCTGTTTGAGGGGTTCGGCGATATCAAATATCTCCTAGACTTTATGAATTTTCTGCAGGCTCTTGGCTTTTGGCCAATTTAAGACTGTTTCTGGAGAGGGCAGGTTTCAAGGCCAACGGGCCAAGTGTGGGAAAATGCGAGTCGCTTCGATGACATCGACCATGAAAGGGTACAGAACAGAAACAGGCCCTTCAGCCCACAACCTCTGTGCCAAACATGTTTCCAAATTAGTCACTAAAAGCTGGAGTAACTCAGCGGGTAAGAAAGCATCTCTGGAGAAAAGGAATAGGTGATGTTACTCCGGCTTTTTGTGCCTATCTTCAGTTTAAACCAGCATCTCCAGTTCCTTCCTACATGTTAGACTACTTCCGTCTTCCTGCACATGATCCATATCCATCCATTTCCTGTCCATGCAGAAGCCTCGTAAATACTACCATTGAATCTGCCTTCACCACCACCCCCTGGCAGTGTGTTACAAGCACCCTTCATTCTCTGTGTAAAAAAAAGCTGCCCCACGCATCTCCTTTAAACTTTGCCCCTCTCACCAGAAAGCTCTGCCCGCTAGTCTTTGACATTTCCACCTGGGAAGAATGTTCTGACTGTCTATCCGATCTATGCCTCTCATAGTTGTATATACTTCTGCCAACTCTCCCCGCAACTTCCAGCGTTTCCAGAGAGAACATTCCTCGTTTGCCCAAAGGGCCTGTGTGCGTGCTGTAGACAGCTTGAAGCCCGACTAATTGCAGTCTGTTTATTCAGTGAGAACAATTGTAAAGGGCCTGTCCCACTTACGCAATGTTTTTGGTGACTTGCCGGCACCCGTCCTAGTCGCAGCAGGTTGCTCACCACCAAAGAGCCGTACCTTTTTCTGGTCGCCGTGGGATTTTCCACATTTTGACATTTTTCAGCGACCTGCTGCGACTATGACTCCTGTATGGGGGTGAGTAGTTGCCCAGAGAGCCGTACCTTTTTCTGGTCGCCGCGGGATTTTCAACACGTTGAACATTTTCGGCGACTGCTGCGACCATGATGGATGCCGGCAAGTTGCCAAAAAAATCGCGTAAGTGGGACAGGCCGTTTACTCATTTGTTTAAGGCTGAACTGAGTCCCTTCTTGGAAACTTATTCAACGGCCATGCTTTCTCTCACAAGAGCACTCCCTTATAGAAGGTGTGTGTAGGAAGGAACTGCAGTGTGTGCTTTTTTAAATCGAAGATAGACACAAAAAGCTGGAGTAACTCAGCGGGACAGGCAGCATCTCTGGTGAAAAGGTATAGATGACAGGTCTCGAACCGAAACTTCACCTATTCCTCTTCTCCAGAGATGCTGCCTGACCCGCTGAGTTGCTCCAGCCTTTTGTGTCGATCTTCCCTTAAGGAAGGATTTAGCCCGAGGAGGATGTGGTGCCATTAAACTTCCTTCTCCCCGACACATCACGGCAGGCCCATCCCACAGGCAATAAAGGTCGTATTGATTCTCAACAGTTTAATTAACAGTCTCTCTTCCAAATATTGCAGCATGCAAATTCAATCAGAGTTGGGACCTCGTAACCTGGTGATTAAACAGTATTGTTGTGCAAATGTTTTTGCATTCAAATTGAAATTAAAATTCCAACCGTGGTTAGGCTGAGGATTGTTTCATCCATATTTCAAAACGTGTCTGACTATGTTTTGAAATAAAAGACCCAGAGTTCTGGAGTAATTCAGCGGGTCAGGCAGCATGTTGGAGAACAAGGATAGGTGACGTTTCACAGAGTGCTGGAGTAACTCAGCGGGTCAGGCAGCATCTGTGGAGAACATGGATAGGTGACGTTTCACAGAGTGCTGGAGTAACTCAGCGGGTCAGGCAGCATCTGTGGAGAACATGGATAGGTGACGTTTCACAGAGTGCTGGAGTAACTCAGCGGGTCAGGCAGCCTCTGTGGAGAACATGGATAGGTGACGTTTCACAGAGTGCTGGAGTAACTCAGCGGGTCAGGCAGCATCTGTGGAGAACATGGATAGGGACCCATCGTCTGACTTGTCCTTGTTTCTACCTGTCACGTGCAGCTCTTGCCCCTTCCCCCCCCCCCCCTCTTCCTACCTACCATCTCCCCTCTAGTGCAGTCTTGAAGAAGGGTTCTGACCCGAAACGGTAATGCCACTGTGGTGATGGGCGATTTCAATATGCAGGTAGACTGGGAAAATCAGCTTGGTTTAGGACCCCAAGAAAGAGAGTTTGTAGAATGCCTCCGAGATGGATTCTTAGAGCAGCTTGTAATGGAGCCGACCAGAGAAAAGGCAATTCTGGATTTGGTGTTATCCAACGAACCAGATATGATAAGAGAACTCGAGGTAAAGGAACCGCTTGGAGGTAGTGATCATAATATGATTAGTTTTAATCTGCAATTTGAGAAGGAGAACGTTAAATCAGAAGTGGCAGTGATGCAGTTGAACAAAGGGGACTATGAAAGCATGAGAGGGGAGCTGGCAAGGGATCCCATCAGGAATGACGGTGGAACAGCAATGGCGGGAATTTCTGGGAGTAATCCGGAAGACGCAGGATCATTTCATTCCAAAAAGGAAGAAAGATTCTAAGGGGAGTAAGAGGCAACCGTGGCTGACAAGAGAAGTTAGGGATAGAATAAAACTAAAAGAAAAGATGTATAACACAGCAAAGAGTAGCCGGAAGCCAGAGGATTGGGAAACTTTCATAGGACAACAGAAGGAAACAAAACGGGCAATACGGGCTGAAAAGATGAAGTACGAAGGGAAGCTGGCCAGGAATATAAAGAAGGACAATAAAAGCTTCTTTAGATATGTTAAGGGAAAAAGAGTAGCAAAGTCAAATGTGGGTCCCTTGAAGGCAAACATGGGTGAAATTATTATGGGCAACAAGGAAATGGCAGAAGAGTTGAATAGGTACTTTGGATCTGTCTTCACTAAGGAAGACACAAACAATCTCCCAGACGTACTGGAGGACAGAGGATCTAAGGGGGTAGAGGAACTGAAAGACATTTTCATTAGGCAAGAAATTAGGAGGGACTGAGGGATGATAAATCCCCTGGGCCTGATGGTCTGCATCCCAGGTCCTCAGGGAGGTGGCTCTAGAAATAGTGGACGCATTGGTGATCATTTTCCAATGTTCAATAGATTCAGGATCAGTTCCTGTGGATTGGAGGATAGCTAATGTTATCCCTCTTTTCAAGAAAGGAGCGAGAGAGAAAACGGGGAATTACAGACCAGTTAGCCTGACTTCGGTGGTGGGAATGATGCTGGAGTCAATTATTAAAGAGATAATAAACAAGAGGATTTCAGTATAGGAATAAAGAGGTTCTTCTGCAGTTGTATAGGGCTCTATACGGTCCACGGGTGAGACCACATCTGGAGTATTGTGTACAGTGTTGGTCTCCTAATTTGAGGAAGGACATCCTTGTAATTGAGGCTGTGCAGCGTAGGTTCACGAGATTGATCCCTGGGCTGGCGGGACTGTCATATGAGGAAAGATTGAAAAGACTAGGCTTGTATTCACTGGAGTTTAGAAGGATGAGAGGGGGATCTTATAGACATAAAATTATAAAAGGACTGGACAAGCTAGATGCAGGAAAAATGTTCCCAATGTTGGGCGAGTCCAGAACCAGGGGCCACAGTCTTAGAATAAAGGGGAGGCCATTAAAAGAAAAAACTTTTTCACCCAGAGAGTTGTGAATTTATGGAATTCCCTGCCACAGAGGGCAGTGGAGGCCAAGCCACTGGATGGATTTAAGCGAGAGTTAGGTAGAGCTCAAGGGTCTAGTGGAATCAAGGGATATGGGGAGAAGGCAGGCACGGGTTATTGATAGGGGACGATCAGCCATGATCACAATGAATAGCGGTGCTGGCTCGAAGGGCCGAATGGCCTCCTCCTGCACCTATTTTCGATGTTTTCTATGTTTCTATGAAACATTGTCTGTCCATTCCCAAAGAGACCGCCTGAGCCGCTGAGTTTCGTGCTTTAGACTAAATTGTCGTTAGCGAGCTGATGTCATCATGCACCCAGATTGGCAGAGAGTGGACCTCTGCACGGTGCAGTGCGTGTACATGGGCCAGTTATAATATGGCCTCGCGTGGCATTCTGCCCATCTCCAGCTGAGCTCGGCTAGAGTCACAAAGCTGTACCGCACGGAATCAGGCCCTTCAGCCCACCCTCTCCGTGCTAAGCATGTTTGCATACTGGACAAAAATGCTGGAGAAACTCAGCGGGTGAGGCAGCATCTATGGAGCGAAGGAAATAGGCGACGCCTATTTCCTTCGCTCCATAGATGCTGCCTCACCCGCTGAGATTCTCCAGCATTTTTGTCTACCTTCGATTTTTCAGCATCTGCAGTTTCTTCTCAAACGTTTGCATATTAGGTTAGTCCTATTTGCCTGCAATTGGTCCATAGCCCTCTAAACCCTTCCATTCACATCGCTGCCTAATTGTCTTTTAAACATCGTAATGGCATCTGCCTCGATAGTTTCCTCTAGCAGCTCATTCCAGATGACTACCTTCTGAATTTAACCATTGCCCCTGAGGTCATGTTCATGTCATAGGAGCAGAAGTAGGCCATTCGGCCCATCGAGTCAACTCCACCATTCAATCGTGCCTGATCTATCTTTCCCTCTCAACCCCATTCTTCTGACTTCTCCCCATAACCCTTGACACCCTTACAAATCAAGTATCTGTGAATGTCAAGAGTCTGAAGAAGGGTCTTGACCCGAAACGTCGCCCATGATGCTGCCTGTCCCGCTGAGTTACTCCAGCATTTTGTGCCTACCTTCAATTTAAACCAGCATCTGCAGTTCCTTCCTACACAAGTATCTGTCAATCTCTTACTTAAAAATACCCAGTCCCTTGGCCTCCAAGTTAAATCTCTAACTCTCTCTTTATACCACACCTGGCGTATTGTGTGCACTTTTGGTCCCCTAATTTGAGGAAGGACATTCTTGCTATTGAGGGAGTGCAGCGTAGGTTTGCAAGGTTAATTCATGGGATGGCGGGTCTGTCATATGCTGAGAGAATGGAGTGGCTGGGCTTGTACACTCTGGAGTTTAGAAGGATGAGAGGGAATCTTATTGAAACATATAAGATTGTTAAGGGTTTGGACACGCTAGAGGCAGGAAACATGTTCCCGATGTTGGGGGAGTCCAGAACCAGGGGCCACAGTTTAAGAATAAGGGGTAAGCCATTTAGAACGGAGACGAGGAAAAACCTTTTCTCACAGAGAGTTGTGAGTCTGTGGAATTTTCTGCCTCAGAGGGCAGTGGAGGCCGGTTCTCTGGATACTTTCAAGAGAGAGCTAGATAGGGCTCTTAAAGATAGCGGAGTCAGAGGATATGGGGAGAAGGCAGGAAACGGGGTACTGATTGGGGATGATCAGCCATGATCACATTGAATGGCGGTGCTGGCTCGAAGGGCCGAATGGCCTATTCCTGGACCTATTGTCAATTGTCTATTTAATCTCTAGCCTCGTGCCTTAAGCATATTCCCTCTAAATTTAGAATGCTATAATCTGGGAAAAAGACTGGATGTTCACATCCTGTATACAGGAGACTGACGGGCCCTCCTCAGCCTCCAAAACACCAAAGAAAAAAGTCCCAGCCTGTCCATCCTCTCCCTGTAATTCAAGCCCGCACGCCCAGGTAACATCCTGGTGAATCCCTTCTGTGCCCTTTCCCATTTAGTGACATGTTTGATGTTCACTCACTCCAGACCAGCCTTTGGCCGCAAGACCGTGCATTCACGGGTCAAACCACTGAAGGTGCAATGACTAATTTAGTCAAAAGTGTGTAAGTGAGGATCTGTATCAATACTCAGCAAAATGAAATCAAATAGGCACAGAGCAGATTGGCAGCATATGTCAGCGCTTCTTACAATTGTTCAACAGCTGGTGTGTGTGCTGAGCTAGAAAACTTCCATCAAAATGTTCCTACCACCAGAGTGCATGCAGATATATGTGTCTGCGATATTTGCGTATGTTGTGAACCGTGGGGACTGCATTTTTCTGTGAGTGTTGAATCTCCCTAGAAGAAGCAGTGGTTGCCATCATCCACACTCTAGTACCTGATCAAATTAGTCACAGTTGTCGCAGGGATCTGAATATCAAGTCTTGTCTGTTCATCCCCGGTGGAATGGGAACCGTTTATTTTCAGTAGTTAGACAAAAGTGCTGGAGAAACTCAGTGGGTGCAGCAGCATCTATGGAGCGAAGGAAATAGGCAACGTTTCGGGCCAAAACCCCTTGGTCTGAGCTCCCCATAGGAGCATGGGTGAAGCTCAACAGACTTGGTACTGGAGTTGGGCATTTCAATGCCAGCATGTGGAGATGGGTGCCCCGCCAGAGCCCAGCCTGTGAATGCGGAGCAGAACAACAGACAGCCAACCATGTCATCTCTGGGTGCCCGCTCTACCACCCACCAAATGGAGCTCAGGGCCTGGCAGACACTTGACGCCAAGAGAGACAACAACCTGGCTGAGATCTAACTATTCCTTTGTTTCATTCGCAAGAAGAAGAAGATCGCATCTAATCGTGTAAATGCCATGATCACATCTACTCTCGTAAATGCCACTATCGTCCCTGGCTGGATACTTGGGGTCAGACAACAGACTGAGTTCATTCTCATTTATTCCTGAATTATTGAGCTCAAATGCTGCTAGTTCGATGAGAATTAACAGTCCTTAATTAACAGGAAATTGGATTAAAGAGTTTGCCAGTGGATATAAAATAGCAGTCCCAATATAATAGCAGTCGCAACAAATGTACAATTCCAGCCAGATGTAAAAAGCCCACGAGAAATGCGATCTGGCCGTGGCTAACGGGAAAATTAATAGTAGATCAGATCAAAAGACAGGTCTCCGAAAGTTGCCAAGCAGAGCATCAGGGAGAGTTATAGGAAAGAGCATTGAATAGCAAATTCATTGTTAAGAAGAGAGAACCAGACGTAAACCAGCAAGTAGGAAAATAGAACATCGACAACCAAAAAAAGGAAAAGAAAATCTTCTCCAATTATTTATAACCCATCAGATAACACACCAGATCACCCCTCAGCCAAGTCCAAGTCTGCCCAACATTTACCGACAGCTCAGGCCCTCGAGTCTAGACAATGTCCTCATTAATCACCCCTGCACCCTGTACAGCTGCAGAAGGACCTCTTTGCTCCTATACTCGACTCCTCTTGTTATAAAGGCCAACATGCCATTCGCTTTCTTCACAGCCTGCTGTACCTGCATGCTTATTTTCCGTGACTGATGAACAAGGACACCCAGATCCCGTTGTACTTCCCCATTTCCCAACTTGACACCATTTAGACAGTAATCTGCCTTCCTGTTTTTGCTACCAAAGTGGATAACCTCACATTTATGCACATTAAACTTCATCTGCCATGCATCTGCCCAATCCCCCAACCTGTCCAAGTCACCCTGCATTCTCATAGCATCCTCCTCTCAGTTCACACTGCCACCCAGCTTTGTGTCATCTGCAAATTTGCTAATGTTACTTTGAATCCCTCCATCTAAATCATTGATGTATATTGTAAATAGCTGTGGTCCCAGCACCGAGCCTTGCGGTGCCCCACTAGTCCCAGTTAGACACTCAGAACCTTTTTCCCAGGATTGAGATGTGCAACACTAGAGGGCAAAGCATTAAGGTGAGAAGGGAAAAGTTGAAAGGAGACCAGACCAAGTGGAGACCCGTTGGGTCTACTCCCCCAACGCACCCGTCCCATTCCGTAGCCCCACGGGAGGTGTGAGGGAGCGGGGGAGGGGGGGCAGAGAGGGAGGGGGTAGAGTTTGAGGGGTGGGGGGGTGCGTGGTCACAATACTCCCTCGCTCCCGGCTGGCAGCTCCTGGCTGCCGGCTGCAGGCACCAGGCAGGGCCCGAGTGTGGGGGGGAGTGGTCAGGGAGGGGGGGGGGGGGGGGTAATGTCACTCGCAGCTCGAGCAAGAAGACAGGGGGGGAGGGAGGGTTCAGAATTTTTCCAGATTTTTGAACATTTTCATTGATAACTGGAGAAATAAAGCACAATTTTTTCAGATAAGCCGATTTTGGACTCCACGGAAAAAATCTCCACGGAAAAAACAGTAAAAGTTGTACCGTTAGCGCGTCGCTTTTTCACATTAACATCCACATACAAGATCAGACTTTTAGTAGGTAGTTGATGTGGGGGGGGGCAACTGTTTTACACAGAGTGGTGATGCCTAGAACACCCTGCCAGGGTGGTGGCTGGGGTATGGATCACGTGCAGGCAGATAAGAGTTAGTCTTGGCAGCATGGCCAGCACAGAGATAGTGGGCCGAAGGACCTGCTCCAGTGCTGCTTTGTTCTATGTTCCTCCAATAGTCTACACAAAGAACAAAAGTCATTTAGAATTCAACTCTGACACTGTGCCCAAGGCTTGGATAACATTTGCATATCAAATTGTGGGCATTGCTTTATATTCAGTAAAATAATTAAACGTTCCACTTGCCTAATGAGACAGTGTCACACGCTAACACCAGCACGGCAAGGGTGGCGGCAAATCATAGTTCAACTGAAGCACAGAATGGCACAAGTCACAGGCTGTCTGTGCTGCCCCGGCTCACAGGCTGCACAAAGAACAACGCCTTGTCACACAGGAGGGCAGAAACTGTAGTGGGAAGCACAGGCATCACCACTTCCACAAGAGACATGCATCAATATTTGGTGAAAGAAAGGGCAATGAAGAATAATCAAATGTGGGGACGAGAATGTTACCAAGATCCAGCGCAGACTGAAGAAGGGTCTCGACCTGGAACGTCACCTATTCCTTTTCTCCAGAGATGCTGCCTGACCCGCTAAGTTACTCCAGCCTTTTGTGTCTATCTCCAGCACAGGCAGCCTGGTTTGAGATCAGCTCCATCCCAGACCGTAAGAAAGTTGTGTACGCAGTCCAGACCTTCGCACAAACCAACCGCCCTTCCATCGACTCCATCTACACTCCAATGAGATAGATCGGAACTGCATTCTTGCTGATGAACAATCGACAATAGGTGCAGGAGTAGGCCATTCGGCCCTTCGAGCCAGCACCGCCATTCACTGTGAATATGGCTGATCATCCCCAATCAGTACCCCGTTCCTGCCTTCTCCCATATCAGCAAGGCCAGCAGCATGATCAAGGACCAGTCTCACCCCGGTCACTCCCTCTTCTCCCTTCTCCCATCAGGCAAGAGGTATGGAAGTGTACGCACACACACCTCCAGATTCAGGGAAAGGTTTCTTCCCAGCTGTTATCAGGCAACTGAATCATCCTCTCACTAACTAGGGAGCGGTCCTGACCTCCCATCGGAGACCTTTGAACTATCTTTAATCAGACTTTACTGGACTATATCTTGCACTAAATGTTTTTCCCTTTATCCTGTATCCGTACACAGTGGAGGTACGGAATCCTCCAGATTCAGGAGAAATTTCTTCCCAGCTGATATCAGGCAACTAAACTGTCCTATCATATCATTAAGGGTTTGGACACGCTAGAGGCAGGAAACATGTTCCCAATGCCACAGGGGCCACAGTTTACGAACGGAGATGAGGAAACACTTTTTCTACCCAGAGAGTAGTGACTGTGGGATTCTCTGCCTCAGAAGGCAGTGGAGGCCAATTCCATGGATGTTTTCAAGAGAGAGTTTGACAGATAAGATAGTGGAGTGAGGGGATATGGGGAGAAGGCAGTGGATGATCAGCCATATTCACAGTGGCGGTGCTGGCTGGAAGGGCCGAATGACCTATTGTCTGTTGTCTATTGTCCATCAGCTAGAATGCAGTTCCGATCGATCTCATTGGAGACTTGAACTTTCTTTAATTGGACTTTATTGGCCTCCCACGTACATCCTTGCACTAAACGTTGTACGCTCTATCCGTGCACGGCGGACAGCATGATGTAGCCTTTTCTTTGACTGTAAAGCATGCAAACAAAAGCTTTCCACTGTTACCTCCATACACGCAACAGTGCTATCAAATTCTTTGATTTCAGCCGAGTGCGAGCATTCGTGGTTTTCCCTGGGCCGTGGGCAGGTGACCTATAGAGACCGGCACACCATGTTCTTGCAGCGCAGGCTTTATTCATCAATGATCCTTGCCCACAGCTCCTTGACTGTGGCTAGTTGACTGGTGTTATTGAAGTTGAGGCACAGGATGCTGGAATCATCAGCCTAAAACAAAGAGCTGGGGTAACTTAGTGGGTCAGGCAGCATCTGTGGAGGGAAATTGATAGACAGCGTTTTCAGGTCGGGCCCAAACATGTCCTCTGTCAAATTCCCTCCACAGATGCCGCCCGACAGTGCGTTCCTCTGGCAATTTGTGTTTTAAGTTGTTTTGTCAACACAAGGAACTGCAGATGCTCGATAGAATCTTGCATAGAGCACAAAGTGCTGGAGTAACTCAGCGGGTCAGGCAGCATCTCTGGAGGTGATGGAGAGGCAATGTTTCGGGTCGGGACTCTTCTTCAGACGAGTTTATTTGCCCTGTCTGCTAACACCCAATGTGGAGTCAGTGGGACAAACCGTGAGCCCATGATGTAAACACCAGCATTTTACCTGGGCCTGCAGGCATGGGCTGCAGCTAGAGGTTGGATAGGCTGGGAGATTAAGGAGGCTGAGGGGTGACCTTACAAGATCTACAAGATCATGGGGGGCTCGGATAAAGTGAACGCTCACAGTCTTTTTCCCAGGGGAGAGCATTCTAAAACTAGAGGGCACAGGCTTAAGATGGGAGGGGAGAGATTTAAGGGGGACCTCTGGGCAACTGTTTCATTCAGAGGGTAGTCTGTATCTGCAATAACCTGTTGGAGAAAGATATAGAAGCTATTGATATGCTTTTCAAACAGACATTTGGACAGATATTCCTTTGGACAGAGGATTTTGGAACAGGGGGGATGAGTTTTGCGTTTGTGCACATCGGGTACAAACCCCAAGTACCTCGGAGCCAGCCCGGATTGCACCCTCACCTATCGTGAACACCTGAAGAGAGTGGCCTGTAACTGAAAGCAATGGTCAATATCATCAGGAAACTTGCAGGCAACAGCTGGGTATCTAATGCACACACCCTCCGTACCACAAGCTTAGCCCGAGTCTACACAGCAGCCGGGTTTTGCTCAACAGCTGGGGCTAATAGCTGCAACACCAAACGAGTTGACACTGTCCTTCACTCTGCAATGCGGGTCATCACAGAGACGCTTCAGTCAACACCTTTGCAGTGGCTCCCTGTCCTCTCTCACATCGACCCTCCCAGCATACTCAGAAGGGAGAGGATGTTGAAAGATTGGTGCCCCATCGCGGCCAACCCTGACCTTCCCATCCACGATGACTTGAACGATCTGCCCAACATGCGCCTGAAGTCCTGCAAACCCTTCTGGTCTTCAGTCAAATCCCTGGAAGACTTTGACTCCACGACTGAGTGGCGCAGAGCCTGGAAAGATGCCAACACCAACAACGGAGAGGTCATCATAGACCCCACATCCGCCACGGGATCCTTCCATCGCCCGGCGGGGGTTTCAACATCGGGAGCCTCGACGCAGCAGTTTGACCGTGGGGTGGTGGAAGATCCCGAGGCCGATTTTAAGCTGCGTCGGGCGATGAAAGGCCCCGCGAACGGGCCGATTCCAGCACC
Organism: Okamejei kenojei; assembly: GCA_035221665.1. NCBI lineage: Eukaryota > Metazoa > Chordata > Chondrichthyes > Rajiformes > Rajidae > Okamejei > Okamejei kenojei. The sequence goes on from CM069139.1 coordinate 4,929,567, forward strand.
GCTCTATGATCTTTGCTCCATCAGGACGTCTCCCTCCTCCAATCACCGCGCTCTATCCTCAATCCCACCCCCCTACTTCCGCCTCTGACTTACACACAACAGTACAAATAGACAAAGCCAATGCTCCCGTCTATGTAGTTGAGAGCTTATTTGGAGGTTGTAGTGTTTACCAGCCCACGTGACTGTGGGGAACATGTGGTACTTTAACCAAGTAGGTTGCTCCCATTCCCCACTCTCAATTATTTGTCCTTGGTCATTTTCAACGTCCTTTAGTTCTGAGATACACTGATTAAATTCTTCCAGTCAAAGCATGAATATAGATTCACTGGATGGTTGTAAGCAACGTATTAGTCGCTTGGCATTTTACAATCCTCACCCACATGCACTAAATTAAATGTTACTCGCCATTCCAAACTGTGGACTTTTTATTTGATTCTAAAGACTGTTGCTCTTTGTGTTTTAATGGGCGGATGAATAAGCTCTTGCTGTCTGTCACTGGCAGCCACATCATCCTACATATTCCACGTGCTTCCCTCCCACCAACACCTACAAACAACTCAATGCAAGATATTATCTTTCCCTGCCCCTGCCTTGCATTTCTGCTCAAAAGTATGCAGTCACCTTCCCCTCTCTGTTCTAGTCAGCTTTAGTCAATAGCCTGTGTCTCCTTTGTTTTAAACACAAAAGCAATTGCTGGAGGATATCAGGGAGTCAGGCAGCATCCGTGAAGGAAAGTGCTTCTCTCCACAGATGCTGCCCGACCTGCTGAGTTCTTCTAGCACTTTTGGTTGTGTTCAAGGCTCAAGAGAGTGGCGGGTGTATGGAACAAGTTGCCAGAAGAAGTAGTTGAGGTTGCTACTGTCACAGCATTTAAAAGACACTTGGACAGGTACATGGTTAGGAAAGGTTTAGAGGGATGTGGGCCAAACGTAGGAACAGGCGATTAGGGTAGATGGGGCAAAGTGGTGGGCATGGACAAGTTGGGCCAAAGGGCCTGTTTCCGTGCTGTGTGACTCTAGGACATACCCTGTCATCTGCCTGAATCTGCAAACCTTGGGTTGAACTTTAGGATTATAATTGTCAGATCTACCGAGGGACAGTGAAAAGCTTTGTTTTGCACGCTATCCAAACATATCAGTTGATGCCGCACATAAATACTATGGTCCAACTCCAGTACAACAGGTAGAGCAAAGGGGAAGATGCAGAGTGCAGAATATAGTTCTCAGCATTGTAGCGCATCAGTTCCACAGACAAAGTCCAATGTCCACAATGGGGTAGAGGTGAATCGGACAGTACCCTAGCTTATGGAAGGGCCGTTCAGAAGCCTGATAACAGAGGGGAAGAAGCTGTTCCTGAGTCTGGTGGTGCGCGCTTTCAAGGCATTAAGTTTGATGAAAAATGCACTCACCAAGACTACCTGTCCAAGTCCAGCCAGATTCTACCTGGTTGAAACTCTCAATCAAGTCTTTATCCTCTCGAGACTCAACTGTCCCCCTGCCCTCTCCTCGTCTTCTGTGTCCCAGTTGGTCTCATTTCCTCATCACCCCTGAAAGGAAGCCACGTTCTCACGCCCCTCTCTAGCCTTGTCCCTTTGATCTGCCTGATCTCCTCCACTTCTACAAACCTTTGAGAGTCTGCACATAGTCAGACAGTGTGGAAACAGGCCCTTCTGCCCAACTTTCCCACCTGCACCATCCACACTAGTTTTACCTGTCCGCGTTTGACCCACATCCCATTAACCCTTCCCTACCCATCTACCTGTCCAAATGTGTCTTAAATGTCACCACAGTACCTGGCACAACTACCTCCTCCGGCAGCTCGTTCCACACCCACCACCCTGTCATGATTTTGTGCCCCTCTACAACTACACTCCCCCGACTGTGTCACAGAGGCTGGTGGGTATCTGGAAGTATTTAAATGTTCGACATTTGTTTGCCGCAGGCTTGATCGCTGCCCTCAGCAGCCACAGTGTACTCTCCGAAACTCCCTTTCCGCCTAAAACTCTGCCTTGTCCCACTCTCTCAGCTTGCCTCTCTCTCGCAGATCATTTATAGCATTCATCAATGCCTTCCACCTGGATAAAGTTTTGGAAACATAGAAAATAGGTACAGGAGTAGGCCATTCGGCCCTTCGAGCCAGCACCGCCATTCAATATGATCATGGCTGAACATCCTAAATCAGTACCCCGCTCCTGCTTTCTCCCCATACCCCTTGATTCCGTTAGCCCTAAGAGCTCCATTTTATCAGTTTAGATGAGCAGAGATCTCATCTCTTACTTTGTTGCCCTTCAAGATGTATTAACAAAGAACTGCAGATGCTGGTTAATACAAGCTTCCCTATATCTAATTTTAATCCACCTTCCTTTGCACTCAGAGAGTTGTGAATCTGTGGCATTCTCTGCCACAGAAGGTAGTGGAAGCCAATTGACTGGATGTTTTCAAGAGAGAGTTAGATATAGCTCTTTGGGCTAATGGAATCAAGGGATATGGCGAGAAGGCAGGAACGGGGTACTGATTTTGGATGATCAGCTATGATCATATTGAATGGTGGTGCTGGCTCGAAGGGCCGAATGGCCTACTCCTGCACCTGTTTTCTATGTTTCCCTAAATTTTGCCTCATATTTCGCTTGGGCAGCTTGCAACCCAGCGGTATGAATATTGATATCTCTCTCTCTCTCTCTCTCTCTCTCTCTCTCTCTCTCTCTCTCTCTTCTCTCTCTCCTCCCCCCCCCCCTCCCTCCCTCCCTCCCTCCCTTCCCACCCAAGTTGTACTAGGTCGGTCTTGTGGAGTCTTATTGTCTATAACTCGTTTTCACCCAGCCACAGCTAACAATGGCCTGTTTCCTTTATCCTCCTTACTTTTTTTGCATGTCTTTCATTCATTATTCATATCTTCTACATCACGTCTACATCTCTCGTCTCCCTTTCCCCAGTCTGAAGAAACATAGAAACATAGAAACAAGAAATTAGGTGCAGGAGTAGGCCATTCAGCCCTTCGAGCTGCACCGCCATTCAATATGATCATGGCTGATATCCAACTCAGTATCCCGTACCTGCCTTCTCTCCCCTCTGATCTTAGCTCTCACTCTTAAATATAGCCAATGAACTGGCCTCAACTCTCCCTCTGTGGCAGAGAGTTCCAGAGGGACTCACCACTCTCTGTGTGAAAAAAGTCTTTCTCATCTCGGTCTTAAAGGATTTCCCCCTTATCCTTAAGTGTGACCCCTTGTCCTGGACTTCCCCAACATCGGGAACAATCTTCTGCATCTAGCCTGTCTTTAAGAAATTTTGTAAGTTTCTATAAGATCCCCTCTCAATCTCCTAAATTACAGAGAGTATAAAACGAGTCTATCCAGTCTTTCTTCATAAGACAGTCCTGACATCCCAGGAATCAGTCTGGTGAACCTTCTCTGCACTCCCTCTATGGCAATAATGTCCTTCCTCAGATTTGGAGACCAAAACTGAACGCAAACTCCAGGTGTGTTCACCAAGACCCTGTACAACTGAAGTAGAACCTCCCTGCTCCTGTTCTCAAATCCTTTTGCTATGAAAGCTAACATACCATTCGCTTTTTTCACTGAAGGGTCACCCATTCCTTTTCTTCAGCGATGCTGCCTGTCCCGCTGAGTTACTGCAGCTTTTTGTGTCGAACTCCCCTGAACATACTTTGTTTGTGGGTTACTTTGAAATGTTGCTGTCTGTTAAAGGAGTTTCACAAATATAAGATGGTGTAACTGTTGTTCACAGTCAGTGCCTGGAGCAGGTAGAGTATTGTGTTAACAATTAGGGCGTAACTCAATTGATTAATGCCTGCAATTAAAGTTGTACGAATTCTAGCAAAGTGACCCAAATACCAGCAGCAATCAAACGTTGCCGAATTGGACGAGGGGGCATTTAAATAACCATTATTTCCTTCATGGGGAATTAGTGGTGGGAAATTGTGTCGCGAGCGGATAGGTCCCCGGTGTGTGATCAGAGAAGTGAAATGGTCATAGGGCCCACGTTCCTGTAGACGGCAGCAGTCAAGCATGGAAGGCATTTGTAGAAAGTGTTCTCCCGGCTGTAAATGCGGAATACTTCTATACGCTCAGCAGGGTAGCTGGAGGGGAGTGAAAGACTTTGTTGATCTGGTCACTTGTCTATTGTCTTGTCTAATTGTCTATTGTGACAAACACTGGTCTTGCAGTTGTGCCATGGACCAGAGGAGGCAGTGTCAGAGACAGGGGTGATGTTAGAGTCATCCAGCCACACAGCACAGAAGCAGGCCCTTTGGCCCCAGTACTATGTGCTAGGGGACTACAGGAGTGCCACACTATGGGACTTTGGCAACCCATCTACGCTGGTCACATTGGCCCATATCCCTGCACCTGTCTTATTGAGGTGAATGCACAGTGTCTTTATCCCAGGGATAGGGAGTCAGAACCAGCAGCCATCGGTTTAAGGTGGGGGGGGGGGAGATTTGACATGAACCTGATGGCCAGCTTTGTCATACAGTGGGTGGTGGGTATATGGAACAAGCTGCCAAAGGAAATAGTTGAGGCACGTACATGGATATGAAAGGTTTCGAGGGATATGGGCCAAATGCCGGCAGATAGGAGTAGGGTATTTCGTATAAGTTGGGGTTTCTTGGCCTGCATGGACAGTTTGACTGGGAAAAACATCATGAGTCTTAGAGTGATACAGTGTGGAAACAGACCCAACTTGCCCACACTGGCCAACATGTCCCAGCTACACCAGTCCCACCTGCCTGCGCTTGGTCCATATCCCTCCAAACCTGTCCTCTCCATGTACCATGTTATTCCCATTAAGACCATGAGATGCCAGTATCACTGCAGAAAGTCACTTGAGAAAATTGGCTTGGAAACTGACAAGGCAATTGAGACTTGATGCTGTGTAATGGTGTACTATTAAACAAGAGGCACATCCTCACCACACTCCCAGGGATTGGACACAGAACTAAACGTCCCTGAACACCAGGGGTGGGCCACCTTGTTCTGCATAGGGGCCGGGACGCATGTCTGTGAGCAGATGGCGGGCCACATCTATCACGTGTACACACGGATCCCGCCCCGGACGGCAGGCATCAAATCACCTGTTCACAGAAGGTAGACAAAAATGCTGGAGAAACTCAGCGGGTGAGGCAGCTTCATGCAATCCCTGCATGTCTCACCCGCTGAGTTTCTCCAGCATTTGTGTCTGCCTTTGATTTTTCCAGCATCTGCAGTTCTCCCTTAAACGTGTTCACAGAAGGTTCGCGGCCGTGCCGGCGGCTTTGCGCCGGGTGCGGCACAGCCAGAGCTCGGCCGCGCTCGGGGGGGGGGGGGGCGGGGGGCGCTTGGCGGCACTCAGCGGGCTAGGTGATTACGGGGGGAAAAATCCGCCTGCGGGCCGGGTGGTTTTGGGTTACGGGCCGCATTCGGCCCCGGGGGCCGTAGGTTGCCGACCCTTGCTGAACACACTCATTACACACTGCATGGCTAATTTCCCGTTACACAGTTTGTCATATACTCACAGAGCAGGGATAACACAGATCCAAACAACAACCGTCCCGATACATTGCTCTAACTATTGTACTTGAGTTTGACGCGCTTGTATTTATGTGCGGTATATCTGAATAGTGCGCTAAACGGCCAGGTTACACTAAGCTCTTGGGGCTTTGTTTTAAATTGTTTTATTAATTTATTGAACTTTGTTCTCTTTGTATAATATATTATCATTGAGTAGGTAGACACAAAATGCTGGAGTAACTCAGCGGGACAGGCGGCATCTCTGGAGAGAAGGAATGGGTGACGTTTCGGTTTGAGACCCTTCTTCAGACTGTTCAGACTGCTTCAGACAACAGTTCGGGGAGTGGGGAGAGAGTGCAGAAAGGTTAAAGCAAACTAGGGAAGCTGATGATTGAATATTTGAAGGCGGCGCTTGCTGTTGAGAGCTGGGTGTGTGCGAGTCAGAGACATTCACGTCTGACTACAGAAGACTGCCTTGCGCTGATTGATTGGAGGGGGCATCTTTAGTTGGATGTCTCTCTCCGTGCATCTATCGACCATCTGGCTGAGAGATAGCAGCACAGGATGGACAGGGAATCATTAGAACATGACAAGATTTCTTCAGGCCCCTTTCCGCTTCCTTCTTTCAACCAGCATATGCTTTACTCTTTCTCTTTGTCCCTGCTAACTTGCGTGTGAAATAATTGATACTCTCGCTGCTCTCATCCGCAGCTCCTTTTCAAGTGCTAATTTATCGGCTTGTGTCCTTGAATAATGGAGGTGGTGGAGTTGGGGGAGGGGGGGGTGGAGGAATGGGCCAGCGACCCCCTGTCACTGAGGTGAGGTGAGGGGAGCTGCTGAAGAGACAGATATTTGTGCAGAGTCAGTGCTAAAACAAGCATGAGGCTGACCTTGGCAGCTAGTTGCTAACTCCCCTTCCCATTCCCACACTGACCTTTCTGTCCTGGGCCTCCTCCGCTGTCACAATGGGGCCACACGCAAACTGGAGGAACAACAGCACCTCGATCAGAACCTACACTTCTGTTGCTTACAACCCAAATGGTATGAACAATGAATTCTCCAACTTTAGGTAACTAACTATTCAAAGTTTTTTCTCACCTCATGCATATATGTATGTACTTATGTATGTACTTAATCTATGAACCAATGTTGTATAACGTTAGTACCTCTACGAGAGTTGTTTTTTAACTTGGCTTGACTTGACTAAATGGCTTCCCCAGTCTTAGAATAAAGGGGAAGCCATTTAAGACTGAGTTGAGAAAAAACTTTTTCACCCAGAGAGTTGTGAATTTGTGGAATTCCCTGCCACAGAGGGCAGTGGAGGCCAAGTCACTGGATGGATTTATGAGAGAGTTAAGATAGAGCTCTAGGGGCTGGTGGAATCAAGGGATATGGGGAGAAGGCAGGCACGGGTTATTGATAGGGGACGATCAGCCATGATCACAATGAATGGCGAATGGCCTCCTCCTGCACCTATTTTCTATGTTTCTATGTAACACAACCCCATCCCCCACATGTTTGGGTTTATTATTGTCACGTTTAGTTTATTGTCACGTGTAAGTTTGTTTATTGTCACCAGGTACAGTGACAAGCTTTTGTTGCTTGAACAGGATATAGGGAATAACGTTGAGTGCAAGGTAAAGCCAGTAAAGTCCGATCAAAGATAGTCCGAGGGTCCCCAATGAGGTAGCTAGTAGCTCAGGACCGCTCTCTAGTTGTTGTTACCGAGCTACAGTGAAAAGCTTTGTTTTGCATGCTATCCAATTAAATCAGACAGTACTATACGTAAATTTAATCAAACCAAACTTGTACAACAGGTAGAGCAAAGGGGAGGATACAGAGCGCAGAATATAGTGCTCAGCATTGTAGCGCATCAGTTCCACAGACAAAGTCCAATGTCCGCAATGGGGTAGAGGTGAATCGGCCAGTACCCTGGCTTATGGAAGGGCCGTTCAGAAGCCTGATAACAGAGGGGAAGAAGCTGTTCCTGAGTCTGGTGGTGGCAGTATGCCAAACAATCGATGCACAAATGCTACACAGACACATAGTCTGTTATTTTTTTAAAAGACACAAAGTGCTGGAGTAACTCAGCAGGTCTGGCAGCATCTCTGGAGAACACAGATAAGTGATGTCTTGGGTCGGGACCCTTGTTCCAGTACTTTGTGTCTTTTATTTGTAAATAGACATCTGCAGTTCCTTATGTCTACCCTAGTTGTTTTTATATTATTATTATTATTATTAAACTTTTTCGGACTCAAGGTCCAGACAAGAGATGACATTACATAAAATACATTGCTATAAAACACCATAAAATACATATAAAAGCTTAGTATATCACTTATAAAAGCATCATAAATTATATACAAAAGACACATGATTTAAAATCCAGAATAATAAAGAAAGATCAGTCTCCTACAATGAGACAGCGATACCAGTGTCTCCACAACTGGGATTGGTGGCGTGTGGTGCTAAACCTTATGTTTGACAAGGCCACGATAATTACATTTTTAGAGCCATTTATCCTGCAAATGAATTTATACATATGATTTCTTCAGATAGCTCCTTAAGTACTGACTCCTGCAGCCACAAACATGTTACTAGCACTACACCATCTAGGTTCCCTTAGCAGTGTTCTCATGGCATCATTATAGGCCAGCTAGTCTCTGCAAACTTGTCTTTCCATAGTTCGACCACAGGTGCGCAGTATAGAGTGGTGTGCAATATGCTCTAAACAGTGACATCTTCACCACATCTGTACACGCACCAAACTTACGCAAGAGAATATTCACCCGTACATACGTCATACAGCGTTGACTGAGGAGTAAATATTTTGCCAGGATTCTGTGGAGAACTACCTTGGTTGTTTATTTGTTAGTTTTTTGCACAAAGTCCGCAGGCACGGCCACTTTTCATTTCACTGCACATCCCGCATGTGTATGTGGCGAATAAACTTGACTTGACTTGACTTGCCTTTCTTTAAAATAATATGTGATATATTGAGGAGATGGACGTGGGTTCTCTGGTTGATCCACCCGTCCATGGGGGGCGATGGCTGGAGGCCCGGCAGCAGCCTGAGGCTCCTGCGGACCTAGAGCGCGGACTGGACTTTCAAAATGGTGGCAAACTCTGACACCACTTGCACGCGGTCTCGTTGGACTATTTCTGTACACTTTGCTAATCGGGGATTGTGCTTACTCTACTGAGGTGGATGCAAAAGAAAATTTCACTGTGAGTTTGCAGAGGTGACAGTAAGGCACCAGTGAGCGATGGATGGAGGTGCAGAGGGGTGCAGAGGTGATTATCTGGGGCTCTGTTTCCCTGCTCACTATGAGTGTGAGCAAGTTGATAGTGGAGAGGCTGCTCACTCACGTGCAGGCGTTACGTGTGTCAGCCCGCTGCCTCCCTCCACGCGAAACCTGCTTTAATTGCATTTTCCTGCTGCCTCCTTTGTCTCTGTAACAGGTTACAGACTTCTCCTGCTCTCTGTTTGGGCACAGATTCACATATGTATATTCACTTCTCACCGAGTCGCTCGGCTGCACAATCCCTGCTGGCAAGCAGACAGCTCTGAGAGGTTCGGCACAGCAAGCTTGCTGTCTGAGTGCTGAGTGCTGGCAGTACTGGCAGTGCAATGATTGAGCTTCACATTTATTATTGTCACCTGTACCGAGGTACAGTGAAAGGCTGTCTCGTGCATGCTCTCCAAACTGATCACATAATACCCAAGGTAGTCACAACGCACTGGAGTAACTCAGCGGGTCAGGCAGCATCTCTGGAGAGAAGGGATAGGTGGTGCTTTGGATCGGAACACTTCTTCAGACTTCAAACAATACTGCACATAAATACATTTGTCAAAGTATAATGGGTAGAGCAATGGGGAAGATGCAGAGTGCAGAGTATAGTTCTCAGCATTGTAGCGCATCAGTTCCACAGAGTCTAATGTCCGCAACGGGGTAGAGGTGAATCGGACGGTACCCTAGCTTATGGAAGGGCCGTTCAGAAGCCTGATAACAGAGGGGAAGAAGCTGTTCCTGTGTGCTGAGTGCAGGAGGATGAGGGGTGAACTTATAGAGGTGCATAAAATAATGAACGGAAGAGATAGGGCGAATGTGCAGAAGATTTTACCCAGTGTTGGGGAATCAAGAACCAGAGGCCATAGGTTTAAGGTGAGAGGGGAAAGACTTAATAGGAACCTGAGGGGCAACCTTTACACACAGAGTGTGGTAGGTGTATGGAACGAGCTGCCAGTGGAGGTAGTTAAAGCAGATGTAACAGCATTTAAAAGACACCTGGACAGATACACGGATAAGAAATGCTTAGAAGGACATGGGCCAAATGCAGGCAAATAGGACTAGCTTAGATGGGGCATGGGCAAGTTGGGCTGAAGGGCCTGCTTGTGATCTGTGTGACTCCAATATCTACTATGTGGCTCGGTCTTTGTTTGATAATACTCTTGGAACATTTTGCTTTATCCAGTGTAAATTCTCACTGCATTCAGCTGGTTGCCTCTAAACAGTGAGAGAGAGAGAGAGAGAGTGCCATCATTCGTGAATAATAATCAACATGAACTAATTTCAGGGTTAGACTGCTCTGTCTCCATCTGATGTGCATTGTGCTGGCGCTCGGTGGGGAAGCAGTAATGTGTGTAAAACAAGAGGGACCTCTCAATGGTGCTGGGATGTTTAAAACAAGTGCCAGATTGCTCCTAATGACTCGTTTCCCAGGAGAGGCAGGGGATAGATGAGGCTTTGAATCATAAATGATTCCAGCAGTAACCATCCTAATCTCCCGGTGGCTCAGCACTTCAACTCCCCCTCCCATTCCCAATCCCACCTTTCTGTCCTGGGCCTCCTCCACGGCCAGAGTGAGTTCCACCGCAAATTGGAGGAGCAGCACCTCATATTTCGCTTGGGTAGTTTACACCCCAGGGGTATGAACATTGACTTCTCCAATTTCAGGTAGTCCTTGCCAAAGATCCTATAGCGGAGCAAGATAGACCACTCCTGCGAAATGCAATGGGCTGACCTGTAGTACGCAACGGAGCCGAACGTGGGCCTTTTTTCCATCCATTTCAGTAACCCGACCCGACCCGACTCGCAGTGTAATCAACATTGCGGGGGAACAGTTTGTGTTAATAAATTAAAATTCTGAAAATGAGGAGAAGATTTTCACCAAATAACTTTTATTTTTACGAGGATGTTTCCGTAACCGGCTTCCGTCTCCGCACTAGTATCCTATGGGATCTTTGGTGCGGAGACGGAAGCCGGTTACGGAAATGGGGCCGAAAATTACCCACGAATCTGCCCATGGCCGCACTAGGTCTTTTTCATCGTGTGGTCAATCTTGCTCGCTACAGGATCTTTGGTCCTTGCTTTCTCCCTCCTTCCCCTCCCCTTCCCAGCTCTTCCTCAGCCCACTGTCTCCGCCTCTTCCCTTCTTCTTCCCGCCCCCCCCCCCCTCCACCCCCACATCTGTCTGAAGGAGGGTCTCGACCTGAAACGTCACCTCCTTTGCTCCATAGATGCTGCCTCACCCGCTGGGTTTCTCCAGCAGGTTTTGTCTGCCAGCAGTAACCATCCTCTCTTTGCAAGGAAGCCTCGCTAAGACCGACTGGTTAGCACGCAACAAAAGCTGCTCACTGAACCATGTTACACGTGACAATAAACTAAACCAAAATAAGCCTTCAGCAGACTGACCAACGTGCTTCACAGAGTGTTTAGGGTGGCACGGTGGCGCAGCGCCAGAGACCCGGGCTCGACCACGACTACGGGTGCTGTCTGTGTGGAGTTTGTACGTTCTCCCTGTCTTTGAATGTTTTCTTCAGGTTTCCTCCCACACTCCAAAGAAGTGCAAGTTTGTGGGTTAATTGGCTTCTGTTAATTGTAACTTGTCCCTACGTGTGGAATAGTGTGAGTGTATGCGTTAATCGCTGGTATGGAAACGATATATTTTCAATATTTCTTTGGATGAGGCCATCATCAGACCAAGTGAGAAAATGTCATTATCACATTGTCAGTACATATGACGATTAAATCCTCTTGACTTTTGATTAATGGCGCAGCGGTAGAGTTGCTGCCTCACTGCAGCAGAGACCCCGGTTTGACCCAGACTACTGGTGCTGTCTGTGCGGAGTTTGTACGGTCACAGTGAGAACGGACAAACTCCATACAGACAGCACCCAGAGTTTTTTCCGGGTGCTCCGGTTTCCTCGCGCACTCCAAATAAGTGCAGGTTTGTAGGTTAATTGGCTTCAGTATAAATGTGTAAATCGCCCCTTGTGTGTGGGATAGTGCTCGTGTACGCGGTGATCATTGGTCAGCGCCGACTCTGTGGGCCGAGGGCCTGTTTCTATCCCTGTACCGTATAGCCACGTCCTCTAGTGCTGGACATCTCCACCCTGGGACATAGGTTCTGAGTGTCCACCCTATCTATGCCTCATCATTTGATAGACTTCTATCAAGTCTCCACGCAGCCTCTGATGTTCCACGCCTGCAACTTCTCCCTGCAGCTGAAACCCTCTAATCTAGAGTTGAAGCTTTCTGTCAATAGTGAATATTGAGGGTGGTGTCCCTGGGTTTACATGGGTCTGTAGATCCACCAGTGCAGGGTTAGCTCGGCTTGCTTTACTGAACACCAGCCTTATTGCTCGCCTTGTGTTCCAGGCTCCGACCACTGATTTCTGCTGTTCCTCTGAAGAAGGTGGCGGCCAGTGAGGTAAGATGCTTTCCTCATTCTCTCCTTAGACCCTGAGAGACAGGGCTCAGTGTGGTCCAATGATGTGGGCTTGTACTGGCTCCAGTGATGTGGGACTGCACTGGCTCCAGTGATGTGGGTGCACTGGATCCAGTGATGTGGGACTGTTCTGGGTGAGTGATGTGGGACTGCACTGACTCCAGTGGCATGGGACTGAACTGGATCCAGTGATGTGAGATCATCTGCACTGACACCAGTGGTGTGGGACTGCACTGGCTCCAGTGATGTGGGACTGCACTGGCTCCAGTGATGTGATATTGCCTGCACTGGCTCCAGTGATGTGGGATGCACTGAATCCAGTGATGTGGTATTGCCTGCACTGGCTCCAGTGATGTGGGACAGCACCTGGCCCAGTGGTGTGGGATTGTCAGCACTGGCTCTAGTGGTGTGGGTCTGTCTGAACTGGCTCCAGTGAGGTGGGATCGCAGTGGGTCCAGTGACCTGGGGCGGCCTGTGCTCTGGGACTGCCCCTCACCCCTCCCATACCGCCAGGCTCAGTGATGTGGGATTCATCGCCCTGTGCAGAAGCTGACTGGCTAGAGGAGAACCCCTCCTCAGGTTCACTCTGCCCAGGGTCTGTCTCACCTCCAACAGGCAGCATGGTGTGGACATTCTGGCTGATCTGCCTCTGTCAGCCGTTTAAACAAAGTTCGAATTGCTTCATCTGCATTGCTGCATTTCATTCATGATGAACATACATTGGACTTTTCGTACAGCCTGCTGGTGTCCTGGGAATTGCTCCTGATGTAGTGACTAAAGCTCGTTACTAGTGGCGGGGACACACATCTTATTGTAGCGTCCATAACAGTCAGTGAAAGGGAAAGACCCTCCTCGCAGAGAAACACAGAGGAGACACAAAGAACTGCAGATGCTGGAATCTTGAACAAAACGCAAACATACTGGAGCAACTCAGCAGGTCGGGCAGCATCTGTGGTGGGAATGGACAGTTAACGTTTGGGGAGTCTGGTCTGTGTGATGGACTGGGCTATAGACAATAGACAACAGGTGCAGGAGTAGGCCATTCGGCCCTTCGAGCCAGCACCGTTATTCAATGTGATCATGGCTGATCATCCCCAATCAGTACCCCGTTCCTGCCTTCTCCCCATATCTCCTGACCACTATTTTTAAGAGCTCTATCTAGCTCTCTCTTGAAACTATCCAGAGAACCGGTCTCCACCGCCCTCTGAGGCAGAAAATTCCACAGACTCACAACTCTCTGTGAGAAAAAGTGTTTCCTCGTCTCCGTTCTAAATGGCTTACCCCTTATTCTTAAACTGTAGCCCCTGGTTCTGGATTCCACCAACATCGGGAACATGTTTCCTGCCTCTAGTGTGTCCAACCACCAGCTTCTGAGGCCTCCACCACCAAGCGGAAGACACTAAGCTGGGGGGTAGTGTTAGGTGTGAGGAGGATGCTAGGAGGCTGCAGGGTGACTTGGATAGGCTGGGTGAGTGGGCAAATGCATGGCAGATGCAGTATAATGTGGATAAATGTGAGGTTATCCACTTTGGTGGCAAAAACAGGAGGGTAGACTATTATCTGAATGGTGGCAAATTAGGAAAAGGGGAGAAGCAACGAGACCTGGGTGTCATGGTACACCAGTCATTGAAAGTAGGCATGCAGGTGCAGCAGGCTGTGAAGAAAGCAAATGGTATGTTAGCATTCATAGCGAAAGGATTTGAGTATAGGAGCAGGGAGGTTCTACTGCAGTTGTACAGGGTTTTGGTGAGACCACACCTGGAGTATTGCGTACAGTTTTGGTCTCCAAAAGTGAGAAAAGACATTCTCGCCATAGAAGGCGTACAGAGAAGGTTCACCAGACTGATTCCTGGGATGTCAGGACTTTCATATGAGGAAAGACTGGATAGACTTGGCTTGTACTCGCTAGAATTTAGAAGTCTGAGGGGGGATCTTATAGAAACGTACAAAATTCGTAAGGGGTTGGATAGGCTAGATGCAGGAAGATTGTCCCCGATGATGGGGAGGTCCAGAACAAGGCGTCACAGTCTAAGGATAAGGGGGAATTCCTTTAGGACCGAGATGAGGAAAACATTTTTCACACAGAGAGTGGTGAGTCTCTGGAATTATCTGCCACAGAAGGTAGTTGAGGCCAGTTCATTGGCTATATTTAAGAGGGAGTGGCTCTTGTGGCTAAAGGGATCAGGGGGTATGGAGAGTAGGCAGGTACGGGATACTGAGTTGGATGAGTTGGTGCAGGCTCGAAGGGCCGAATGGCCTGCTCCTGCACCTATTTTTCTATGTTTCTATGTATGTTTCTGAGGCAGACAATTCCACAGACTCACAACTCTCTGTGTGGAAAAGTTTTTCCTCGTCTCCGTTCTAAATGAACGTCCACACCTCTCTGCAATATCCTGCAGTCTTGAGCAGGGCCGTTGCTAAAGCAAGCTGTGATGCAGCCCGACAGTGTGCTTGCTATGCTACATCTGTAGAGGTTTGGGAGAGTCAGTGGAGTCACGAGTGAGTTTCCTCAGCGTGCCGATGTAGGTGTCCCTCCCTGGCGGTCGCATCAGTGTGGTTTATCGCTGGTTGTTGTGTCCGGATTCAGGGACAGTTTCTTCACCAGCTGTTATCAGGCAACTGAATCATCCTACCACAACCAGAGAGCGGTCCTGACTACTATCTACCTTTTTGGAGTCTAAAGGGCCTGTCCCACTTGGCCACTTTTTTCGGCAACTGCCGGCGTCATATCAGTGTCGGCAAAAGATTTTGAAGATTTCAAAATCCAGCGGCGACAAAAATCATGTGGGGACACTTGAAAGCACACTGCGCGTCAACACGTCATCACGCCGCAGATGTTTCGGTGACAATTATGCTGGCAGTCGCTGAAAACATCGCCAAGTGGGACAGGCCCTTCAGACTATCCTTGATCAGAGTTTGCTGGCTTTACTTTGCACTAAACGTTATTCCCATATCATGTATCTGTGCCCTGTAAATGGCTCGATTGTAATCATGTGTTGTCTTTCCGCTGACTGGTTAGCACGCAGCAGAAAGCTTTTCACTGTACCTCGGTGCGCGTGACAGTAAACGACACTGTAACTGTGTCCCGCAGAGCCCTGCAGCAGAGTCGGGGCCGGCGGTGGAGCAGGCGGCGCAGCCAGGAGCCGTGCTGGTGGAGAGTGGCCCCGTGCTCTACAACGAGGAGGAGGTGGAGGAGGAGGAGGAGCAAGAGGAAGAAGAGGAGAACTGCCTGAGTGCCCTGCAGCTGATCGGCGGCAATGGTGGGTTGCCAGCTCATCTCCCCACGCTCAACCAGCTCTGCTGCCACAAGCAGAGGCTGGACAAACATCAGTTGGTGCATGGGACAGTCTAGGAGCACAGGGCCGGGCTTGTACACTCTGGAGTTTAGAAGGATGAGAGGATATCTTATTGAAATATATAAGATTATTAAGGATTTGGACACGCTAGAGGCAGGAAACATGTTCCCGATGTTGGGGGAGTCCAGAACCAGGGGCCACAGTTTAAGAATAAGGGGTAAGCCATTTAGAACAGAGATGAGGAAACATTTTTTCTCACAATGGGTTGCAATGAATATTGCAATGCTTAGCGGGAAGCCAGAGGATTGGGAAGCTTTTAAAGAACAACAGAAGGTAACTAAAAAGACAATACGGGGAGAAAAGATGAAAAATGAGGGTAAAAAGGATGGTAAGAGTTTCTTCAGTTGTATAAAGAGCAAGAAAGAGGCAAGAGTGGACGTTGGGCCACTGGAGAATGATGCAGGAGAAGTGATAATGGGGAATGAAGAAATGGCAGAGGAGTTGAATAACCTTTCTACATCAGTCGTCACAGTGGAAGACACCAGCAATGAGCCTGAAATCCAAGAGAGTCAGGGGGTGGAAGTTAGTGTAGTGGCTATTACTGGGGACAAGGTGCTTGGGAAGCTGCAGGTGGATAAGTCACTTGGAACAGATGGACTGCGCCCAAGGGTTCGGAAAGAGGTGACTTTAGAGATCGTGGAGGCATTGATAGATATTTCAAGAATCACTAGAAATTCACAATAAAATAGGCGGAAGTCACCATGGCTGTGTCAAGCGGAGGTCTTGCTTGACAAATCTGCTGGAATTCTTTGAAGAAGTAAATAGCAGGACAGACAAAGGAGAGTCAGTGGATGTTGTTTACTTAGATTTTCAGAAAGCCTTTGATAAGGTGCCACACGTGAGGCTGCTAAGGAAGATGAGAGCCCACGGTATCAAAGGGCAGATACTAGCATGGATCGCAGGTTGGCTGGATGGCAGAAGGCAAAGAGTGGCAATAAAGGGGGCTTTTACTGGTTGGCTGCCAGTGACTAGCGGAGTTCCGCAGGGGTCGGTGCTGGGGCCGCGACTCTTCACGTTGTATATTAATGATTTGGACGAGGGGATTGAAGGTTTTGTGGCCAAGTTTGCGATGATATGACGACAATCGGTGGAGGGGCAGGTAGTGTAGAGAAAGCAGGGACTCTGCAGAAGGACTTGGACAGGTTGGGAGAGTGGGCAGAGAAGTGGCAGATGGAATATAGTGCAGCAAAGTGTGGACTCGTGCGTTTTGGTAGCAGGAATAAAGGCGTAGACTATTTTCTAAATGGGGAGAGAACCAAGAAATCGGAGGATGCAAAGGGACTTGGGAGTGAGTGCTGGTGCGGGATTCCCAAAAAGTTAATCTGTAAATCGAATCGGTAATAAAGAAAGCAAACTCAATGCTAGCATTTATTTCACGAGGGCTTGTATACAAAAACAGGGATGTAATGCTGAGGCTCTATAAGGCGCTGGTCAGGCCGCATCTGGAATATTGTGAGCAGTTTTGGTCACCATCTCTGAGGAAGGATGTGCTGGCTCTGGAGAGGGTCCAGAGGAGGTTTACAAGAATGATCCCAGGAATTAGGTTAACATGATGAGCGTTTAGCAAGGAGATGAGGAGGAATTTCTTTAGTCGGAGGGTGGTGAATCTGTGGAATTCTTTGCCACAGAAGGCTCTGGAGGCCAAGTCAGTGGATATTTTTAAGGCAGAGATAGATAGATTCTTGATTAGTGCGGGTGTCAGGGGTTATGGGGAGAAGGCAGGAGAATGGGGTTAGGAGGGAGAGATGGATCAGCCATGATTGGATGGTGGAGTAGATTTGATGGGCAGAATGGCCTAATTCTACTCCTATCTCTTATGAATATATGAAATTCATTGCAACAGGCGGTGGTGAAGGCAAAGTCAATGGATATTTTTAAAGCGAAGATTGATACATTTTTGATTAGTAAGGGCATCAAGGATTATGGGGAGGGTAGGAGAATGGGGTTGAGTGGGAAAGATAGATCAGCCATGTTTGAATGGCGAGTAGACTTGATGGGTCGTCTGTCTGGAGTTTGCACGTTCTCCCTGTGACAGCATGCTCCATTTTCCACCCACATCCCAAAGACGTGCGTGTTTGTAGGTTAATTGGCTCTCTGTAAATTGCCCCCTAGTGTGTAGGGAGTGGATGAGAAAGTGGGATAACATGGAACTAGTGTGAACGGGTGATGGATGGTCAGCATGGACTCGGTGGGCCGAATGGCCCGTTTTCATGGAAACATAGAAAATATGTGCAGGAGCAGGCCATTCGGCCCTTCCAGCCTGCACCGCCATTCAATATGATCATGGCTGATCATCCAACTCAGTATCCTGTACCTGCCTTCTCTCCATACCCCCTGATCCCTTTAGCCACAAGGGCCACATCCAACTCCCTCTTAAATATAGCCAATGAACTGGCCTCAACTACCTTCTGTGGCAGAGAATTCCAGAGACACACCACTCTCTGTGTAAAGAATGTTTTCCTCATCTCGGTCCTAAAGGAATTCCCCCTTATCCTTAGACTGTGGCCCCTTGTTCTGGACTTCCCCAACATCGGGAATAATCTTCCTGCATCTGGCCCGTCCAACCCCTTAAGAATTTTGTAAGTTTCTATAAGATCCCCCCTCAATCTTCTAAATTCCAGTGAGTACAAGCCGAGTCTATCCAGTCTTCATATGAAAGTCCCGACATCCCAGGAATCAGTCTGGTGAACCTTCTCTGAACCCCCTCTATGGCAAGAATGTCTTTCCTCAGATTTGGGGCCCAAAACTGTGCTCAATACTCCAGGTGTGGTCTCACCAAAACCCTGTACAACTGCAGTAGAACCTCCCTGCTCCTATACTCAAATCCTTTTGCTATGAATGCTAACATACCATTTGCTTTCTTCACTGCCTGCTGCACCTGCATGCCTACTTTCAATGACTGGTGTACCATGACACCCAGGTCTCGTTGCATCTCCCCTTTTCTTAATCTGCCACCATTCATATAATAGTCTACTCTCATATTTTTGCCACCAAAGTGGATAACCTCACATTTATCCACATTATACTGCATCTGCCATGCATCTGCCCATTCACTCAGCCTATCCAAATCACCCTGCAGCCTCCTAGCATCCTCCTCACACCTAACTATACCCCCCAGCTTGGTGTCATCTGCAAATATGGAGATGTTGCATTCAATTCCCTCGTCCAAATCATTAATGTATATTGTAAATAGCTGGGTAAATAGCTTTTCATCCTGTATAAAACGAAACTAAAGTTCCTGTGGAAATTGAGCAGATTACAGAGATCGTTTCTCTATTTAATGTTGACATGCTGTGTTTTTCTGCCCCCAGATTATGGTTTTGAAGTGGAGGAGGATGAGGGATTCTGAAGCGGCCCAGCGCTGTCCCATCCAGCCCCACAGTCAGTGGGAATGTGGGGACGCATCCTGCGGCAGGCGTTCCCTCGCTCACGGGACAAGGGAGAGGACTTTGTGCCCGGACTGAGCGCCGGCTCCTCATCCTGCAGGAATACTCACGCTGAAAGTCGCAACACCGCCCACGCTTCCCCATTCTTTTGTAAATGTTATTTTTGTACGGAAGCTCCTATTTATTACAGCTGACTTGAAGACAGTGTGGGTACGGGTGTGTGGGGAGGTGCTGCAGTGCCTGAGGTAGAGAGGTGTCGAGGTACGGTGTGCCATCGGAAACAGAGCAGGTTCCAGCACACAGTGCGTCGCTCCCTCCCCTCTCCCCACACACTGCCTGGCGCTGCCCGGATGCCTCCAACCTGTGCCCTTCCAGTAGAGGGCTAGCGCAGAGGAAGCCTTGGTTGCCACGGGCCTATTCCCCAGTCCCGGTGGCTGTGTGGAGGACGGATTCTCCAGCTGCTTCAACCAGAGCGTGAGTGGGCAATCGGGCTGTAACGGGCACAGCCTTGGCTACACGCGGACAAACTCTGCGGGCTCTGTATAAAGTGCCGACTATTTATGGATTCATTCCTTTTGTGTCTTTGAATCTTTTCTATTCATTCATAGGGATAAGATGTTTTTACTGACTTAAAAAAAAACATAAGGCTCAAGACCAGTTATCCCTGCACAAACAGAGGTGAGCTAAACCAGAATATGTCACGTGTTTCATTGCGTTAGCTAAATGTGTCCACAGAAATAGACACAGAGTGCTGGAGTAACTCCGTGGGTCAGGCAGCCGTTGATATTTTGGGTCAGGACCCTTCTTCAGACTGTAGTGTACTTCAGATTGTAGTAGGTGAGAGACAGCGATACCCGTACACTAACACAATTATACACACTAGGGACAATTTACAATGTGGGACAAAACCGGAGCACCCGGAGGAAACCCACGTGGGTCACAAGGAGAAAGTACAAACTCAATACAGACAGCGCCCATAGTCAGGATCGAGCCCGGGTCTCCGGCGCTGTCAGGCCGGACTCTGCCGCTGCGCCACCGTGCCACGTGTAAGGTCGGACAAAGACGGGCAAGTGATAGGTGGAAACAGGTGAAGGGGGGTTTTGATTGGTCCCAACCCAAAATGTCACCTATCCATAGATGCTGCCTGACCCGCTGAGTTACTCCAGCACTCTGTGAAACGTCACCTATCCATGTTCCCCACAGATGCTGCCTGACCCGCTGAGTTACTCCAGCACTCTGTGAAACGCCACCTATCCATGTTCTCCACAGATGCTGTCTGTCCCGCTGAGTTACTCCAGCACTCTGTGTCTTTTTTTTGTAAAGCAGCATCTGCAGTTCTTTGTGTCTACATCTCTCCAATATGTCCACAGATATACCTTTAGGGTATTTTTTAACTCTGAGACAATGTGGGATAGGAATTAATGTATTTTAAAATCATCCATTTGCATTGGAACTCGGAGCAGCTACAAACTCCTGGTGGAGGTTTGGATTGATGTAAATAATTAAACTCTTTGACTGACGTTACTCTGACAGATTGAAACTCTCTCGTCTGGCATTCTGTGGCCCAGCAACTCTTGTGTTCTGGACCTGTGGTACATGGTCATAGAGTCATACAACACGGAAACAGGCCCTTCAGCCCTACTCGTCCCTGCCGACCAACATGCCCCTTCTACACTAGTCCCCCCCCCGCCTGCGTTTGGCCCATATCCCTCATAACCTGTCCTAGCCACGTACCTGTCCAAATGTCTGTTATAGTCCCAGCCTCAACTACCTCCTCTGGCAGCTCGTTCCATACACCCACCGCCCTCTGTGTGAAACAGTTGCCCCTCAGGTTCCTATTAAGTCCGTCCCCTCTCATCCTAAACCTATGTCCTTTGGTTCTTGATTCCCCTACCCTGGGTAAAAGACTGTACATTCACCCTCTCTATTCCCCTCATCTGTTTAATTGACCAATTCCAACAAGATATAACAAAGATTTCAAAATACTCCAGGTCCGTAATTATTTCTTGCTAATTAACCTACCAGTGGAATTTCTACGAGTTCAGCCAACAGTGATCTCAGCTGGCAGCATTTCTAATTTGCTGACACATTGGGTTTTCAATAGTTCTCTGGAACCCATCCATGCCCGTCAAGATGCCACCTATGCCAATCTATTTGCCTGTGTTTGGCCCAAATTCTTCTCAACCTTTTCCATCCATGTTCAGATTTAGGTCTACTAGAAGATTCAGAGTGCAGAATATCGTATAACTCTGAATATAGTAGAGCATCGCTTCCACAGACAAGGTCCAACGTCCGCAATGGGGTAGAGGTGAATCAGACAGTACCCTGGCTTATGGAAGGGCCGTTCAAAAGCCTGATAACAGAGGGGAAGAAGCTGTTCCTGAGTCTGGTGGTGCGCGCTTTCAAGCTTCTGTACCTTCTGCCGGACAGGAGCGGGAGAGGAAGCGGTGACTGGGGTCTTGGCTGCAGTTGGCAGGGATTGGTGGGGGTGGGGGGGCTAGTATTTCCATCAGATGGGCCGATTTAGACATTAAAGTCACAGCGCAGAACCAGGTCCTTCAGCCCACTGAGTCGGCGCTGACCAGCGATCCCTGCCAACTAATATAATCCCACACACTAGGGACAATTTACAGAAGCCAATTAACCTACAACCTTGTAAGTCTTTGGAGTGTGGGAGGAAACTGGAGCACACGGAGAAAACCCTCGTGACACAGGGAGAATGTACAAACTCGGTGCAGGCAGCACCTGTAGTCAGCATCGGACCCGGGTCTCTGGCGCTGTGAGGCAGCAACTCTACCGATGCGCCACCGTGCCACCCTATAATGGTGGACCTTGGCACGGGTTTGGGCACAGTGTGCCCATGGACAGGGCTCGGTGAACACGGGCACTGGGTCAGGACAGGACGGCAGGCAGCATTAGTGGGAATGAATCAGAAGCTGCTGCACAAAATCACATCACTGCGCTTTCAGCTCAGTCTTTTCATTAGAGTTACCAATGAGATTTTGGTTGCAGCATTAATCTATATAATGCTTTGATGGTGAAATATTAGATGAGCTCTGCCCATCCTGCCAGGTCAGCACTTGGATTAGTGTTAATTCAGCTGGAATTGGAAATAGTGCCGGTGTTCTTGTCATTGACAGAAGCAAGGACAACACAACTGCGCCTGAAGGTTGATGTGTCAAACAGCGCAGATTTCACCGCTCTGAGCCCTGTCCACCCGGGGTAGCAGAGTAGCCTAACAATCGAGCATCTTGCCTTCCTTCCCATCCCCACACTCACCTTTCTGTCCTGGGCCTCCTCCATTGCCAGAGTAAGGCCCAGTGCAAATTGGAGGAGCAGCACCTCATATTCCAGAGATAGACACAGTAATGCTGGAGTAACTGAGCAGGTCAGACAGCATCTCTCGAGAAAAGGAATAGGTGACGATTTGGGTATTCCACTTGGGTAACTTACAACTAATGATTATGAACATTGAATTGTCCAAGATCAGGTAACAAACCTAACAAACGATCCCCCCCCCCCCCCCCCCCTCCTCTGAAGAAACACTTTTTCACACAGAGAGTTGTGAGTCTGTGGAATTCTCTGCCTCAGAGGGCGATGGAGGCCGGTTCACTGGATGCTTTCAAGAGAGAGCTAGATAGGGCTCTTAAAAATAGCGGAGTCAGGGGATATGGGGAGAAGGCAGGAACGGGGTACTGATTGGGGATGATCAGCCATGATCACATTGAATGGCGGTGCTGACTAGAAGGGCCGAATGGCCTCCTCCTACACCTATTGTCAATTATCTGAATGATCTCATTTGCCTGTTTGGCCCATTTTCCTCTACTCTCCATGTACCTGTCCAAGTGTTTTTAAATGTTATAGTACCTGCCCCAACTGCCTCTTCTGGCAGCTTGTCCCACCTGGAGAGATTCATCAGCACACTGAATCTCCTCAATCTTCTGCGTAACTAGAGGCGTTGATGAGCTTTGTCTGTGATTGCGTTGAGGTGTTGGGCCCAGGGCAGACCTGCAGGAATATGCCTGCCCAGGAATTGAAGCTGTTGACTCCCTCCTGTGCCGTCATTATGATGGTCAGGTTTGTGGATATTATGTTTTCCTCTTCTAAAGCCAACTATCAGCTCCTTGGTGGAGTCAAGGAAAGAGCGTTCACCTCGCGGCCCTGTTTCCACCACCACACACAAGGCGCAAGACGCCATTGTATGCAGATGCCGAGAGGCGTGGTCAGCTCTGGCTGAACTATTTCTAATCTCGATAAGAAGAAGCTGCTAGACTTTGATTGAGAGCAAGATTGTGTGCCAGTGCACTTGGAATCAGAACCCATTTCTCCCAGTGAACCTTCATTGTAACTCTCCAGGAAAGTCTTCCCTCACTTACCCCACTCATCCCATTCACCCATGGCCAAGTTGTAAGTGGCACCCAGAGATGATCACATTTGTGGTGCTGCTCATAATGCCTCTGCAGAATACTCTGCCTCTGCAGAGTCATACAGCGCAGAAACAGCGGAATTTGTCCGTGCCAGCCACGATTAGCGTCCACATTAGTCCCTTGTGCCTTCTGAACCTAAAGTACCCGTCCAAATGTATTTTAAATGTTCTAGTACATCTCAACTATCTCCTTCGGTAGTTTGTTCCATATCATATAACCATATAACAATTACAGCACGGAAACAGGCCCTCTCGGCCCTTCCAGTCCGTGCCGACCATTTGTTTTCCCCTAGTCCCATCTACCTGCACTCAGACCATACCCCCCATTCCCTTCACGTCCATATACCTATCCACTTTACTCTTAAATGTTAAAATCGATCCTGCCTCCACCACTTCTGCTGGAAGCTCATTCCACACAGCCACCACTCTCTGAGTAAAGAAGTTCCCCCTCGCGTTACCCCTAAACTTCTGTCCCTTAATTCTCATGTCATGCTCTCTTGTTTGAATCTTCCCTACCCTCAATGGGAAAAGCTTATCCACGTCAACTCTGTCTATCCCTTTCATCATTTTAAAGACCTCAATCAAGTCCCCCCTTAACCTTCTGCGCTCCGAAGAATAAAGACCTAACTTGTTCAACCTTTCTCTCTAAGTAACTTAGTTGCTGGAACCCAGACAACATCATATCCCAACCATCTTTTGAACGAAAAGGTTGTCCCTCAGGTTCCTAGTGAATCTTTTCCCTCTCACCTTAAACCTATGCCCTTCTGTTTTTTATTCTTCATTCACGTCAAAAACAATTGCGACGCAGTGGCGCTGGTTTCCGACGAGAACGATGACGGACGCACCACACATCTGTGTCCTCCAGTTCCTGCGGACTTCCGCCGCTGGAAGTCTAGGATGTTGGTGTGTGCGTGTGCTTTATCATCATTCCTTACAATGCCAGTGATCGCAGTTTCTACTGAAGTGTGGATGGCCGTTGGCTCGCTAGGAGCTCATCCGCCCTTTGACAGGTCTTGTTTTTGGTCCTGCTGGGGGTCCACAGCCCCCTCCTCACCTGGCAAACCAGGTGGGGGAGACGGTTTAGTCGCCGACTGTCCGACCATGGGGGTAGCACAGGGTTACATGGTACCCGTGGCGGGGGGGGAACTCCCCCGACCTGACCTATTCTACTGGATAAAAACCTTTGCATTCACCCTATCTATTCCCATCTTGATTTTATACATGGCTATAAGCTCACCCCTCAGTTTCATGCACTCCAAGGTATAATGTCCTAGCCAGCCCAACCTTTCCTTATAACTCAGGCCTCGAGTCCTGGCAACATCCTTGTAAATCTCCCGTGCACTCTCTCCAGGATAGTGACATCCTCCCTGTACCAGGGTGACCAATACTCCAAATGCGGCCTCACTAACATCTTGTTCAACTGGAACATAACATCCCATCTTCTGTCCTCAATACCCATATTGATGAAAGCCTTCTTTACCAAGTCCTTTCTGTCCTTGTAGAAATTCAACCTGCAACTATTTAGTTTCTGAGCAACTTAATTTCGGTCACCTCCTCAGAGCTGTGCCGTGGGAGCTGTTGAATTCAGGTCCCGTCCGTCTCTTCCATTGATGTCATCGTTCCCAGAGCTGAGACATTGCAATATCTTGCTCCACATTCCTGGCCTACATTGCAGCCCCAGCCAACACAATGACATGAAAAATGACCCAATGACTTTGTTTCAAACCCATTCCCCCATACAGTGGCAGCTTAATGGCGTGCTGTCAGCGGTTTGTGTGACACTGAAGGGTGTTGACTCCATATTTGATCAGCCGTGATCATATTGACTGGCGGTGCAGGCTCGAAGGGCTGAATGGCCTGCTTCTGCACCTATTTTCTATGATTCTACTAAATGATAAAAGCACCGTAGAAAGCATACTGTTGGGTTGCATCACAGCTTGGTTTGGAACAGCTCTGCCCAAAACCGCAAGAAATTGCAGAGAGTTGTGGATGTGGCCCAGTCCATCACACAGACCACACTCCCCATCATCCACTCCATCTACACTTTGGAAAAGCAGCTTTGATTGGTACGAGTGTCAGGGTTATGGGGAGAAGGCAGGAGAATGGGGTTGAGAGGGAGAGATAGATCAGCCATGATTGAATGGTGTAGACTTGATGGGCCGAATGGCCTCATTCTGCTCCTAGAACCTATGAACAGAATGAAAGAGGTATCCATGCAGCCAGTCCTCACCTCTCTGCTACAGTCGAGCAGGAGGAGCAGAAGCTAGAAAGATTCAGTTTGAGCTTGAGTGTAGTTATGTGTTGTATCTGATCTGATTGGATAGCATGTGAAACAAAGCTTTTCACTGAATGCTCAGTCTTTTACCCAGAGTAGGGGAATCAGGAATCAGAGGGCGTAGGTTTAAGGTGAGAGGAGCAAGATTTAATGGGAACCCAAGGGGCAACTTTTTCCACACAGAGGGTGGTGGATATATGGAACGAGCTGCCAGAGGCACGCACGACAACAACATTTAAAACAATCATTCATTGTTCTTTATCTCTCCATATCATTATCTACATCTCTCGTTTCCATTATCCCTAACCAGTCTGAAGAAGGGTCTCGACCCAAAACGTCACCCATCCCTTCTCTCCAGAGATGCTGCCTTTTTGTGTCTTATCAACATTGAAAAGATGTTTGTACAGGTACCTGGAAAGGAAAGTTTTTTTATGTGGGCCAACCGTGGCCTGGTGTGACTAGTGTAGATGGGGAATGGACAAGTTAGCCTGAAGGATACTCCATGACTCTAAGCCCCATCTATGCCATTTGCCCGCATTTTGCCCATATCCCTCCAAACCTACCGACCCCAAACGTCACCTATCTATCTTCTCCTGAAATGCTGCCTGACGCATTGAGTTACTCCAGCATTTTGTGTTTTATTTTGTAAACCAGCACATGCAGTTCCTTATGTCTCCCTCTAAACCTTTCCTTATCCAGGTACCTGCCAAATGTCTTTTAAATGCTGTTGTAGCAGCTGCCTCACCTACCTCCTCTGGCAGATTGGCATTTGAGGAAGGACTTTCTTGCTATTGAGGGAGTGCAGCGTAGGTATACAAGGTTAAATCCCGGGATGGCGGGACTGTCATATGCTGAGAGAATGGAGCAGCTGGGCTTGTACGCTCTGGAGTTTAGAAGGATGAGAGGGGATCTCATTGAAACATATAAGATTGTTAAGGGCTTGGACACGCTAGAGGCAGGAAACATGTTCCCGATGTTGGGGGAGTCCAGAACCAGGGGCCACAGTTTAAGAATGAAGGGTAAGCCATTTAGAACGGAGATGAGGAAACACTTTTTCCCACAGAGAGTGGTGATTCTGTGGAATTCTCTGCCTCAGAGGGCGGTGGAGGCCGGTTCTCCGGATGCTTTCAAGAGAGAGTTAGATAGGGCTCTTAAAGATAGCGGAGTCAGGGGATATGGGGAGAAGGCAGGAACGGGGTACTGATTGGGGATGATCAGCCATGATCACATTGAATGGCGGTGCTGGCTCGAAGGGCCGAATGGCCTCCTCCTGCACCTGTTGCCTATTGTCTGTTGTCACAAAATGCTGGAGTAACTCAGCAGGACTGACAGGCAGCATCTCTGGAGAGAAGGAATGGGTGGCGTTTCTGAGGAAGCGGCTCGACCCGGAACGTCATGAGTTACTCCAACTTTTTGTGTCTATTTTTAGTTTAAGCCAGCATCTGCAGTTCGTCCCTACACATACCTCCTCTGGCAGCTTACTTATGGGGCAATTCAAATGTTTGTTAGCAAGCTCTCCCCTAATGTTATAGACACTCCACGTTATAGACACTACTTCATTGAATTGGCCTGTGGTGGGAGACTGCAGACATCTAGACCAGACCAGACCATCCCACACGTGGTGAATGACTGACTGCCCTGGGGGCATCAAAGCCATCCACCCAGTAACTGATGCTGTCCTGGCCTGGATGTCTACCCTTGACCTACAACGTTCGGCTGTGCACGCCACACGCAAGTAGAAGGAGAATGAACTGGCCTCGCTGCCACTTTCTCTATCTCGCAGCGTGAGAGACAGAGAGGGAGAGTTGAGCGGATTCACAACTCACCCACAAAGTGAAACCGTCTCTGACTTTAACCCAGGGATCTCGCTGCCTTGTCTCTGCAGCTGTTGACGTTACGTTAGCCTGATTACACCACTGCCAAGCTGCAAACTAGAGGGATTATGGACATACTGTCATCCACAAATGACTGCAAGACAGACCAGCTCCTTTGATCACAGCCTTGGTATCCAGGCTCCAGTTACAGGATTAATCACACTCCACTAGAAGAAATCTCACCCCCACACCATTCTTTGATCTTCCTGCTCACTTGCCTTCCATCCACACTAATATTAAAATGCTAATTTTACAATTATGCATTAGGCTTCATTAACATTTTAATTAACTGCGTGGAAGATTTTTTACAAAAACGTGCAAAAGATACTTTTACAAACCGTGACTGACCCAAAGCTTATCGCAGACAGAGCTACTTCAGCTGGTTCAGGAAGAGGGAGCTAGAGGGATCTAGGGAGATAATTCCAACGTTTAGCGGTTCAGAAGCCAAGTGCATTCCGTACAAGTGGTGGAGAGGCCAAGTGTAGAGGAATGTAAAGGAGACATAACCAATGTAGCCCAATATACGGGATGTCCTGGCAAATACAGGACAGCTGGCAACCCTAGCGGATAATTGGGGAGATATGATGTATGTGCCCTTCCAACGGTATTGGCTTATTATTGTCACCTTTACCGAGTTACAGTGAAAAACACTTCTAATTAATTCAGTTTATTGTCACATTTACCGAGATAGTCAATAAAATTATTTTGTGCTTTCCAGTCAAATCACACCATACATGAGTACAATCTAGCGACACATGTGTTGCAAAGAGAAAATACCCGAGCGCAGAATGTAGCATTAGAATTATAGTGTCACAGTAACAGAAAGAGTGAGTATAAATAAAGTGCAAGGGCTGCAACATGGTAGGTTGGTGAATCGGACAGTACCCTAGCTTATGGAAGGCCCGTTCAGAAGCCTGATAACAGAGGGGAAGAAGCTGTTCCTGAGTCTGGTGGTGCGCGCTTTCAAGCTTCTGTACCTTCTGCCGGACAGGAGCGGGGAGAAGGAGGAATGACCGGTCTTTGGTTATTTCCCTGAGGCAGCGTGAAGTGTAAATGGAGTCGATGGTGGGGAGTGTGGTCTGTGTGACGGACTGGGCCACATCTACAATGGTGGAGAGTGGAATGTGGAATTCTCTGCCTCAGAGGGCGGTGGAGGCCGATTCTCCGGATGCTTTCAAGAGAGAGCTAGATAGGGCTCTTAAAATAAAGGAGTCAGGGGATATGGGGAGAAGGCAGGAACGGGGTACTGATTGGGAATGATCAGCCATGATCACATTGAATGGCGGTGCTGGCTCGAAGGGCCAAATGGCCTAGTCCTGCACCTATTGTCTATTGTCTATTGAGTGTGACCTGTGTGACGGACTGGGCAACATCCATAACTGTGTGTGGTTTCTTGCAGTCTTGCGCATAGCTGCTATTTAAGAAACCTCTTTTGTTCCTCTGAAGTCTGGTGAAAAGGATTGGATGGTGAATGACGGATCCGAACACTTCTCACACTTGCAAGCGGTTTCCAGTCGCCCCATCTTGCCCGTCTACTGGTAGTCCAGTAACAGCGGTTTCCAGTCGCCCCATCTTGCCCGTCTACTGGTAGTCCAGTAACAGCGGTTTCCAGTCGCCCCATCTTGCCCAGTCTACTGGTAGTCCGGTAACTCTGGTAACAGCGGTTGGATGGGTTCTCCCACACAGGCTCCTGCAATGATAATCAGTGTCTCAGCACCGGCAGCACCTGCTGTGTGATTGGACTTTAATGAAAGCACTTGCCCAGAGAGCAGCAGAGCTCGGCTCCACACTGAAGCCCACAGGACCATCAGGGTGCCCAGCAGTACTACTGACATCTCCATCACATAGTCATACACACCGAGAACAGGCCCTTCATCCCAACCCACCCATGCCAACCCAAGATGCCACGTCTAGGCTAGTCCCATTTAATAGACAATAGCGCAGGAGTAGGCCATTCGGCCCTTCGAGCCTGCACCGCCATTGAATATGATCATGGCTGATCCTGTACCCCCGTTCCTGCTTTGTTCCTACTTACATAGAAAATAGGTTTAGGCCATTAGCCTGCACCGCCATTACTTGATTGTATTTATGTCTAGTCATGATCACATTGAATGGCGGTGCTGGCTCGGTACTATATTGTCTATTGTCTATCTGATCTGACAATAGACAATAGGTGCAGGAGTAGGCCATTCGTCCCTTCGAGCCAGCACCGCCATTCAATGTGATCATGGCTGATCATCCACAATCAGTACCCCGATCCTGCCTTCTCCCCATATCCCCTGACTCCGCTATCTTTAAGAGCCCTATCTAGCTCTCTCTTGAAAGTATCCAGAGAAACTGGCCTCCACCGCCCTCTGAGGCAGAGAATTCCACACTCACAACTCTCTGTGTGAAAAAGTGTTTCCTCATCTCTGTTCTAAATGGCTTATCCCTTATTCTTAAACTGTGGCCCCTGGTTCTGGACTCCCCCAACATCGGGATACAGAGTTTTAGAGACTTTTAGATATGGAGGGACATGGACCAGGTGCAGGCAGAGGTGATTAGTTAAGGGCGTGTCCCACTTGGCCGTCATTTGCGTGTCACGCAGATGGCACGCGTAGACTTTGTACATCACAAAATCCTGGGGCGCTGCGCACGGCCGCGCGTCACCACCTACATCACCGTGCAGCGTGCGCGCTTCACGTGTGCGTCACCACGCGTAAATGATGTTGCGCAAATGATGCCCAAGTGGGACAGGCCCTTAACGGCATGACGTGCAGGCACAGACATTGTGGGCTGAAGGGCCTGTTCCTGTGCTGTACTGCTCCTTGGTGTATTTGTGCGTTAATGGGCTTCAAGATGCAGCAAGTAAGAATGTCGTCGTTCCTGACTCCTGACTCTCTTTTATTTTTACAAATACTTTTATTCAGAAAACAAAAACAAACATACATAAATATTAACCCGATCAAAGGCAGCCTATGTTGACAGTTTACTAACAAACGGCCATCAAGTGATTATATCGCCAACTTGATCAACGATACGCTCGACCTCTCGCGGTGACCAGCGTTCAGGACGTGGGCACCGGTGTGCGTGTTCCCGCTCCAGGACAACGGACGTCGGCCCGGTGGCTGCCCAGCCAACTACAATTCTTGTTGAGATGGGGTGGGGCCACGTGTCCACCACTATCTGCTCACGCTGGGAGCATACATGAACACAGCATGTGTGTCTCACAGAGTGCTGGAGCAACTTCAGGCAGCATCTCTGGAGAACAATCATGGCTGATATTTTGGGTCGAGACCTTTCTTCAGACTGAGTCTGGAGATGGTCCTGACCCGAAACGTCACCCATCCTTTTTCTCCTGAGATGCTGCCTGACCCGCTGTGTTACTCCAGCACTTTGTGTCTTACCTTCAGTATAAACCTGCATCTACAGTTCCTGCCTGCACATATGTATTTTTGGTTTTCCTGCCAGCAGTTCTAGGTCAGCTTCAGGTTGAGGTTTATTCTTGTCACCAGTACACACTATCCAGTCAGATCAGATAATACTACACATAAATACTATCAAGTGAAACTCCAGTACAACAGGTAGAGCAAAGGGGAAGATACGGAGTGGAGAATATAGTTCTCAGCATTGTAGCGCATCAGTTCCACAGACAAAGCCCAATGTCTGCAATGGGGTAGAGGTGAATCGGACAGTACCCTGGCTTATGGAAGGACCGTTCAGAAGCCTGATAACAGAGGGGAAGAAGCTGTTCCTGAGTCTGGTGGTGTGCGCTTTCAAGCTTCTGTACCTTGAAGGCTGTACTTGCCGAGGTATGTACCGGGTTTCAATTGGCTGAGATTGTGTCAGGAAGGAGTCACATTTTCTACTGAAACCTGAACCGATCTCAGTATCACACACTCCCGGATCAGACACAGCGTGAAGCTCCCTCTTATCCTTTTACACAGGTGTATAAAATGATGAGAGGAATAGATCGGATAGATGCACAGAGTCTCTTGCCCAGAGTAGGGGAATGGAGGACCAGAGGACATGGGTTCAAGGTGAAGGGGAAAAGATTAAATAGGAATCCAAGTTTTTCACACAGAGAGTGGTGAGTGTATGGGACAAGCTGCCAGAGGAGGTAATTGAGGCTGGGACTATCCCAACGTTTAAGGAACAGTTAGGCAGGTACATGGGTAGGACCAGGTTTGGAGGGATATGGACCAAGCGCAGGCAAGTGGGACTAGTGTAGCTGGGACATGTTGGCCGGTGTGGGCTGAAGGGCCTGTTTCCACACTGTATCACTCTATGACTCTACACTGTCCCATCACACACTCCCAGGCCAAGGAATGACCAATTCAGGCACAGATTCAAACAGTGTGTCTTGTGCTTGAATCCTGGGAATTGCTCACTATTGCCATTTCAGATATGGGATCAATCCCCCTGAGTGCTCTCTCCCCGTCACCCAGACATGGGGACTGTCCCAACAGCAGAGGGATTTGTTCCTGAATGAGTTCCGGGCAGGAGCGCCGGCAGTTGCCAGCAAGCCCTCAGCCTGGGATCACGTGCACTGTCGACTTACACACGGCAATTCCTCGCAGAGACAAATAAATTGCCATCAAATCATGCAGACAAACGGAGGTAAATTATTCAGAGCTTGCAGGAGGCTGGTTATTTATTAAAG
Organism: Okamejei kenojei; assembly: GCA_035221665.1. Taxonomy (NCBI): domain Eukaryota; kingdom Metazoa; phylum Chordata; class Chondrichthyes; order Rajiformes; family Rajidae; genus Okamejei; species Okamejei kenojei. The sequence goes on from CM069139.1 coordinate 4,961,764, forward strand.
ATGCAGCTGTACGTCCGTGAATCTGCTTCCAGTGGTTCCCTGCCGTGGTCCGCTGGTGCTTCAGGCAGTCGGGGAGGTGTCTGCATGTTCAAGCTTCATGACTCTGTGTAACAGAACTCGCTGAGTTGCCAGCACAGACACAAGTCCTTGATTCACCAATGCATGGAGAGGCACAGGTTAGAGTGGGTTAGTATAGATGTGGTGGGCTGAAGGGCCTGTTTCGTTTAGAGATGCCGCACAGAAACGGGTCCTTCGGCCCATCGTATCTGGGCTGACCAGTGATCGCCAAACATTAACACTAACCTAGGCAGACAAAAATGCTGGAGAAACTCAGCGGGTGAGGCAGCATCTGTGGAGCGAAGGAAATAGGCAACGTTTCGGGCCGAAACCCTTCTTCATTAACACTATCCTACACACACTAGCGACAATTTATAATATTACCAAAGCCAATGAACCTACAAACCTGCACGTCTTTGGAGTGTGAGAGGAATCCGGAGCACCCGGAGAAAACCCACACGTTCACAGGGAGAACGTGCAAACTCCATACAGACAGCACGTATTAATTTAATGTTATTAAATTAATGAATGTAATAAATTTCAATATCCTTCTTTATGTTTACAAAGCCCTTAACGGGCTTGCCCCCACCTACATCAAAAATCTTCTCACCCACCACACCGCCTCCAGGTCCCTCAGATCGGCCGACTTGGGGTTGATGAATGTCCCGCGGTCTAGGCATGAGCTCAGGGGCGACCGTGCCTTTGCGGTTGCAGCTCCTAGACTGTGGAACAGCATCCCTCTTCCCATCAGAACTGCCCCCTCCATCGACTCCTTTAAGTTGAGACTTAAAACTCATCTTTACTCTCAAGCCTTTCTTGACATCCTCTGAGGGAGGGCTATATGTATGTATTTATGTATGTACTTTATTTATGAACCGCTGTTGTATAACGTTAGTACCTCCACCAATGTAAAGCACTTGGTCAAAGAGAGTTGTTTTTTAAATGTGCTATTGAAATAAAAGTGACTTGACTAGACTTGACTTGTCCTGTTGTCAGGATTGAACCCGGGTCTCTGGCGTTGTAAGGCAGCAACTCTATCGCTGCTCCACCGAACTGATTAGATATCTGTGTGGCAGCGATAGAGTTGCTGTCTCACTGCGCCAGAGACCCGGGTGCGATCCTGACTATGTGTGCCGTCTGTGTGGAGTTTGCACGTTCTGCCTGTGACCACATGGGTTTACTCCGGGTGCTCCGGTTTCCTCCTACTTTCCCAAAGACGTTCGGGGTTGTAGCTAAATGTCTTCTGTATATTGTCCCAGGTGTGTGGGATAGAACTAGTGTGAGGGTGATCGCTGGTCGGCGTGGGCTCGATGGGCCAAAGGGCCCGTTTCCAAGCTGTGCGTCAAAAATAAAATAAACATCTACAACTGTTTAAGAAGATACTGCAGATGCTGGAAAAAACAAAGTTAGACAAAAAATGTTGGAGAAACTCAGCGGGTCAGGCAGCATCTATGGAGCAAAGGAATGGGTGACGTTTCGGGTCGAGACCCTTCTTCAGCCTAGTCCTTCTCTCCATAGATGCTGCCTCACCCGCTGAGTTTCTCCAGCAGTTTTTGTCTACCTTAAACATATCCAACTGTAATTAGATGACTAGAGAACTGGAGACTAATATGACTTAAAAATATATACATATTTGTGGATGGGAAGGGTTTAGAGGGATATGGGTCAAATGCAGGCAGATGGTACAAACCTGGTTGACATGGACACGGTGGGCTGAAGGACCTGGTTCTGTGTTGTACCATGACTGGATGACTGTGGGAAAAATATAATAAGTGGGTCAGCAGGGACTCGATGGGCCGAAGGGCCAGTTTCAGTGGTGTGCATCTCTGTGACTCGATGACCCTACACGAGAGAGTGGACTCTGTCCTTGTGGGACAGCGCATTGTAGGCTGACCTGCGGGAGGTTTGTTAAACTACGAAGGGCATAGAGAGAGCTAAGAGAGTCACAGTGCTTTTCCCCTGGGCAGAAGAGTCTCGGGCAAGAGGGCAGAGCTTTAAGGAGGGGAGACATGTCAAGGAGATCTGAGGGGTGTATTTTCCACAGAGAGTGTGTGGGATGTGGAACTCATTACACTCGGACAAGGAGCCGCCACTCACTCTGTGAAGCGATGATTAGAAAGCAAATGATCAGCCCTGCATTCATGTCCAATAACGGGAGAGGCTGGCTGCTTTCAACGCCCTGGAGCGGTGAAATTTTCTCCAGCAGATAATTACAGCACCTTGACCTCGCTGGGCCTCATTACAGGATGAAGCTTTCTCCTTCACACGTGAGCAAGAGAGAGAGAGAGAGAGAGAGAGAGAGAGAGAGAGAGAGAGAGGGAGACAGAGTGGGAGAGAGAGTGAGAGACAGAGAGCGAGAAGGGGAATGAGAGAAAGAGAACAGAAAGGGAGACAAAGACCAGAAGAGTGAAGGCATGGACACAGAGCCGTACAGCACTGCTACGGCCCACCATGTTCATGCCTAACCTGATGATTAAACTGATGATTGATCAGTCTGAAGAAGGGTTTCGGCCCGAAACGTTGCCTATTTCCTTCGCTCCATAGGTGCTGCTGCACCCGCTGAGTTTCTCCAGCACCTTTGTCTACCTGTTGATTAAACTAATCTCTGCCTGCACGTGATCCATATCCCTCCATTCCCAGCATATCCACGCGCTTGTCTAAAAGCTTCTTAAACACCACTGTCGTATCTGCCCCCACCACCACCCCTGGCAGCGCGTTCCAGGCACCCACCACCCTCTGTGTAAAAACCTTGCCCCGCACATCTGCATTAAACGTTACCCTTAAATGCTGCATAATCCTCCAGTCTTTGACACTTCAACTGTGGGAAAGTGGTTCTGTTTACCTTGACTAACTTAAGATGGGGCATCTTGTCTGGCTTAGATGAGTTGGGCTGAAGGGCCTGTTTCCGTGCTGTGTGACTCTGCTACCTGACCCGCTGAGTTCCTCCAGCGTTCAGTGTTCTTCTCAAGATCCCAGCATCTGCAGTTCCTCGGTATCTTAATAATCAGAGTGACAGAGCACAGAAACAGGCCATTTGACCCAATGCCCTCGCCGGCCAAGATGCCCACCTAAGATAGTCCCATTTGCCCGTGTTTG